>JARWIR010000006.1:38175231-39376794 GCA_029959085.1 Nemophila menziesii | reverse complement strand
AGCCACAATTTTTCTTGTCTGCAATATACCAGAGTACACTTTGGTGGTGTGTCAACTTAGCTTTGGTGTTACTTGTCGTTTTGTATCCTTATCTAATTTAATTAATTATGATTTTAAGTATGAAGTTTACTTTTCTTACTTTAGTATTAGATCTAAATCTGTGATGGATCAATATAGCTATGGTTTGTAAAGTGAATGCAAGGAAACTAAACCCCATATACTTAATCATTTTTCTATCAAATCTATATATGAAGATTTGGATGTTTCCCATTTTATTGGTTCTCTTGAAACTTCTCACTGGTTATGTAAAGAATAGATATGGGACTATACTACTAAATTGATAGCTATGTTGTTATCTGTTTTTTGTTTTTCCAATTTTACTTTCATTATTAGATGATGGCTAATATTTGTGTTTCTTAATTTATCTCTGAAAGAGGCTGATTTACTTGGAGAAGAGCAACTCGAGATATTATAGGAATACCGTTTCAGCTTTCTTCATCGTATCACGATATATAAATACATATTCAAGGTTAATAATTATAAATCTACTAATATAACTAATATGAATTGCTCTTTCCTGAAGAGGATTTTCTACGAGGATGGTAATATAAATTCTATATGTGCGCAATTTCCCAATCAATTAACTTTCTCGATTTTTTTTTGAATTTGATTACAAGCTCTTGAAAAGTTATGAAGAAGAGAAACTTAGTGTAAACAAAGTATACATCACAATTACTTCCTTTTCAAATTTTATTGTTGGCCTACAAATGGTAGGGAAATGACTAAAAACATTAGGACTAAAATTCATAATATAGAATTTTATAATCTAATAAAGATTGGGATTAAGATTAATATACGAAGGGATATCGAGACTGTCCCCAAGATGTCCGAGGACCCTAAATGACAATTTTTTTTTGGAATTGCCAGGGAATACGAGCGCCCCCGACAGTCTTGAATATTAGGTAAGTTTTGGCATGTTTTAAGCCAGGTGTGGTGGTGTTTTGTGAAACCATGATGAGATAGGTGGATTCTTGAGATACTAATAGACTCTTAAACTATGATAATTCATGTGTTTTAGACCCCACATGAAATTTGTATCACTCTTGGGGTTTCCTTATTTTGTGGCACTCCTATATGCATCTTGAATTTCCTTTTGGTGTTCATATTATGTTGTTTTGAAAGTTTATGATATTTTCTTTTCTTATTACTCCCTCCGTTCTAAAAAGGTTGTCACATTTTTTTTGCACACAAATTAAGAAATGTCATTTATTATCCACGTGATTACTAAAATACCCTTCATAAAGTGTCTTGATATCTCAAATATTCATTGGAAACATATATTATAATATTTAATTAGGGGTAAAAGTGGTATAACTAAATAAAAAGTCTTTTGATTTTCTAAAGTGACAACCTTTTTGGAATAACTATTTTTAGTATAAGTGACAAACTTTCAGGAACGGAGGGAGTATATGATATATATACACGCACCTAACGACTTTGATGAGAAGATAAAAATATGGAATGATATACCTATCTGAAGCAAAGATGTTTCAGAACCATGGATGATTATCGAAGACTTTAATGAAGTCTTAAATATCAATGAAAAATGCAGCGCTATTTCAGTCAATGCAATCCATTTAAATAAATTCAAAAAACTTCACCTTTCATAATTCTTTAATGGAAATTAAATCTAAGGGGTGCTTTTACACTTGGCCTAGTAGACAATTAGGGGTCATACGGGTTAGCAATAAAATAGATAGTGTTCTTGCAAATTACTATTGGATAAATTTATTTCCCTGAGCTCAAGTCTTTATCCCCCCGTCCATTGGGTCTGATCATTCCCCATTAGTATTACAATATGATATAAACATGAAACATAGTACTAAACAATTCAAGTTCGAATCTTTTGGTCTTGATGATATTAATTGAAGATCTATCATGGACAAGGGTTGGAATATTCCCAAGATTTATCCTCCTTTTACCAAATCTCATAAACAAGAGAAATAACACTAAAGGTGAATTGAAGAAATGGAGTAGAACTTTCAAGAGCAACATAACTCAAATAAAATTACTTCAAGAATGACTCACAAAGATCATTAATTCTCCACCTAATACAACCTTACAACAAGAAGAAATCGAAGATCTTGGTTTTGCGGCCTAAGCGGTCGACTGGGGCCTAGCGCCTAGGTGGATAACACGGGGCCTAGGCAGAATTATACGGTTTTTAATTCCTCTGTATAATTTGGTATATTTCGTAATATATATGTAGTAATTATAGCTATTTTTACTATTTAAGTCTTAAAATTCATCTAACAACACTATATTAAATATAAAAATACTAAAAATTGAGTTATAATATCAATTAAAGAATTCTCGAGAATAAGAAAAATAACAAAAAGGACTATGCGGGCATGTTTTTCCATTAATCGGCGCCTAAGCGTCCATTTTCTGCCATTAATCGATGCCTAGACGGGCTAGGAGCCTATTGCACGACGACTAAGGCGCTAGGCAAAAACGCCTAGAATTTTAACAAGGCATAAGTGGCTGAGGAGGGAGTTGACGTCTAGGCGGGGAGATCTACATCATATGGCGCAGATCAAATTTCAATTTGATTGCGAAGAAAATCACTTGGCAGACAAGTCAAGACAAACTTGGATTACGTACGGATATAAAAGTACAAAACTCTTTCACCTACCTACTATTCAAAGAAGGAACTTTAATAGAATAACTAGGATTCAAGATGAAAAAGGTGATTGGTCCAAAGATTTTGTTGAAGTCAGGAATGTTTTCAAAACTTCTATATATCTCTTTTCAATGAACAAGAAACGAGTTATGAACAAATGGATAAAACATTTCAATTCATTAAACCAAAAATAAGCAATGAAATGAATATCATCTTGACAGTTCCCCCTTGTATGGAAGAATTGGAAAAATCAACCAGAGAAATCGCCGGGTCCTGATTGTTTAAATGGTAAGTTTTATATATAATTTTTGGATATTATTAAAAAATATTTCACGATTTCTATCTCAATAATATTACATTAGAGAAACTTAATGATACTCTTATAGATCTCATTCCAAAAGGAGATACCCAAGAAAAACTCGGTGATTATTGCCCCATCTCATGCGTTAATTTAGGTTATAACATCATTGCAAAGATGCTATCTAATCGATTGCAGGGATTTATGAATGATATAGCTTCACTAATACAATCGAAATTTATCAAAGTTAGAGCTATTCAAGAAAAGATTCTAATTGCCCAAGAAATCTCTTTTTTTATTAGTAGGAAAAGGAAGAATAAAAAAGATATGGTAGCAATAAAAATTAACATGGAAAAAATGTATGACCAGGTAAGATGAGATTTTCTTCTTCTTGTTTTTAAAAAATTAGGTTCCTGTGATAGGTGGATACTATAGATAAAAAAATGTATCAATATAGTGTCTTTTAAAATTAATGTAAATGGAGAATGATTAGAGAAATTCACGCCAAGAAGAGGAATCAGAGAAGGTGTTCCTCTATCTCCATTCCATTTTACTATAATGACCCGATTCCCTTATTAGTCTTATAGAATATTATGATCTTAACAATTATATACAAGGAATAAAAATCAAAAGATACCGCCCCAGCATTTTTCATTTATTGTTTGCAGATGATTCCTTATTCTTCATTATTATCGACAAAACTTGGAGGTTGAATTACGTCAAAGTAGAACTTGGAGCTGGGCTAGTATTTTAGAAGGTATACCAGATTAGAAATGGGGTGAGTATATATATTTAGAAAAATAAATAGATTATATACAAATTGGAAGCTGGAGAATCCCTGCAAATTTAATTATGTTAATCAAATTCTTAGCTGGACCCATCAAGCTAGAACGTTAAATTACTTGATAACTTATTTTCTAACCAAAATTTATTTAGAACCACAGTAGAAGCAAATGACATAACTTCTTCATCTTAACTTTAAATTGACTTTCCGTCATTTTTCAAATGACCATGACTTCAAGAACTATCTAAAGCAAAATAAATCTGGTCCAAATCTATCACCAATATGTCGTAGTGACTGAAATACTAAGGCGTAAATATTTATTCGGTAAAAGCTCCAACTTCCCAAAGTGACTCTAAGCTCAAATTCCGCATTGGCTTGGGTTATCTTGACTTCTTCTTCTCATCTTGGAACCTTGTATCAAGCATGTATCTAAAAGCTACACATGTAATACACAATTAAGGCACAAAATCTATATAGACATTAATATATCCAAAACTAGAAAGAAAAGTACAATATAGCAAATAACAGAGAAATCTTTCTCACTTAGGCTTAATACTTTCCTAAAATAATGTCTCGTGAATGGATTACCCCATCACAAAAAAGAGAGACATTAATACCCCAGAAGAACACATAGTAAAAAGACGCCATTTCCACACAAAAACACCCACAATATGCATATGATGTTCCTCTTAGAGACTATGGTCAAAGAAAGCCTATCTCCTTAACTGAATACTAACTTAGATGATTGGGGCGTCATCGATAGCCTCTTTCCATATGTGGTTATTTTAGTACATTTATTGCACGTTAACAACACGAGATCTGATCATAAAACACTGTAAAGCAATTAATCTAGTAGTCAATCACTAGCTCGATTCATTCAATTTTCTCGATAAACTTATTGATAGTTTTATGCACTATCGATATTTCCTCCGTCTTCAAAAAGGTTGTGACACTTGCTTTTGTGACATTTGCTTTTCCACACAAACTAAGAAATAACATTTATATTCATGTGATTACTAATATGTCTTCCATAAAGTGTTTTAATATCTTGAATAATTATTGATTACATAAATTATAACATTTAATTAAAAATAAAAATAATATAAAGAATGAAAAGTATTTTTAATTTTTTAAAGCGATAATCTCTTTTAACAATTATTTTTAAGAATAGTAACCATTTTGTAGAGACTAATGAAGTAGAAGCTTATGATATTTTTCTTAATCCGTAGTTAAAAAAAAAATTTACACTGCATTATGGGATTACGTGGGACTACAACCTCGAGGCTGCAGCCGCTCTGCGCTCTTGGTTGCCCTCACGGTTCTAATTAATAAATTAATTTAGTATTTTATTTACTATTTATCTTTTTTTTTTTTTTTGGTCGATTACTATTTATCTAAGAGATATATTCGATTGATATTGTGAAGATAATACAGCAAAAGACAAAATTCAACGTCACAGCAAGCTTGCTGGCTGGACTTGTCTATGGTATCGATGGGGTAGTAAGGCTATATAGAGATACTCTTGTCCACATTTCATTTTTCTCTCTCTGCATCACACACAAAATCCAAAAAACTCACATACATATTAAACCCACCCACACCCACATACCCCAACCTTCCATTTCTTGTTAATTATCGGTTATTAAACACTGGTTTGGTTCATTTGTTTTGACATGTATGGATGTTATCGATAGTTTCTGTCTTATACAAGCCATCAAAGAATGATTATTTACAAATATGAAGGAGAAGGCCGACTTTAAGGTAACGAGTAACTTTCATTGTGGAATCCAACATAAGTTTTTACTTTTGTTCTTAATGTAAATACATATATCTTTGTCTTGTTTCCATTTGTCTAGGGTTTCAGAGAGAATTTTTGTAATAATTTTCAAACGAATTAACAACTAAAGTTACATAGAATATTACTATAACTAGCTAGCTTTCTTCTTGATCATCAGCCTTCATCAATTCTTCTGCTTTTTGTAAGGCTTTTCAGACTTCTGGGTTATTAATATAAGTCACTGTGTATATATATATATCCGATCTCTTGCTCATTTGATGAATATTTCTAGTTCTTGAGATGATCCAAACCTACTATTTGATATATAGGAGAAGATGACGATGAAGGGTTTGTTAGTAGATGAAACTATGTCAAATTTAACATCAGCATCTAATGAAGCAAGCTTATCTTCCTTAGCATCACCAACTAATCCAGCTCAACCAGCTAAGAGGAAGAGAAACCTTCCAGGAAATCCAGGTTCTCGAATTACAAAAATTATTCCGTAACTTTTGTTTCGATCTTACATTATCCAAATAACACATTTCCTAAAAACTATTTTAATTATTGTTACGACTGATTTAGTATTGTAAAAAAAAACTTGATTTTCATGAAAAACAAGTTTTTGAATTTCTTTTTCACTTGCTTTGGAATTAGATCCTCAAGCTGAAGTAGTAGCATTATCTCCAAGAACTCTAATGGCAACGAATAGATTTGTATGTGAGATCTGCAACAAAGGGTTTCAAAGAGATCAGAATCTTCAACTTCATAGAAGAGGGCATAATTTACCATGGAAGCTAAAGCAAAGAACTAACAAAGAGGTGATTAAGAAAGTGTATGTTTGCCCAGAGGCTTCATGTGTTCATCACGAACCTTCAAGGGCCCTTGGGGACCTCACAGGTATCAAGAAGCATTATTTCCGAAAACATGGTGAAAAGAAATGGAAATGCGACAAGTGTTCAAAGCGTTACGCTGTTCAGTCAGATTGGAAAGCCCACTTCAAGATTTGTGGTACTAGAGAGTATCGTTGCGATTGTGGTACCCTCTTCTCAAGGTAATATGATAAAAAATCATAATTTTGACGCAAAACCAAAAGGTTCAAGATTTTGCCATCGTTTTAATTTTTTAAACTTAAAAAAATAAATATAAAATTGGCTTGTACTTCATCATTAACATTGAAAATTCCCCTCATTCTGTGTTTATTCATAATAAGTGTCTTTTTGTATCATGTGTGAGCAAGAGCAGATTTAGTATGCAATTTTAAATCATTGTTTTCCGTGCTAAAAATAATTAGCATAATAAATAAATTATTTTGTAATTTACACTTGGTTTCACTGGCAAAAGTCAATTAAAGTTATGATGGTTGGTTTTATTTCTTCTGACGATATAGGAAAAGTAGAGGCAAAAAAGGTTGTCGAGACTGAAAAAAGATAGTTCACTTTCAACGCTATTAAAGATTTCAAGTTTTACTAACTTGTTTCTTTTGTTTTCTTGTGTTTGTTTGTTTTGTATTGTATTGTCTCACAGGAGGGACAGTTTTATCACTCATAGAGCTTTCTGTGATGCTTTAGCAGAAGAAAGTGTAAGAGCAATTACAACAACAAACCCTCTTTTGTCCTCTCAATTATCAACAAATACTTCTTCAACTACTCATCATCTTAATCTTCAACAAAGTTTCAACATAAGGCAACAAATTCCACCATGGTTATCGATTGACCCCTCCACTATTGAAGCTGGACCGAACTCCCAAATTCGATATCCTCAATCAATTATAAACCAAGAAAACCCTAACCCTAGCCCTACATTATCATCATCTTTCCAATCACATGAATCTCCTCACATGTCTGCAACTGGATTGTTGCAAAAAGCCGCACAAATGGGGGTTACAATGAGCCAACATTGTCCAGAGTCGACATTTTTTAGACCCCACCAAGCTCACATGACTGCAACATCTACAGCTGGTTCTGTTCTGCTTGGATTGTCTTCACGTGATGATCAGGAGATAAGAACAAATGATTTAATTATGCAGCATGGCTTGGCTTCTTATGGAAATAAATCTATCCTCATCTCTTCCTCCTCTAGATGCATGGAATTACCAATAGGCAGTGGAGCTCCGGAACCTATGCTTCATCAAAACACATTAAGTCGGTTTCAAGAATCGGGATTCGGGAACACTTTTGATGGAATGCTAAATTCAAAGGGTCATCATGGAACCTTTCAAGAGGGATTCACAGAATCAAGAGGATCCCATTTGAGTAGAAGTCATGAAGGTGAAGGAATGACAAGAGATTTCTTAGGACTTAGAGCATTTCCTCATAGGGACTTCTTCAATATGGACGGTCTTGATCAAATAGGTTCTTCATCACCTGCTCCACACAATCATAATCAACCACCATGGCAAAGTTAGCCTATTGCTTTCTCATATATTATCTTCTTAATTCTATATAAGCTTTAAAGCGCCTGAAAACAACTTGTCGACTACATGTTATTATTATTCGAACAAAGTTAGTCCTGCTATCCTAATATAAGGGAAGTGGGGAAACGTCATAATTATTACATATTCTATTTTTCTTTTGTAAAAAAGAGACAGTCCTTTGTTTCTTTTTTTTTATTTAAAAAAACAAGGTCCTTTGTTTCTCTTTCTTCTTGCTTTCTCTCTATTTTTCAATTGATAACAAAAATAAATAAATATAATATGATATAAAATTCAATTTTTCCTCTAAATTTTAAATACTATTGAAGAAAAGTTAATATCCAGGGTGTTGTTTAGCAAAGAGCTATTCATGTTCTAAAGTAAAATGGTAGGGCGGTAAATAAACCAAGCCGCTCGCGAGCCGCTCGAGTTCGGTTCAAAGAAAAGCTTGTTCGAGATCGGCTCGAATATAAACAAGCTCAAGCTCAATTTTAAGCTCGATAAATAAACGAGCCTACTCGAGCTCGGCTCGTGAGCTCGTTTAAAATTATGTATTATAAATTAATATATTATTTACTTATAAATATATTATTAAACCTTAAATATCAAATTAAATATTTTTAATTTCTTTGACATTTTTTTATTTTATTAATGTTATGTTTCATATTTTTATATCAGTCACTCATGAAAGTCCCATTTCAACCATACAAACAATTTTTTTATGAGAAACTCGTGTTCGACTCTAAAAAGATTGTTTTATAAGTTAAACAAACAACTTCTAACATTTCTGATTTAGATCATTGAAACCTTGGACTCGGGTCGTTTAAATTTGAGTCCGACTCGACCCGTCTCGTTTTTGATTCGACTCGACTCGAGAAATTAAACAAACCCTATAAAATGGCGTGATCCCTCTAGGTTAAAATAATACCTTGTATTTAGTTTTTGTTATACGAAATGCCATGCATCTAAATTTATCATATATAACTTTGTGTCCATATCTATTATTAATTCATTTTAACTAATAAAGTTTTCATTTTCATCGTGCTCTCTAAGGTAGGTTTTTCGTACCTCCTATATATAGTTATTTAGCCACACCTGAATTCTAGAAAAATGTATAAAATTAGTTGCAGTTGTACCATTTATTATCGAATAATAATGAAGTAAGTATCGTTTTTTACAAAGATAGATTTTAAAGTTATGGGATTCATATTAAGTGTATATAAAATTATTAAGAAATCAAAGGTAGGAAGTGAATAATACTGTAGTTGATTAAAACTACTAACTAAAAAAAAAAAATTATATAAATATGTAAAAAATAAGAATAATGATATATACCATCCCAAGTATACTATCCATGACTTGGCGTAAATTAGTTGGTTAAAAATCGTTAATCTAGTTATTTTCTTGATTTGATTAACAGTTTACTTTCACGCCACATTATGAGTGGTAATTGAGTGGTATATATCATTATTCAAAAAATAATATAAGCAGACTAGTTGATGTTGTGATACCTTACTAGTTTGTTTTACTAAAACAAAAGTGCTAAACGGGTATTATTTATGTTAGGTTTATCAATCAGGAATTTAAAGTCCGCTCTTATCCTATATTTAAAGCACATCCAATTATCTTTAAGCCGACACGTCTGCTGCTTCACCTAAAGCTAGATAACATTTTTACAAACTCACATAAAATATATAAACCACATGGTATATTCTATCCGTATGATACATATATAAATATTGACTATAATTAAACTATAAAATATGATTTTGATAGCGATTTAGGTTGGTAATCTCGGAATCCTCGTAATACTAGGTTAAAAATCTTCATAACCCTATCCTTGCATACCTCATATAAGAAAAAAGTGATCCTTTTAAGGTTGTCAATTTTAGATAAGTAAAAAAATCATAAATATGCACATGCAATCATAATTATATTATCATATGGTTTCGATTGTCAAAGAAACAAGAATGTTGCCACTAGATATTTTTTTGTCATAAACTACCTAGAAAATAAACAAAGTGGGTTCACAATATCTCTAATTTATGAGGAGATTATCAGTTTATTCTAAAAGTTTGACAAATCATAACTATTAGTTTGATCTATCAAAAAAATAAAAAGAAACAATTATGTTTGGCATGTAATTGTGATGTAACATCGTATGAAATAAATCTAACTAAGATACCTATTTATAATAAAAGAGTTCTAAGGAGTCCTAACTTCTCAAAATAGTCATCTTTCCACCAAGAATCAAATAATTATAGGTTGTTAAATGAGTCATGAAGGATGATGACGAGTAGTTGAGGACCCGAAGATGTGTTCTCTAGAATTTTTACGTCTTATTATGAGTTGACCATGCTTTTGCATGATCTTTTTGATATGTTTCTTAGGTGACTTTTCTCCATTCATTTTCTCATGCTTCCATGCCTTATATCATTTCAATTCATTATTGTTTTGTAATCGATATATATCCTGAGGGTAGGTCGAGAAGGCGATCGCTTTGATCCCCTGATTTTTGAATGTTTGTAAGGGCCTCAATTTATAATCTGTTTTACATAGAAGAACCTCATTTCATAAGTTTGCTTTGGGCCTATATAAGGATCGACCTTGTCAGAAATGACCCTAGACTCTATAAAGTTTGGGAGTCATCTTCGATACTCAAGGTCAAGGATCCGTCATATATGTTAATCATTGTCAGCCCCGGGTGGCCAAGAATGAACACTCAAATATAAGAGAGATGTTTTGATCTACATCATAATCGAGGTTAATAAAATCAACATATATATATGATAAGGTAACCTACTTTCACCTACACGTCCTCGACCACTCCCCACGACCATGTTACTGTACGATCCACCATTTTTTATATCAGAGAGTTTGGCTTTGCTTCTCTGCTACACAGCTCGTCAACCACACTCTTAGGAATGATGTTGAAGCTCGAGCAGTATCATAAGGCTTTTCCCTTACAGGTATCACTAATCTTAATTGGAAGTTTGAAACCTCCAGGATCTTTGAGTTCATGTGGAATCTTTCTTTACATTATAACCAAAACCTCCTCAATTAGCTCCACAGTCTTGTATTCTTTAAATATGTTCTTCTTGGATATTGTCTCCTAGATTTATCTTAGATTCTTAGGCACTTTATTGATTGGTTTGACCAAAAGGATGTTGATCTTTAGTTGGATTAGCATCTCAATGAATGTCGTATATTCTGATACATCATTAATTTTTAGTTAGTCTTGGTGGGTGAAGTTCTTGCAGTGGAAGTGCAAATCTTGTTTTCTCTTGCACCTTTGGTTCTTCAACTGGCTTCTCGATCATTTTTTTCTTCCACGTCGTCAACCCAATCCTCTATTGCCACTTCATCTAGATTTGGTTTGAAAGACTCTTCTCTTTGATGGTCTCTGATTCACTAGACACATTAGGTGGTGGTTCTACCACTTTTCAGCTTCGAAGATCGATGCTATTACATATTTCATAACTACGATTACTATTCTCGTTCTGAAGTAGCTTGACATCAACATTACCTTGAGAAATTTGCAAGAGTTGACCTTTTGTAGTTGTTGAAGGGGTTTAGTATTTTGTATAATTTGTTGTTGCAAGATCTGCAATATTTCCCCTTGAGAGTTAATCTTCTTATCGGTTTTTGCCATCTTTGTACCTGTAAATAACATGAATTTACTTAATGTATCTTCCAACTTACTTAAAACTTCTTATGGATATGATGTGATTCCCTTTTGTGCCAAAATACCTGCATATCCGTTGTATACCGAAGACCAGTGGCTAAGGAGCGTGATACTTATTACCTTGAGAACTTTGTTGGAATTGGTTACCTTGATATGTGTTTTCTTGATTTGATGATCAATTAATATTACACCACTGAAAAATTGAATAGTTGTTTCCGTTACACTATTCAAAGACTTGGTTACCTTATTGGTAGTTTCTTCGATTATAAACCAAGAAAACTAACTCCAGATTGCTTTGACACTCTTCCCAACTATGGTTACCCATACCATAAATCAAACACCTAGCAAATTATTCTACCACATTCACAATGTCTAGATTAGTTTTCCCATCCCGGTTCGCATTCATAGATAACAATTTCAGTTGTTTATCAATGGTGGAAAGTTTTGCCCTTATCGTTATCTGGGTATCTAAACTTAACTTACCTCAAAAATATTGTTGCATTGGAGCTCTTGAAGGTTGCTAACTTATCTTGTTTGTCACGGTCCTCTACATAATCACCAAAGCTTGATTCAGATGAACCATCATGAATTCCCCTCCTCAAATATCATATAGTTTCTCCATGAAACTCGCATAATTTTTTTATAGTACATAGCTAGTAATAACTCAAGACTATACGCGTGAAGTGGTCACTTCTTTAAGCTTGCTTGGAACCTCGTCCATGTCTCACCCAAATATTTTTCTTATTGTTGTTGAAAGGTAGCGAGATCCATTTGAGTTTTTACCCTCAAATTATGAGAATAATACCTGTTAAATAATGTAGTATGTAGCTCATCCCATGTCATATTTAACTCGGATAGTTGAAAGTCCTGGCACCCCTAATCAAGAAAAATAGGAACATTGTATATTACATATGTTCTCGAGCAACACCCTAAGTGACATAGGCATCACAAATTTGTATGAAATTATGTACCGCTTGTACCAGATATTTATGTACTTTCCCACTATACCATCCATAAATTATGAATTGATTCAACGTACCCACTTTAGTCTTGAATCTTCTGACTTGAATAGGGGGTAGGAAAATTCCAAGTGATTGCAAACCAAACTAGAATACTTGGCCCGACGGTTGCATAAACCTTTTCATCCAGGTGGAACTTGTCCAAGCAAAGGATCCACAACTTGAGGCCCATCCAAAATATTTGCACCAAGTGGATTTATCGTACTATCACTAGTGGGGCCAAAGGTGTGATAAGTAAACGAATAATAACATGTAATGAAACACACACACACACATACACACCTCGAGAACCACGAGAAACTCTTTACAAGTGCATGGATTGTTTGCAAGTAATAGTTACGTAAAAGTTCATTATCGGGGATTTATGTAGTTAGGTCAAGCTTGTATTCAATAAACTTACACGATTTTAGATGTTGATATTTGGAACATAAATAAGATAGATAATTTCTTTGCATTAAATTAAGAATGCAAATAAGATACTTGGGGTTACTAATATGAGCCTATCTTACTAAGTCACTGTTCTAATTATAAGGGTGAATTTAGCACATATAAGTAGCTGGGTTTCTATAGTCCTTCTAACTCTCACTAGGGTATCTTAGAAGGCAACCTCAACACTACCAAGAGACTTGGTAAGGGGACCTTGCGCAGAGATCGGTGATGAAAATTTAACTCTATTGACTATCTAATTAGACAAGCCCGTTAAATAGTTAATTAATTATGTGGAGGGGAATAATGTAAAGAATAATTCTAAAGAAAGTACTTAGCAAGTTTCATGTAATAATATTTACAAACTAAATCATATATCTACACTTATCATAGGAACAATCAGCACGACTTAATTTTAAGATTAGATTAGTTTTGCAATGCACGAAGGATAGGTCTTTCACTTAGTTCGATGTGGAGACTATATAGTGTTCATCGATCCTAATGAAGTATCCAATGATCCATCTGACTACTCATTTTGGTTCAATCATTTCTTGATCACATAGTTAATAATCAAAAGGTCTTTAAGGTTGTAATGTTAGGTTTCAGGACGATATGATTGTATGTTTGGATAATGTAGAGTGAGCTTTTCGATCTTTCCTCACTAGCTATAAACGAATCTCCCTAGAGCTTCAGGTACTCTCATAAGATGTTTGTACTCAACCCAAGATTTGATGCACTTAAATCGCATCCCCAATAACCTAATATAACGCATCAAGATGAGCACGTAAAAATTCCACTTTTCCGGTCCAATTCATATGATATTTTTCATATTATTTTCTTTTGTAAGTTAGCTATGACTTTATTTTTTACGTGAGATGTCAAGCTACTTGTTTCTCAACATAATTCTTTTCTTGTAAATACTTTTTCTTTTCCTTTTACCCCGGCAAAGGGTCACAATATTAAAAAGTAAATCATCATGAAAAGAACTATTACATAATCTTAAAAACCCACCCAAGTGTTTACCATAATCATATCCCACCATCCCAAACTCAGGCTCTAAAAGGATTGTCTTAACATCGCGATTCGAGTGTGGATCATATGGAAAATTACTATAATCTAAAAAGTATGGCTTGTAATATGCTAATAAAAAGCTTTAGAAAGGTTAGAAGGTACTAATAAGGATATATAAAAATAATATTTGGACAGAAAGCTAAAAGGAAACAAAGGCTTATCAAAGAACCGCCTTAATCACTTCCTAAGATATGAAATTTTGTTACTTTCTCACACCTCTAACACGTTCATTAAATGAGTTTATCAACTAGCCCAGGTCTCACGGCTACACACCCCGCAAGGCTCCCTAAGATCAAAATTACTTCTCCTGCATTGCTTATTAATCCTTTCTTTACTTGTAAGGTGTGTTTTGATGTTCATATTTTAAAGCATACAAAACAACTAGTTCATAAACAAATTACTTCTATATCATTAACTCACTAAACTTTATTCTTTTAGGCCATTAAACGCATTCTACATCTCATTCCATCTCTAATAATTTTCAATTTTACCTACAAAAATAATAAAACACAAAAATGGAGATGAGGGATAAGGAATCCCCATACTCCCAACTCAAACATGAGCTGTGTTTCTACGACTCGAAAAAGACTCTATAAAAATTTCATAAACTATCACATATATTGCGAGTAACAAAATATGGTAAAGAAGAAATAAAACGTACTCTCGAGGCTATTTCATCGCATGATCAATACCCAAGATAGGGTGGCATTCTTTGCTTGTATGTGTGGTCCTCAAATCACCAATTTTGTATTCACTTACCTCCTAGTGTTTGAAATCCTAACTAATCATCCAACTCTAGAGATCTTTTGTTTTTACCTTCTCCAATTTCTTTCTTGCTTCCTCCCAATACATTGGCTTTGATTCTTGTCGATCCCTAACACTAGATAGTGTTTCAATTCTTGTCATCATCTCTATTTGACCTCCAACTCAAAGGTTCAAACATTCTTGAACCACCCTTTGATTATAGTTAGATAAGGTTTTATTTAGGTTAGGAAAGGTGTAAGGACGATGATTCTTTATGTGGGTATGATGGAATCTTGCATGGTTGAGAAAGGTTTAAGAAAATTTGGACAGAGGTTTTGGAAAATTTTGGATTTTGATTCTTGATTCTAGGTGTATTGGACTAGTTTGGGTGGGTAAATATTGTTTATAGGAGTGTAGGGAATGATTTTGATATGAAATCATGGTGATCTGGTGTAGTTTTGATGTGTGATAAAGGTTTGGTGAAACCTTTAATGGAGTTTGGGTGCTTGAAGAAGAAGGAGGCTTAAGGTTTATGAGTTGGTATTGTACTTTACCTCTTCATCTTTAGCTGATCGCGTCCTATATTATTGCTCCTACTTTGCAAAGTTTCTAACCTCAAACCGTGGTCTATACTGCCGCGACCCTTGCTAACGCACCGGTGTATGTCGGTCGTGGGATCAGTATGCCAGTTAAAATATTCTAACTTTCTAACTTGCAACTGTCGCGACCCTTTATCGCGAATGTCGACACAGTATGGGACCGGTAGGCTGCTCCAAGGGTTGGTATGCCGGTCAAAGTCTTCAATTTTTTTGACCTCAAACCTTGGTGCGTACCGTCATGACCTTTTGCGAATTGCTGAATTTCTAAGTTTTTCTTGACATGCCTCTGTTCTAGGCTAATTTTGGATTCATTCGTCCATTATTAGGAAAAGTGTCCCAACGGAAAGTTGTAGAATATTTTCTAACCTTTCTGTGGACTCTTCAGTCGCTGAATTCTAAGTTTGTGTGCAAATGTTATGGCCATTTAAAGACAGCAATTACGATGCTCGCGAATTGCTGGTGCTGATATGGACCGGCATGCCGCCCGTATGAGAGGCATACCGCTCGAATCTCGGCCAAAACCTTTTTATTTCATACCGTAATGACGATTAGGACATGGTATACCACCCATAGGTCCTATATACTGTTGGGAACATTTGGGGGCATGAAATTCTTCATAATACTCACCCCAAACTCATCTTTTGTATTACCTTCACATCAAAATTTTTTTATACCTTCCTTGTTACTGCAACATTTATTATAAACAACTAAACTAAACATGAAAACACAAAAAATTGCGGGTTATCTCCCATAATACGCTTTTGTTTAACGTCGTTTAAAGTTTGACGTGTTACCTTGATTATCTCTTTATTATATAGCCTCCCCAGTAGCGGGTGAGGCTATGCACATCTACTATCGAAGCTTGTTACCTCTTTTAACTCTCGTAACAAAAAATAGACCTATCCACGAATTCTTGAATCCCCGTGGCCTATTCTCTTGTTTGAGTGAATTTGTCACGAACCCCAAACTCATGTTCAACTCTTTTCTTCATGAGTTTATGGTGAATATTTTTTAACTTCCTTAGTCAAAACTCGGAGTGTTGGGACCTCACGTGACTCCTCATGCTTGCCATCCAAAAAATGGAATGTCTTGGATTCTTCTTCAGTTCGGAGAGTCATGGTTCCCTCATGAATATCAATTATGTTGCGACTTGTCGCCAAGAATGGACATCCAAGTATCAATTGGACGTGTTTACCCTCAATACTATCAAGAACAACAAAATCAGTAGGTATAGCTAATGTACCCACATGGACAAGAATGTCCTACATGATTCCTCATGGCTATATAGTGGAGTGATCTAGGAGTTGTAAAGTGACGTCTCTTATTTTGGCATCTCCCTTGCCTAACTTCTCAAACATATATTTGGGCATGATATTTCTACCCGAACCAAAGTCACACATTTCTTTAGTTTAGAAGTTAACACCTATACTGATTTGGAGGTAGAAAGCTCAAGGATCTTGCATCTTTGGTGGTAGCTTCTTTTAAATTTTTTCAAGCCTTCTTTAGTATGATCCACAATCTCGATATCGACCTCTATACTCTTACTCTTCTCGGCAAGAATAGCTTTCAAGACTTCTGGTATTGTAGGTTCTTTCTTAATCATATTGAGTAGGATGTTCATTTTTCCTTGGCTTGAACTCTCTAATACCTGTATCAGACATAGTATCACCACTAAGATATCTATTTATTAGTATATATGGTGGTGATAAAAGTGAATGCGGAGGTGGAGCCTCCTCCTTGTTCTTCTCTTGCACCCTTGGTGCGTTCCTTAACTCTTTTTCAACCTCTTTAACCCCATCTTTGATTCTCACGTTTTCTAAGTTAAGCTTTATGGGTTCTTCAACTGTTGGAATCTCTAATGCACTCATTGCAGCTATCTTCAACTTCATCCTCATCAACCCAATATTCGATTGTTACCTCGATTAAGTTCAACCCGATTGGTTGTATCTCTTTTGGAATCTCAATTTCTTGAGGGTTGATCCTTTCTTTGTATAACGCCTCTATGAACCTTTTGTATTTGGGGTAGTCCACCTTCCTTGCAAGTGGTGGTGATGATGGATGGGTAGGTAGCGGCTCCACCTTACTTTCTTCTTTTTGCACCTTTGGTGCAACTGTCTCTTTTTTCTCTTTCTATTTTCCAACTTCTTTAATCAAAGGCTCGAACTCTTTCTCAACCTCTTTCTCCACATTTCTCTCATCTTGATTCTCAACAATTACATCATCTAAGCTAAGCTTGGTTGGTTCTTCTATGGTTGGAACCTCAAACCCAACATTTCTATTGCTGGTTTAAATGGCCTCATCATTAACATTTATAGCTTGGCCTAATTTTTTTAGATGAATTTTGTTGTAATAGTTGCATAACTGCAACGAGTTACGTTATTCTTTGCTCCATATCTTGATATTGTTTCTGCATGCTCTACACTAATGATATAGTAGCATCGTTTTTTGATTTATTTTTCTCTTATTGTCGGTTGAAATCTTGATGAATTGCTTAAGAATATATTTCAAATCATTTACAACTTCTTGTGGATGTGACGTTAGTGCTTTCGGAGCTTGATCCTCCTCGAGATACTTTAAAATACGGTGACGAAGCTGGGGGAGTTGTTCAACAACCTAGAGATTTGCTTACCTAAAATTTGCACCGCATCCAACCTCTCTTTGAACCTCTCGTTATAGGTTCTCTTGCTCTCTTATATAAATATGGCGAAAGTTTCCATATTCTCGTGTACTGAGCCTTCTTGCGAATATGCTGGCAATGCTTGGTGTGCTAGATTTTTTGCCCACGAGGTGTGAGTTAGATGTGGTTGTGGTGTGTTACTTCGATATTAAAGTTCTTATATAGATTCGAGTGTGTAGAACTACACTTTTTCCAATTAATCCCTAACAACCCACATGTTGAAGATCGACCCTCAACGCCTTGATTCATTAATCCAAGAAAATTTGACATACCTAAGGAACCTGAAAGGAGACTAAAAAAATGCGTAAAACTAAAAACAAATATAAACTTCTACCAAAAATTAACACAAATACTAGTTGATGGGTCCAAAGGTGTGATAAATAAACGAATAATAAAATATAATGAAAGACACACCTCGAGAACCATTAGAAACCCTCTGCAAGTGCACATATCATTCGCAATAATAGTTAAGTAAGTAAAAGTTCGTTCTCAGGGATTTAAGTAGTTAGATCAATCTTGTATTTAATAACATTGTATATGATTTTAGATGTTGATATTAAGAACATAAATAAGATAAATAATTCCTTTGTATTGATAATTAATTAAGAATGCAAATAAGATAACTTAGGGTTACTAGTATGAGCCTATCTGACTAAGTCGTTATTCTAACTATAAGGGTTAGTTAAGCACATATAAGTGTCAGGTTTCTACAATCCTTCTTACTCCCACTAGGGTAGCTTAGAAGTCCACCTCAACACTACTAAGGGACTTGGGTAAAGGGACCTTGCACAGAGTTCGGTGATTAAAATCTAACCCTATTGACAATCTAGTTAGACAAGCCCGTCATGATCAATACCACACACTAGACAATTATGTGGCGTTGTCTATAATTGATACCCCCGCCAGGGTGACAATCCAACTACTACGAACAATCCTAACGTGATCAAGATTAGGGCTGTAATAAGGCAAACACAACATACAATTATAAACCCAAGCTCAAATAAATTAAAATAGCATAATAGTTTTCTAGGATTTATATAGAATAACAACCCAATTAATTTATTGAATAAAAATAAATAATAAAAGCTTAGAAATATGGTTAAGCCAAATATCTATAGCTAATTACCCTAATTATAGAGAAGGAGAGACGCGAAATTTATGTTGTGGTGCTTTAGCTCTGTTGTTTTTTCTCTAGGCCGACTTTCTCTCTCTAAGATGATAATATGAAGGCTATGAAGGCAAGGATAAGTTTCTAAGGTCACATACTGATATTCTATAGCAACTCAAACTCGTTTCCCTTAATAATAGGACTGGTTGATCCATAGAGTTTGTAAAAATTATAACTCCTTCATTACAACTCCAAATCCAGTGATATTGGTATGAAAACGAATGCAAGTCAAAATACTTTCTAAATATAAAAGGCTCATTCGAATTCCTTGTCGATTTTATGCATCATTTAAAATACTACACGTCTTCACAGCTAAACAACATCTTTTGGCAGTTTTTGCACTTTTCCTAAAACCAATTTCTTTTTTTAACTCTTGATTTTCTTTGGTCCTTTTTCCTAAACTCCTTAAATTTTATTTGGAATCTAATATAATAATTTTACCTAAGAGCTTCAGTTTAACAACAAATTACACCAAAAGTGCTCTAAAAGTACAAACCTCCAAAACAATGCGAGAACTGAGAAACTAATAATCAATAGGGAAAAATCCCCCAACTAAGCACATAATAAACCTAAAATGATATCTCATGAATAGATTATTTCATCACAAATATGGAGAATCAATTACCTAGTAGTGGCACAATTAGATTGCCTTGGTCGTCATACTGCTGTTGTAAAGCTGTCTCAGTAGTATGTTCTTGATTTCTTCTCTCTTCTTTCTCATTTCCAATAAATTCGTATCAAGTTCTCCAGATTTGAGAGCATACACTAAATTCATACCCGCAAAATATCAAGCATAAGATCAAGCGTAAAAATTACACAATGTTTGTTTAAAATATAAATTAAATACACAATTAACTAACCAATCCACGATAACGACGCCAAAAACTTGTTAGGTCCCATAGTGTGATATAAAATCGACACTTAGCATAATACGTCTGAGAAGTATATAGGTTGCCAAGTAATAAAGTTTAGTAACTAAATTGTTTGCACATAGATTGTGAAGTTAATTGTAATGCTTTTAACCAAGGCTGGGGATTTTTGTTATGCTAAAAAATAAATGAAAGATTCAATTATTGTGATTGAAACTAATACTAAATTATGAGATAACTAAAATTCAATGAAATTAAAACTAAAGGGGTTTAACTTGAGTAGATAAGTTAGCTTGGAATGTATATGCTCACCAAAATAAAAACTATAATTATTACTTGATTAAAGGGTAAACTGGTAATTTAAAATTAATCATAATTCTAAATTCCACTTAAGTCCTGTCAGGTTAAATTAGGGGATACGATCTAAATATAAGAGTCCTTACCGTATAAATCTATGCACTTTATAGAGAGCTTTCTAGATTGAACTCACATAACAACTATATAAATTATCCAGGTCTTCCTATTTTAAGATAAAATTATACATATCTTATTTAGATCCACCTAACAATTCTCTTTCCGGGATAAACTCATAGGCTAGAGAAATTCAATTATACAATCGTGATAAGCAAATTCAAACAAAATAATATCCAATGGAAAAAGTTACACAATTTATTTCAATCTAAAAGATTCCAATAATTATAAATAATCAAACAGTTGTCAAAAGGGTTCACAAATTAGACATACCAAACTAATAAAAGGTTTAGCTCATACCATAAAATTAAGAGAAAATAAAATAAAGTCATAATTAGGAGTCTAAGGGAAGAAGAATTACAAAGTAAGAATTAATTGTGTTGTTTGCGTTCCTCTCCTCGCTTTTCTCTTGCTCAACAAGTTAATAATAAGTAATGTGTGTCTAATAAGTTGAAAACTACTTGATGTCTCTCTTTTTGTTCTAAATATAAGTTCTTAGGAGACATCATTTTAGGTAGAAATTAGACTTATTAGATAGACTTTACTGCTTATTTTGATATATTACACTTTCTCCCCTTGGAATTATGTTATTTTCATTTTTAGAGCTTTTGTGTGTTAATTTGTTTGTTTTTAGTATAAATATTTAGGTACATGGATTCTATGGAGTACCAAGATGAGGAGAAGAACTTAAGATTAAAGTCTTAGATCAAGAGGAGAGGTCAAAGGCAAGAAAGTATCACCCGAAGAGTTGACTAAAAGAGACGGAAATCTGGGAAGCTGTTACTAATTGCTGATTTTGAGCCACTTCGGCACTGATTCAGGTCTTGAGAAATAAAAAGTTGCGCCTTTGAGTTAGCGAGAGTTGAGGACTAGAATCAGGTGATTTGGATATGAGACACAAATGTTACGGCCGTTTTACTAAAGGGTGTACAACAGTTACGGGAATTACCAATTGAACTTGGGATTTTAATTACTCAATAAAGCCCAAGATTAGACCTAATAAATTTTCACCATCTATATAAGCCCTTTTAGACCTCATTATTCAGCACCTCCCATTAATCTTCAATTTACATCATCCTTAGAGAGAGCGTCAAGAGGAAGGAGCAAGAGATGGAGCTGGAGAATCTATTTTTCTCCAACAACAGTTCTTTTCATTCCTCTAATTAAGTTTTTCTTTATTTTATTTCTGTTTTAGGAATTATGTACACTATTAATTTTCTTATTATTTTCATTTCAATTATGAGCTAAACTTCAATTACTTGAGAATCGTATGATGGGATGAACCCTGATTTATTTAATTAGTATATTTCATTTGGGATTAGTTTTAATTTAATCTGAATTGGGTATTTTATATTGCTTTTTTTTTATTAATTCACTATCAATGAATTAGCTGATCGGAGATAGGTCATAGTAATTAGGCTATTCACTAGTGGCGGTGATCATCTTGACGGGGGGTTTAATTACTGAGCTAGATAATAAACGTGTGGTGTTCGTCAATGATCCTAACGGGCTTGACTAACCGCGTAGCTAATTGGGTAAAGTTTTAACCATCTGATAGTAGCTTATAATCTCCCTAGCGGGGTTTCTAATACTGTAGGATAGTTCCTAAGTCTACCCTGACAGGAGTTAGGAAATAGTAGAGTCCCGACTAATATAGAAATACATGTTCTACCCTTAACGAAACATTATTACGTGAATTTAGGTGATTCTCTAGCGAGACTCAAGTATATCTCTCATATCTTTGTTTAGTTAACTTACTGTATTGCGTCTAGTCTTTATTATCTAAAAAAACAAATATTTTATTTATTTATTTTTACAATTAATTCTACTTATCATTTAAATACATTTATCTTACCTCGCAATCCCTGTGGAGACGATAATCCCGATTTTACTTATCTATTACTTGGAACGACACGTACACTTGTGGTCTATGGATCCTTTCATTTATTTCTTAATTTTATCACACCCCAGGACCCACCACTACTACTCTATACTAAGTGACTTCAGAGGTTTAAGCCTTGGGCCCAAAAATTGGGTCAAGAGCGGTTCACAGACTTCTTTGCTAAAACTAGACAACTCATGTAATCTTTTCTAAAACGTTTAAAACTTTTTTGTCTTACCGCGGAATTGAAATTTGTTTATTCTCACGTGTACTAGACTCTGAGTGATATATTATTCCCAAATTGCACGATCGGATTCTTTTTCCATTATATTCGTGATTTTCTAATTTAACGATTCCGTTTTATTAGTTTTGGTGCCTTGATTCTATCAATTATTACCTTTTCTCGATCTCGTTTCCACTCATATTAGGTGTTCCCTTGGCTTATTGTATCTCTTGTTTGGCATTTACATCCTTGTATCCTTTATGTTTTAAGAGCTACACTATTTAAAACAAAACTATATCAAACTTCTTTTGAACACGTTAAATCTCAAATAATAGGTAAGAACTCAAAATGTTCTAAATCAAAGGATAAATCCCAAATATTAATCTTAAAATAACCCAAAATGACGTCTCAAAATTATCAAAATATATCACAATTGACGAGACATCAGGTATATTAATATACAATATGTTATATTCATTTTCTAATTAGAAAATATGATTAATAAATAAACTAAAATTGAGTTTGAAACTGAAGATGATTGTCAGTTTTTTTGGGCCAATAGTCGATGTTATATTGCCAAAAAAACACATACTTTTTTTAGCTTTAAGGCGGGGGCTCGATGGTCATTTCAGATTAAAATAAAACCCAACAAGAAGACGTGAGTCCCACCAGCCTCAATATTCCTGGGTCTAGATGTAAAATATCTAACTTACAGGGTACTATTTTGGATGGACAAGCATGGAGTTTCAAAGTTGAATCTCCTCTTGAAGTTGAGACAATGAAAGTTAGGAGAGCTACTCTACTTGCGCAAACCTATACAAGATCATTAGACAAAATCTTCAATAATTGCTCTAATATTATCAAGTTTTAAGAAATTAAGAGTAGACCTCCTAATAAAAAATTAGTTATTTTGTACAATGATGTTTCTAATATTTCGAAAAAAATATTGTGGGGTTATATGTGTGATAAGTAACGATAATAACATATAATAAATAATCACACACGCCTACTACTACCATGAAAAACTCACTGTAAGTGCACATATCGTTTGCAAGTTATAGATTATAAGTAAAGTTTGTTTGCAAGGATTTATTCTACTAGATTTAAATGTGTTTGAGATAGAAGTGTAGATAAGATTAATTGTGGAAACTAAAGACAATAAAAAGATGAATATATGTTTGGTTTTTTGAATAAGAATATGGAAGCAAATAATAATTAAACTAACGCAAATAAATAAACTAAAGAATGGAGATGAGAGATATAACATAGGTCTGCTAGTATGAACCTATCCTTCTAAATCTTGTTCTAGCTATGGGGGTGATTTAAGCTCTTTAGGAGTATACGTAGTCATGATTCTATATTCCTCCTAACTCCCGTCGGGTTCGACTTAGGTGGAAACCTAACAATTATTAGGGGACTTGGGTAAGGGAACCATGCGCAATGATCAGTGGTTAAATCGAACCTTAGTGACTATCTAGTTAGACAAGCCTGTTAGGAACACTACCACACACTAGAAGTTTATGTAGTGTTTCATTAATTGAATCCCCCGTCAGGGTGGCAATCCTACTACAAGATAACAGTCTTACCATGATCAAGATTAGGGATGGAATAAATTTAATCACATAAAATAGATATGTTAAATAAATAAGAAGCTCAATCAATTAATAATCACTTTCCCAAGTAACATAGATTAAAAAATAGAATTCAAATATTATACATATGCAAACCCAAGCTATGAGAAAAATAGTTCATACTAGAAGAAACAAAACTAAGAAATTGATACATACTGTTAACTTGCTTCTCTAGATGATTCTTAAGAGTAATAATAATTAAAGGTTGAGTAAGAACATGTTTACAATGGTAAATAGGTTTAATTATAGGTTCTAGGTCAACTCTAGGAGTATGTTCCAAGTTATTTGAGTCCTAATCCAACTCGAATTCGTATCGTAACTTGTAGAAATGGTTGACCTCTTGAGATTGATTTGAGCATATCTACTTCGTTACTTAACAAAATTTAATGATCCATCCATCAAATCAAAACTACCACAATTCAAAGACCTATCTAATTCTAAAAAGTTTCGAAACGTATTTCTTCAGTCTTCAATACACTGAACGTCTCTACAGCTGGACATATTTTTATGGCATCTTTTCCTTTCCTAAATCAACTTTATTTTCTTTTAACTCTAGATTTTGCGTTAGATCTTCTTTCCTTAACTCTTTGACACTGATTTGGCATCTAATATATTTCCTTTTACCTAAAAGCTTCACATTCACACACTGATTATACCAAAAATGCACTAAAAGTAATAAATCTCCAAATCAAGGCATGAATTAAGAAGCTATCAATTAATAAGAAAAAATCCGTTAAAAAATTAATATAATGCACTTAAAATGATGTCTCATGAATAAATTAATCCATCACAAATATAGAGACATCAAATATTGACTTCTTCTTTACTCCTACGAGTAAGAACACTTGTGTCGTCTGGATAGCTAAGTAACAGCTTAGAGGCGTGTTGTTTGGTAGTTGGGCACTTACCCCTACTTTCCAATTGGAGAGAATGGTTTTGGAGGATGCCAAACCCAAGGGTACGACTAGGAACTATATAACTATCTTGCGCTTTGTCGCCTTTTATAATTCATGTTTGCACTAAAAATAATCAAAAAACTTAACCACTTTAATTATATTGGAGTAACGTATACAATAAACTACTAATTATTACTAGATGATATTTTTTGCACTTAATGAGGTCTTAATCTGTTAGCCTCACCTTGTTTTTATTCCCGTTTTAATATTCGACAAATCATCATTTCAACTAAAATTCATTTTGGTATCACTTAAGATGTTTTCCAAAACCCCTCATTAGATTAGTTGTGTTTACTTCCTTGTATTTAGCTTGATATTCAAAAGAGCAGCTCCGCGGTACACCGGATGAATCACGCGGTACACCGCAGAGTCACGGACCAGAAGCGCGGTGCACAGGATAGCCCGTCAGTATGCTCATGAAATGCACGGTACACCGGACCTAGGCGCGGTACACCGGACCAAGGCACGGACCAGGATTGCGGTACATTGGATAGTCCGACCAGTAAGCTCGAAGTTAAGTCGAACAGCTCTGCGGTGCACCGGACCATATCCGCGGTACACCGCACAAGAGGGTTTTCTGCACTATTACAAGAGGACAAAGCTTATATCCGTTGGAGATAAAATAGATCCGTTAGAGAGAAGCCTTATGACCGTTGGACCACATTTGCAGCTATAAAATGGAGTTCATTCAAGACACAACTCAAGCCTTCCATCTACCAATCTTAAGAGCAATTAATTCTATCATTCAAGGAGGTTTCAAAGGAGCATTCAAGTCATATTTATTGTGAAGCTAATTAGTTCTTATCTACTCATTTAGGAGTTTAGTTACAAAGCTTTTATAAGCACCCCTAAACACTTTTCCCTTTCCTCTTAGTTCTTGTAATAGATTAAGAGAGTAGTGTGAGCATAGGTTTATGCTTGGTTCCTTGTGTTGGTGATAACACAAGTGTATTTCCTTCAAAGGGTTTTTGAAGTGGTTGTAAGGGTTTGTATCTCACCCGGTTAAGAGTTACGAAGATTAGTTGAGAATCTTGCAAATCCTAAGGAGGCTTCCTTAGGTAGTGGATGTAGGGAAACCGAACCACTATACATCGTTGTGTATCGTATTCTATCTCTACACTCTTTATATTTCCGCACTCTATATGCTTGATAAAATGCCTACTTGAATAGTTTGATATTATTGTCTATTAGGATTATCTAGTTTTATACTATTTAGTTTGCTAATACAATAGGATTCAAATTAGCTTTTAATTTTATTTACTTGAAATAAAATTAGCCGATTAATTTCTATTGTCCTATTCAACCCCCCTTCTAGGACGCATATAGTATTTCAATTGGTATCAGAGCCTAGCTCTATTGTACTTAATCGTTTCTAGAGTTAATACGATATGGATTCTAATCAACCGGAAGGTTCATGTTCTACTAGACCTCCGTTTTTTGTAGGAAAAGACTACTTTGGATGGAAGAAGAAAATGGAGATTCATGTGAAAGGAATTGATTACTTCTTATGGCTTGCTATCAAGAAAGGTCCTTATATACCTTATGTTACGGGTAGTACTACGGAGGTGAAAAATGAAGATGATTACAATGATCAAGACATAGCTAAACTCACCAAAAACAACAAAGCTATGAACATTCTCATTAATGGATTAAGTGTCACGGAATACGCTAGAGTTAGTGAATGCAACTCCGCTCATGAAATGTGGCAACTCTTGGAGCTATCATATCAAGGAACGGAAGATATTAAAGAAACTAAGATTGGTCTCTTTATCACTAAGTATGAGCTTTTTCGTATGGAGCCCGATGAAGCCTTGAATGCCATGCATCAAAGATTTTCTAACATTGTTAACACTTTGAAGACTCTTGGTCAAGAATACACCAACAAGGAACAATGCCGAAAAATCTTATTTGCTCTTCCAAGGAAATACAAGACAAAGATCAACTCTATAAGGGATACTAAAGATCTTTCAAAAATGACGGTTCATGAACTCATTTGCAACCTCATGACGGAAGAGCTTGTACTTGAAGAAGAAAAGATAAGAGATGATGAGGAGAAAAAGATTAAGAAATCTATTGCTTTCCATGCCATGAGTACCAAGTTGAAAGAACGAAAAGAAAGGAAGGAAAGTGAAGAAGAAAATTCACATGAAGAAGAAACTAGTGAAGATGAAGGAGTAGCTATGTTGGCAAGAGATATGAAAAAAATTCATGAGATACAAACGCTTTGCCAAGAAAGGAAGTTCTTCCTCACCTTACAAGAAGAATGATAGAGCTATCAAACAAGATGAACCCACTTGCTATCATTGCAAGAAAGTTGGTCACATCAAAACTTATTGTCCTCTTCTTCAAAAGGAGAAACCTAAGAGAGCAATGCATGCTAATATCACTTGGGATACTCAAAATTCGGAGGAAGAAGAAAGTGACAATGAAAATGTCAATCTTGTTGCTTTTATGGGAAAACTTGAGAATGATGAAGATGCTTCTTCGGATGATGATACCGGTACTACTCACTTTGCCTTTATGGCAAATCATGATGAGGTAACTCCTAAATCTAAACTCTCTTTAACTAATGATGATGCTAGTGAACAAGATATTCATGAGGCATTTGATTCTCTTTATAATGATTTTTTAAATTCTATTGAAACAAACAAAGTTTTAACAAAAGATTTAGAATTTGAGAAAAATAGAACTAAAGAGGTTTTGAAAGCTTTGGAAGATTGTCAAAATCTTTGTGATGAATGTATAGATGAAAATGAAAAACTTCATCTTATTGAGAAAAATCTTTTGGAAGAAAAAGCTTTATTAGAGAAAAAGATTATTGATCAAAACGCTATTATTTTAAAATTTACTAGTGGGCAAGAAAACTTGGATTTGATTTTAGGTTCTCAAAGAATGGCTTGTGAAAAAAGTGGTGTTGGATATGATCCATTCACTCACCAAAAACCTTTGAAAAATGTCTTTGTAAAATCAAAAATTTCAAATGCAATTTCATCCTCTTCAAAATCTTCTATCACTTGCACCTATTGTGAAAAACTTGGTCATGATGCATCTCATTGTTACTATCGTAAATTATTGGATTTGGGATCTCTTGTGCCAATTTGGAAAAGGCCTACATGGGTCTTAAAAAGGAAATCCACTAACCCTCATGGACCCAATCCAAATTGGGTACCTAAAGCTTAAATTATTTTTTGTATGTAGGGATTGAGCATCAAGAAGCAAAATATATGGCTACTTGATAGTGGATGCTCAAGACACATGACCGGAAATCCATCATTATTTACAAATTTATATAAAACAAAAGGTGATAGAGTTACTTTTGCCGACAACACTAAGAAACGCGTTTTGGGTAAAGGTAACATTGGTAATATGAACTCTTTACTTATCTCTAATGTGTTACTTGTTGAGGGTCTCTCTTTTAACTTGCTTAGTATAAGTCAACTTTGTGATGTTGGTTTTAGTGTTAAATTTGAAGCATCTAGATGTGTTGTTTTCAAAAATGATGAGTTAGATACTATGTTTATTGCAAAAAGATCGGATAATATTTTTGTTGTTGATCTTGAGAGTCTTATGTGTAAACATATTAAATGCTTATCCGTGGTTAATGATAGTTGGCTTTGGCATAGACGTTTAGGACATGCTAGCATGGATTTAATTTCAAAATTATCTAGAAAAAATCTTGTTGTTGGTTTGCCTATTTACAAATTTGATAAAGATAAATTATGTGATGCATGTCAACTTGGTAAACAACATCGTTCATCTTTTAAATCCATTAATAAGGTCATCACCGTTAGGCCACTTCAATTATTGCATATGGACCTTTTTGGTCCCGTTGATGTCACTAGTCTAGGAGGATCTAGATATGTCTTTGTTGTTGTTGATGATTACTCTAGATTCACATGGGTGATGTTCCTTGCTTTGAAAAGTGATGCCTTCAATGAATTTGCAAAACTTTGTAGAAAGGTGCAAAATGAGAAAGGTTACTCTATTACTTGCATTCGTAGTGATAATGGTAGTGAATATGTGAATTTTCCTTTTGTGCATTTTTGTGATGAATTTGGGATTGAGCATAATTTTTCGGCCCCTAGAACTCCCCAACAAAATGGGGTAGTGGAAAGGAAAAACCGAACTCTACAAGAAATGGCTAGAACAATGCTAAAAGAACATAGCTTGCCTACATACTTTTGGGGTGAAGCCGTTCATACGGCTTGTTATGTGTTAAATAGAGTTCTAATTAGACCCCTTATTAAGAAAACCCCTTATGAGCTTTGGAATGGTAGACCACCAACCATTGCTTATTTTCGTGTGTTTGGGTGCAAATGTTTTATCTTAAACACTAGGGACTATTTGGGAAAATTTGATGCTAAATCGGATGAAGGTATTTTTCTTGGTTATTCCACTAAGGGAAAAGCCTATCGCATTTTCAACAAACGTACTCGTACTATTGAGGAATCTATGCATGTTGACTTTGATGAGACAAACCCTTTTAATATCAAGAAAGTAGTAGATGTCGAATTACATGAAGATGCTCCACAAGATAAATCCTTAGAATCTCCTACTCAAGAAGTGAAGTCTCATGATGAATCTCCTAAGGAAAATGATCAAATGCCAAATGAAGCTAGTACGGATTTACCAAAATGTTGGAAACATATCAAAGATCACCCAAGTGAATTAATTCTAGGTGATCCAAAAGAAGGTGTTACCACTCGCTCTCGTATTATTGCTCTATGTGCTCATCAAGCGTTCTTATCTCAAATTGAGCCCAAGAATATTAAAGAAGCATTGTTGGATGATCATTGGATTAACGCTATGCATGAAGAATTAAATCAATTTGAGCGTAGTAAAGTTTGGACATTAATGGAGAAACCAATTGGCCCTACTATCATTGGCACTAAGTGGATATTTCGCAACAAGCTAGATGACACCGGTATAATCACTAGAAATAAAGCAAGGTTAGTTGCTCAAGGATACAATCAAGAAGAAGGTATTGATTTCGATGAAACTTTTGCTCCCGTAGCTAGACTTGAATCTATTCGTATGCTACTTGCTTTTGCTTGTTATATGAATTTTAAACTTTACCAAATGGATGTCAAAAGTGCTTTTTTAAATGGTTTTATAGACGAGGAAGTTTTTTTTAAACAACCTCCGGGTTTTGAGGATCCAAAATTTCCAAATCATGTTTTTAAACTTTCAAAGGCTTTATATGGTTTAAAACAAGCACCTCGTGCTTGGTATGAACGATTAAGCAAATTTTTATTAGATGATGGTTTTAAAAGAGGAAAAATTGACTCCACTTTATTTATAAAAAGGTCTTCAAAAGATATCCTTCTTGTTCAAATTTATGTGGATGATATTATATTTGGTGCTACTAATGAAAATCTTTGTGAGAATTTTTCTAAAAGCATGCATAAGGAATTTGAGATGAGCATGATGGGAGAATTAAATTACTTTCTTGGACTTCAAATCAAGCAAATGAAAGATGGTATCTTTGTCAATCAAGCCAAATACACAAAAGAATTGATCAAAAAATTTGGACTTGAAGATGCAAAGGAAATTGGAACTCCAATGAGCACATCCACAAAATTAGACAAAGATGAAGATGGTAAGGATGTTGATGAGAAACTATATCGAGGTATGATTGGTAGCTTACTTTATTTAACCGCTTCTAGACCCGATATTATGTTCCCCGTGTGTCTTTGTGCTAGATTTCAATCTTCTCCTAAAGAAACCCATCTTAGTGCCGTTAAGCGTATTTTTAGGTATTTGAAAGGAACCCTTAGTCTAGGACTTTGGTACCCAAGATTTACCTCTTTTGAGCTAATAGGTTATTCGGATGCCGATTATGCCGGTTGTAGACTTGATAGGAAGAGTACTAGTGGTAGTTGCCAATTCTTAGGTCAATCCCTTGTTTCATGGTCTAGTAGAAAACAAAATAGTGTTGCGTTATCCACGGCCGAAGCCGAATATGTTGCGGCCGGAAATTGTGTGACTCAAATTCTTTGGATGAAACAAACCTTACTAGATTTTGGCCTAGAATATGATCGTGTTCCCATTCGTTGTGATAACACTAGTGCTGTCAATCTTACCAAAAATCCTATTCAACACTCTAGAACGAAACACATAGAAATCCGTCATCATTTTATCCGTGATCACACTCAAAAAGGGGATATTGTACTTGAATTTGTCACCTCCGAAAATCAACTAGCCGATATCTTTACTAAACCTCTACCCCAAGATCTTTTTGAGAAAATTCGTTGTGAGATTGGCATGCAAATTCTCTAACCTTCATATCTTGCCGTCTTTTGTTTAGTGCTTTTTGTGTATATTCTCTTGTTGCTAATATTTTCTTGATTTTATAGGTTCTTTGAAGCTTCTAAATTGTTATCCTTGTATTCCTTTAGTCCTTGTTTATTACTCAAAATGTGTTTTGACCCCTTAAAATTTTTCTCAAAAAATCATATCATTTGTTCTTTTTGTTGTTGACAAAGGGGGAGAAATTTTAGTTAAACTTTTTCAAATGCATTTTGTGAGGGGGAGTTTTTTAAAAACTCTAGTGATTAGGTTGAGGGGGAGTTTTTGATCAAAACTTAATCTTAGGCATCTTCAAAAGTTTATGATTTGTCAAACATCAAAAAGGGGGAGATTGTTAGCCTCACCTTGTTTTTATTCCCGTTTTAATATTCGACAAATCATCATTTCAACTAAAATTCATTTTGGTATCACTTAAGATGTTTTCCAAAACCCCTCATTAGATTAGTTGTGTTTACTTCCTTGTATTTAGCTTGATATTCAAAAGAGCAGCTCCGCGGTACACCGGATGAATCACGCGGTACACCGCAGAGTCACGGACCAGAAGCGCGGTGCACAGGATAGCCCGTCAGTATGCTCATGAAATGCACGGTACACCGGACCTAGGCGCGGTACACCGGACCAAGGCACGGACCAGGATTGCGGTACATTGGATAGTCCGACCAGTAAGCTCGAAGTTAAGTCGAACAGCTCTGCGGTGCACCGGACCATATCCGCGGTACACCGCACAAGAGGGTTTTCTGCACTATTACAAGAGGCCAAAGCTTATATTCGTTGGAGATAAAATAGATCCGTTAGAGAGAAGCCTTATGACCGTTGGACCACATTTGCAGCTATAAAATGGAGTTCATTCAAGACACAACTCAAGCCTTCCATCTACCAATCTTAAGAGCAATTAATTCTATCATTCAAGGAGGTTTCAAAGGAGCATTCAAGTCATATTTATTGTGAAGCTAATTAGTTCTTATCTACTCATTTAGGAGTTTAGTTACAAAGCTTTTATAAGCACCCCTAAACACTTTTCCCTTTCCTCTTAGTTCTTGTAATAGATTAAGAGAGTAGTGTGAGCATAGGTTTATGCTTGGTTCCTTGTGTTGGTGATAACACAAGTGTATTTCCTTCAAAGGGTTTTTGAAGTGGTTGTAAGGGTTTGTATCTCACCCGGTTAAGAGTTACGAAGATTAGTTGAGAATCTTGCAAATCCTAAGGAGGCTTCCTTAGGTAGTGGATGTAGGGAAACCGAACCACTATACATCGTTGTGTATCGTATTCTATCTCTACACTCTTTATATTTCCGCACTCTATATGCTTGATAAAATGCCTACTTGAATAGTTTGATATTATTGTCTATTAGGATTATCTAGTTTTATACTATTTAGTTTGCTAATACAATAGGATTCAAATTAGCTTTTAATTTTATTTACTTGAAATAAAATTAGCCGATTAATTTCTATTGTCCTATTCAACCCCCCTTCTAGGACGCATATAGTATTTCAATTGGTATCAGAGCCTAGCTCTATTGTACTTAATCGTTTCTAGAGTTAATACGATATGGATTCTAATCAACCGGAAGGTTCATGTTCTACTAGACCTCCGTTTTTTGTAGGAAAAGACTACTTTGGATGGAAGAAGAAAATGGAGATTCATGTGAAAGGAATTGATTACTTCTTATGGCTTGCTATCAAGAAAGGTCCTTATATACCTTATGTTACGGGTAGTACTACGGAGGTGAAAAATGAAGATGATTACAATGATCAAGACATAGCTAAACTCACCAAAAACAACAAAGTTATGAACATTCTCATTAATGGATTAAGTGTCACGGAATACGCTAGAGTTAGTGAATGCAACTCCGCTCATGAAATGTGGCAACTCTTGGAGCTATCATATCAAGGAACGGAAGATATTAAAGAAACTAAGATTGGTCTCTTTATCACTAAGTATGAGCTTTTTCGTATGGAGCCCGATGAAGCCTTGAATGCCATGCATCAAAGATTTTCTAACATTGTTAACACTTTGAAGACTCTTGGTCAAGAATACACCAACAAGGAACAATGCCGAAAAATCTTATTTGCTCTTCCAAGGAAATACAAGACAAAGATCAACTCTATAAGGGATACTAAAGATCTTTCAAAAATGACGGTTCATGAACTCATTTGCAACCTCATGACGGAAGAGCTTGTACTTGAAGAAGAAAAGATAAGAGATGATGAGGAGAAAAAGATTAAGAAATCTATTGCTTTCCATGCCATGAGTACCAAGTTGAAAGAACGAAAAGAAAGGAAGGAAAGTGAAGAAGAAAATTCACATGAAGAAGAAACTAGTGAAGATGAAGGAGTAGCTATGTTGGCAAGAGATATGAAAAAAATTCATGAGATACAAACGCTTTGCCAAGAAAGGAAGTTCTTCCTCACCTTACAAGAAGAATGATAGAGCTATCAAACAAGATGAACCCACTTGCTATCATTGCAAGAAAGTTGGTCACATCAAAACTTATTGTCCTCTTCTTCAAAAGGAGAAACCTAAGAGAGCAATGCATGCTAATATCACTTGGGATACTCAAAATTCGGAGGAAGAAGAAAGTGACAATGAAAATGTCAATCTTGTTGCTTTTATGGGAAAACTTGAGAATGATGAAGATGCTTCTTCGGATGATGATACCGGTACTACTCACTTTGCCTTTATGGCAAATCATGATGAGGTAACTCCTAAATCTAAACTCTCTTTAACTAATGATGATGCTAGTGAACAAGATATTCATGAGGCATTTGATTCTCTTTATAATGATTTTTTAAATTCTGTTGAAACAAACAAAGTTTTAACAAAAGATTTAGAATTTGAGAAAAATAGAACTAAAGAGGTTTTGAAAGCTTTGGAAGATTGTCAAAATCTTTGTGATGAATGTATAGATGAAAATGAAAAACTTCATCTTATTGAGAAAAATCTTTTGGAAGAAAAAGCTTTATTAGAGAAAAAGATTATTGATCAAAACGCTATTATTTTAAAATTTACTAGTGGGCAAGAAAACTTGGATTTGATTTTAGGTTCTCAAAGAATGGCTTGTGAAAAAAGTGGTGTTGGATATGATCCATTTACTCACCAAAAACCTTTGAAAAATGTCTTTGTAAAATCAAAAATTTCAAATGCAATTTCATCCTCTTCAAAATCTTCTATCACTTGCACCTATTGTGAAAAACTTGGTCATGATGCATCTCATTGTTACTATCGTAAATTATTGGATTTGGGATCTCTTGTGCCAATTTGGAAAAGGCCTACATGGGTCTTAAAAAGGAAATCCACTAACCCTCATGGACCCAATCCAAATTGGGTACCTAAAGCTTAAATTATTTTTTGTATGTAGGGATTGAGCATCAAGAAGCAAAATATATGGCTACTTGATAGTGGATGCTCAAGACACATGACCGGAAATCCATCATTATTTACAAATTTATATAAAACAAAAGGTGATAGAGTTACTTTTGCCGACAACACTAAGAAACGCGTTTTGGGTAAAGGTAACATTGGTAATATGAACTCTTTACTTATCTCTAATGTGTTACTTGTTGAGGGTCTCTCTTTTAACTTGCTTAGTATAAGTCAACTTTGTGATGTTGGTTTTAGTGTTAAATTTGAAGCATCTAGATGTGTTGTTTTAAAAAATGATGAGTTAGATACTATGTTTATTGCAAAAAGATCGGATAATGTTTTTGTTGTTGATCTTGAGAGTCTTATGTGTAAACATATTAAATGCTTATCCGTGGTTAATGATAGTTGGCTTTGGCATACATAATTGCTAAGAATTGAACACATGACCTCTAGTATAGAGTAATACCTAATGATACTAACTATTAAGCCATAATACCTTGTGTTCACTTTAGAGTAACATGTTTACATAAACATTCAGAGTACCTATTTTACATATTATAAGATTTACGAGATAGGGGTTTCAATCCCTCGAGTCTAAGATAAATCCGTCCTTGACAATTTGCTACGAAAATGAATTTAAATCGTCTTATCAAATGATCAAGATTCTTACAAAAAATAAATTATATATTTATAAGTTATATACCCGTAGAGTTTTTTTTTTTGGTACGTGGGTGGTCCGGGCCATCTTGTGCGCACCATGACTAATCCCACGAGAATATGTTAGCCAACTCATGCATATTTTTAGGTAATTCAGAACTAGGTTACCTATGTTTAGGGAGGAGTTCGAACCTTGTACCTCTTACTTTATACCCGTTAGGAAGGGAATTCGAATCCTAAACCTCCCTTTAAATGTTGAATAAATAGTAAGACCCTGCCCAATTGAGCCTCAACTGGTTAGAGAGATTAAAAAGATTAGAAAAGATAAAATATTTTATTCTTTCTATAATATGAATTGAACACTGTTTTTTTATGGGAATTATTTTTTCTAGAAGACAAACAATATTCTTTTAAAAAAATTACACATGGGAATGATAATACTTACAATAAAATAAAAATTTCTTCTCATAATTAGTTGGTGTTAGTTTAACTGGTCAGAGTCTTAATTATCCTTTTAGACGGTACATATCGGAACTGTATCAATGACACCGAATCCAAAAATAGCTCTCTCATATAACAAGGGAAAATCTTCTCATGAGTGCACTCATTCAACAAAAATGGTTGTTCTGGAGATTTAAAACCCAACACCATTGTAGAAAAATAATTTTATCTCGCTGAATAAAAAAATTGTTCATATAAAATAGTTAGATGAGTAGTCATGGAATTAGCTACCTATAGAGTCGATTATGACCTAAGATCATAAGATTTTGGTCTTAAATTTTCAATAAAATTTAATTTCTAAAAGATCCCTAATTTTTTATAAAATGAAAAAATATTTACTAAACTTCTTATTTAATAAATTAGAAATTTAAAAAATAGAAAAGAAAGTAAAAAAGTATGTTCTAGGGCTGATATAGTAGGTATTTAATGTCTATAATTTTTCTAACGTTTTCTTTGATTTATATCAATTTGGTTTTTAGGACCGACAACGTACATCGATCGGACTAGGCCTAATTTTTTTTTTTCAAAAGCCCAAATTCTTACAAGATAGTAATGTGACGGGAATATATATATAAATAACATCTCTGAATATATATAGAAATGAATGATGCGCTACATTAGAACAAAAATAAAAGAATGATGTGTTACAGGCTAAATGTAGAATACGAGTTGCGTGGACCTGTTTCTTTTCTCCCATGTCTATCTGACCGAGTCACCGACACAAGTCCTGCCAAAGAAAAATTAAGAAAAGGTATTCTCTATAACCATCACCGGCACCGCACAATAAAACCATTTCGATTTAATTAGGAAAAAGGATAGTATTAGAGGAAATGTCTAGTATAGTCTAGGTCTGGGGATTTAATTATATAAAATGTATAATAAAGAAACTACAAAATATCATCAACACCGTCTATGGAATCGATTATCAAACAAAACATATACTTCCATATAGGGTTGCAAATGAATTGATACTTTCACCAAAGGCTCGAGTTTGAGTTCACTAAAGGTTTGTTTGAGTTCAGTTCGTTAGTTAAACAAACCAAGCTCAAGCTATGAATTCAGGCTCGTTTACTAAGCGAGACAAACTCAAACCTATATAAGTTTGACTCGTTAAGCTCGTGAACAGTTTGGTAAAGATTCTTTAAGAACTCGTTAATAGGCTTGGCAGATATATATAATTAAAATTATATGTGTATATATGCAAAAAGTCAAAACTACATAAAACTTTTATATATATATAATTAATCATTACTAAAATATTTTATATCTAATAAGTAATTTTTTTATATCTAATGAATAAACTACTAGTATCTAGGACTGCAAATGAACTGATACTCTCACCAAGAGCTCGAGTTTGAGTTTGCTAAGGGTTTGTTTGAGTTCAGCTCGTTAGTTAGTGAACCAAGCTCAAGAAAGCTAAAGCTGGGTTCGACTCGTTTCGTTTCAAACTCAAACCAAACTCAACCTCACTAAAATATTAGCAAACAAACTCAAGAAAGCTAAAGTTCGACTCAGTTTGGTTCGTTTTTAGCCCTACTTCCATGCTTACTCTTTTAAGTGGATGAAAATTATATTAAAAGAAATGGTTATCTTGTTAATGTCTTTTTAGAGAATTGATTAGTATTTTATAATGAAATTTGTAAGATAGTTATCTTTTATATATATTTTTTAGAAAGTGATTAATATGAACCGAACTATAAAAATATTGAAATAAACTAAAAAATTTAATAAATTTTTGAAATAAAAAAATTATTTTGACTTAGATAAAATTTTATTTTAAATTTTTAAAGAAAAAGACCACACGTGATCCTTTATTTTTCAACAAAATGCACGAACGGACCCCTATCTTTCCATTGTCACGAGATGACCCTTTACCGTTACATTTTGTGACACCGTTGACTTTCTTCCATTTTTCTATCAGTTGACCGTTAGTCAATGCCACGTAATCGACAAATAATCATGACGTCATCATCAACTGCCCATTTTCTCCAGCGTGGCAGGGGCATTTATGCTATTTCCCTTTATATATCCTATCTACTTGACCACAACCCTAAATCCTTTATACCCTTAACATTTTTCACAATTACCCTACCCGATTAACCCCCTTTCTTCTTTTTTCTTTCATCCACTAATTCACCATGGCTGATTTGGAAAATATGACGAGATCCAGTCCGATAGCCGATAAAGGTATGATGGACTTGATATGCTACCGCGGCGTACGGTGAAAAGTGAACACCTCGTGGACGACCCATCAACCCTGGAAAAAGGTTCCCCGGGTGCTCTAAGTTCAAGTCGTCAGTAGATCCACCAATTTGTGCAAGAGGTTTGAAGTTGGTTCATGGGCTGCTTAGGTCTTTAAATATCTGGCATGTTAGATTTGCGTTTGTTTTAGGATTTGTGGCGGCTAGGATGATTTCCAAGTTCGATTAATATGTGTATTGCTTGCTAAGTTGTTTTTAGATGGTTCGGTTTGGTTTAGGGTTTATAGTGGCTAGGATGTTTTCAAATGTATTGCTTGTGTTTGTGTCTGTTGCTTGCTAGGATGATTTAAGTTCTTGTTTTTTTGTGTATCACCTTTTAAGACAATGTTTGTTGATGTTGGATATGTTTGTATTTTCTCTTTTTAGATGTTAAGATGCTTATTTAATTTGTGTGTGTATCTTGTATACATTTCCAATTAGGGTTCTTAGAAACTTAGCGGGGAAGGTGACTATCTGTCCCTATATGTATGTACCCAATGACTTTATGGTCCCTTGCGTTTGGGTTTTGTGACAATGTGAGTCTATCCCTTTATGTATGTGACCGATGACTTTACGGACCCTTATGTTTGGTTTTTGTGACAATAAGGGCCTATTTAATCATTATGACTTTATGGTCCCATCAAAACTAAATCTTTAATCTGTCAGCTATTGTGGTTGGTCAGTTATGGTTTTAAGAAAAGAACACCAAACAATTTTCATAGGTAATTACTGTTTTTATCTTGGGTTAAAAAAAGGTTTGGAATAGCAAATGTATTTCATAGGTAATTATAGTTTTTATCTTAGGTTAAAGAAAAGGCATTGGGTAAATAAAAACGTGTTGGTCTAGTGATGAATATCTATCCCTTTGGAAATACATATATATATATGTGTGTGTGTGTGTGTGTGTGTGTGTCTGTGTGTCATGGTATTGTTTTCCCTTAACACGAAAAATTTCAAGCGAGTTTAAATCCAAAGTAAAACAAAAAGAAGGAACAGATGGCTAGACAATCGGTTCAAAGTGGTGTTGGGAAAAAAGTAAGTTTTATCTAAAGCTTACTAAGAACTACTTCTATCATGTGTATTTATATACTAAGTACCATATAATATATAGTTCATATTACATATTAATGTAAGATATATGTATTATATTATCATATTATCTTATATTATCATTGTTGTGTATTTTTCATGTTGTTTTAGAAATGTCTGCAGATGAAACTGTCGAGTCCAACTTCGTGGCAACAAGCCCTCCACCAACAAGGTGTAGGTTACAACCCAGGCGGTTCAAGACACCAACTCCAGGAACAAGGTGGAGCATGAGGCTAGCTCCTTCAAAACCTCGTGAGGTGCCTAAGACCAGGTCTACTTTAATATCCTTGCATGAGATAATCGTTATAGAGTCGAGCTCAGTTGGCAAAGACACACCCAAGTCGAAGAAGAGAATGGTGGTCCAACCTGTGCCGAAAAGAATGGTGTCGTCGAAGTATTTCAACTTCGATGATGATGATGAGATTATGTCGTTAAGTGTTTAGTGATGGTTTTGTTGGTTTGTGTCGTTGATTGGTGTTTCGCAATGGCATCTTTTGTTGTTTGGTTTTAATTTTGGTCTACATTATTTATTTCTGCTAGTTTGAACCTTTTAAGGTTGTTTTGCCATGGATGTTTAAGTTTTTGTTGGCCAGATGTGCCTATTTTTTGGTTTGTTAAGGATTGAACTTATGAAGATTGCTAGATGTGCCTTTTTTGTTGGCCATGTGCCTTTTTTGCCATGTGAAGATGTTAGTTTTTAATAATTAAGGTTTGTTTTGTGGTATTTATTTTTAGCTATCATATATTTTACATCAACGAACAAACACGATCACTGTAACTTAAAATTAAACATGCAAACTTAGTAGGAGTGCAAACATCAACTAACAAATACAAGCAACACCAAGCAGTTAAACACTTAATCTATGAACCTCTTACTTTCCTTATCATTTAACTGATGCTTCTGAGGATGAAGTATCTTTACTTGTAGCACGAACAACATCTCGTCCAGGTAGCCAACGGAAAAAATCACAACCCTTTATAGGAAATTCTTGCATGCAATAATCCTCAAAATGACAACGTAGAAAACGAGAATATCTAGTATATGTTAATACGATGACATCATACAACCCGGGCATACCGCACTTATACAAGACGATATGCGAGTAATTTTGGGGTGCCGATTCCAATAGGGGAGAAGGTGTGATAACCGTACGGTTAATTCACTTGGAGAGAAATCTGAGAAAAATGGTGACATAGTACTAAAAAGTTTTTGTCGCTTGAGTTTTCGTAAGCCAAGGTAATATTTTGTTTTTGTAGTGGAGATGGTGTGTGGGTGGATAAGTAAAGAAGTAGCATATTATGTATGGTGCGTAGTGTTATTTATATAGAGCTGATAACAAATGTAGCATTCAAAGGTGTAGAACATACAATAAAATATAAAAAAGTTAAATATTCACGTTAAGACCAATAAACTCAAGGAGTTATTACACAGTAGGAACACACAAACCGAGTTACATAAAAATACACACCATTTGAATGTTTATTTGTCTTACTATATTTTCTCCTTTTTTAGCTACACCAAATTTGTCTTTAGACTCGCTTTGTTAGCCTTAGGGGTTGCTTCTACTTTCTTTTCCTTTTCGTTAAATGGTTTAGCCTTGTGACTTGTAGAACTCATTGCACCACAAGTTAAATTGTCTATAAATTCTGGCACATTCTTCTTGAATAATTTAAATTATTCCATCATAATACCTAGACTATCTCCTTTCTCCTTGGCAGATTTAAGTCCTGTTCTAAGTTTATACAAACTAACATTCTTTCTTCCTTTGTATAAATAGGGGCTTCCCTCTATATTGTCGACCCAATTCCGTGCCTGGTTTGTGTTTGGAGTAGAGACCCTAGTATACACACCCACTCCAGATGGTCTAAAAGGTGGCCTATTATATATGTCCTACAATCAGTATATGTGGTGAGAAACATGCAAATTAGGGAGGGAACACAAAATTTTCAAAGAAAACTTACACTTGGTTATCCTGGTTTTTTTTACACTATATGGTAAAAATACTCTCTTCATTGCTTTTTCCTCAGTGGTAGTAAAGTTTACAACTTGCACAAATGGAGGTTTGTCTAGTTTAAAAATACATCAAACAAATTACACTTTAAACAATTTTGAATGTTCAACGTTGGGAAAAATCTCATCTATTTCTATACCTAAATAATGTGTCAATAAAAGTAACATAAGTATAAAGTCAATAATATCTACGAAAAGAAGATAACATATATCTTTTACTTGCCGGTAATAAAAACCCACATTTCAAGCTCATTTATCTCTAAATCTTATACCAAGTACTAACAAATCATCTTTATATGTCTAAGTTTCCCGTCTCTACCAAACTATAACAAAATGGATAGATGCAATTGTTAGCATCCATCCCAACTGTCGTCAAGTTAACTTCCGGATGATGACCTTTCATGTGAAACAAATCCAATACAACAACCTTTCTACATCCTACTTCAAATCCCCTTTTGAGTGGCTCTAACAAACAATACAACCTTAAACATATATTCCACTTGTAACTTTATCTTCATTTGTTTTTAAGATAACGGTTGATTTAGGGGTTGTCCTTGTTAGTTTCGCACAATAGTTATTTAGCAAGCTATAATGATCTAATTAGTGCACCTCATCTATATACTTGTCCTTCATAAAGGTCTGGTAGACCTTGCCTTCTACTTATGCTAACATGAAGATCATTCACCACTATTTCTTGAAAATCCATGACTCTCATTCTCGAGTTCAACCTCTATTGTTGAGCATATCTCATGGACACATTAGTGAAGTTCAAATGTCTATGATTTAGGGCACACCCACATGTATGCGCTTGATTTAAAGTCATAATTTCAAAATACCCTCTATCACCTAATGTGGCACAAATAAACCAAAGACAATTCTTCCCCCTACACTTCACTCTAATTCTTGTATGTTCATTACAAGGGAACCAAACGTTCTTTATTTCACCAGTTGCTTGTGATTTCATCGCGTCTTTGAATTCAACCCCATTTGTAAATAGCATTCATATCTTAAACTTAGGGTCAACTATACCAATACGAGCATTGAACATGTTAATAAAATGCTTCTTAGTTACATCACTCAAACCTTTACCATCCTCCTTATCAGTTAACTTCAGTCTCCCTCACTAAATTATTAAAGGAAATGTGCTAAGGATTCTAGATGCGAAAGATGTGAGAATGAATCAAAATCTATTGAACATTACTGATGTACTACTCCTCCAACATTTCTATTTGGGCTTCATCAGCAATGTTGAACAAGATCGATTGCAATAACCAACTTACGCTATATGTGCGGGTCATCAAAATTATACATAGTTACTGATGTCTCCTCATTTGTGATAATATAATATACTTCAGAGACATCATTTTAGGCTTATTTTTTAGTTTAAAGGTCGATCTTAGCTTAATTTAGTGCACTTTCCTATTTTGAGTCTTGATTTGTAGAATTATTATTTTTGAGCATATTGGGTTTAATTGTTTATTTAGTGTGAAGCTTTAAAGATAATTATGGAGATTAATTAGAGTCCAAGTCAAAGATTACAACTTATGGAAAGAGATTTGCATGGTAATTGGAGATAAGGAAACAAAAGCTAAAAAGATGGAAAAGGAAAAGCTGCCTAAATCTGGGATTCTGCATACACGTCTAAAGATATGCGTTTTTACCTAAGAAATAGGCCGATTTTGGTAATTTCCTTCTTTAAGGTCAAGATAATTCTGTTTCGATTCTTTTGGTATATTATGGAGCTCAAAACGACCAATAACGAAGAAGATATGCTCAAAACGGTCCAGCAGTGTTTATCTTTATTTCCATACGAATTTGAGTTGGACTAGGAGTCCATTACTTTCCTTCTCCTTAAAGAAAACGAATTAGGTCTTCCTATACCCTATAAATACAGCCTCTTAACACTCAAAAATCATCCTTGGCCAGACCCTAAGGCCAAGAGGAAGCTGCAACACAAGAGAAGAAGTCTGGAGGGAGCTGTGCAACAACTATGTCTCCTTCAACCTCTTATTTTGTAATTCTTTTCTCTTCTCTTCTTAGTATGAATTAATTCCTTTTATTTTGAGTGTTTAGCATATATGTATGAACCCTAGTTTTGATTGACATCTATCTAATTTGGGAACTTAATGTTTTAAATTGAATTATAGTTTTTATTCTCTGTTTATGTGTTTGGATTTATATTCTGTGTTCTTGTGGAAGTGCACCCATATAGAATTACCATCTAGTAATTAGGTCACCATTGACAACGGTGTTTAATTGCATGTTTAGCACATAACGTCTAGTATTAGGTTTGATCTGACAACCCAACCTAGCTAGATAATCACTATGGTTTAGTCCTTGTGACTATTGGTCAATTACAGGAAAAGTTTGCTTAGGAAGCCTTATTGACACAGGTAAATCCTATTTTAAACTACCGATAGCGAATTGAGACCGATTAGGGAAATACTACATAATTTACCCTTACATGTTTAGAACGGCAAAACTAGTGGGGATTGCATGCTAATAACTCAAGCTAACTTTCATACTATCTTTTTTTCTTTTATTTATTTTCTGTCTTTAGTTTAGTAATTTAGTTTTCTTATTTAAAAACCAAATAAATATATGTTGTCCTCTTCTTTCATTGCATATTATCTTTTCTATCTTTCATATTTGCACTTGATAATTTGCATAAGTTCTCTCTAACTTTCGTCAGTCCCTGAGGAACGAATCTTCTAATCATTAAAACTTGCATACGTCCTGAAATACTTGCAATACCGTGTTAGCTTAGGGTGTTTATTTGCACTTATTTATATCATTATTTTATCACACTCTAGGCCACACCAGTTACACAAACAATGAGTGCGACAAAAAAGTTATTTACGATGTTTATCTTATGTACACTTGGAATATCTGGAAAACAAAGATACAAGAGATGTTCGAAACATGATCGTAGAATGCAAGGGATCTAACATCAAAATAAAATGTTCATCAAAGACTTATTTGGAAACATTGATTTAGAAATGGGAAAAGTCAACGATAGAAACAATGAACGCATAAGCAATACACCAATACATAATCATATCTTGCAAGATAAGGTATAAATGGTTTGGTAAATGACGCGTCATTAACAAATGGGTGGGAAGATGCTGATTAATCACCAATTCATATTAATAACCAAGGGGAGGATTTACACAAGGATTTAAACAGTGCCTAATAACCTCTGCCGATGAAGGTGATGTATGGGCCCTTCTTCTTGTGATGAAAGTAGCAGCTGACAAGAACACCCATATTAATTCATTTTTATCAGACAAACTTGATACTGTTCAAGGTATCAACAAAAATTCAGGGGAAGATTGAAGGATCCAGTCTATTGTCCAGGAGATTAGGTGGTGGTTAAACAAGTTTCCATCTTGAAAGGTTTTCCACATCACCGGTTTTCTCAAATGGCAAATATCATGGAAAAAAATGTTAGACATAACATCGACCTTTCAATCATGGGTTGATAAATACTTGATCGGTAGTTTTTATTCTTTTAAACTTATATAAACGTAGCGATATTGGTTGATCTCGTATGTTTGTAAATGATGCTTTATTTGGTTTATGAATTTCCCCTTTGACAAAAAAAGAAGAAAAAGATTCCTATGTTATTGGGAATACGGTCATATCCACATATACCATGTTTCAAAATTACTAAATATACACCTCATTCCAAGATATTCCACCAATAACAACACTTACATATCACTAACAAGAAGATATAAGTATTAACCTTGATACTATTTTTGCATTTTTCAGTATTGAATTTGTATACTTATACATGTAGCTTATAAGAACAAATTTATTTAATTTATTGATTGTTACTGTTGCGACTTATGTGTAATATAGAGGTGGACCCACACTTTAAAGGTCCCTTATGGCTATTCTCTTGAGAATATAGGAGCGGTAAATCGCAGGATGTGTCTCAGTCAACTAGGTTCTAATAGTTGTTACCATTGCACTTAAGCGATTCGATTTAGACGTGATTCGATACCCAATCAGGAAGACAATCATTGCAACTAAACTCATGGTCTTTGCCAATTGAGTTATTCCATAGGGGTACTTATATATAATATTGTGTATAAATTTTGTAGTTACCTTCTGAATCAGAAATAACAACTCTTCTGGTAGTGTATACTTTTTCCATCCATGAGTCAACCACGAATGACAATTGTAACAGTTTAAACCAAGACTAATGGGTAACTGGACCGATCAGAATCCAATGTTATAATCGTTGTTAGTATTATTATATTATTGTTTAGAAATGTATAACCAATTGTTAAAATCGTTAGGTTATGGTTTTAGTTAGAAATTAAACAGGATAACCGAAATGATTTATTATAATAATTTTTTATAATAATTTAAGTAAAAAATACATTCATAACCCAAAAGAAAAATATAATTATATATTTAACTATTACCTCCATTCCACAATAATTGACTCTTTAGTCCAAAAGAAAGTTATTCCACAATATATGACACATTTAAAGTTTCAATAGCAAATAAATGATCTTTTTCCTATTTTAACCTATTTTAACCTATTTCTAAAAACAACTAAACATTAAATTTTCTCTCTCTTATAAATAAAGATATGTTGGACATTTTTAACTAATTTTTTTTCTAATTTTTAGGTTCGTGAATATGTGTAAAAACGTATAAAGAGTCAATTATTATTGAATGAGGGTCGTAAATAAATTCAAATATCATATTTTAGAACTAACCAACACAAATTTATATATATTTTGGAGTTACTTTTTGTATGTGTGATATTGCTTAAAAATATTTTACATATATATATATATATATATATATATATATATATATATATATATATATATATATATATATATATATATATATATATAGAGAGAGAGAGAGAGAGAGAGAGAGAGAGTTATAATTTGTTCATAGTTAAAAACTAAAAAACCGTTTAAAATTCGAAACCTAATAGTTGTTCAGTTATGGTTTAAAAAGTATAACTAATGGCTAAATATGTTACGCTATAGTTTTTAATAAAATAAATAGATCTGATCATGGTTTTTATATTTTTCCGCGGTTAACGGATCGTTTATAACCCTAGATAATAAATGACTAAATATGTAATTATGATAAAATTATGATGACATAGTTGTGCACTTAATGGTTGGAATCCTATCCAGTTTCTAATAGATTCTCCCATTGTAGAATGTATTAGTCCCAAAAAGCCCATAAGGGGTCCATCTTTAGTTCAAACACTTATAACCATTGTTCTTAAAAGTTTTAGGTGGTAGTGGAGCAGTCAAGCTCTTTCGATAAAATCAATCGAGTAGGCGATTAGTCAGATTCTAGGTGTTTTATGTCTAGGCGATTAAAATAATTTTTTACTAATAGTATATATTATTTTTATTTTACTTTTGCTATTTAGTATGAAATATAATATTGATATTGCATTTGACAAGTTGATATATGAGAATAATATTTATAAAAGATTATCAAAACATAAGTACATTGCGAAGTTTATAAGTTGATAAAATAAAAGATAATTTTTTTTATTAATTTACAACAAGAAGATGACGACTAATCATTAATACAAGTCAACCATATTTTTGGCATGTCTAAAGCATGTGTAATCTTTACATTATAATTATAAACATAACTATTATTTATTGTTGCATTACTTTGGGGTTGTAGGATGAACAAATTATGATATGTTTTAGTTTTTATTTTTGATTTTGTATTGTTTTTGTTTTTTTGTTACCTTTTTATGTGTATTTATTGATAAAAAATAAAAGAGTCCACATAAATAAATTAGTTAACTTATCTTACAATTAGAAAGTTGGTTGTAGTCTTATAGAACTTGTAATTTAGTGATATGCATATTTGAAAACAAAATTTGTCTAAAAATATGAGTTGCGTAGAAAAAACTATTTCTAGGCGGTCCAATAATTGGTTCATTTTTAGAAGATCGCCTAAAAAATGTTATAGCCTAGTTTCTATCCAGTTACCTTTTACTACTACCTTGGCGTCCAATTTTTTTTATCACTTCCCCGAATATTCATATTTAATATTCATCATTTTTATCTTTGTGTATATGTATATTTAGATTTTGGTGTTTATAGTAATGCTTTTTCTTGAATAAAAGAAATATATTTTTAGGATAAAGTTACACGCATGTCCCTTACATATTAAAGTGTAGCCCGCATAAAAACCCAGACACTTATCCTTGTCATAATGATTGTCACATGATTGAAAATCTCCTCTATTAACATATTCGAGTGAGGGGGAAAAAGATGATGGAAGAGTTACAACCAAAGAATCGAAGGATCTCTGAAGAGCCTACTCGAGTAGTGGTCATCTCTGATACTTCCTCCAACCCTGGCGGCGGTTCCATTACCCTCCCGATAGTGGGCTCCTCTCCCCCGATGATGACCTATCTTTCTTTTCTTCCTCTTAGTCCAATCATAGACATAGCCACAACGTGCACATTTTTGGCGCATCCTTTGCAATTGTTTTTCGGGGTAATTAGAGATAAATGCCTCCTTAATGATGCCTTTAATTTTTTTAAGCCTCTAATTTTCTTATTTAGAGATAAATGCCTATTAGAAAAATTATTTATAGAAAACATCCCCTTTATATTTTTTATACCTATACTATCCTTATTATTAAATATATTATTTTATTTTTAATACAATATTTATTTTTAAATCTTAGACAAATAATAGGGTATTTTCACCACTACCACCACCACCACCACCACCACCACCACCACCACCACAACCACCACAACCACCACCACCACCACTACAGCCACCACAATCATCACCACCTCCACCACCACAACCACCACCACCACCACCTACTACTAATTTCATCACACGCGCGCGTCCGTGAAATTTTTTTAAAATCGCCATAACTAATTCAAAAAAAATCAGAAAAATCGTAAAAAATCATATTTGGATAAATCAAATTAATATTTACGTCTATGATTTTTTTCGGAATTTTCTGAATTTTTTGGTTTTTTTGATTTTTTTTAATTTTTTTAATTCGCAGAACATGGAATTCCATGTTTTAAACATGGAATTCCATGTTTTAAACAGTGAATTTCGTGTCTGCGGAAAACAAATTCCTTATATCAAAACATGGAATTCTATGTTTCTGCGAATTAAAAAATTTAAAAAAATTAAAAAAAATCAAAAAATTCAAAAAAATTTGAAAAAAATCATAGACGTAGATATTAGTTTGCTTTATCTAAATATATAATTTTTTGATTTTTTTGATTTTTTTAGAATTAGTTATGACGATTTTAAAAAAATTTCACGGACGTGCGCGTGTGTTTATTAGTTTTTGTTTTGTTATTTTCTAATTTTTTTAATTGTTAATCATAAGGGTAGTTTGGGATGAGGCATTTTTCTATAAAAAATCTTATTATAGGCACCTTTTTTTAAATAAGTTTTCTAATAGGCATTAATCTCTAATTGGCTCTTGTTTTTCTCTAAACAACCTGTTACTTTGGTTTTGAGTTGTTAACTACTTATGTTATATCTCTCCTCTTTTCTTATTTTATCAAGAAAAGGTCTTTGACTTTATTTGTTCCCTTTTGGGAGGATCCTTGAAAGCTGGTCATGCTCGCATTAAAGCGAGCATTGTGAAGAGTTTGTTGGAATCTCTTCATGCTAAATTCTTGGCGAGCCAGGGTAAGTTGGGTCGGTTGATGGTGGTCCACCAAGGCTGTGAGAAGAAGCTTAAGGAGATGTCAAAAATCCATGCGACGACTTTGCCTGATGTCCAAAAAGTATAGAAAGCAGTGAAAGGTTTGTCCAAGAAAGAGTTCATCAATGAAAATGGTCGACGAGTGTGTGGCTTCGGTAAAGGCTTTGTCAGTGATCGAGTATAAAGCCTTATATTTGTTTCTTAAATATATTCACATCTACAACACCTTAATGTGGGATGTGGAAAGCAGTGTGGGAACTTGATGCATGAAAGATATACTGAAGTTGCAGCCGAAGTAGTTAGATATCGTGAACAAACACGTCTTACCTACTCTTGCCCTTGTTGATCCACCACTTACCTCCTAAGAAATAGTAACTCTGCCACTTTCTCCTTCAGTTTGCTCGAACCTTATAATTATTTTGTCTGAGAGTGAGGATGGGACACCAGATATGGAGCTTGATGATATTGGTGTTTATGTCCTTACTGATGAATTTCCTATTGCTGATCATGTTGACTTTGCACCAGCTGCGTTGTGAATCTTCTTATCTTTACTTTTTGGTTGTAACTAAAGACTTCCTACCAAGGGTTTGGAAGAGACGTTTTTCTCATGACTTTCTCAGGTCGGTTGACTTTGACCGACCCCTTAACAGCAAACCTCAGGGGTCCGGATAAGATATTAGAGTCTTGACATTCTCAGGTCAGTTATTGGTCGACCCCCTGGTAAAGGCTCTCAAGGTTTTTGGAGAAGTTTTTGTCGCGACGTACTCTGACCAGAACTGTTGACCGATCTCCTAATATTTCCTTTATAGGATCGAGATGATTTTTGATAGCAGAATCATTGATGGACCCCTAGATTTTACATTAGGGGTTTGGGTGTGAAGTTAGTATGTTGATGTGCTTAGCTAGGTGATTGGACGAACCCCTGATTTATTCTTTTAGGGTTTCTGAAGAAGTTTTTGTCTTGATGTTTTCAGGTTCAAAGTTTTTGACTACCCAACTGGTAACAGTCCCAAGGGTATGAGAAGATTGCTCTGTCAAATAGCTTCACAACAGAGAAGAGACAAGCAAACATACTTTGAACATACACCAATACGGGAGTTAAGGACCTTCGGAAGCCTCTAAAAATTTGCATCATTAAAAACCTCGACTGAGGACAAGAGTTTTGAGGATGGGATTCATTATTTCATTACATCCTGTAAACAAGGTACATTAAGCGAAATGTGTTAATAGTAAGTTATTGGGTGACTATCTGTCGTGTTACCCATCTTCGTGCCCTGATCTTCGTTGATACTTTTTGAAATTAGACTTATATTTATTGATCTCAAACACGTCTTGTCCTCTCAACCAATTGAAATAACAATCCTGAGAACACATTTGATTCCCCCTAACTACGACCGTCCCTCCCAGCATAGGGAACTTGATATTGACATGGTAAGTTAACACCATAACCCGTATTTCAGTAAGGGTGGTACTCCCGATAATAGCATGGTAGGTGGGATCACATAGTGTCATGATGAACTACACATGTATATTCTTTGATCAATTGGTCAAACCTATGGTCATGGGTAGATCGATGTATCCCGTCAGTTGGAAACTCTCACCAGATAAATGTCGTATTAGATCTCAGTATGGTTTTATGGCATTGTGGCCAGTCTTCAGTTAAAAAGGTCGTCATATATAGAAGGTCCACTGAGTCTCTAGTGTCAACTAGTACTCGTCGCATTAAGTCGTTTCCTATGACTACCAGTATTACGAGCATATGATCTTTGGGGAATGTCAACATGCATGTGTCTTGATCAATAAACTAGATATAGTTATCATGGATGGGATATATTATTGGTCTTTCATTCTTATTGTGGTTGATCTAATTATTTCTTTTGTTTATCTACTTACCACGATCATGCACACCGACTATAGTGTTTATTTTAAGAAATTATTCAGTTAACTGTATAGTCGGTATTGATTTATGTGATGAGCTCCTTTGGTGACTGCGATCGAGGACAACCCCTCTGATTACCATGCTTGGGTATAGATTCCCCTGCATGAGTCGTTCTTTTGTCATGACAGACTTTTTACAATCTAGCGTTTGGCAGTCATCCTATCAACTTCAACCTATCTATGTCTCTCATCAAATGCTTGCAGTTGTTAGTGTCATGACCATAATATCTATTGTATCTAAAATACTTATTTGGGCTTCTTACCTCGAAGTCAAAAAAATTCTGATGACAATCGTATATTGGGACTTTTTTTGATTCATCGTAAAATTTATTTCAAGGTTTATTGGCATCTTTTTGGAGGGTGGAAAATTTATTTTCTGTATTTTTATGGATTTATGAATGGGAGTCTTGATCGCACTGTAATTTTCTTGGCCTCTCCCTATCTATAGATGATGCTAGAAGGCCTCCTAATATTGTGTTCATCCAGTTACGCGTCGTCCAATTTTGTCTACCTTTATGAAAACCTGGTCATCGGCCATGATGTTAGAAAGGTCATAGTGGGGTCATACAATATATAAATATGGAAATCATACGTGTCTAGGCTTCAGGCGAAGGCGTGATAAACCATTCCTCGGTCTGAATCTGATGTTTTTCATGCCGCTACGAAGAATATTTGTAGGTATGATAACAAGCTTTCTCCTTCTTCCTGATGAATTTTTAATAGTTAGTAGTTTTCTGATCTGACTCTTATGTTGGAGAAGCTTTCTCCTTCTTCCTGATGAAGTTTTAAGAGTTAGTAGTTTTCTGATCTGACTCTTATGTTGGAGAACTATGTTCGTAGCTAACTTGAAAATTGTGGGAAGATTCATATACAATGTGGCTCCAATTGATAGTACCATAACATGGTGTTTCTAGTGAGATGTGGATGGACAACTCGATAGTAAGGAACTTCTTATTCCATTATAAACTACATGTATCTTCGGAAACTACGTAAGTATACATCCACATCGAAGGAACCATCAAATATAGGGATGCTTGGTGGCACAAGTGTTCCTTTCATTTCTCCATCGAGTACCCTCCAAGTAAGTAGGCTTACCAAGTTTGTTGTCGGCAACCTATCGGCCCAAGTTCACTATCACTGTTGTCTATGTTCTTCTTTTATGGAGTAATTTCATTGATACTCCTCTAGGCGTGGATTATGTAGTATTGAATTTCCTTGTCATATTAGTTCCCGATTATGCCCTACTTAGCCATACCAGATGGGAATATTTGGTTGGGGTAGTAACCACACATATTTTTCACATACATGTTGCAGTAGTTGTCGGTTGTATGACTTGAGCCCAAGATGGGACATTTTGGCTCTCTCTATATGATAACAGTGCTCGATGTTAGTGAAGATATTGGAATCACATTTTGGGAGCTTTCCTCATCTCCAACCGATAGTGATTTCATATTAGTGTTTGGTGAGTTCAATGGGAATATATTCATTTCTTCTTACATCTCTCTTCAACTAGCTTCGTTCTCAATTGGTATTTTCAATGGTTTGGAACTTTCATTCTCACAAACAAGGCCAACTAATAAAGTGTGAATCATCCAATGAAAATGAAAGTCTAAAGGTTGATATTTGAGACTTATCTTGGAGGTTACTTGAGGGGAAGTTATGTTATGCTTGGTTAATTGACCCAAAATCTAACGAGGGTCAGGTTATAGGGAAGGTTGCCTCCTGATGGCACTTAGATGGTCAAGTCAATACTAGGCCAGACCGAGGATAATATTGATCGGAAAATTATGACTGTAAATATGAATAGTGTAGTAATAAAAGGTGATGCCTCTTTAGGCCAATCCCATAGGTATTCATAGATAGCAAAAGCCCAGTATACATGGATGAGCCTTTATCATATTCTCCAGAGAAGTGCTCATGTATTCTTGTTTCTAGAGGAGGATAGTCGGTCCAATCATGTTGTTATAGACTCAACATCGACTCCTTGTCTTAGTTATCCTCAAATGAGGTTTACATAGGTTCCCTAAGGCTAAATTTGAAACCTGACAACTATGTCATGGCACTTCTGACCTTATCAATTTAGCTAGATTTATCAAGCCCAGCCCTATGTATAGTGCTTCGAGTTAGAGAATCTTTGATAAATTTGACCCAAAAAAACCCCATTGGGGATAAAAATTTGTTGGGGCTTGGTTTGAACCTAGCTCCAAGAGAAATTTAGCTCTTTCATCGGGCTTTTCTAAGGGGTTTCAAACCCAAAGGTTCATAATTACACATCTCTTTGGAAATTCATACGGTAAGGAATTATTAGCACAATAATCTACCTAGGTCTATCATTCAATAATAATCTTCTCCTTCTCACGACATCATATATCAGGGACTAAGACAACTCATAAGAGTCACTTTTATGGGTACGAAACTGAAGTACATGGTAGAAAATCAACAAGTACCTACACGGCTACACCAAATTAATTAGGTACCACTACACATAGTAACAAAGAATTCCTACCTACCCCAATTCTCAAGTATATTTATTGGGTATCCTAAAGCACCCCAATATATCGATGGAATTAACACATAATAAAATAAGAAAAAACAATCACAATTGTAAAATTAAATAGATAGAAAAGAGGATAATAAATCAATAAATAGTCTAGTGTTTCTTAACCGGAATAGAAACATAAGTACCAAAAGAGGACAGAGAATACAGTTTTCTTCTATTTCAAGTTAATATAAGATGTGGATCTCGGCTTTGCAGCTTATGCGGTCGATCGGGGCCTAGCGCCTAGGCGGGATTACACGGGTCCTAGGCAGAATTATACGGATTTGAATCACGTTGTGTAATTTGGTTTATTTAGTAATATATATGTAGTAATTATAGCAGTTTTAGCTATCTATGTCATAAAATTCATCTAACAACACTATAGTAAATATGAAAATAATAAAAATTGAGTTCTAACATCAATTAAAGAATTTTCGAGAATAAGCAAAATAACAAGAAGGCTTATGCGAGCATGTTTTTTCATTAATCGGCACCTAGGCGGCCATTTTTTTTCATTAATCGGCGCCTAGACGGGCTAGGCTCCTATTTCACAGCGACTAAGACACTAGGCAAAAACACCTAGAATTTTAACTAGGAGTAAGCGGCTGAGGGGAGAGTTGACGCCTAGGCGGGGAGATCTACAGCATAGGCAAAGAAAAAAAAGATAGTTGAATTAACTATATTTTTTTGCAAAACACTAAGATCGCCCTACAATATAGTTTTATCAAAGACATATATCCTCATATACGCGGGTCAACACTTAGGGCAAAATGAGTGTTAACCAAACCATAATTTGGAAGCTTCCTTTTGTTTTAGAAAGTAAGCCATACTGCGTCACAACTAAGTAATGCAGGTCCTTGGGAGTCCTTATGTATTGATGTTTGTGAGGTCATGTATCGATATAGAATGAATTTTTAATGTGGCACGTTATCTTATCATCGTGATATCTCTTCCAAGGTTTAACTCGTCTTTCCATTGCTTAGCTTAGGTTTGATGTCTTCACATTTGAAATTATGTAATCAATATAATGCACTTGACCTATAAAAGGTCCAAACATGTACAAAAGGCAAATAGAATAACCAAAACACATTGAACACTCAAAGGACTTTAAAATGAACAAGTGAGGCAAAAATATATATAACCCTCCAAAAATACACCTAAAATGATGTCCCAAACAAGAGGAAAATCTCTCACAAATATAGGGTCATCATTCGTGAGCACATTTAACTCAATCTCCGATGTGATGGAGATGATGCATCTCCATATAAATATTTATATTAAATACCTACCATAGAAACTACAAACAAGTTTAATAATAAGTAACACGTGTATCAACAGACATTAGAAAAGCCAATTAAACAGTCTACTCCCTAACCCGAAACTTGATCCAAACCGAGTTGATACCTATTTTATGTAATAGAACCTAAATTTACCCAATGATGAAAACAAAAGCTTGTTATAGAGGCGGGAATCATTTTTTAAATATGCTTAGACACAAATTTAGATGAACTAATCCCTTACAATGTTCCCTAAAAATGTAACAGAACCAAGTGACTAGTTACAAACTTGAAGGTGTCGAAATGGGGGTTCACCACTCTTTGCAAGCATATTCTTTGTTTTAAGGGATGTAATGAATTAAAAATATGAGTATCGTTCCTAGGAAGATTATAAGTTATGTCGGTGTCAATTAAATTGTGCAGGATACACACAAATAAGAATAAAGAAGATCCAAGTTTGTAAGCATTACTTTAGGACACTAAATATAAACTAAAATAATAAAAACTAAACTAAATAAAGACAAGGAGAAAAAATTAATCTAAGAAAAGAAAATAATAACAAAATAAAAAGGGAATATTAGGTATGCATTGTCTCATTAGCAATATGAAGAGATAGTATGGATTTCATATAAAGAGAGTTTTGGGCGTTGAGTATCTGGGATCTATGACCACTTATTATTTTCCTTGTGTGCCTAATCGGTCGACATCCGCTAAAAACCTAACCTCTTTAGGTGACATCGCCTAGACGATAATGTGAATTGATTACCAACCCATGTTAGAAGAAAGATTCCCCTCACTATGTAAACATAAATATCGTAGATGAGCTACTCTAGGATAGAAAGCAGTTCAATACTACATATAATAACCAAATGCAAGTAAATAGATACTCTCTTTGATACATATACCTACACGAGCTATGATTATTTTACAAACTCAAAATTCGACTCTAAAGTGTAGCCAAGCACTAAAGAATGCAACTAATGTGTCATAGTAAATTACATAAGAACTAATCAAAGTCAATCAATATTAATTAAAGAATTTAATTAATATAATCTAAGATAACCTCAATCCATACATCAATTGGTAGGGGAAAAGGTGTGAGAAAATACCGAATAAATACAGATAATGAGGCACGCACACCTAAGACAACTCTGATAAACTCTCTGCAAGTGAACATATTGTTTGCAAGTAATGTGTAAGCAACACATATATTGATCTCAGTACTACGAAACAAAGTTGTAATAGCGTTAATACTAAGTGAACTAGAGGAAGATGATAAAATAATATGCAAGACACTACAATATTTGTTTGGTTTTGAGACTCTAAAACAATTAACTATTATTAAACTAAGACTTAAAATAGAAGACAAGGAAATAAAATAATAAAGAGAAAACTTATTAGAGTTTAGCTCGAGAACTAGCAAGTAATGCCCACTAGCCTTGTTCTACGTTTATTTCCTAAGGGAGAATTGTGTGATGTATATGCAATAACCGGCATTCTAAATTCCTCCTAACTCCCGTTGGGGTAGCTTAGGAAGCGACATAAACATTACCAGGGAACTTGGGTAAGTGACCCCGCGCAATGAAACCCTATTGACTATCTAGTTAGGCAAGCCCGTCAGGATCACTACCGCACACTAGAAGATTATGTTGTGTTGTCTATAATTGAATCCACCGCCAGGGTAAAAATCCAACCACTGATGGTGTAACCCTATACGCTGCACATAGAAAGGACTACAAACATAAAATCAAACACAAAATACAGAGCTATCACGAACAACTCAATTAAATAGAAATCCCATATTCAGTAAAACATAAGACAAGTCTAGGGTTCATATACCTCTATGTTATGCTCAAGCTAAATAAAATTAGTGTATGGTAAGGAAAGAAAAATAATCAATTTATAATATCATATTCATGTCCAAAATACAAAACATAATAATAATATTATACTAATTGCTAAAAATCGATTAATAGAAGGGTTGGAATGGCATGAACAGCTTCCCAGCTCCTTCTTCTCTTATTCTCACTTGCTCTCGGTGATTTCTAAATTTATGTATGATTAGGAATTGAGCAAGGATTATTATATTATGGTAAAAGTGGATATATATGTTGGACGAGTTTAGGGATTTGGTCTAATTATTAGAGTCCAAATTCAACTCAAACTCGTTTTTCTAAAATAGTAGACTAGTTGGCCCATTGAACTTGTAAAATCCATAACCTTTTTGTTACGTCTCCAAATCCATCGATCTTGGTATCCATGTGACCGCAATTCAAATATTTGTTTAAGGGATCCTTCAAATTCCGTGTCGATTTTCTGCAGTATTGAAAATACTACACGTTTCCAAATCTGGACAGCTTAGCTTTACTTTCTAAAAGTGCAGAAAGTTTCATTTCCACCGTGATTAAGGGGTTTTCTTGTTTTCTTCACATTTCCAAGGTGTATTAGCTTCCATATACCAAATTGCTACACAAATTACACGTAAAATCTCTAAAAATAGCAAAACACCTAAAACTAGACAAGAAAGTGTAAATCATAAATTAATAGGGAAAACCCATTCAAATAGGCACTAAATACCCCTAAATGATATCTCGTGACTAGATTATTCTATTACATAAATAGAGACATCATCAATTTATATGTCGGGTCTTATAAAAAGTATTGCAAATATGAATCTACCACATAATAATTAAGTAAAAGATAAAAAAAGAAGACCAAACAATATTTACAAGCTGGAAAAAAAGGCCATATTTCTCCTTTTGTTTATAACCCTAGTTTTTCTCTATTTCTACAACTATGAAACTGAAAAAAATGATATGGTAAAAGGTTGTGATATTATCTTGTATAAACTTTAATAAACCCCAGTACTTAGAAGATAAGTTAGGCCCAGGTAGGGTTAATACAAGCTAAATCCAAAAATAGAAAGGTTGGAGATAAAATAAATATACTCTAAACCAACTTGGGTAAGTATAAAATTCAACGTTTACCCACAAAGAGTATTTTTGGAATTCATGCTACACAATTATAATAAAACTATCAGATTGTAGTGCATGCTCTATTTCAGCGTTTTGACCCATGTTAACAAATCTGATGACGATCTTGGTTCTTTTATAATATTACGACGTGAGTTATTTTTTCATGTTTCTTTTCTTTGATGATGTTGTCAATTTAGCCCTTTAACCATGTTTAACTTGAGTGGGGTGGCTTTAGGCTCTTCTTGGACTAATATTTACTCCTTTATCTTCCTTCAAATTGTCCTTGACAACTTCTGACTAATTGCATAAAAATCACCAATCTGCATGTAAAGACATAAAATAATGATAAAACAATACAAAGTCCTAAATTGTATAGGAACTCACAAAAGAGAAAATAAACACCATAATAACCAATTTAAGTATTGTAAGACACCAAAATATGTACAAAGTAGTGACCAAATAGATCTTGAATCACCGTGAATATTGGATCATTAGTGGCTATGAATGGTCTTTCAAATATGACCACGACTCTAGAGTATGCTAGATAATTGATAACTAATAAGTCCAATGGAAACACTAGCTACAACCTTTACCAACATGTATCCTATTTTACCAACTAGTTATGAATGTTATATGGTGGTCATTAGTAGTATGACCATCGTTGGCTTGCTTAAAAATCTTAATTTATCAAACACCAACTTCAACATGAGGTCAATGCTTGTCCATAAATCACATAAAGTTGTCTCTCGAAGAAATCCCCAATAACACATGGATGTTAAAACATATGGGATCCTTAAACTTAGTGGAAAGATGGTTTGCCAAATCTCAATTAATTCTATAATTCTCTTTCAACTTTATTTTGTTCGAGCATACCTTCTTCAAGAACTTCTTCACTATGGAAATTAATTTAACATGGCAAGGAAGATCTTCATTTGTTTCTTGAACTTTTGTATGAGGATCGGTGACTTTTAGTTAGTACCTCATTCCTTTTTGGGTCGTTGACCCTCTCTTTCACCATAACAAGTCCATGTTTTCCAACTAATTATTATTAAACCATTAATGATGTTTAGAATAAATTACTACTCTTGAAGTTAAGATATGTACATGATTCATGATTCTACAAACTCCTTAAGGATGCCCCATGTGAAGAAGGCATTTATACTTGCTTAGCTAGCTTTCCATCTAGCCTCTCAAAGTTGTTTTTCTTTTCACATCCATTACAAGAGTAAATATGTAATTAATATTCTTGTTGGGATGTGTAAGATGATGAAATTTTTTCTCTTCCGAAGGATAATTTTAAGTATTCTCATTTCTACTAGAATTGTTCCATTAGTCTCTTGAGTGTTTTATATTGCCATACAAAGGATCCTTGGCCACCATTGTAGTGTTTATGGCCTCCTTGAAATTTTCCTATGTATTTCCCTATGTTGACTGTCTTAAAAATTATTAGGCTCTCACCCAAATTCCCCTTGTGGGTTGAATTATGTAAAGTGTTTTTGCTAAATTTATAACTTACTTCCATACCACTTACACTTAATATTCACCTTCAACATTTTCGCATTAAATACCTTGACCAACCGGTTCGATCTCGACTTTACAAATTTGGTAGGTCCTTGAAATATAAAAGCCCTCACCCTATGGAAAAACCATAAAGACACTTCTAGCCCCATTATTTAGGCGTTCCACTGATTTCTCTTCAAGACCCTTGTAGAATTTGCTAATTTAATGATTCTAAGTTGTGTCATAGTTTAGTTATATATGGATAAGATCTTAAGTCTCTCCTAATATATACTAGACTCATTTGATATTCGACGAAAGATGTTTAAATACAACATTTTCTTTTCAATATTACATGTAGTAAAGTATCAGGCTGAGATTTATTCTTGTGATAAATCACATGTAATAATGGAACCCATATGTTTCCTATTTAGTCATAATTTATCTCATATGTTAAAATATAAATGAAACAGTATCAATATCAACTATTGTGTTGAGACTGGATCCTCGGTATATCCTCCACTAGAATACCTAGAACCTTCAAGCATATTATAAATAGACAACTTGGGTTCAACTTATGTATATTCCTACATTGTGGTATAACTTTAGGAACCATTAACTTTATATGAGGTCCTTAGTATTTCTCTCATAAAACTTCTAACCTCAGTAGTGGTTTGTCTTGAGCTTTAACTTACGATTGCACTCAAGATTCAAAATAGTATTGAGGAATAAAGTGTCTTCACATATTATTCTTCTAAAATTTTGTCCATATCATAAATTACCATTTAGAGTCCACGATAAAACAAAATTGGATGTCACTTCATTCTCAAATGGTATTGCTTATCCATTTCCTATTCATTTTTCTCACCTTGAGTGTCACCAAATATCTACCCATTCGGTTCTAAATCCACATTTTGGATTAAAGGTGGATCCATCTCAAAAGTTTCGCTATCCTTTTCTTTTGGTAACCACAAATTTGCTCAAATAAAAATCTTGGGGTCCAAGAAAGGTGATAACATGCAATAGGAAAAAGATTAGAGAAAACAAACACAAACTACACAAATAATTAAATGAAAAAACATAAATAAATAAAAAACAAAAGTGAAATACTAAAATTACTCAATCCTCAAAAATGTCACCAAGAAATTGGTAAGATTTGGCGTTAACTAGGCACCCATAGCCTTACGAATCTTTCAAGTATACGAGTAATAGAGTGATAATTATAGATCTTTATTGTGAGGACTATGTGTATAGCATTTTGGTCAAGTTTAAATCAAGTTGTGAGTGTGTGGAAGTGGATATTATGGGGGTAAAAGGCTACATTATCCCCATAAAATTCAAATTAAAAATAAGTTTCACCTAATTAAGAAAGCACTTAACTAATCACGATGAGATACATCAATAATAAAGATACTTGGAATGCACATAATTCCCCTAATTGTATATGGATTATGTTGGAATATTTTAGAATGGTGGTATGGTGTAAAGATACTATCCATAATTCAAATAAACTACATGGTTACTCTCACACGACCCATGGAGTGTCTAACTAACTTAAATAGACCTTCTTGCGGTCTACTCTAGCGTGGAAAACAAACTATATATTCAACCTATGTTGAGCATGCTTCTTACTAACAAAAAAATGATCAAATTCACACACTCTCCTGAGGTTCCACTTGTATTGTGGTATCTAAACACTAGGATTTCGTATTTGAATACATTATACTGGAAATTAAGGGCCAATCATCAAAACTCATATCAATTAGATGCTAAGTATCCAAAATAGAAAAACTCCATAAGTAGTCTATAAAGTAGGGTTCATGTTAGCATCTTAAACAAAAAAAACTTGAGTCTAAGAAATGAACACATAATAATAGATTTTAAAAAATTAATATAGGAATTAATTTGTTAAAGACAAAATAAGTAAACAAATAGAAATGTTTTCAAAGAAGAGATGAAAGATCTCTCTTCTTAATTTATTGACATTATTGCTAACCTATCTCTCTAATCTATAAAATGTAGAAAATTTTGAAAGCGTCCCTTACAAATGAGATTAATAAGTATTAATAAGCCTAAAATGGAAAGACTGGTTCCGCATGCACGTGAAAAACTCTAGCTCTGTCGCGACAACTAAAACAAGTAAGGTGTCTTTAATTCACATTGACTAGATTTTATCATGTCCATATATACTTGGAAGTTCTACATCATCATGTGGTATCTAAACCATCTCATTATGTTCTCTTCCTTTCTCTAAGTCATCATTGAACCTTTGGACATTCATTTTCTTGAACTTGGTGCTACTTAAGGGATCTTGTGGAGTTTAGTTTTTACTCCTTAAGCATATGGATTTCATTCTTTATGTCGCGTGACTCATCTCATTAGAAATCATGGATCTACACAAAAAAATGTATCACTGACATAAAATGCAATACAACGTGTCCAAACCACATGAGAAGCAATAAATATGATAAAACTCTATATATTACCCCACAAGACGTCAAAATAAGAATTAGACAATGACTGTTAGGATGTACAACAATCATAAAAAACGAGTCATCAATGAGCCATGTGCATACATTTTTAAAATGCCTTCAACCCTGGATAACCCCCTAAGAGAATTGAAATTGTGTTGTTTCATAAATAGTAAAAGTTCCATTCTTGGTATAAAGTTTGGTTTTATACAATTGCTATATCTCACTACACGTAGTGTTTCAGGAATCAAATCTTACTTCATTAATATCATATCTAAATTATGGAAAAGTATCATGCTCACTTATAATTTTTCCATTTTAACCTCTCAATTATGGGTTAAAATTCATATTTAACTTTTTATTGAAAATTTTGCTACTAGAAAATTAGGTTTCTATACAAGTCGGTTCACTTATTACTTAATCTTGATGTTTCTCACCTTGGTCGACTAATAATCATTCTATGCTTCTTTACGTCTTACAATATCGAGTTTTATCTCTCTTCGCTAGATGGACTTTTGGTTTTATAAGTAATTAATAATTACCTCTAAGTTTCAAAGTGTTACCATTTTGAACGGTAGAATAAATAAGTAATTTAAACAAGACATATACATGAATAAAAGAAAGATATAGAACTCATAACAAAACTGACATTAAACCCATACATAATTACTGAAGAAGAAGAGTAAAAGTTGTCATTCTTTCTTTCTCTTAAAAAAGACGATGGACCTTTTAGTCAAGAACATGTGCTTGTTTCTAAGGACAAGCGATTAACCAGGATCCAAAATATTGCATAATAAAGGAGGTGTGATTAAGGTCCCCTCATTAAGTTTTCAGCGTGCATAAATTTTCTTGTAATCAAATTCATGTAGTACGAATTTCCAGTTAACTCACTCTTTTAGAATCCCCGAAAACATACCATTATTGGGTTATGGACATGAGCTTGTCCAACCCTAATTCTTTATGGGTTTTTTTCTTCTTCGCCCGTTCAATATCCTACTGCACTTTGTAGAGCTCTTATTCTATTTCCTCCCTAGTTGGTTTTATGCTATGAATGCCATCCATATGCTTTTTTCTCACTTTCTCATGAGATACAATCTTTGATCTTATTCCATCATGTATATATCCCAAAAAAATCTTTTTCCAACTACTTTCTTAAAGATAGTTTGGTAGTTTGGTGTAAAAAATCACTTTATTGGTATGAGATTATGTTCAACAGTTGAGTATAAGTTTATGTTCCAAATTATAAGAGACAAGTAGTGGATCCTTATACATGAAGAGAAAATGTTTGATGCCTATTTGGTTAATGGTATAAGAAGAGTGTTCAATGTTTTTCTTCTTTTATTTGGAAAGAGTTATGAATTAAGGCAAGTTCATTTGAAAGAGAGTTTGTGTATTATATAGAAAATAAATACATTAGAGGAGGTAAAGTCATTCATGTCGATATCACGTCACTGTATTTACTAGGAGAATGGCAAGGAGAAACAAACAAGAGAAATGGCAGTCTACATTCTCGAGTAAACTGATTAGTTGCCATATTTTATTTTTCCCCAATTTGCAAAGTGTTTAACACTTGATGCGTGAGAATTCTATATTTTAATAACACGCCTAACAGATCCAAAATTTATTTTCTCGAGCCATAAGACTTAAATACGAAGAATATTCTATATGCATAGTTTCCAAACACTCCAAGAGCTTAGAAAACCTAATAATATACCATACTTAATTATATATTACAATATTCTATATATCTAGCACATTCTAATTTCACTTAACATACATGATAACAACCACCACATGCAAAGCATGCACATTTAAATTTCCAATTTATATGGCCTTAATCAGCTTTGGTTTCAACTTAAAGGAATTAGGAATACAACGTCGTTAGCAACTTTAAGCTTCACCTTAGTCAAATCTTCACAATAACCGGAAAATCGCACAGATTCTACAAACAATCATAAGAAAAAATACATAATTACAACTGGCTTACCTATATTTACGTTTCGTCCAAAAGTTATGTAACATGTCCATGATACTCTATAATTAGTCATTTTACTTCATTTTAATGAAGGTAACTAGTATTATTACCTCCCATTGTACAATCATTTACGATATTTACTTTAAAGTTTACAATTTTCTACAACAATTTTTTTGAGGGCTTCATCATAAACCTATACGAAATTGATGTAAAAGTACCTTCAAGAGCACGTTATGGGTGATGAATTTTTTATTGTGTTTTATAGGTTCAGTTTTAGATTAGGTAGCTTGATTTTGATTCAAGCAATCACCAAACAACCCTTAAATGCATTACTTGAATAAGATTTTGTTTTACTCTATCACAATATATAAATGATGTTACATGTATACTTAACTATAAACTAACATAATTTAAATACAAAGAGGTATAAGTTTTATATATTTAAAATAATGGGTATGGGTCTAATTTACTATAATAGCAAGGCATCTATGATAAAATCACATGTTATATGTGTTTATTTTTTTGAGAAAAAGTAAAATACTTTTAATCATTATATATAACTTTATTCCAAATTAATAGGATTAATTGAATGTATAGTCCATTTTGTCTCCATAATAGATAAATATTCCATGTGTTAAATAAAATCCACAAAAAATTCTCAGGCCAATTGTTTTGAGAACCAAATGCCTTATGTTAAGTTTTGGTACATGCTATGTTTGCGAGAGTAAGTTGGGATTTTTGACATTTTAAAAAGGTTAATTGACTAAAATACTCTTCAAACTAAATATTTAAACCATTTTAAATTGAATTTTAGTTTATTTCTTAAACAACCTCCTTCTTCTTCTTCTTCTTCTTCTTCTTCTTCTTCTTCTTCTTCTTCTTCTTCTTCTTTGTCGCACGACCACCACCATCAATAATCAAACTCATCGACCCTAAAGTTTAAGCTTATCAGACCAACATTTGACTTATTCTTCGAAAGTATTTTTTAGGCTTTGTACCCAATCCCAAAAACACCATAGAAAACACGATCATTATAAGATCTTGAGGTTTTCAACTCATTTTGAAAGAAAATTTGTAGGTATGTTTGTTCTTTTCTAAGACCGTTAGTGTAGGAAAATCAATGGACTTTTCCATCACCTTTATGTTAGAATTTTGTGATGTGATTATGATATTGAAAAGAAATATTTAGTCAGTCAACGTCGATAGAAATGATGGTTGCAAGGACTATGTACAATTTTTTTTAAGTTTTAGGGTTTTTTTGTACTTTATTTTAAATATAAGTTATTTCTAAAGTTTAAGGACTTTTTGTTTAATGACAAAGATGACAAAGGAAACAGAATAAAAAGGGGGAAACATATGAAACATGGGAGGGAAACAAGGAGAAGGAAATAAACATATATGAGAGGAGGTCTAAAAGGAAAAACGAAGATAAAGGAAAAAATTAAGACGAGAATAAAGATGCAATTAAACCAAGAAGAACTAAGAGGGAAGTTGGAGGAAAAAAAACTTGATGAAACTTGACCGAGAAAATAATTTTATATGGTCAGTAAAAAGCAACATGGACCTGAGCCATTAACTTTTAGCAGAAAATCGAGTATCGAGTTGACGAAGTTAATAAGAAAAGGGTAACTTAAACGTTACAATTTTTATTTATTTTCTATCTTTATATTTATAAACTAATATAACACAATCTAATTAATTCAATAAGCTCTTTTGGAAGGCGGGTGATGTGTTTGTCACTGATCTTGAATTTAACAATCTAGAAGACATGAAAGAAATCATCATGGAGGTAATGTAGGTGTAGATATAAATATGTAACTTTGAACTATAACATATAAGTTAAGTAATTTAGGGATATTTTGGAATTTTAACACATAAAGTATGTTTTGTTTGTTATATAACCACATAAAAATTGCAAATTAAAATATATCATTGTTGCATCTTTTGATCTTGTGTGTACCTGTAGCATAAAAAACATTGTTTTTTTTTGTTTAGATATAAAAAACACAAAATATTGGATGGGAGTTTACTTTGTGCTTTTTGTGTGTTATGTAATACATAAATCTTTGTTTTGTGTATTACATAAACACACAAAAAATCAAAGATATAAAGACAGAATTAAGGGTGTTTGATCTACAATTATTATTTAGACCAATGGAGTGAATAATTAGACTAAATGTATTGATTTTCAAGTGATGAGGGCATATTTTCAAGTAATAGAATTTGAGCATGACGCGATCAATCATTTAGACGATGTGCTAAATCTGAAGAAAAGAAAGCTGCAATATGGACTCAACACACTTTAATCCCGAGCGCATGGTACGAAGTAGTTGGGTATGTATAAATATATATATAATCTAGTTATTGGAATAGCATACTTACTTGTATTAAAAATGTTGTGCTGAAGTTCATGGTATTCAAAAATAATAAAAAGGCAATCAAAAGAGTGTACAAGGGTTACATTTAATTGGTGATAGAAGGGAAAAATATCTTTTTATGTTTCCGATACACACACAAAGTGATGATGCTAAGGGTAAGCCAAGCACGAGACACTAGTCACTCTCGTGTGTGATCTGAAAAAGAACGTCTGGACGCACTACAACACGATAAAATATAATGGAACAGATTCTATTGGTGATCCGAGTAAAAAAATGCACAACTCCTATACTCGAGTATCAAATAAAACTGCAAAAAGGCTGATAAAAATTGGTAGCGTCATATGAGAATCTACATCACAGGGTGTGTCAAAAGTAGAAGAAAAGTCGAGGGTTTATGTATTGATATTTTCCAGGATTTGTTTTATAACGGGAAGATGGATCCATGATACACAAAAAAAAAAGACAACACATGCGGGATTTCTGGTTGAGTTGAGAAAAGGGTGTGTCAAAGATCAACAAAATTGGGTTAACTATTAAACAAATTGAAGATTTTAGAATTTTCGTAGTTTGTTAGTTTGTTTCAATGAATGTTAAAGATTTTATCTTAGTTTGTTGAATGTTTTAATTATTGAAATACTTATAATTTAGGTTCATATATGGTTTTAAATGTAAAACTAATTAATAGTTTGTGTTTCTTTGCTATGAATGATTAAAGTTATGTGAATTTTTTTTGTATGTTTTACAGTGTGATACTTGCATCGTTGGTGGCAAAAATTAGAGTATATTAATATTAATATGTATTTATGTACTACTGAATACCTAAAAACATAGATTTGTGTATTACAAGAATACATAAAGCATATAAAGGTTGAGATGAAAGGAGAATAATAAGTAGAATAGAGCGTGAGTGGCGTGAGTGGCGTGAGTAAACGAAATCATATTAATATGTTTGGAAATGAAAAAAATTATTGTCCAAGTATTAATATATATTATATTGTGTATTACTATAATACACAAAAAAGTATAAAAAAAAAATATGTTTTACGTATTACAAGAACATACAAAATCAAAACAATTGGTTAAAACGTAAAGAAAAAGGACAAAAAGACTATAAAGACCCCAAACCCTAAAGACCATAAACCCTAAACCTTAACATTAAACCATACACCTAACGCCTAAGGCCATAAAGACCATAAATACCCTAAACCCTAAGCAATAAAACCTAAACCACTGAAATCCTAACCCTAAAGGCCATAAATCCTAACCAGAAACCCTAAACCCTAACAATACAAAATCATAACCATAAACACTAAAAATCTTAACCATAAGCCCTAACCTTAAACACAAAACCTAACGCTAACTAGGAACCCTTAACTTTGACCATTAAACCCTAAACCTTAAACCCTGACTAGAAAAACTAAATTATAAAACCCCTATAATTAAAACGTAAACATAAACTTAAGCCTAAACCCTAAAACCTAAAATCTAAGCATGACCACTAAACATAGACCCAAACTAGAAACCCTAAACTTAAACCCTAAACCTAATCCCTAAGCAGAAGCCCTAAACCCTAAACCTTAAACCCTAAACTCTAAACACTAAAAAACCTAATATAAAACCTTAAAACATATACCCTAACATAAAACCTAACACTAAACCTAAAACCCTAAATTCTAAATCCTACACACTAACAATATACTCAAACCGAAATCCCTAAACTCAAACAAAAACCCATAAACACTAAATACACTAACACTAAACCCTAACCATAAACCATAAATCCTAAACTCTAAACTCCAAATTATAAACCCTAAGGCTAAGTCCAACAGCTCCTTATATTTTTTACCTAGAATAGAGTGTCAAATCTCACTTTCTATTAGATATTAACTCTCTACAATAACTTTACTCCAACAGCTCTCTTATTTCAACCTCCAATTTTAAAATTTTATATTCAAACTTAATTTTTAATAATGTTTTTTATTTTAATAAAATTTCTTTATTTATATATTTTATATAAGTTATTTTTATATACTAATTATAATTATGTTTATTTGAAATAATTAATTAATTTTTTTTAATTTTTATATAAGTATTGTATTATAAAAGTAGATGAAGATTAACAAAATTAATAAGTAATATTATTTTATTATTATCTTAATTAATTACTATAAATATTAAAAAATAAAATATACTTAAACTTATTTTTAATCTAATTTTTTATGAAGAAAATTGAAATATGAAATCACAAATAAATATTTTGTAGTACAAAATAGATAATTAGTATAGAAAAAAAGAAGGAAAAGTTAATTATAAAAGAAAAGAAAAAATTCAATGACAAAAAGTAAATTAACAAAAAAAATATTAACAGAACTAATAAAAAGAAACTGAAAAAATAAGATTGGTTATAAAATAAAACAAAAAAAAGAGATAACAAAAACTAAAGTAATTAATCGGGATAAAAACGTAAATGATAAAGATTGTATTGATAACAAAAAGTAGCTAGATGTATTGATAAAAGTCTTCAAATAGGGATCCATCAAATAGGGATCCTTATAACTGGTATGTTGTTGTAGAAGTGAAATGGGAGAGTCAACTCCCAATTGTGACTTGAAACCACAATATGAGCCACTTGGACTTAACCTAACTAGAAACCATAAACTTTATACCTAAACCCTAAACCCCAAAGACTAAAATCTAAACCTAACCATGAACCTTAAACCATATTATAAACTATAAACCATAAATCCTAAATCCTAACCATAAGCCCATATTTCTAAACACTAACCACAAATAAAAATCAGAAAAATTAATCAAAGACCCCAAACCCTGACCTTAAACACTAAATATAAACACTAAGATAAAACCCTAACCATAACATTAAACCTTAAATGCTAAAAACCCTAACATTAAACCTTAAACCCTAATTATAACACTAAACATAAACAATAACCAGGATCCCTAAACCCTAACTATAAACAGTAAACATAAACCATAACCAAAAACCCTAAACCCTAACCTTAAACTCTAGAACTAGACCCTAACCAAAAACCCTAATCCTTAACCTTCAACTTTAAACCTAAACATAATTCAAGTAAACCCTAACTAGAAATCCTAATCACTAAAACCCCAAAACCCTAAAACTGTACATAAACCCAACCCTAATCCCTAAATCCCTAAACCATAAATCCTAACTAGATTCCCTACACCCTAATAAAAACCCTAAATAGTAAAAATACTAAAATTAAACCCTAAAACCTAAACACTATAAACTTAAACCTAATTCATAAACACTAAACCCTAAATACTAACCTTAAAACCCTAAACCCTAAACCCAAACCTAACTATAAACCCTAAACCTTAACATTAAACCCTACACAGTAAACACAAGTCATAAACCCTAACCAAAATCCCTAAACCCTAACAAAAAAAAATAAACACTAAAACTCTAACATTAAACTCCAAACCATAAAACATCAACCATAAACCCTACCCTATACCCTAACCTTGAACCATAAACCCTAACCATAAAACCTAAAACCCCTTAAACCCTAACCATAAACCCTGACGACCCTAGAGACTAACACTAAACCATAAGAAATTATAACTCAAATAATAAGGTAGAAAAAGGTACTAATATCATGGGGTATGAGAAAATTTATGTGTCACAGGAATACATATAACGTAATTTTTTGGATTATTGGAACACACAATATCGTAGAAAAGAAGAGGAATGACTATTATGATATGGTAGGTGATTTTGTGTGTAATGGTGTTACACAAAAATAGTTTTGTGTGTTTTAGGAGTATATAAATCACATTTTTGTGTCTTATTGTAACACATAGATCACAGAGAAGAATAAGAAGGACAAACATGACGGGGTATGTGAGATTGTGTGTTCTTGAAATACAAAAAACTTATTTTTATATAATATTGTATCACATAAATCACAGGAAAGAAGAATAATTAAAAATATGGTAGGATATGTGGTTTTGTGTATTTCAGTAATACACAAAATATGATCTTTGTGTAATATTGTAAAACAACAATCACGAAAAACAACATAATCTTAAGGTATGCAACAAAATAGTTAGGATGGTGTAAATGGTGTGTATGAGTATTAACAAAGTGAATGATTTCTATTGCACAACCAAACAAACATAAGTGACAAGTCCGAGACTAGTGTTCATTTTTGTGTATTACATCATTACACAAATTTAGAACTTTTGTGCGTTCCTAGAATACATAAAATGGAATAAACAAGAGAAAACCCATAAAAATGAACTAAAACAAAAAAAAATCAATTGTAACATCACTTAAAACCCATAAAAATATGTCAATAACAAACATTAAACCGCAAATTAAAAAAAATGTTACATGAAGTAAGTAGTTCAAAGAAATGTGACAAAGATCATTTCAACGAGAGTTAACATTATCATTATAACAAATGTTGACATAAACATTGTAAAATTTAATAGTAAACGATAAGTAAGAATGAAAATCATAACACCACACTACACATCTCTTTGTGTGGTGGTCAATCTACTTACAACGACCACACCTTATATATCTAGGCATAGTCACCTTGAGAATGAATCTGTTTAGTATGTGGACGTTGGGTTAAGCCTTGTAGGCGACATGAACCGAGATAAAATCTTCCATATAGCCCAATACATGAGTATTAAATGTTGACGTTGCAGGAAAGTTAGAAGAATAACATCTCATGTATTCGTCAGCATGGAAAATAATTCAATGTATTATTGATGAACCGAATGATGATGTGTATTTGATAAATTTGTAATAGGATGAGTACATAGGGAATCTTTTAGTATTCTAGCTACCCGAAGAGCTTGTTCCAAGCGTGATATCAACTTCACTGTGGGATTCGAGTCAACCTGGTACACATTATTTGAAGAACAATGATTAATCCATGAACGTCCTAAATTAAAGTTTTCCTTGTAATTTAGAAGCTTCTTCGTAAAAAGAGTATATGACCATATTTTATATTTGGCTAAACGCTTGAAAATTAGGTCCATTAAATTTGCGCGAATAAGGTTGACAAGCTCCAAAATACCACAGTAATCCTTAATCATAACATTAAATGACTTGACAACATTGGATGTCATTTCACCATAACGCTTACCCTCTAAATAGCATTGGTGAAATTCTCAGAATGTTACATATTATTGATCACTCTTTTAGGAAAGTTGCAACATTTTTTTGTAATGATGGTTGTAAGTGAATTAGCACAAGAATTGAGCATCTTGACCATCATATCCTTACAGGGACCATCACCCCTTCCATTAAAAGCATACCTTAGATTGATAGCTTTATGATACATGAAAAATGAATGATGGTCTACAAACTGAGTTTATAATGCACGGGTGACGATCCGAGATGAACGTCGAATTCCGCTCATAGATTAAGGGCCTCAAGAACTTAAAGAATGTGCTCCAAATTTCAGTGCCCTTTGAATGGACTATAGCAAAGGAAATGGGGCAAATGCCTTAACATAAATAGAAACAAGAAAAAGAATGAAAATAATGGTTGAAACAAAAAAAAGAATATAAATGTAAAAAATAAATTTTGTATGCACTACTACAATCCATAAAATAAGGTTTTATGTGTTGCAACAATACATAAATAATGGAACATGCATAGGTAGCCTTCAAAACATAAAAAACACCGATTTTTGTATTATTAGAACACATACAAAACACAAAAAAACACATACAACAAACAATAAGTATACTTAGTGAATTGAAATGAATAGACATATTGTTATTATCGTCCTTTGTAGTTGCGGAAAGAAGCTGGCCCTTGTACTTGTTAGTTAGAAAAATAGTATTCAGAAGATCATTGGGCGACAACATCTGAAACCTTTTAAACGAGCACCGAAAGATATAAGACAAGACATAAACTGACATGTGTCAGGGTTACAATGGAAATAGTACTCGGTTGAGAGATCAACGGCCTTGATATTCACTGGATACAAGCTCGATTATAAGATAAATATTTGTCACCATGAATTTCATCTTTGGCTTTACTTAAATATAGCCATGCGACTTTGTAAGTGAACTTTTAACGTTACGGGTCTTTACCTCAACCATGACCTCGTTTTCTGACATGGAGCGACAAGACCTCACGTATTCCGTAAAAAGGTTAGAAACCAACTCGGGGACATGCACTTACTGGTCGGTGATTTCATAATCAAACTACAAGTGTGCTCGGAGACGAATTTCTTTAGGTAAAAGTATCCATTTTTCTTTTCCAAAGATGCATAAACTCCCCGTAAATAACCTGTTGATTCAGAATGAGTACAACGTGCACCTATTCGTCTTTAATATTACATGTATAAGGAAACTCAAAACCAAATTCACACGCGTATTTTCAAGGGTGTAGCGGAAATATTTGGTCCATCGTATAAGTATTAACCCACGGTCACAGAGTGAAAGTAGTTTCTCAACCCTTACTTTTCAAAACGACTGCGTTAACCTATAAAGTTGGATCATCTTCGGGATTAATAAGTGCAAATTCTGTCGAGGATGATGTACTCGAACAAGGTTGAGGAAAAGTAGATTCAATGAGAGTAATAGATGAAGAAGAATTGAGACACACATAACTACAGTTAGTAACAAAAATTTCAAAAAGTGGGTTGCGGTAATGTTTAACGTTGTAAGTATATTACAAAAAGTTTTGTCCTCGTCCAATAACAAGCGTCCCGAATCTCCAATTGCGTAATGCTGATGTCTCCCTATTTGTGATGAATTAATCTAGGTTGGAGACATAATTTTAGGTATATTTAGGAATTTAATTATCGATTTTTATTCATACTTTAGGAAGGGGTGTCTAATTATTGAAACACAACATAAACGTCTAGTGTGCGGTAGTGATCCAGACAGTCTTGCCTAACTAGATAGCCATTAGGGTTTGATTTAACCACTGATCATTATTGCAGGCCAGTCTCATATAATAACCTAGTGGCGTACACCTTAGTTAAGTCCCTTGGTAATTATGAGGTCGCACCCTAAGTCCACCCAGAAGGAGAATAGGAGGAATTTAGAATCCTAGTTATTGCAATTTTACATAATTCTCCCTAACATCATTAGAATAAACAAGACTAGTGGGGATTACTTGCTATATCTCGAGCTAAACTCTCATACTATCTGCTTCTCTTATTTACTTTTTTGTCTTTATTTTATTTAGTTAATCTTCTATTCAAAAACCAAATAAATATTTCATTAGTCTTTTATTTCTTGCGTACTATTCTTCTAGGTTTATTAATTACACTTTATATTGCATAAGTTCTCTTAACTTTCGCAGTCTCTGAGAAACGAATCTTATTTATCATTAAAACTTGCATACAATCTGGGATACTTGTAGTGAGTGACGTGTTAGGCTAGGGTGTTTATTTGAATCTATTTTATCTATTATTTTATCACACCTTAGCCGACACCAAGTTTTTGGCGCCGCTGCTGAGGACTACATTGTTAGTCCTTGTGCATTTATTTAGTTCTATTTATCGCTTTTGTTTTTAGTTTTGTCTTTACATATTTTACAGATGGAAAACCCGAGAAAACTTGATCTTCCCATCTCATTCAGAGTGAACCCAGAGGAATTCGCACTCCAAAAATCCAAGCCGCTAAATTTCGACCTAATCCAGGCATGATAGCACAATTTGCAAGTCATGGAGAATTTAGCGGTGCTGCACATCAAGATTCGGTCCGTTATGTCTAGAAATTTATGCAGATTTGTGACGTATATATCATCAAAGGCGTTACACAGGAATAGATGTACTACGTTATGTTCCAATTCTTCTTCTACCGGTAGTGCAAGCGATTGGTATGATTCCCAACTCCCTGATTTAATTCCAGATTGGGATAAACTCCAAGCCAAATTACTAGACCGGTTCTATCCGGTTAATAGACGTTTAAAATATATGCTGGAGATCGAACAATTTATGCAAGAAGGAGGGGAAAGTGTTGGTGAAGCATGGTTACGGTTTAACGAGAAGAAATAGAGGTGTTCATTCCACGTCTCCTCGCCTGAATATCAATTAACCATGTTCTATGGACGACTCAACAGCGAGTTCCAGACAAGGGCAGATCTATTAGGATATGGAAGTTTTGTGTTATTAGATCCCGAAGAAGCTCATACTATCATGGAAAGAGTTCTTGAAACCGAACGAAGTTGTCCGTTAGAATCAGAAAAAGAATAAGATACCTTAGAAGATTTGAGGATCAAAGAATTAAACCAATGACTTAAGGTATTACAAGAGCAAGAGCGTTTAGAAAGTAGTTCAGTAGCTCAGGTAAATCTAGTACACATTTTACCTTCATGTCTTGGTTGTGGAGCAAGAAATCATTGGTGGGAGAATTGTATTGATAATCCAGCTTCGATTCCCTTCATATCTCATCAAAGATACCATTACTCGAATGGTTATTATCATCCTAAAGGAAGTCACGCTAATTATTATTCCCCATAGAATCAGAATTGGGTTGAAAATCAAGAATATGATGATTATTATCAAGAACATCCATATTTAACAAAACAAGCTACACAAGAACAACCTTTGAGTTTGGATCCGAGTATGTAGAACTTATGGGATTATTAGAAGAAAGGATGAAGATAAGTCAGCAAAGATTCCAAACCCAGTCAAAGGTCATCAAAAATCTTGAGCATACCCTTTCACAGATGGCGAGTACACTTCAGAACATGCCAAAAGGGCAACTCCCAAGTGATATGATTGCTCCTCAAGATGATGTTTGTCATGCGCTTGAATTAAGAAGTGGAAAACAATTACCTCCGCCCAGATAGAAGAAACAGATTCAACCTCTATTCCTGAAAAAGTGGTTGAAGAAACCGTTGAAGATAAGGTCAAAGAGGTAATTGAACCGAAGAGTGTCCCAGCGAAGACACCAGAAAAGAAGAAGAGCTTAGTGGTAAACAATACACATCGTCCTCCACAATTCCTATCGCGTGTCAAAAACAAGAAAAATGAAAAATAATTCAAGAAGTTCCTTGACATGGTGAGCATTTTAGATATTAACATCCCCTTTGTAAAAGCTCTCAAGAGAATGTCGAAATATCTTAATTTCATGAAGGACATTCTTTCTAACAAACGAAGCTTAGAAACTGAGGAGATGAATGGATTGCCAGAGGAGTGTAGTGCTATATATCAAATCAAGTTACCACAAGACGTACAAACACCCAAGAACTCTTGGATGGGACCATTAATTGCTACAAAGAATAGATCTGAGAAGTTCGTGGGAGTGAAAGTCAAGAGATTTAATTTTCATGTGCCAAATATTAATAAACTTATTCATTGCTGGAGAGGTGATGTTCATACATGATCAGCGAGGTATCACGTCTAACTTAAAAAGACGTTAAACAAAAGTGCTCTTGGGAGACACCCCTTGTTTTTAATTGCTTTCTAGTTAGTTTTATGTTTTGTAGTGTATAATATTAAGTTAGTGTATATTTTTATTGTTTTTAAAAGCTAATGGGAGAGAAAGGTAGTGTGTTATATGTGTAGGACACGAGTTTGGGGTCAAATAGGAAAAATTGGGAATATTTTGACCATTGGACCGGCATACCGGCCGAAATGTCAGGTATACCGGCGAGCAAAAACCGTCAGACAGTCGGGGAAATCAGGTGCAATGACGAGAGCTATTGGACAAAACCGTGGGTGTAACTTCGACACGGCCTGGGACCGGTATGCCGGCAGATTATCCCGGCATGCCGCCGCTGAAAAAAAAATCGAAAAAAAAAAGTTGAGCGACTTACTGGCCTGTTGACCGGTATACCGAACAGTCCAATATCGTGCCACGGTCACAGAAATCAAGGTGAATGCCGAGGGGAGGTTAGCAAAACCGTGTCGTCAGTTGCGCACCACGGTATGGAAAAGCTTCAAAAGGTCATAACTTTGTGCTCGGGGGTCGGAATTCAATTTTTCAAGAGTCTAGATTGCATAATTTTTCGAGATCTATCCAATGAAGTGGAGAAAACCTGATTTGGAGGTAAAATAAAAACGATTTCAGACCCAAACCTTATAAAAACACCTTGAAGCTTTATTAAACCTCCACACAAACACAAAAACATCATCAAATATTTCCTCCATAAACACATCTTCTTCATCAAATTCATTACACTACACCATAAAACAACACCAAAGATCATCAAGCTATCAAAATTCTTCCAAGAACAATCAATAAACCTTATTCTACCATTGATAATCATTCATCCAAGCAACAAACTCAAGCCACGCCAATCTTTCATAACTTTATTTTATCCTTGGTGTAACTTGAGTTGTGGGTTAATCAAAGATGTCAAACAGAACGGATGATATGGATTATAAGAGGAAGTGTTTAATCTTAGGGAAGAACAAGAAATTTCCTTGAGCTACAATAGACTAGGACATTGACCTTGATGAGCCTATTGAGAAGAAACCAAAGATAGTGGCACCAGCACAACTACTACGAAGGAAATTAACAGCTAGAATGAGTGTACCAGCAAGGCCTAAAGCAAACACAACAATCCAAGATCAAGGTTTATCTTCAAATCTTAATGAAAATTCAGAGAATACATCCACACCACCAGTATGGGAAGTTAAATTGATGGAAGAAATTGGTAATCTAAATAGAGAATTCAACGCCTGCTGAGATGAAATTTCAAGGATTAATCATATAATAAATGAAGTAACAGAAGAATCTTTATGGTCAGGTACCCCATTCTAATTCTTCTTCTTAACTGCTTGTATGCATTAGTTTAGTTTAGTTTAGTTTAAATTTTATTGCTTTATTGAGTCTTTTCCGAGTCGTGGGGACACGTCTCACTTTTGAGTTGGGGGTGGGGATTCATTGTCCTCATCTTCCTTTTTGTTTTTGTATAAAATTTAAAAAATTTAGGTTTGAATTGGCATAGAATATAGTGAATGTACCTATTGAGAATGCTTTAATTAATTCAATGATAGTAAGTAGTATGTTTTTAACGGTGTCACAAATATGTTTAGTATGCATGTATGAAAACAGGAAATAAAAGATAGGGAAGATTAATGATCAATGCGTAAGAAGTCAAGTTGAAACTTAGGGAGAGTTATTTGATGTGTAGAGTGCGAGGTTTGAAATTAGTTGAAAACCTGCTTATCTATGAACTAATAGTGAAAAAGTAACAAAATCCGGTAGGTAGAAAAGTGAATAAGGCAATTCTTTCATATTTAAGCCACTTGAAGCCTTTTATCTTTCTCACCCTTTATTTGATTGTGATTATTATTATCCATCTTAGCCTCTCTGAGCCTTTCTAAAGCCTTTTATTTAACCACATTATAATCCATACCCTTTAGTTTATAGGACTTATCCATATGACTCGCACTCGAATCGCAAAACCTGAGACAACTCGTTTTTTGAGCTTGAGTTTGGGGTGGTAGCTAGGTTTCATCATTGGGGAACATTAGATTTGGGAAATTGTACTTGTAATATTATTGATGATGATAAAGTTATTATTGTAACCCTTTGCCGGGGTAAGAGTAAATGAAAAAAAAAGCTAAAAAGAATTTATGAAAAAATTAGCATGATATCTCAACATAAAAAAGAGAGTCATAGTTATACAATGAAAAAAATAGAGATATATATGAAATGATTGAAATATATTTGGACAGGTAAAGTGGAATTTATTATATTATCATGAAAATGTTTTATTTGGGTTAATTGGGGTGCAAATCAAGGCATTAAAAATTGGGTTGCGTGAGAACATCTTCAAGTAAAATTCGAGCTCTAGGGAGATTCGTTGATGGAATGTGAGGAGAGAGCCAAAAGCTTTCTTTTTCATTATCCAAATATACCACATTGTCCCTAAGCCACGTTATAACCATAAAGACCTTAGGATTTCTAGCTACTTGATGGAGAACTAATGGAGCTATTAGGTTGTAGGTAAGTGGACCATGGGATACTTTATTAGGACCTATGAACACCCTATATCCATTAACAAGAATTGAGTTGAAAACCTCTCCTTCTAGCATTGCGAAGTTAATCTGCACTTGAATTTATGAGATGTTGATTATGTGTATATTAAGTGTATGTGTGCATTATTTATTTAGCATTACTACATGACACTTTTTTATATTTTTCTCTAGGATCATTCATTGTGTTCTATTCTTTTTTTCCTCCTCCTTCTTCTTCTTTGTTTACTATTTGACTACCATACTGTTCTTATCTTTATTGTATCAGGATGATACAACTTTGAGTTGGGGGTCTTGATGTCCCCCTATTTGTGATGAATTAATCTAGGTTGGAGACATCATTTTAGGTGTATTTAGGAATTTAATTATCGATTTTTATTCATATTTTTATATTTTCCTATTTCTTGTCTTGATTTGATGATTTTTTATTTTTTGAGCATATTGTGTTAAATTGTTTGTTAATTGTGAAGCTTTAAAGATATATAGAAATTAATAAGATGTCAAATCAATTCTAAGAGATAAGGGAAAGGAAATTAATGATGAAAATTGGAGTTGAAAGAAGTACAAGACAAAATAGGAAAGGAAAAGTTGTCAAGTAAATCTGAATTTCAGCAGCTACGTCCATTAAATTGTTCATAACTCAAGATAGGATGGGAATTTAAAAGAATGGTCTGAAGCAAAAGTGTAGAGCTTTCCGAGAAGATCAGTTTCGATATAAATAACGCGTCAATCGGAGCAATATTGAAGAAGTTACTACCTAAACAAAACAACAACAGTTTCTTACATTTTCTATATTTTAGGAAACAAAATTGATTTGGAAAAGAGTTCTCTTACTTGCCCTCTACTCCAAGAATCCGAACTAGGGTTAGGAATACCCTATAAATACACCCTTTATTCAGTAGAAACACATCCTTGGCCAATCCTTAATCCAAGAAGAAGCCTACATCAAGAGAAGAGAAGTTTGGAAGGAGCTGAAAATCAAATTATGCCTTCACAAGCCTTCAAATTTGTAATTGTTTTCTTTTCTTTCTCTAGTATGAACTAACTTTTATTTGCCCTTGAGATTTAGCATATGCGTATGAACCCTAGACTTGTTTTACATCTATTTTAGTTTGGGATTATAATATTTGAATGAATTAGTGTTTTATTCTCTGTTTTATGTGCTTTGATTTATTGTTTGTTTTCCTTGCGGAGGCCTATATATAGGATTACCATCATAGTATTTAGATGGTCACCCGGAAAGGGTGTCTAATTATTGAAACACCACATAAACGTCTAGTGTGTGGTAATGATCCTGACGGGCTTGCCTAACTAGATAGCCATTAGGGTTTGATTTAACCACCGATCATTATTGTAGGCCAGTCTCATCTAAGAACCTAGTGGCGTAGGAACACCTTAGTTAAGTCCCCTGGTAGTCCACCCGGAAGGGGGTTACGAGAAATTTAGAATCCTAATTCTCCCTTACATGATTAGAATAAATAAGATTAGTGGGGATTACTTGCTATATCTCTAGCTAAACTCTTATACTATCTGCTTCTCTTATTTACTTTTCTGTCTTAATTTTATTTAAATAATCTTCTATTAAAAAACCAAATAAATATTTCATTAGTCTTTTATTTCATATTCTTCTAGCTTTATTAATTACACGTTATATTGCATAAGTTCTCCTAACTTTTGCAGTCTCTGAAAAACGAATCATATTTATCATTAAAACTTGCATACGATCTGTGATATTTGCAGTGAGTAACGTGTTAGGCTAGGGTGTTTAATTTCATCTATTATTTTATCACATCTTAGCCGACACTAAATGCATGGAGATATAATTTGAGTATGGTTGAATTTTAAGAATATATTTTCAAAACCTGTTGGGTAGAAACCTAAAAAATAAAAAAACATGGATTATAGGATTACCATTATGACGATCATTTGGCCAATATGTGCAATTAACCCAATCTATCAATTTATGACAATAATATATATTGGTGAAATCTCATTCATGAATGCAGTTAAATATGGCAAAGCATTTTTTATTATTTTAGTCAAATATATGGTAAAGTCCAATTAATAATAAGAAAGTCAAATATTTATGACTCTGAGAAATTAAAAGAGATGCAAACAAAATTGCAACGTCATAACAAGTTTGCTGGCTTGATTAAGCTATTGTTGAGATGCGGTGGAGGACTACAAAATAGAGATCATATATACTTCCTCATCCTCATCTTTCTCTCTTGTTCTTCTCTCAGTCTTTCTCTCTCTCTCACACACATACCTTGTAAGTACTTGTACTTTTTTTTTATTATAATGATTCATTTCATTTGTTTTTACGTGCATGTATGGTTTTTTCAGATACTTCTTGTTCTATTGCACATGAAAAATATGAGCACTAAGGTCTGCGATACCTGAACTGAGCAATTTAAATTATGTTTTGATTCTTTTTAATATATATATATAATTAATTATTTTTCTTGTTTCCATCTGTTTAAGGTACTACTGAGAGAAGTTTAGATGCAGTATAGTATTGATATCAAAATTATAACTGAAGATACATGGAAGTTAAATCAAACTCTAAGTAGCTTCGTTAAATAATTTTGTGCAGTTTTTTTTTTGCTTTTAGTTATAGATCGTTTGCTAAAGTGTTCTATTCATTAGTGAAAAGCAAATCCAGAGACAAATATTAAGCTGATCTTTATTTAAAGATGATGAATGGTTTGTTGATGGATAACAACTTGTCAAATATAGCGTCTTCATCAAATGAAGGAAACATATTAGCACAACACAACAGGAACGAAAATGGTATTGGTGATGGTGCAGCTCACCCAGCTAAGAAGAAGAGAAATCTTCCAGGAAATCCAGGTACATAATTTATTTTTGTACATCTAAATTGAACAAAATGATGTTTTATGCACCATAGTGGGAATTGTTTTAATTACTCTTGGCATAGTGTTCTACCGTTTAATCTATAGTTAATTATGCTTGTATGACTATGATTTGCTAATTTATATGTTCTTTGGTTTGTCTCCACACACGCTTCAAACGATAATTTGTGTTCTCTGATGCTTAATTATTAATTAATTATTAATTGAGAAAGATCAAAATGGAGCATGCCTCTACACGCTAGTTATGTGAAGGCTTGGGCAATTATGCGCGCCGACATATTGTTTAAATTTTGTTGCTTTCTTGACTTTAGATCCTCGTACTTTCCACCATTAGCTATCATCTTTTCCACTTTTCGCTTCCTTGTATGTGAATCCCTTGTTTTTATGCTTAAATCTTAATCTATTTCACTTTTTTTATTTTGTTCTTTTTGTGTTTCAACTTTTGTAAACCTATCACGTTTTTCAGCCATATCCTTTTTGTTTTTATTGAAAGTCAGACCTATATCAGAATGGTAGCCCTTGACAAATTTATCTAAAACTGCATTAAACTTGAAATAGCTATATTAAGTTGTAATGAAGGTATTGAAGTGGTTTGATTAGTGATGTTTTGGAGTGGCTAGTAATTTGAATTCATTAGTCTAATTATCTTACCCTATTTGCCATAGTTGTTTTTGGAGTTTCACTTGTTTCCATTTGCTTATTTGAGAAAACAAATTTAACTATTAGCTTTACATGTAAATATTTTTTCATTTGGGAAAAAATACTGAATTAATTTTAAATATAATATTTTTTTGTTCAAATCAGACCCTGAAGGGGAAATAATATCCTTATCTCCAACAACACTCCTGGCAACAAATAGATTTGTGTGTGAGATCTGTCACAAGGGTTTTCAGAGAGAACAGAACCTTCAGTTACATAGAAGAGGACACAATTTGCCATGGAAGTTGAAGCAAAGAGCTAACAAAGAGGTGAAGAAGAAGTTTTATGTATGTCCAGAGCCTACATGTGTACACCATGATCCTTCTAGGGCACTTGGTGACCTCACAGGTGTCAAGAAACATTTTAGCAGAAAGCATGGTGAAAAGAAATGGAAATGTGATAAGTGTGCAAAACGTTACGCTGTTCAATCAGATTGGAAAGCTCATGCTAAAATTTGTGGTACTAGAGAGTATCGCTGTGATTGCGGAACTGTTTTCTCCAGGTAAGATCAATATATATAAATGAGTACTCAAATTCATGTATTATAATCACTTCCATTTTAATGTTTGTTTTGTTTTCATATGGTACAGAAGGGACAGTTTCGTGACACATAGGGCTTTCTGTGATGCTTTGACACAAGAGACTGCAAGAGCAATTCCACCAATAAACACTCTTTTATCTTCACAGCCTGGAACTTCAACTACCCTTTTCAGTTTCCAAACTCAACTCCATAACCAAGATCATCAAGATTTACAGCGCAACAAAGAGGTTGAGCTTCACCAAAGTTTCGCATTAAGGCCACCAGAGGTTCTTATTCCTCCGTGGCTAGTGGGTTCCACAAGTAATAATGAGCTTTCCCCAGAACTATTCACTTCAAGATCATCAGACCAACCAATGCTACCAAATTTACCAATCGTTACTCCTGAAAACCCTAATCAAAACCCTATGTTTTCTTCTGGTTTCCCACACATGGCATCTTCTCACATGTCTGCAACTGCATTGCTTCAAAAAGCAGCGGAAATGGGTGTTGCAATGAGTAAAAATTGTCAATCCGAGGCAAGTTTTAAACCTAACATGAGTGGACCTGATCTCAATACAACATTATTGGCTTCTTCTACAGGTGGGTCTCGTTTGGGTTTGTCTTCACATTATCATGGGATGATCTCTTTGATGAGTAAAGGTGTCAATTCTGGTGGGATTGAACAAATCAGTTCAAATGTTGATGTTGGAATTGGAGCTTCATCTTTACTATGCAATGCAATTAGTACCACTACTACTTCATTACAGTCTATCAATGGTGGTTTTGAAAGATCGACTTTTGACGATAGCTTCAACGTGATGGCAAACTCGAAAAATGATCATAACAATTTTCAGGAGACAATTATCACACAATCTGCTGGTGCACATCTAAGTAGCCATGATGGGTTGACAAGAGATTTCTTGGGTCTTACTTCATATCCTCAGAGAAATTTCCCCTTCATTTCTTGCTTTGATAATGATCAGATAGGCGTCTTATCCTATGATCAACATACTCAAAATCAAGCACAGTGGCATGGTTAGATCATGTGGTATGCTTGTGATGCGTTCAAAGGTTTTGTCCTTGAAACGATTTGCTAAGTAGTCCTTCCATTTTCAGTTGTTTTCCTTTTAAGACTTCAATTTGGGGGTTTCGATTTCCGAATACCTTATTATGTTGTTTTCCTTTTAAGACTTCAGTTTGGGGATTTCGATTTCCAAATAGCTTATTATGTTGCTTTCCTTTAAAGACTTCAATATGGGGTTTTAAATTCTGAATAATTCTGAATAAGTAATATTTTATATTACAATTTGGTATGAGTACTATTTCTTTTATATTGTGAAATATGTGCTACATTAGTTTATTTCCGAATAGTAGATGTGCATGCTTAATTGTTTGTTTATTTATAAATTTAAACGAGCCGAGCTCGAGTTAGAGCTGATCTTTGAAGTTAGTGTTTGAGCTCGACTCGTGAGAATATAACAAAACTCGACCTCGAGCTCGAAAACTCATTTAAAAGTGTTTCGAGCTTGAACTCAAAAGCTCATTAAATCTATTTAGAGCTCGAAAGCTTTGTTTTTATGTCGGGTTTATTTGGATAAATTATAAGATAGATTATTGCAAACCTTTTGATTATAAAGATTTTCAACTTGAACATGATTGATTATCGTAAACTATCATTATATAAAATCACATACTCTCTTTTTGGATTTTTTTAATTTTGAATGATCTTTTATAATTGGGATAAGATAGGTATTTGAATATAATAGTTAGTTTCAAATATTTGAACTGTCAAATATTGGAAAAAAATATTTAATAGATAAGTATTTATAATTTATTTTATATCTCGCGAGCAGGTTCGGTTCGACTTGTTTAACAAACGAGCTTGTTATATATTGAGCTCGAGCTCAGCTCGTATAACTTAACGAACAATCTCGAGCCAAACTTTTTCGAGTCGAACCGAACTCAATCTGGTCGCGAATGACTTGGTTCATTTACAGCCCTAGAGGGATGTAGTTATTTAATAACGTTTTAGAGCAAATCACACACTTTTCCATATTAATTGTTACAAAAGCATCGAGTGTTAATCCTAAAACAAAATCCTAAATGCTTCAAAAATATGTCCTCGATCACCAGTCATTTATTTTTTGTAAAATTATTATTTTTCACGGATAAACCTTTGAGAGAGAGATTCTAGGGTTCATCAACCTAGCTAGTTTTTAATATATAATTCAATTATGGTTTGTAATCTTCTTTTGGAGTTCAAATGGAATTCTTCTTGATTCTTTGCGTACTAGTTCTTTAGGGTTCGGTGGAAATTTTGATTTTGGTATAGTCTATGGCTTTCGATTCAATCTGAGGTCAGAATAAGTAAGCTAAAATTAAGATTGATGGTTTTCTTCTTTGTGGAAGATTTCTTCTTGCTTCTTCAGCTTTCTGGGTTTTTCTAGGGTTTTTTTTATCTTTTTCTTCTTATTGTTCTATATTTACAATATATCTTTTTTGATCTACATGGAGATTTTCCTTGAGGTAGCCTTGTTGGAAACTCTCACATCACCATCGCGTGATTTCATGTAGTCTTAAGCTTAATATAATATTTTATGGATTTATTTTCCATAATCTGACGGTTGGTTACCTATTGATTGGTGTATGCTCTCCCTTCGCCATTTTCATCGATCCACACGGCAACTCACTTGATGGCTTTCTCTTTGCGTGGCCTTTTCATGTTCACCTTTTGATCACATATATATGAAGATGTCAACTCACCAGATAATTGGAGTTCGTATGTGGAAGCCATTAACTGGGTCGTTTAATTTTTTCCCTTTTGTCTAAGCTATTTTTAATTAGAATGTTGGAGTGTCCACAAGCGACCGTTTAAGTGGTTACTAAAGGTACATAAAATGATTGTTAAAGGTTTTCACGATCCATTGTAATCGTCAAAAGTGTGTCGCTAGTGTTTCGTCGTTAGGGATATTTAGTGACTAATGATAAAGTCTATCGACTACTTACCTTCAACGACCGCTTAAAGTGGTCGGTAAAGAGTATCGTAATAAGTGACCACAACAATAGTTGTTAGATGAGGAAAAACTTGTCAACTGAAGTGTGGTCACTAGAAGGGTGGATTCATTACCAACATCATAGTGATCGCTAGAGGTTTTAAATTCGAGTGACCGTTTTGGTGATCGATAAAAGACTAAAATAAAAAACAATTAATTTACAAATAGATTACTATAAAATTTTGAGTAAAAAAGTTAGATCAAAATAAATTACAATCTAAAATAAACTAAAATAAAAAATATTACAATAAAAATTATATACAACCCTAAATAAAATTCTCAATATAATAACAGGTTGATAATAAAGTCAGAGGGAGAAAATTATATTGGGAGACTGGGTCGTGTCAGGATCATCCTTATCTGTTAGTTTTGAACGAATCGATCCTCTAGTGCGTGGATTACTCGGCTGTGTTGGACCAGTTGTGATGATACTCAATGGGGCATTACCCTGCCCCAGCAAAAGCTGGTTGAGTTGCCCAACCAGTTTTAAATAGTTCTTAGGGCTAAAGATTAAATTAATCGGGATGGTTGCGGCAATGGCAGTTGACTCTTGAACCTGGGCTCCGACTTGGGGTGCAGTGCGGGCGCAATCATTCACGGCCTCGACTATTTGCGTAATTTTATCGATCATCCATCTCGGAGCCATTCACATATCTTAATCATGGTCCTGGCTCTGCCTCTAGCTCTAGGTAGGAACAACTGGTTCAAATCCCGACTTTCAACCCATTCGTGCGGGATAGATACGATCATATTCCACCTCGATCGTTGTTTGAATATGATCATTCTATGTCGATGGCATGGCCAGTGTGTCTAAATAAATGAAACATCACCTAAAGTCACTTATGGTGGATCAAACCTCGCTCTCAAGTCTAACCTATTACAATTAAGTAGAAAAAATTCTCCCATTTTTGTTAGTATACAAAATAAAGCAATATGGAAAGGAGGGACCATAAATATCAATAATTACAAAATCCTGTAAATTCAACATTCAAAATAGGATAAAAGTACAATTCAAAAAAAATCAAGAACATAAATACGACAAGGATAACAAGAGAAACCCATAATCTCTACAACTTATCTCCCTTTCTAGTTAATCAGATTTACTTCTATCAATCATCAATGTTCTCTTGTCATTGAGCTTCTAAGTCCATTATACATTCATTCAAGTTACTCACCTAATTTGACAGTATAAGACATTCCTTCTCAAAATTTCCATGACGCTAATTTAGAAAGTTCATAACACGTGTACACGCCTCTTTTTTAGTCCTATTCTTTGTTGATGAACCACCAAATATTTGAGGCTCTCTTATCTTGATACCCTTAGGACAAGTACGCCTTTTTTTTTCTTTTATCGCTCTCTTGATTCCTTTGTGTACCATTTGATCTTATCAAACACAGTTTTCCCAATATACTCATCATTGCATTACCAAATGCACATTTTGCTCAATAAGTTAAGAGTGAAGTTCCATTGCTCATTGAAGTTGATTACCACGTTGTTGGTCAATTCTAAACAATAATTTTGAAACAAGAATCTCACGGCAAGACCATAGGGAACAATAGTTGATCTTTCACAGGTTCAAACCATATGTTTAATTAATATCAAGTACCATTTATCTCAATTTTGTTATAGATAAGATTAATAAGATATGCATCATAGTATGTAACAGAACTATCATGGCTATATCTACGTATGAGTGTGTCAAAAAGACATTTATGGTAGATATAAAATTCAAAGTAGAACCAACTTGCACAATATGGAGAGACGTGATCTTTTGAATGTGAGATGCAAGAAATTCATGTATCTTGATAATAAGAAAAGATTCAATCTTTTTATCCCAACTCACCTAAAAGTACATGGAAATACCCTGACAATAACTCCCAATCTAATGCACTTTCTTGGACTGTCTTATCCTAAACCTATGAACGCAAGAAGGAAGCGGGCGGAGACCCGTGCGAACAGCAGGTGTAGAGTCAGGCGAACTAGTCCTGCGAATATGCGCTGATGTTATATATGAATGGAGACGGCAAAAATTTCTTTAGCGGGGTAAAATTGAAATAGATCAGTAAAGAAGAGGGAAGGTTTTTCGCATTGGTTATTCTGTTCTTCTCCGATTAATAGATAGAAGAAACTGTATTTTTCTCTCTTGAAATCATTAAATTCAATCCTAAGGGGACGGTGTTGAAATTTTGAATTGATGATAAAACATTGTTCTTGAAATTCAAGGTTTTGATAAATTATTTCTCAATAGACTCATAAAGAGGATTTTTCTACTTCAAGGAACTTAATCACGTTGTGATGGACAATATGAGAGTAGAAATTAGTATCTAGGAAATCATTCTCAAAGATTCTTCAATCGAGAATGATTTTGAAAAAACTTCCATCTTGACCACTTTAGTTTGTTAAAACAATTCTTCTAAGGGGATAGATCTACCATTTCTTGTCATGGTTAGGGTAACGGAAACTGGGTACATATGGAGAAGTGTGTTTAGAGGATAATGGAAAAGGTTTCAATAGAAGGGAGGTGTAAGTAAATAATACTTAGAATCTACTATGAAAGAAACATAATTGATACCCATTCGAAAAAATCGGGTGTCCGAGAGATTGAAATGATTTATATAAGTTTAAGAGCTAATCGGATGCACGTGGATCAAGTAGGTAGATGACCAATCATAGAGATGATTTTAAATCAGTAAATAATATTATCCTAACAACAAGAGAGACATATAATAGAAAGACAAAATTTAAAGGAAAGGGATAGGATTTACATGACCTGATGTTTTGTAGATTATAGCATCTAACTAATTTAATCTCCTTGATATACCTTTGATGGTTGTAGTATTTCTCTAGATATTCATTTTCTCATCCTAAAACCTATTCTTTGTTCCTCATATTCTGATGTATCTCTTTTCTTCAATATCTTCTCAGGATCATGAAGATTGAGATTAACTTGTTTAGAGGCACGATCATTGTTTTCTTAATTATTTCAAGTGGTTTTCTTACTTTGAGGTATATTGATGACCTCTAAGATTCATTTTCTCATAGTAGTATTTTTGTGAGCTTTCTTGCTCAATTCTTGATTCTTTCATAAGTTCACATGACACATTAAGAGCAGTAATTCTAGAGAGATCACATGAATGTTTGTATAAAGAAAATTTTGGTTCATACTCATTTTGTAATGCATTTACGAATTTTTTACGTACCTCATGTATTGGAAAGAATTTCCCAAGTTCTTTCAAATGGTTGATTATGCTAATAAATTGTAATGCAATGTGAGCTGGTCATATTTAGGCTTCATTTTTTATTTCTCATATTGAGTTAGATATCCTTTTGTGATCTCTGTCATGTTTATTTCTCCTTGGTATGTTGATTCCAATAACTTCCATATTTAACAAGTTGATTCACAATTCTTCATTTTTCTATCCACTAGTAAGCGCATAGATTGCTCTATTATTATTCGCAAGCATTTCCAAATCTGTGGAAGTGAGCTCTTTATATGTCTTGATTTCACTAGTTGCCTTCTCTTTGATGAGTGGTCCTTCGTTGGTTATGATCCAAATTTTTTGTTCAATAGACCGCAATATATTTCAATTATCTTCTTCCAAAAGGTGTAATTTTTACTTGCAAATAGTGGAGGTTTAGTAGTTATTTTACCATCTGATTGGTTAGATTCCATATTGTAATGTTCTAGGTTTGGTTAAGCATAATCAATATCAGATATAGAATTTGATACGAATTTAAACCAAACAAATTGTCCTAGATGATGGGTGAACATGACCAATATGGAATTAAAATGAATCTAACACAATCAGCTCAATTCATATTTATCTAAAATTCACTCTCAAGGATTTTAGATAAATTGGCTAGAGGTACAAAAGAGTTATGATGTGTGAGTGAAACGCTCCATTAAACACGTAGTGTATTTACTCAATAAAATAATACTAGTCAATAATAAAAGGGACGATAAAAACAAGTACTAATCATGCAATAATTTTTTACTAAGAATAAAAGAAAGTATTGAGAAAATAGAATAAACAATTGGTGCACCCAACAGTGAAGAGATAATGAAAAAGAATATGAACACGCTGTTTAGAGTGGTTCAGCCCCCGTAGGCTTAGTCAACCATCTAAGGTCTATGTACCCTTATGATTTTCAAACTCCCCCACTAGAATATCTTACGACTCTTATAGGTGAGAGATAAAACCTTTACAACCTCTTCGAAATCACCTTCGAAGCAAACCTCTAGAGGTATCACCAACAATAGTGAAGTCTTTCACTTGTGTATGTCACTTCAAAAAGTCATGTAGCCTTTAACTTGTGTATCATTACAAAAGAACGAGTATACTATCTAAGCTCACAATATACCACTTCATACTTCATTAAGCCTTCAAAATTGTGTCAACATCTACACAAGCTCTAAATCTCCCTTGTTTGGTCTATCTAAGATCACACTTCTTTACTAAAAAAAACCAAGAACAACCCCCGGTTTTATGATTAAGCCTAAACTACATAGGTTAGTCTATATACTCTTTTATGAATAGATGAATATAAATATGGGATAAATAAAAAGAAATGTAGATATTTGGAGTATTGGTTTCTTTGGACTCCTTTTGCATATATACGTTGAAAAGCTACAAACATGGTATAGAAAAGACATACTTTTGAGAGTCTTTCAAGATATTATTTATAGTAAAAATCTCTCTAACATATTTTTCCATGTGTTAGTTTCTCATTGGATGATTCTCTTCTTCTTTGGTATCCGCACCTCTCTTGGTCGAATGACCGAGTGACAATCGATCTATGTTCGTACTCGAGTCCCAAATCTTGACGATTGACAGATGGGTATCGGCTCCTAATTTCTTTCATATGATTTTAGCAATTGTTCTTTGGCATTACTTTCTTCTTCTCTTTGGAGGTTCGGTGACTCTATATCTGCATCAACTTCATGTTAATTTGAACATGAAAGACTCATACACAAATCTTGAAACTCTCATAAGATCAAGAATTTCAATACTCAATTATATGTCAACAATATCATCAATCAAAATACGACATATAGGCAACCAAAATATTTTAAAACCCAATAATATATCAAAGAGGGGGTGAATAGGACAACGCAAAAATACAAAATCTAACTCGAAATCGGACCACTTGATTTTGTATAAAGGTACAAGTTTAAGAGGAATTTATATAAGTACACTAGAGCAACACGTAGAGATAAGATATATGAGTAAGAATGCTCAATCTAACTCTACGTGGATATGTTCTATGATGAAAACTAGTCAAGGTTTAAGTGAGGCACTTAACAAGCACCTAACATGCAAGATTCTAAGCGTAACAATATATGCAAAGTAAAGTCTTACATTATACTAATGGCATAGATCAATTAAATATTTAACGTAGAGAGATGAAACACAAGATATAGAATGGATTGGCTATCCGTGCCTACATCCACTATCTGAGGTACTCTTCCACTAGAACTCCTTGTGTCTCTTTAGGTGATACCACAAGCCTTTACAACTTATTTGAAATCAAAATTTGAAGGAGAACGAGTGTTATCACCAACACTAGGAAATCAAGCGGACAATATCCACTCTCAATGTGTCACTTCACAGGCCCATGAAGCCTTCTTTGGTGTATAACCACACAATAATGTGTATAAAATATCTACAACGAAGTATCACTTCACACTCTATGAAGCCTTCTCATGTGTATCATTATACAAGGATAAGCCGACAATCTCTACCCCTATCTACCACTTCAAATCCGTGATTCTAATATACTAGCTCTCCCTCAATCTAGTCTTCTTTATGAAGAACACCCTTTTTAATAGACCAAGAAAAACCCCTAGGCTGTATGATTTGCCTCCAATCTACTTAACCTAGCCACTAACGTCCTATATGAGGTAGATACAAATATGTGTGTGGATTGGTGATATACAAAATAATACTTGAGAAATATTTCTTTACAACTCTCTAAATATAGCTTCTAAGAACTTTTGGAAATATGAATAGAAGGAGACATATAATGGAGTCCCATAGTGCCTCTATTATAGTCAAGTCCACTTCAACACATCTGACCACATATCGCTATCCGGTTGGCTGCAATTTGAATTTCTCAGAAATCTGCATCTTTTTGGGTCAGATGTCCAGCTTCGTGTATCTCACGTCTCTTTGCTAGCTATGACACTAATGGCTTTTTTTTTGTACTATATAGTCATTGTGAATATGCTCAGATATCCTATTTTTGGATTTCTTTCTCAATATATTAGGTCAGATCCCCAAGTTTGTTCATAAAGTGCTTGAGCAACCCTTTTTTGTCTTAAATACCCGTTCTTCTTCTCATATCATCCTTCATTAGTTTTAGCCATTCTTCATGGTATGCTCTTTGAATGTCCAAAATATGTTCTCTAATGTGTTTAAGCATTCTGCCTAGTATGTCTCTCGGAGGTTTGGTCTTCAGTTTTTCACAGCTACAATCCCCAATTGGGTTAGGCATTCCACCTAGTCTTTGTTTTGGACGTCTTGGTCTCCACTCTATCTTAGATTCATTCTTTTATATATATAAGAATTTTTCCTAGTTGCTACTTTGGAGATCTAGCTCCTCTATTTCAATCATCCTCTTCTTCATCTTCACTATCTTCTTAGAAGCTTTATAGATTTCTCAATCATTTACCTCTAAGAACCCATATTTATCTTCTCGTCTATCATCTCCAATCATCCATATCTGTAGGCACATATCCTCAATCTTATTATACTTTTTCATCTATTCTTCTTCTCCTTGTCTGTCTAGCTCATCTTCCTCTTCATCACATTAGACCTTTATTGGCTTTATTGTCTTCTCAAGTCCATTTGCTCTATCTTTATCATCTTCTATTCTCTATCGCTCAGTTGTCATTTTCTTCATGCTTCTTTGAACCTACAAATAGCACACTACTAATCTCGTATTCATCGTAAGACTAGGCATGTTCAAGTTACATTGTTTTGCCATTGATCATTAATAAAAATAAGTCTTTCATGCTAAAATTCTTCTTTATTTTGATAGTGACAAAATAATGCATGAATTGCTATAAATTGTATGACTAACAAGGATAAAGAGAATAGTTTCCCCATGACCATACATAGTCAATCTACATAAGGATAAGAAATCTAAGCAATGGAAAGGCTAATTTAGTTTTCCCCATACATAATCACTATGAGGGAGAAATATGCATGCAATCACTATAGGGCAGTGATTAGAATATGGTATACCAATCTATTTGCCCTTAATTATTATCTTATATGTTTAAGGGGAAGCTTCATCTATTTATTGTTTATATTATATTATATATGCTTATGGCGAATCATGCAATGTTTAGTCATCATAAAAATAGGGGAGTTTGTTGGTATTTGGATTGATGTCTATGTTGACAAGCATTGAGTAATAAATTACCTGATTTTACAAGTGTGTCTAAATTATGTATAAGCTTTTAGAGGAGAAACGACATTGAATCTTAGTGTTGCAAAAGTAGGGTCGTCGAACCGCCCAAGAAGCAGAAGAGTGGATCACTGAAGAGCTCTAGGAGAAGGCGTGTAAAAGACCTGCTAAAACGCTGAGAATTTCAGCCCCTAGAAATTAGTAACAAACCTTCATAGAGGCTGAAGAAGGAGCCAAAAACAAAGAATCTGACCTAGAGGTCACCAAATATCAAATTAACGATATTAAATTGATCAAAGTTGAAAAAATATCAAGCTCAAAATTACGAGCAAAAGAGACCAGGCACCCAAATCTATATAAACTCTATTATTGTAAAGCATCACTCAGGTGAATTAATGAAGAAATGAAACCAAACACCCGACTACTGAAGACAACTAAAAGAAATGTCAGAAAAGAGTTGTTGGAAAAGAGTCGTGAAAGGATTCTTAAGGAACACAAGGCGTCAGATGCCCGAAGCAGAGAGTACAAATACCCAGGACCTAGAAAATGAAATAGTGATGAGCTAACAAAGGGACAAAATTGTTGGAAAGTTTAACCTATATATAGAAGCTCTCAAGACTAAAAAAATGGCTTTTCTCTACACCAAATTTGAAGCATTCAAATGCATAAATTTAAAAGTCCTAAAACAATTCATAGTCAAAAAAATCATGGTGCTTTATAATAGCCCTTATTTGTATATTATCCACTCATTAAGGAGTATAAAGGTTAGGTATATTAGGAACAATCGTAAACCCTGTTCATCCTCTTGGTCTAGTGAGAAGTGTGATCTTCAATAGACTAGGCGAGAGTGGTTTTAGATCTTGTATAGCTATTGATAGGGTTGCACAAGAAAATCACAAAACCGCAAAAAACAGGCCCGGCCCAACCCACTTGATCCATGGTTCCTATTGGGCCAAAAATAATTTTTTATGGTTTTGGATCGGGCCTTGGATTTACTCCAACCCAATCTGCGAGTAGTCAACCCAACCTGCAACATTATACTTATTCTATTTTTTTTATAAAAACCCCTAGATTTAAAACGGTGGGATAAAGATATCCCACCTCATTTTTGTTCTTCTCTTGTACGATTATCTTTCTCTCGCGTCTCTTAGACGATAAAGGCTAAAAAAACCTAGCCTTTATCTCCTCTCTCTTCTCTAATATCTGTAGCCCGTCCTTTCACCCATCTGTTTGTCGTCTCCTCTATGGCTCACTTTGTACTCCACATTAATTATCTTAAGGGTTTTCAACTACCTTGAGGTCCACATTTAATTAGAGTTACTTCTCTCATAATGCTCACCGCCGGTTTTTGAGCTTACCGTGGTTAAGTGATTAATCCATGGTTAATACTATTTTTGATTATCTAAAAAGGGTATAAAAGGCTGAGGTTAGGGTTTGTTTTCTTCACAAACCCTTTTTCATTTTAGAATCCTTTAAATCTTCTCTTTAATCTTCTTTATTTTCATTTCTTTAGTATTGTATTGTATTTGAAGATCTAATTTAGTTGTAGGGTTTTTTATATATGTTTACTTTTTTCGAAATAAAATTGATTTTTCTGAAAGTTTGAAAGATTAAAGGTTTTCAATAGATTGTATTTTCTTAGTAATAGGTTCATTGATTTTCAAAATACAATTTGTATTAGATTAGTTGATTTTTGAATTATATTTTGTTGATTAAATGTGTATAATGATTCTTATTTACTAATGTTAGTTCAATTATTTGTGATTTCATTGCAGATTAGTGATAATGGAGGATGAATGTGAACTCATCATTGATCTTATATTACATCCTGTTCCAGGTGTTGATCAATCAGCACTCCGCCTTCTAATATCAAACCCCATGTATCTGAAAAAGCGAAAAGAGAAACCTCTAATTGTTGGAATAAGGAGAAAACAAGTGAAGTTTGAACATTCTGAGGCTATGTTAGATGTTTGTATTGTCAAACTTGACTGTTGGAAATGCAATTTTAGATTGTGAGGTTTTTTTGTAGTTTGGGTTTGGAAATGTTTAACTTGTAATTCAAGGTTGTGAATCATTTCATTTAATGTAATTGTAAGTTGTAATTTGTTTTTGGAAGTGTATAACTATTAAGTTCAAGGTTTTATAAGTTGTAATTTTGTTTTGGAAGTGTATAACTATTAAGTTTAAGGTTTTGTAAGTCGTAATTTGGTTTTGGTTTTAAAACTGATTAAGTGGTAATTTCATGTTTCCTTTGTAAGTTAACTTGTTAATTTGTATCCTGTATGTAGTGTATTTAAAATTTAATTTAATGATCATTTTAGAAAATATTTGAGTAAACCCGAAACCAATCCAAAACCTGCCCAAACCCGAAAAAACCAAACCCGAACACCCTTTTGAACCCGAGGAAAACCAACCCATAACATTTTAATACTAGTGGATTGGTTTTGGTTTTACAAACCAAAATCCGTAAAAAAAGGTTGGTTGAGTCCTAGGGGTCAATGGGTCGGTTAGCCGACCGGCGTGCACCCCAATCTATTGATACAAGTGGAGATTCACATGTGTATGACGTGGTATATTGTGAGTGTAGGTTGTATACTCATTCTTGTGTGGTGATACAGAAGGGAAGGGTCTCATAGGCTTGTGAAGTGACACCGTGAGTGTAAATTGTACACTCGGTTTGCTTGTGATGTTGATAAGACAAGGTTTTCCTTCAAATGGTATTTCGAAGAGGTTGTAAAGATTTGCACTTTCACCTTCAAGAGACATGAGAGATTCTAGTGTTGTCAAATCCTAATATTCGAAGAGATCTAGGTAGTGGTCTAAACATATATGAGTCGAATCACTTCAAATCGTGTATATCACTCCTTTTCCACCTCTCTTTATTTTTGTATATGACATGTGTTGATCTATTTCCTATATATTTGTTTTTATATATTAGACTTTTATATTGCATGTTTTATGTTTAAGTATTTGTCTTTTTGATTATTGACTAATAACTAACATTGAGTATATGTGTTAAGTGTTTGATCGATTATTCATTCATATATTATAACTCTTTTTGTACATATATCCTATTCATTTATTAATTCCAAAAAATTGATTTTTCATTAGATTGTTTCGAATCAAGTCAATTAGGTTAGATTATGTTTATTTCATATAGTCCCTGTTCATTTCCCTTTTAATATACTAATATTTCTTGGAAAATAAGTTACTTTCTTAAATAAAAAACACTATGTAGCCATTAAAAAATGATACGTGCAAAAAGTGGACTTGTTACATGACTTTTTAGATTGTTTTTTCACATAGTTTAGATGAGGTATCAAAAATAAAAGCTGGTATTTGTTTTGTACATTCTTTTCTGATAATTTCAGAATTAGGTGTAAAAGTTTAATATTTTTTCTAAAATTAGTTTAAATATTATTTTAATTTTTACTATAAGTTTTATTTATAATTTTTTTTCTAAATTTAAGCCGTTATTAATTTTTTTATTAAAATATTTTTTTACTAATTTTATTTTATCACTATTTCCATTGTTGGATGGTCAACTCCGACACTCAACAGAGGTCATCTCCAACGATTTTATAACCTTTTTACAATTATCGGATAAAAATATATCATGTGATGTTTTTCAATTTTTTCTGATTTTTTTTATTTTTCCAGATCCAACAAAATATTTACAGAAACTATACTAAAGTAGAAGTACAATATTGTACTTGCACTCTAAGTGTAATATTTAGTTGTGCCGCAATATTGTAGTTACGCTCTAAGTGTAATGTTGTAATTGCACCTCTAAGTACAATATTGTAGTTGTAGTTTTGGTGCAACTATTCAACGAATTTCGTCACCGTTGAAAATATTTAAAAAGAAAAGACTTACACTTATATATTCTTATCTAGAAATCGTAAAAAAAAAAAGATTCGTCGGAGTTGATCAACGTTGACCGTCGGTTGTCGCCGGAGTATACCGTTGTTCGCCCCGAAAGTTTAAAAGTTACAAAAAAATTCGTCGAAACTGCCGTTGACTGACCAGCAAGTGGTGATAAAAGAATTAATTGTTTTATATTAGTATTTGTTATATAAATTTTTTAGTCTATGATTATCAAAATGTCTATATTTAGGTTTGATTAAATTTTTAAAGAAAGGTTGGTGTTAAAGCCAAATTAGGGAATTGTCCCTTTTCTTCAAAAACTTTTATTTTACAAATCTTGGGCTTCTAAACATAAACTATTAGGCTTATTTCTAGTAATTGGGCTTCGACCCCTTCCCCCAATTAGTTAACCCAAGCGTGCTTCCTCCTCGTCTCCTATTTTCGACCGATTCTCAAAATATATATACATACACTTTTCTACATATATAAAGCATGTAAAACTGTTATATTAACATACTCATAAATATCATAATACTGCGTACACTTTAAGAGACAAAGAGAGGGAAAGTTATTTTAAGAGGATGACTTTGATGCGCTTTCTCTCGCAGGTTAGCTCTGTTTAATTTTCTTAGTAATTATTTTATATATAATGTAATTTCAGCTCCAAAATGTCGATTCCATGTGATTCTGATTATATTTGTGACATGGGTTTGTGAAAATTGGATTATTACGAGGGTGAACGAATCTTTCAGCTCAATTTTACTTAATATGGTTTTAAGATTGATATATTTTTCAAACAAATTTGTGAAAATCAGTGGTTTTAGTAGCTGCCCATATGTTCCAATTGAACGAGCTGTGATTCTTTTGTGTCATCTCTCTTCTTATTTTTTGGTATTGAGTTCTTGTGTATTGTTTCATACATCAGGTTCAAAGGAGGCAACCACAGTTAAAACAATTGGGTAATTTAATTTCCAGAAATTACCTCACTTCTGCAAACCCCCAACGTGTACAAGGTAAAAAGTTAATGTCACTGTAACCATTCTTGCTCCTGACCTTCTTTGACTTCTTGTACAGTGCAAAGGTCTGCAAATACTCAACGAAGATTTCAATCAAGTGATTCTTCGTATTTTAAAAAGCTGTTTAACAAAAATCATCCCGAGCGTGTAATTCTTGGTACTCCTGATAACCCTATACATATGGAAGTTATTCAAACCGGAAAATTCAAAGCCATATTATGGCGTATAGTCCGTTACATAGGCATATCCTTCATTTTAGTTTCAGGAGTTCGCACACTAATCGAAGAGAAAGGAATCACAAAAGGTAAATCAGTAAAAAAAAAAAATCTATTTCACTTGCGTAATTTATTAACAACTAAGTAACTATTTCAGGTCTTCTATTAAACGAAACAATTAAACCTGTAATGGAATCCAAGACTAAATTTAGCGATGTAAAAGGTGTAGACGAAGCTATATCTGATTTAAAAGAAATCGTTCATTATCTTCGTTACCCTAAGGTTTTCACTCGCTTAGGTGGCAAGCTTCCGAAAGGTGTTTTACTAGTGGGCCCACCTGGTACAGGTAAAACCATGTTAGCTCGTGCTATAGCAGGTGAAGCGGGGGTCCCGTTTTTCTCATGTAGTGGAAGTGAATTTGAAGAAATGTTTGTTGGTGTTGGAGCTAAAAGGGTACGAGAATTATTTGCTGCTGCGAAAAAACGTTCACCTTGTATTATTTTTATAGATGAAATTGATGCTATAGGTGGAAAAAGAAACCCGAAAGATCAAGCTTTAATGAAAATGACTTTGAATCAGTTACTCGTTGATTTAGATGGGTTTAAACAAAACGAGGGTATTATCGTAATTGCAGCGACTAATTTTCCCGAGTCTTTAGACAAGGCTTTGGTCAGACCGGGAAGATTTGACCGTCAGATTGTTGTTCCAAATCCTGATGTTGAAGGGAGAAGACAGATTTTGGAGTCACACATGTCGAAAGTTTTGAAAGGAAATGATGTTGATTTAATGGTAATTGCGAGAGGGACCCCTGGTTTTTCAGGGGCTGATCTTGCAAATTTGGTGAATGTCGCAGCTCTTAAAGCGGCTATGGATAATGCGAAAGCTGTGACTATGAGTGAATTAGAGTACGCGAAAGACAGAATAATGATGGGAAGCGAGCGTAAATCAGCGGTAATTTCTGACGAGTCGCGAAAATTAACGGCTTTTCACGAGGGTGGACATGCATTAGTCGCTATTTTTACTGACGGAGCACTTCCGGTACATAAAGCGACTATAGTTCCACGAGGAATGGCTTTAGGTATGGTTTCTCAGTTACCAGATAAAGATGAAACGAGTATTTCTCGTAAACAAATGCTTGCAAGACTTGATGTAGCTATGGGTGGACGAGTAGCTGAGGAATTGATATTTGGAGAAAACGAGGTAACTTCTGGTGCATCGTCTGATTTAGAAACGGCGACAAATTTAGCTAGAGCTATGGTGACAAAATGTGGTATGAGTGAGGAAGTTGGATTTGTTGTACATGATTATGAAGATGAAGGTAAGAGTATGAGTACCGAGACTAGGCTCTTAATTGAGAAGGAAGTACAGAAGCTTCTTGTAAAAGCTTATGAAAATGCGAAAAATATTCTTGTGAAACATAATAAGGAGCTTTATATACTTGCGAATGCTTTGTTAGAGAAGGAAACACTTACGGGTAGTCAGATTAAGGAGTTACTTGAACAAAAGAAGGAATGTGAGGAACAAGAAATTGTTTCGATAAAGTCTATTCCGGTGTCACCGCCCAATGCTGCGGTGGCTGCCGCCACCGCAGCAGCGGCGGCTGCTAGTGCAGCCGCTAAGTCAAAAGGTGTTGCTCCGGTAGGATCTTAGTTATTGGTTTTTATATTATAAGGTGCACATAAAATTTGTAGTTGCATGGTGAAATTTGTTTTCGTTAGCAAAACATTTATTACACTCAATTGTAGTAGTTTAACTCCTTGAAAAAAATTAAGAATTACGTTCTAATGAGTGAGAGATAATATTTTTTTTTTTCTAAATAATGATTACTTTAAAAGGTTGATAAAATCATCATTTCAACAAACATAAAAGACTACAATTTTTTTAGTGATACTCATACTATATTCATGTAGTAACTACTACATCTGATGGATCAGATGTGGACCTGTTTTGGTTAAGTTTATTGAACGGTTTTAGTTTTAGGTGGTATCTCTGGCAGAGTGGTCCAACAGAGGTTATTTTTTACGAGTGTATATATAAGTAATGTTAGTATGTTACCTTCTCAGATATAAGGTATATTATATCAATATCTAAAGTTCATGAAAACGATTGTATAAGTCAACATCCTTTTTTTGGCTACGAGGTTAAGATTTCTAGGATTGGAAGTTTTGTATATTTAAAAGAGTTTTAATGGTAATGCATTGACTGTGTGAGATAAAATATCAATATTTCTGAATTAAAGTTTGAAAATTATAAATGTCTCAATAATTATATAGTAGTTGGAGGTGTTTTATTATGGGTTAATGTTCAATAGATACCTGCCACTTTACACCTTTGTCTATAAAAGGCACCATCTTTTTTAAAGAACAGTGAATAATGGAAAGCTTTCTATTACTCAAAGTTTGAGTAGTAGGAAACTTTCATTACTCAAACGATTCTTTTTATAGGAAAGAAAAGGAAAAAGCAAAATATATGTGACATTTTATTTGCAAAAAAATGATGGTTAGGGTGAGAGAGAATTAATTCTAACTTGAGGTGTTTCTTGGGCAATAATCCTTTTATTTATTATTTACGCTTAATTTGATTTATTAAGACATTAGAGTAATAAGACAGTTTGTTTTTCCTGACCAATTTAGATCAGAATACCTTTTAACTAATCTGTTTTATAAATCTTATTCATTTAGACCCCGTCTCTTAACAGAATAAGTTCTATTCAGCTGTTTATTCAGCTGTATTCAGCATTATGTACTTATCACTTAAAAAACAAACGCCGCCTAAGTTGATGAACGATATATGTAAATTTTCCTTTGTTAAAATATATATTTTTTTAATAAGGGGCAACATCCAATTAATTTTATACGGAAAGTGAAATTATTTCCAATTAACTACAACTTCAATTTGATTTCCAATTAATAACAAAAAATTAGAAAATAAAAAAAAATACTTAAGCCTATTAATTATTACTTTAATTATATTTATATCAATTAATTTTTATTATCTTCACTATTTATTATATAATATTTATTTATTTATTTTCTTCACCACCATCACCACTCGCCCTTCAACCACCACCACCCCCACCACCACCACCACCACCACCACCATCGGCACCCCCCACCCACCGCCCCCACATACAACCCACCACCATTATTCTCCGCCAACCACCACCTTCGCCCATAACCACCACCGACTAGTTCCGTCACCACCAACTAATTTCATCACACGCGCGCATCCATGAATTTTTTTTAAAAAAAAACATAATTAATTCTAAAAAAAATCGTAAAAATAAAAAATTGCATTTTGGACGAGACAAATTAATATTTATGTCTATGAATATTTTTGAATTTTAAAAAAAAAAAAATTTAAAATTTTAATTCCGATAATCCGTTTTATGTGTTGCTATAACTCATAAAAAAAAGATTTTCCAAATTCCACAATACGCTCGCATCTATGATTTTATTTTTTCATAAAAAAATCATTAAGAGTTCTGGCAAAGCTTCATTAACGGACGTACCTTATTCTCGCCTTACGAACAATGAAGTGAGTAGACGAGCTCCATTAACGCCGGAGTTGTGCTTCAAGCTTCACGAACATCGCCGCAAGAGATCTGAGCAGCGGTTTTCGACACGCTGGGGAAGAATATCGAAGCTCGCTGGAAATAACTTCTCGAACCAAGCTCAAAACCACTGAGCTCTAGCTCGTTCGAACCATTCTCAAACTCTCGAGCAGGAAGATCTGCGCACGAACCTCAAAAACTCTCGAACCAAGCTAAAAAATGTAGAAGAACTTTAGGTAGGAGAAGCTTCAGTGGAAATAGTTTCGAAGCTCGTCGTAGAATAACTTCACGCTGGAGAAGAGAAATGAGATCAATGGCGTTCTCTTCAAGGAGTGTTACTAGAAATGAAGATGCGGATGATTACCAGAGAGGATAAAGAGAAAAATAAAGAGTGGAGAGAGGTATGAGTGATAGGGATGTTATTAGGAGTTCTAATTTAGTTGGAATACGTTTCGAAACTGCTTGGTGTCGTCATAAGGATTTAAAGGATTCGGTTAGAGAAAATTGGAAGAAGAGACGAGAGGAGTTGGGGTATTGCCTCATTAATATCAAGAAACATCTTATTACTTGGAAAAAGGAGGTGTTTGGGGATTTAAATAGAAAAAAGAAAATATTACTTGCTAGACTCAAAGGGATACATATATCGCTCCAACGCACCTATAATCCGTATTTATTTAGATTAGGGAGGCGGTTAAGGGGGGGTATTTGAGTGTACTTGACGAGGAAGAGCAATTATGGTTCTCGAGACCGAAAGAGATTTGGGTTCGTTTGGGAGAGAGAAATACGAGATATTATCATCTAGCTACCATGAAGAAGAAGAAGGCAACTAAAATTACGAGGTTGTGTAATCCGAATGGAGTTTGGGTAGAAGACGAGGTAGAGTTAGGGGAGATGGTTAGGAACTTTTATGTGGAGCTTTACACGGATTCAAGAAAATTCATAGGCCCTTTTGCGCTTCCGCACGGAGCCTGCTTAGGGAGGTGGAGAGGAGATTATTGGGAGAAGAGTTCACGGACGAGGAAATTAGAGTAGCGGTCTTTCAGTCAGGTCCAAATAAAGCAGCGGGTCTGGATGGTATAGAAGCGTCCTTTTATCAGAAATGCTGGAATATTGTGGGTCCGGAAGTTTGTCAGATGGTAAGGAATTCGATTCACGATGGTCGGATTTCTAAAAAAGTTGAATGGGACACTTGTGTACTTGATACCTAAAGTTACGGAGTTGATCAGGGTGGGACAATTGAGACCAATCAGCCTCATAAACGTTCCGTTTAAAGTTATTATGAATTCTATGGTTAATCGGGTTCGACCTCTATTAGCGGAGAGAATTGGGTACAACAAAAGCAGCTTTCTCCCGGGTAGATCGACAATTGATAATGTGGTGTTGGTGCAAGAAATTGATCATAGGATGCAAAAGATTACGTCAAAGGTGGGGTATATGGTAATTAAGATTGACTTAGCGAAGGCTTATGATAAGTTAAGCTAGAGATTCATTGAGGATACGATTTCCCATTTTCGCTTTCCGGAGACTTGAACGAGAGTAGTTATGGACCCTATGGCTAACAACAAGATGCGTGTGTTATGGAATGGAGGGCAGCTAGAGGAGTTCACCCCTCAACGCGGCATTCGGCAGAGAGACCCTCTGTCCCCTCATCTCTTTGTTCTTTGTATGGAACGATTATTTATTCTTATTCAGGGACTTTGTGGGGGAGGGGAGTGGTTGCCCATTCGTCTCCATCGTCAAGGTCCCGGTATTTCTCATGTATTTTTGCAGATGATTTAACGTTGTTCGCGGCAGCGGGAGGCCGACAAATTGACCTCATCAAGGAGGTTTTTCGAGTCTTTTGCGACGAGGAAGGACAGACAGTAAGCGAGGAGAAATCACTCATTTATTTCTCAAAAAATGTGGAAGATGAAGTGGCTGTGGAGCTTGCGGGTCGAAGCGGATTTACGTTAAGTGATTCATTTGGGGTTTATCTTGGGACATCTATTAGGTCGCAAAGATTACCTCGTGGATTCTTTCGCGAAGTTACGAACAATATGAAGAACAAACTTCCTAATTGGAAGGCTCAAAACCTTTCGATGGCGGGGAGAATTACTTTGGCGCAATCAGTTTTTTTGCTATTCCTACGTATATGATGCAAACACTGAGATTCCCTATTCATGTGTGCGGTGACTAATAAAATCATTCGAGGCTTCATCTGGGGATCATCGGTGGAAGGGAGGAAGATTCATTGGTTAGCTTGGGATAAGCTTTGTTGGCCCAAAAAACAAGGTGGGTTGGGTATTCGTAAAGCGCGTGATTATAATAAAGCGTTGTTGGCTAAGTTAGGGTGGAAAGTTCTTAAAGGGGACTCAGCCTTATGGGTAGTAGCTCTCAATCAAAAAAAAAATTTGTGATGAGGTGCTTGGGAGGGAAATCAGATCGTCGGATTCTAGGATGTGTAAGAGTATTATAGTAGGTTGCGAGGTACTTAGGTGGGGTGTTGTTGAAATAGTGAATGGAGATGAGAGGTGCTACAAATGGCGTCTTCAATCGACGAGGATTTTTTCGGTTAAGTCGGCGTATAATGTTATAACTCGGGTGGAAAATAATTCACGGTTTAATTGGGACTTGGTGTGGAAGCTCGAGTGTTCGCAAAAGATTAAGGTGTTGATTTAGAGGGGCATATGGGATAGGCTTCCCACACGGGGAAATTTGGCTAGTAGGGGTGTGATTGAGGATCTGACGTGTCCGTGTTATAGGCTAGTTATCGAAACAGCTATGCACCTGTTTCAGGAGTGTGAAACATAGTTAGTGCAGACTTGTACAGGGACCAAAGTGCAATTTTCGGAAAGTTAGGATCATTGTCTGAACATTTCGTCAGGCTCTGGTACTGAAAGTCAGTTGGTGGGGAGGGTGCTTGGGGAGGATCAAAGGGGGTTTTCTGGTACTGGTAGGAGCGAATTCTTGCAAACTAACCCCGCCGTTCAGAATCTGCAATCCATGTGACAACAGCTTTAGATCAGTATGTCGCACCAGTGCCAACCAGGACAGTAGCAGCAAGTCGGGGCTGCAGAAAATCAGGAACAGAATTGGGAGCTGGACTCCGAGCGCTGGTGGACTAGGATGTTAGCTAGCAAGGAGGTGGTCAAGGGGATAGAGCGTTGCACTTGGGTAGCGATACTAGTTTGGATTCTTTGGACAAATAGGAATACCTGAATTTTCAAGAGTGGGGCGCGAATCAGAGTTAATAGTGAGTTAGTAGTGAGTTAGTAGCTATTGTTAGAAACGCGGCAAGAGATTACGTTAAGGCTTGGGGCGTTGAGCGGGATGGGGGATTAATTGTCTCGTCCCTAGCGTTCTTGTTAAGTGGTCTATACTAATCGATGGGAATAAGCTTAATATTGACGATGCTTGGGGTCGGAGTGGAGCTTTCGCGGGGATTGGAGGAGTCTTTCGTAATAAAGATGGTGAATATCTTGATGGTTTTGCGGGTGGGTGTAGCGCTAATACACCTCTTACGGCGGAGAGTTTGGCGCTTCGTTTCGGGATATGCTTGGCAGTGTCACGAGGAGAAACCAATCTTATCATTGAAACTGACTCGAGTGAGTTGTGTGCGCTAGTGAAGGAAGACATGAACTCAAGGGGAGGTTTGAATGATATTTTGTGTGAGTGTCAAGAGATTTTAGAGACTAATGTTCATTTTGAGCTTGTTTGGAACTTTAGAGAAGCTAATAGCTGCGCGGATTGGATGGCAAAGTTAGGTTTTCAGAATAAGGGTGACCCGATCATCTACAAGGACCTCCCAGATGGGTTATGGCGAATTCTAGCACGCGGCCGTTGTGGTTGGGCAGTTCCTAGAGAAGTTATTGATAATTAAGTTCGCGTTTTAGAAGAGTTTTTCTTCAGGGTCCTTTGGACCTCTTATGTAACAAAAAAAGTATTGAAAAAGTAATATATGAGGCTATATAGTTTAGATAGACTTATCTAGCCCAGACCCATAAATCTAGACCGGAACTAGAGAATCTTTAAGAATCTAGCCCCAAAAAATATGTTATTGGAGATGAATTTCGGTTTGAACTAGATTCAGATCTAACCCCAAAAACAATATGATCCCTCTATTGAACTTGTTCTTTTGAAATCTATATGTTTAGTGACGAATGAGAATAATATATAATTTGAAAGAGATTATAAAATTTTATAATGTTTTATTAGTTTCATCTAAGTTTGTCAAATGTTCTAAGTTTAGATAAATTAATTTTTTTTATTTGAAGTAAAAATGATATGTCATCATAAAGAGACGATTAAATTATATCTCTCAAGTAGAGATCCAAATGATAAATAAAATATGAATGACATGCTCACCGAATGTTTATGACCATCAGTTCATTGAATTGATATTTCTAAATTTTTATTTCACCATTTAACTAAACAAACTTTTCTTTTCAAAATTATTATGACACATTTTAATTTTTAGTACTAATTATAATAAGGTTCAGTTTATAATTTTGTCCAAAATTTTTAAAATCACAAGATCAACCATGAACTGTTGTCCTTTGACTTTTTTATTTTATCAAATCTTGATATTTTAAATTATTAATACTTATGTTAGCCACGAATACATTGGGATGGACTATCATGATGTTTCGAAAAAAAATCAACACGAACATACTAATATTAAGTTCAAGTTTCTCATCTTGTTCATCTTCGTGCATCTCTGGTACCAATATCAAATTAAGGAAAATATTTCATAAATGTAAAGCATTTAGAGATAGTTTGTTATGCGCAAATATAAAGTAATTAGTTAAAGCGATTAGTAATTAAACTAATCAGTAAGAGAATTATTAGATAAACGTAATCACTAATTTATAATAAAATACATTTTTTCAACTTGAAATTTGTCATTGTTTTCTTGATTAGGTTTCCAATTTTTTTTTTATTTAAAACGAATTTTGATCTTGGAATGGGTTTTTTGGTTTTGGTCTCTGACTTTAATAAATAGGTCAGGGCCGATGTAAGGACTCTCAGTTTTCCCTCCCCTCTCCAGATCCCGGGTGCATTGCAAAGTATAAAAATACCTTTAACTTACCCGGTCTAAATATTACCTCACCAAACTAAATATAACAGTTTTATCTAGGGATGTTAATGAGTGCGGGATTACGCGTACCTGCCTCAACCGTTTAAACGGTGAGGGTTTTAGGGTACTAAATGAGGGTTGGAGTGAGTTGTGGAGATTGATTTTCAAAACCCACACAAGACGGCTATGGGGATAAGCATTCCCCAACCCACGAACCTTCCCTGCATTTATATAATATATAATAAATATTATATTTTGAAATAATACATATACATAATCTAAATTTATAAATAAGTTTAAAATCTAACTAAACTATAAAATCTAAAATTTTAAAAAATAGTATATATATAATATGTATCATATTTTTTTTCTAAAATTTTTTATATTTATTTATCAAATACTTTAACATTTTATATTAAAACCTTGACATGATATTCAATAAAAATAAAGTTATGTAGCCTTGAATTAAGGCGTTGTTTGTTTTTTATGAGATAAGTCCTGAATGCTGAATAAACATCTACATAGAACTTATTATATTAAGTGACCGTTTGGGATTGCTTTTCGAAATAATCACTTAAAGTGATTTTAGATCTATAACAATATTTTAAACTCTTAAAATCACTTGTAGGAAAAGCACTAAATTAGTGATTATTAAAATAATCATATGTCAAAATATTTTTTAATATTTTTTATAAATATTTTAATTTTAATCAAAAAGTGCTTTTAGCTCCAAAATAATCAATCCCAAACGGGCTCTAAGTGTCTAAATGAATCCGACTTAACATGCATTGAGATCTAAATTAGTCGGAAAAAACAAAATGTATTATTGATCCAGTGACTTAATGAACCAGATTAAAATCACATTAAGTTCAAACAAACAACCCCTAAGATTATAAATTTATTATCTTTGTTGCACAATTACTCACACATAAATAAAAAAAATTTAATCGCTTTAAGCAATTAAACATAACAATTGATCATTTTCACCATTGAGATATTGAGATTATCCTTCCCTATCGTTTTTCTTAATCTTCCATACTAAATAATTAAGATCATAGGCAACCTTAATTTTAGTATCCTTGTGTTCCTTGATTTTCATATATATATATTTGGCTCGTATCTCTTTTTTATAATATTTTTGTTTTGTTTGTTTCGTAATCTGCGGGTAAAACTCAACCCCCACGAGAATTCAAAGAACATGATGCATGGGGCGGGTGGTGGGGAAGAACGATGTGGAGTGGGGTGGATTGTGGGGATTAATTGTTTTTGTAGAGATGGATACGTAGAAAAGTAAACCCGCCCCAAACCTTTCCCATACCTAGTTTTATCCTTCTTCTAACCCCACTAAATGTTCTAAAATTCATGACTCCGTCTGTGCCCTTGAATTGGATAATTTGGGTTCTACATTTCCCTGTCAAGAGCATTGCCCTGACAAATATGATCTTATGTCTTTTTTTCTCTATGATTTGAGTTTGGTTAGTTTCCTTGGCTGGCCTTCCAAAATATCGTCTCATTGACCTTAAACCTCACGAACCTAATCCCTGTAGTCTCTTTCTAGGTCCTATTCACACCTCTGTACATCCAATAGTAACTTTTGTTCTAGGAAGATAGCTTACATACTTTCAATTTCTTTAAGCACATAATTTTGCTAATGAAGTTTCTTAGTTTCATATGCTTAGATGTTTCTTCTCCTCCTTGTGCAGTATATTTCTCGTAATCATTTCTCACTCCTTCTTGCTCCTGAACTTCTTCCACTTCTGTGCAATGCAAATGCTCGACGAAGGTTTGAGTCAACTTACGTACTTAGACTAGCTCAAAAAGTATTTGAAACAGAAGAATCAAGTGATGCCTGAGTATCTTAAAGAGTTGTATTATCTAAATGATCTAGAGGATGTGATACAAATGTTTGACACTCAACATTTTTACATGGGATGGGACTATCTTTGTGTAAACTAATTGTAATAGATTCAACCGAAATTCCATCGGACTATTTTCAACGTCCTCTCATTGTTCTGTTCTGTGACCTTACCGTCAAAATAAATACGTATATATTTATCAGAATTTAAAATCTATTTCTTCAAATAGATTCTTTTACTGGTTTCTTTTTGTTAATATCACTGATGAAAGATGATATTCATTCTTGGATCGTTATGGTGTATGAATGTTTTTGATAAAAACTATGATATTTGGTAATGCACACAATCATGGAAAAAAGAATAGTGAAATTCTTAAATTTAGCGTTCCAACGTCTAACCTTTTTACTTGCTTATGAGTTGCATGAAGTTTGAAAAACCTAGTCATTGAACTCAACGTAAATTGTGGCCATAAGACTTGACAACGTCTCTCTTGTATATTTTACTTGATAGAGAAATTAGAGCATTGTTATATATCACCCCTATTTGCTTCACCCTTATTTCACCTCATATGTGTCACCTTATGTGGCATTAAACAAAAAAGAGAGAAAATAATTAATTAAGAGAGAGAAAAGATTTGATTGGTTTTTAAAACCTCCACATAGGAGGTGATATAGAGGTGAAACATTAAGGGGTGATATATATCTTTACTCGACAAATTATCACTTTATAATAAATGAGAGCAGATTGTTATTTTGAGATAGTTGAGGAGTATTTAAAGATATTTACCCAAACTCAGCCTGCTTATCGGGTTCAGGTTATCGGACCGACGGTCCGGACCGGTCCGGTACACGCCGGCGACGAACCGGGAATGGTGGCGAGGGGGTGGCCGGCACGACACGGAACGGCGTTTCGCTTATCGTGCAGCGTTTTATTTTCTGTAATTTTGATATGGACCGAACCGGTCCGTAACTAATACGGACCTATAACGGTCCGATTCTATTTTTATTTTTTTATATATATAGGCCCAAACCTTTTATGTAGCCCAAAACCCCTCTCCATGCTCCAGCCCAATACGTTATTCAGCCCAAAAACAATATGTAATCCCAACCCAACCCACCGGCAACGACGCATTCCCAAATCCCATTCCTCACCCTACCCTAATTCGTGAATGGTGTTATTCCGCTCACCCACCGTCGCCGTTACTCCGCTCACCCACCGTCGTCGTTACTCCGCTCACCCACCGTGGCCATTATCGGTTCTCTCTCGTCGCCCCAATCCTTATGGGATTAATTTAATAAGGTTGGGTTTTGGGTTTCGAAATGTAACTAACTCTCTAATTGGTAAGATTAAAATCTTCTGGTTGTTATTTGTATATGTATATATCCATTTTATGAAATAGGATGTGATTTTTATGACTCATTCTTTTCTGCATGTATGAAATGATGATTTGTGATGTTGGAAATGCGGTTTTGGCTTGAAGATTCATCGTTAATCATATGGAATTGGTTGGGTAATGTAATTCTACGCCATCTTGTTTCTGGAAATTGATTAATTAATATGCTTGTTTGAATCAGAACCTGAAACTGATTTAGAGATATAAATTGTGGAAACTGAATTTGTAACTGGTTGTGGTTTTGTACTTTGGTATTTCAAAAATTGGCCAAATTGTGTTTTGTCTGGTATTGTGTGATGAATTCTACTGGTGTTGTGTGATTAATTCAACTGGTGTTGTGTGATGAAATCTAGTTGGTAAGATCAAGTAGTTTTAGTGGTGAAATCTGCTATGAATTGACGGAAATTTTTGGATTTGATGGATATAAACTTCTGAAATTAGCAAAATAACCCCTTTTTGATACAAAAACGATGAAAACTCGTTAATCCAAGATTAATATCTTTGATAAATTGTCCCATAGTTTTCGTATTTTGTAAAGTTGGACCAAACTTGTAAAAAAACATCCACTACGATTATTTTTTATGATGAAAAACTTTCTGAAAAATGAAAAAAGGTCCTTTAACTAATGGAATATGTGTTTCTGAAAATTGAAAAAAAAATTGGTCCAAGGTTTCCTTGTGCAGTTTTATGAACTCTAAATGTTGTATATTTGAATTGTTTCATTTCATTACCAAGGAATTAAAAACAGATTTTACATATATGTTATTTGGGACATTGTATCTGATTTGTTAAACAAAACAGGGGTTCTTTGTATATTTTCAGAAATGTTAATAACTGCTAAAACTACTGATAATAGTTCTCAGTTACTCACAAGGTATTATAGGATTTTTAATTGATTGTTATTATAGATTGTAGACTTTAAATTGCAATATTATGTGTAGGAGCATGTCAAGGCCTGGTTCAACAACACGTGGAACTCAATAACAAAGAGGAAAAGAGACGTGTTTTGTTTTAGTAATGTTTTTTTCTTACTGGTGATTGTAATATTTATCAAGCATGCCAGTTTAGTGTGTGTTATGGGAAAGATAGCAAAAGGTGTGGAGAAAAAATTGGTATGCCTTTGACTTAAAAGACTACAATGAATTGAAAAAGTTTTTGAGCTAACCTTTTGGGGACATTGTATGAGTGTGATTGGTTGTATTGTATGGGTAGATTGTCGAATTCTTTTTTTATGTCCCCGTTTTTTTTTTGGTTGGTATTTGGAGATTATATTTGTAACTTTGCAAGCAGGGTAGTAGTGTGATTGTTATTATGTGTTCGGTTTGGATGTCAATATTTCTATAATTCAGATAAAGTAAGTCTTTGTGGTTTTCATTCATAAAAAAAATTAATTAATAAACCGATAGTGGGACCGGTCCAAGACCGAAACCGGAACCGATAAACCGGTCCCTTCGGTCGGTTTCTTGTTTTTTAGGACCGAAAAACCGGTCCGGACCGGGACCGATAGTGGAGGTCTGTTAGACCGGTCCGTTCCGATAGTGGGTATACACGATAAAAACCGGTCCGAAACCGGACCGGTACGGCCGATAACCAGGCTGAACCCAAACCAAATAAAATGTCTAACATAAACTTATAAACGAGCAAGTATATAGAAAACCACTCAAATTATCTATTAGTACAATAGGTTCATCTTAGCTTTAAAATCTCATTCTCTCAAAAAAAATGTACACTAGTATAAGATAGATTAACCAGCAACAATTTTTGGCGCTGCACTAATTTTGTCCACGAAACACTAGGCATAATTTGCTTCATATCAACACGATCCTTGTATTGAACATCAAAATAATACTCAAGTTTTGTATTGAACATAGTTTTCACCTCATACCCGAGTTTCTCTCCCAATCACCTCATACCCAAGTTTCTCTCCCAAGTTCATTAACGGAAGGCATTATATTAATGAGATTTTATATCTCCAACACGCCCCCTCACGTGCAAGCTTAGTAGAGTTTAGAGAGAAGAGTTAAGCTTGCACGTGCTAAATAAAGTGGGAGGCGGTGGAGAGACTCAAACCTGTGACCACGGCTACCGTGGAGCTCTAATACCATGTTAAATTGCCAACTCAACTAAAGTCTGAACTGTTAGGAGAAGGCATTATATTAATAAGATTTTATATCTCCAACACATAGGGAAGGGGTATTATTTGGCCATTTTGCATAATATATGGACCACAATTGTTAATCATATTTTAGTAAACATGCATGTGTTGACCTTGCATGTGGTAAAATTGATCAATGGTGAAATGCATGGGACCTTATTTTGATTTTGTGAATGATACGGGTTAATAAAGAGAAGATTGGTGAAAGAATTATAGCTTGCGCATTCACATGATGGTTAACTCGAGGTCCGGTTTTTGAAAATTGTTTAGGTTAGGGTAGGGTTAGGATTTAAAAAACTCAACCCTTGTGATTTAACCCCGGATTAATGTTTTAGCAAAACTGAGGTTAAAGCGACTCGTGCGATGTCCTCTGCTTAGCAAAAGGAATTTAAGATTTGTCAAAGGGCCACTTCAGGAAGGGTTGCAGTTTTAGAAAGGTTTCTCGTTCCATTTTCCTATGTTTACTCAGATTAGTCAAGTAATGAAGAATATAGAAGATCCACTACTGGTTCAGTAAAGATATGTATCACTTTTTTACTTTACCTTTATATAGAATCAAACCTGAGAGTTTGGGGTTGCTAAACTATTTTGAAAAAAATGCCTCTATATAAATATCATTTCTAAACACTTTAAAAACTAACAATTACGAATCAAACAGAAAGTTACAATATGAACATTAAATACAAGGATATGACTAAAGGTAGGCAGCAAATGAACCGATACTACCACCAAAGGTTCGGGTTTGAGTTCGTTGAGAGTTTATTTGAGTTTGGATTTTTAGTTTAACAAGTTAAGCTCAAGTTTTAAATTCAGGCTTGTATACTAAACCAGCCAAACTCAACCTTGTATAAACTCAGCTCGTTAAACCCGTGAATAGTTTGGTAAAGGTTATTTAAGATCTCGTTAATAGATTTGGTTGATAGATTCAATTAAACATTATATGTATATATATGTGTGTGTATATATATATGTATATATATACTAGGTAAAACCCGTGTCTGAAGACACTAAAGCAAAAATGAATTCCGTTGACAGGAATCGAATCCAGGTTCAAAATAAAGCCCGAAGACACTAAAGCAAAAATGAATTTTGTTGACATGAATCGAACCTAAGTTCAAAAAAAATTAATAAGTGGGGTCAGAATCAATCTTGGCCACCACTTATGTTTAGCCAGATTAAATCCTGGCCACCACTTATGTTTAGCCAAATTTAATCCTGGCCAAAGTACAATTTCAAGAAATACGAGAATCCATATGCAATTTTTCCTATTTTATAAGAAACCTTAGAATCTATAGCAATGATAGGACGCCACCTCCATGGAAAATTTTATTGCCATGTCTGTGTGTTTTTTATGTATATATATATATATATATATATATATATATATATATATATATATATATATATATATATATATATATATATATATATATATATATATATACACACGGTAAAACCCGTGTCTGAAGACACTAAAGCAAATATAAATTTCGTTGACAGTTTTCAAACCCAGGTTCAAAAAAACCCGTGTCTGAAGACATTAAAGTAAAAATGAATTTCGTTGACAGGGATCGAACCCAGGTTCAAAAAAAATATTAATAAGTGGGGTCAGAATCAATCCTGACCACCACTTATGTTTAGCCAGATTAAATCCTGGCCACCACCTATGTTTAGTCAGATTTAACCATGGTCACCATTTATGTGGGTAAATCTGGACCGTAGAAAAAACTCTGAGATAAAATATATATATATATATGTGTGTGTGTATATATATATATATATACACACACACAAATAATCTGAATTATGTAAAAAAAATTGCATATGTAATTAATCATAACTAAAATTTTCAATATCTAATATGTTTTTTTCCTTCCAGTCAAATTATGTAATGTATCGTATATTAATTTTACTTAACTTCATCTTATATCACCGAAACTTTTCAAAATAATGTGTATATATATATATCATAAAAAAACAATCCTTAAATGAGCCTTAAACGAACCAAATCTAGACAAACTCAAGCTTTGAAGAAATTTAACGTATCAAGCCCAAACTTGAATAATGAGGCTCTGCTTAAACTCAAACCACACTCAAACTTACTAAAATATTACCAAACCAAGCATAAGATGGCTAAAGTTTGCCTTGACTTGGTTCGTTTGCAGCCTTAACTGGAGGAACCTTTAGCCTAATAATACTAATTAAGTAATTTTGTCTTAATATTTTTCTCTTTTTTCCTCTAACTTCCTCGGACTTTCTAGTTTTATTTTCTAATTAATTTTGTTTTGTTTTATTTCTTAACTATAAAATTAGTTAAAAAAAAACAAATTTTAAATAATAAGTTTGATATAAACTGATTGATTTAATAAAATTGAGAGCTTCTTAATAGTTCAAATTTATTGGAGGACTAAAACAAATCTCATAGTCTTAATCAGTTAATTATTTGTGCCCTTATATTATCTCATGTGTGAAAGTTAAGAAAGTTAAGAACACTAATTATATAGTTTATTTCTTTTAACTAAACTTCTTCTCTCTGTTTCTCTCTTCTTTAATTAAGATCACATAGATTTACATATATAAGGTGATATTAAAATAATATTAGGATGTAATAAAAAAATATACATATTGTTGCTAGATAAAAGAGAAATTAATTAACTAAACTCAATATTCATATCTAATAAGAATAATATATTATTTAATATATATTATAATATTATATTAATTTAATTTAGATTTGTAGGAAATTGTAACTTTAGATAAATTAATTTTTATTTTAAAAATGACATATCATCATAAAGAGACGATTAAATTTTATCACCAAGTAAATATCCAAATGATAAATAAAAAATATCATTGACATTCTCACATAACATATGAACATCAAATTTGTTAAATTGATATTTTCTATATTTCATTTTAACACTTAACTGAACAAACTCTTTTTCAAAATAATTGTAATTTAATATTACTATTACTTCTAATAAATTTTAATTTAAAATTTTGTCTAAAGTTTTCAAAATCTTAGAATTAACCCTAAATAGTTGTCATTTAATCTTTTATTTTTCCATATCTTAGTATTCTATATTATTTCTACTTTAAACAGTGACAAATACTTTTGTAGCAAATCTAAACATAACTCCCGTAAAAAAGGAAACTAAAAATTCTAGCCCCTACCACCTAAAAGTTATTTTATAAAACCATCCATTTAGTTTTTCTATTAAAATCCTTAGTTACAAATCTGGTTTGGCGAATTTACCTGTACACTCTTGCTATTTAAATTAATTAGTTTTATTTAATTTTATTTTTTCGTTTGGGTTTCAGATTCATTATGGGTACGCACCCAACAATGGGTTTTAAGTAGGTATAGACACACGACCCTTTTTATCACGGGTTTGAAATCATTTGTGGTGTAACTGCATTATAGGTCCCTAGGTCGGTACGTACTCATCTCGAGAACGAGTGTTATAAAGTCACATTATAAGGTCCAATTGGTACGTACCAATGTCGGTACGTACCTATCTCCCATATCGAAACAACAGCAAGGTGTGCATTATAGGTCCTACATTTCGGTTTAAGTCCAGTCAAGATCCAACGGGTTGTACCCATCTCTTCACCTTCACACTTGAATAACATATAGGACCCAATGGATTGTACCCATCTCTTCACATTCACATTCGCGCCTAAAAATATAATGTATCATGATTGAACAAAAACAAGTTCCAATGGGTTGTACCCATCTTCACCTTCACACTTGACTGAACAAGAAATAGGGCTCAATAGGTTGTACCCATCTCCTTCACACTCGCATAGGAACAATCACCTTTATTGATTTCATTTAAATCAATGAAGCATTATTTTGTTGTTTAAAAAAAGACTGAAACATGATAAACCATAAAAACAATGAAACATTAAAAACATATCACTTTTTGATGGTGGAGAATGGCCTCGGTGGTGGTTTGTTGAGGTTGGAGAATGGCTACACAGAGCCCAATGGGTTGTACCCATCTCAAGACCTTCACACTCGATTGAACAACACATGGCCCAATGGTACAAACCCATCTCGACCTAGATGGGTACGGTCCCATTTCGAGCTCAACTCAAACTTACTGGATCAGAATACAAATAGAAATCTCTTCAAACTCCTACACCCATGTGTCACTGCAAACAATGAAAATAACAAATATTATACTAATCTCTTCACACTTGATAGGAACAAAAAATTGGAAACTTCGGTTATAGTATGTATAAATATAATTAGTTAGAATCACTAAAAGATAATTAGTAAGTATATGTTATCACTAATTTATAACAGAAATATATTATCTTCGGTTAAAAGTCACCTTTGATCTCATTTATTAGGTTTCCACAAAATTTGATGACAAAAATCTGTTTATGACCTTAAATTGAACTTTTTGGTTTTGGTTTCTGACTTTAATAAATAGGCCAGGGACTAGGATATAGGGGACCTCAGCTTAACCTCCCCTCCCCCGGATCCGATGCATGGCAATTTATCCGTTTGTTTTTAAGAAAAGAAGACTTTATTATAAAAATACCTTAGCTTATTCGGTTTAACTATTAGCTCTTACCATATAAAAGTTTTATACCTCCCCAAATCCCACTAAATGTTGTAATTTTAACCCCTAGAAAAAGTTCTCTACTCCGCCCCTAGCCTAGTATAGGATAATTTGGGTTCTACAGTTCCGTGTCAAGAGCATTATCCCTGACTAGTGTAATCTTATATCTGTTTTTCCTCTATAACTTGGATTTTAGTCAGTTTTCTTGGCTGGCCTTCCAAAATATCACCGAGGAAAGATACTGCACACACAATCCTGGAAAAATATATAGTGAAATTCTTAAATTTACAATTTCAACTTTTAACCCTTTTACTTGCTTGTGAGTTGCATATAGTTGAGCCGTACTTAAAGATAGTTACCCAAACCAAATAATATGTCTTTAACATAAACTAATAAACGAGCAAGTATATAAAACACCACTCTAATTATCTATTAGTACAAAAGGTTCCTCTAAACTTTCACATCTCATTCTCACAAAAAATATACACTAGAGTATAGAAAGTAAATTAAGCAGCAACAGTTTTTGGCTTTGCACTAATTTTCTTCCACGAAACACTTGGCATAATCTGCTTCGTATCAACACGATCCTTGTATTGAACAGCAAAATTGAGCAAAGAATCAAGAAGAGAATCAGATAAATGATGAGGTACAAGTCCCAATTCCACTAGTTTCGTATGCTTAGCATTATAATAATGCTCTTCTGCTTCAACTCTTGGGTTCGGAACTGACATAGTTTTTACCTCAATCCCAAGTTTCTCTCCTGCTTTTGTCACTAAACTCGCTAGTTCATTAACTGAAAACTGCTCCGTAAATTGATTAAATACCCGAAACTCCCCTTGATTAGCTGGATTAGCTATCGCAAGCTCTACACACTGTACCGTGTCTCGTATATCCAAATATCCCCTTGTCTGCATAAAAAAATGAGTACATTTCAAGGGTGTAATTGTAAATTTTCAATTAACAAAATATACTAACCTGACCACCTTTACCATATACAGTAAGAGGATGATTAACAGCAGCTTGAACACAAAAACGATTCAAAGCAGTTCCGAAAACTCCATCATAATCTAACCTATTACAAAGCTCTTCATGCATAGCAGTTTCATCTGTTCTAACACCATAAACAACTCCTTGATTCAAATCAGTAGCTCGAATCCCCCAAGCTTTACACGTAAACGCAATATTATTCGAATCGTGAACTTTACTCAAATGATAAAACGAGCTTCCTTGTTTCGGATAAGGTAAAGTATCAGTCCTTCCATTATGAGTAATTGTAATAAACCCCTCTTCAATATCTATATTCGGTGTCCCATATTCTCCCATTGTACCAAGTTTAACTAAATGACACTCTTCACTAAACTCCTTTATCGCAAAGAGTACGTTAAGTGTACCTAAAACATTATTCTTTTGAGTGAATATAGCTCTAGATCGATCGATCATGGAGTAAGGAGCGGATCTTTGTTCACCGAAATGAACTACACTTTCCGGTTCGAAAGATTTAAAAGCTTCGGATAAAAACTCGAAATCGCATATATCACCGATGTATAGTTTTATATCTTTTCCAGTTAAAGTTTTCCATCTTCGGACACGGTTATGGATTGAAGAAATGGGTGTTAATGATTCGAGACCGAGCTGTTGGTCAAATAAGCGACGAACCATGTTATCAACTATTGAAACTTCGTAGCCTTTGTTTGATAAATGAAGAGCTGTGGCCCACCCACAATATCCATCACCACCTATAACCATGACTTTTTTTGACTTTGATGGTGAGTTATTGGTGTGGATTGAACCGGAGCTAGGTTGAGTTTTCGTTTCTTGGTTCATGGAAACCGCTTTTGCGGAGATGATGTGGGATTTATTTGGATGTTTTTTGTGTAAGATGAGGTTTTTTAATGGGGAAGGTGAAATGGTTAAACTTGAAAATGGAGGATATAGATTTGTGTGAAATGGTTTATTACTAGACGAGATATTTAAATAACAAGAAGTGGGAAGTAAATGTGCCATAGCTGAAATGAACACCTGCAAAAAGAAGGAATTATCAAAATAGCTATATATTAGCGCCTCAAAAGTTGCAAATACACCCTCCGAACTTATTAACATAGCAAATCCAACCCTCGTAATTTTTTGGAAATATATACGTTGCTTTTTTCTGAAACAGTGTGTTATATAGACAATTTTGCAATTTACCATTATTAAAAAACCATTTCTTTGCTCACAATAGACAGTGTTCTGGTATGCACACAAAGTACACTTTCATATCAGGAACTAGCCAAAACATTCTAACTAGAAAGGACCCAATTTTGAGTTAGCCAAAACATATCAGGAACTAGCCAAAACATTCGTATAGTCTGCACTTTAACCTAAACGCGGATAATATACACTCTACCCGACATAATATACCAATTACTCCGATTAATACAACTATACATATTAACTACTGGCCAGATTATTTTGCCTCATAAATCAAAACAATAATAAGCTCAAATTTAATAAAATGAACAGTTAAGCTAAAAGGGAAGGCCTTACCTTGTTAATTGGGGAGTATATATACGAGGGTCTCCTTAGAGTAATGAGCTTTTCTGAAAGGAGGGGCAAAGCATAAATTGGGATTTTTTTGTACTAGCACAGTTTGTCTTGCATTCGGGTGATTTTGATTATGGGAGTATTAAAGAGGGACTGGACGGATATTCTTATAATTATGCTGGGATTTTTTATGATGTTGAGTTTACACTTTTCTCCCTTTAATTTTGTTAAATTATGTTCACTCCCTTATTTTTTTTTCTTTTTTCTGTTATCCCCTTGTTGCTCATATGTAACGTTAGGAAGAGGAATTTACAAAAGGATCATTAGACAGAGTATCGTCATAGATAGTTTAATGTTTATTTTAAGCTACATAAATGTCTCTCTAATTAACTAATCAGAGATAATATCTCTATAATTATTTTGTTTCCTTTATTATCCTATATAAATACTATATTTATTAGACAATAAGTAATTAATTCCCTATTATTCATCACATACTCACACACAAACACGTACGCACTCTTCTTCTTCTTCTTCTTCTTCTTCTTCTTCTTCTTCTCTCTCTCTCTCTCTCACACACACACCTGTGCGTTCTTCTGGTTAATCTCTCGCTGCTCGTCTCTCACTCTCTCTATCTCTCTATCTCGCAATTATCTCGCTCAAGGTTCTTCTCAAGGTTAATTTTTCTGGTTACACACGTTTTGTCTCTGTTTTTGTCTTTTTTTTCTTCTAATTTTTTATTTCATTTTGTTGTTTTTTCGATTTGCAGGTTTTTGTTTCTTATAATACGTATACATGTGTATGTATTGTCCATTTTGAAAGCATTTTGATTCACAATTTTCATCCTAATTTGTAATTTTTTTCTTTGAATAGTTTGTTTTGTTATGATTTTGTGTTTATATTCTTCATTTTGTTCATATTTTGCTTCAATATTGCTAAATTTTGTGTTTAAACTGTTTTTGTTATGATTATGTGTTTACATTCTTCATTTTGTTCATAATTTACCTCAATATTGGTAAATTGTGTGTTTACATTCTTCATTTTGTTCATATTTTACCTCTATATTGGTAAATTCTGTATTTAAGCTGTTTTGATCTGAGTAAATTGTGTGTTTGAGCTGTAATGCGGTGAAAAGGTTTGTGCAGTCTCCGAATTCCATGTTTTAAACATGGAATTCCGAGACTGCACTTTTTCCCTTTTCTACTTCTTTCTTTGTTTGTGTGATCATATTCTACTACTTATGACATGACTTGTTTTCTGCAGATGGTTATGATGTAGTTAGGTTCGGTTCTCAACGTTCTATGCGTTCGTTTGATCTTTTCCCGAGCCTCGATGTGGACGTTGCCACACTCGAAGACACCATCAAAAAAATTCAAAAAATTCCAAAAAAAAATCATAAACGTAAATATTAATTTGATTTATCTAAATATATAAATTTTTTATTTAATGACGATTTTAAAAAAAATTCATGGACGCGCGCGTATGTTTATTAGTTTTTGTTTTGTTTTTTTTTTCTAATTTCTTTTTCTTTTTTTAATTACTATTTGTAGGGGTATTTTGGTTGAGGCGTTTTTTTAATAAAGAGTCTTATTCTAGGTTCTTTTTTTTAAAAATAATATGCATTAATCTATAATTGGCTTATTTACAAATTAGAGCCTCATAATATATTTACCTATTTTTTAACAACCAACTAAAAAACATTTTTTAAAATCATAATCTAACTTTTCTAAGTTAGGTTTTTACTATTATACCTATTTCTATTTTTTTTATTATTTTAATTTTAATTTTTTTAATTTTTTAATAACCCTCGTACCCTCGTGCCCAATTACTATCTTTTAGGTACGTACCTATTTTCCAGTGAGGGTACATACCTATACTGTTTTCTAAATGTTATAAAGGAATTTTTGTATAATAGCATTATGTCCTAATATAATTATGTTCATGTCAAAGTCCGGGAAAAAATTATCCTCCAACAATTGTGCCAAGGTCCGTACCCAAGTGGAAGTACATTACACTAGCACATGAACAATGTAACATGATAAAATCTCACACTCGCATAGCCAAAAAAAAAATCCCTTCACGCTCATACACATATACATACATACCCAAAGGGCTGCACCATACAAAAATGAACGTTGAAAAACAAAAGGAAAAAAGAATCCTTTCACACTCACACTCGCATAGGAAAAAAAACAATAGAAAATTAGCCAGGCCGAATGGGTTGTACCCAAGTAAAAGCAAAAAGAATCCCTTCAAACTCACACTCGCATAGGTACAAAAACACAGTAGCAAATTACCAGGCCCAATGGCTTATACCCTAGTCAGTCGCACTCGTATAGGAAAAAAGAAATAAAAAACATCTCACCTTCACTCCCAAGCCTTACCCAATGGGTTGTACCCTGGTCAATTTCTGCAAACAATGACACATTTTTTTATGTTAAAAAATAAGCAATGTAATAAAAACAAAAATAGAAAAGAAAAAGTGAACGTTGAAAAACAATGAACACGGCAGTCAGATCTGAAAAGATTGTGGAGGAATGATTTGAAAAACATTTTCTTTATGCTTAAAAATATAATGAAAACATGATAAGAAAAGAAAAGAAACCGCCAATGGAAAAAAACAGAAAAAAAGAAAAGAAAAAGTGAAAGTTGAAGATCCGGCATGATTTGAAGATGGTGGAGAATGGTCCACGACGACGGCTTGTGGAGGAGATCCGGCAGGATCTAGAAAAAAAAGCAAAAAACGAAAAGAAAAAGGGAACACTGGGGATCCGGCAGGAAGGACAACCGTGGTGGAGAATGACCCACGAACGACGTCGGTTTGTCTTGTGCAGGAGAGCTTAGCGCACGGCGGCGATATTCTTGTGCAGGAGAGAGGCTCGTTTTCTTCTGTAAGAGAGCTTGTTGGTGGGAAAGTGAGGTTTGGGTGCGAATGAGACATGATGATGGTGGAGAATGGTACACGGCGGCGGAGGTTTTCTGCATCAGAAGAGTGACGGCGTTGCTTGTGAATGAGACATGATAGAGAATGGCGGTGGATGCGGAATTCTGGTGTAAGGTGAGTTTTGGTGATTATGGAGCGGTTTTATTATGCGACAGTAGTTTGGTTCTCCCCGTACGAACACCAGAGAGAGAGAGAGAGAGAGAGAGAGAGAGAGAGAGAGAGAGAGAGAGAGAGAGAGGGGGGAGGAGAAAGAACAGTGAGAGAGAGGGTTTTAGTTTAGAAACCCTAATTGAGTTTTTGTTATGGGTATAACGTTTCTACCGTGAATAAGAGAGCGATAGGAATGTTTTTTGGATTTTTTTTATTTTTTACCTAGGGTTCAACAAATTAGTTAAGCGTGGGCTTTTGTTTGTTAATTAAGAATTTACAGGACTTAAATCCTCATGGCTTCCATTAGAAAATCAATTTTTCTTTCAAAAATGGTCTTTTTATTTCTTTTATGACCTTGACTTTGACGTATGGAGAAACATTTTTTTTGTTCCAAAGTATAGAGAAACATTTTCTTTCCTAAAAATAATCTACTTTTTAATAGTTGTGTTAAGAAAAAATTATCAAATTACACTAAATATAGTTGTATTTGAATTAGTTATGTTAATATTTAAATTTTATTCAATTTCGTAATTTATAGAAATATATAGGTGAATTATTTAGGGGGCTTGGAAATCATCTATGTACCCTAAAAGTAATACCGTAATCCACTATTCTCTAAAGAAACTTTTGAAACCCTTGTGAGTCAAGAATACCCTTAAGGCCTTAACATATATATATAGAAGACAAAATTAAATTATTCTCTTTTCTCTATTTTTATTTTTTCTCTCCTCCATTACCATTATTATCTCTTTTCCTTCATTGAAGATCAATACTTTTCAACTCCAACCACAACCCACCAACCACTACCGATAACTGTCATTGCCGCCGAAAACGATTGAGTATTTGGAAAAAGTATCGAGTCGTCGAAAAAATTACTGAGTACTCAGACAAATTTAGTGAGTATCAGGAAAAAATCATCTTAGTATCATGCATTTTACAGAGTATCGAGTGAAATTACTGAGTATGCTCAGTAACTTTCCTGCATATCGGGGAAAATTCATTGAGTGTGAAAATTTTACTGAGTATTAAGGCAAAATTGTTGAGTAGTAGGAAAACACAGTTCATATTATACTTGAATAGTTAGAAAAATTACATTAGAGTAATATACAATTATTCATCCTACAACATTAATTATGCTAATATTTTAACAAGAAAAAGTGAAAAAACACTAACTACTCTAACAAAAAAGGACAAATGTTTACATCGAACAGAATTAAAAGATGCCACGAATGATCAAACCATTTGTCTTTTGAGTATACTCAGATGAAAAGCACTCGAACAAAAGTTCAGAGCATCTTCTTCACCCAGAAAAAACTATCAAGTTCGCCTGCTGGACTGAAACTCCGTTTGTCGTATCTAGAGGCTACTAGACTGAAGTTGCTCGCAGTATCTAGAAGCTACTAGACTGAAGTCGAATTGAAGCTTCGAAGTCTTCCATGGTTTCCATCGAGCATCACCGAATCTGTGTTGAGCATAAAAATAAGAAACGAACAATATGGCTTCTGATGACGCCTCCCTTCCATGGATTCAAGAACAACCAAGATAGATCTGATGAACCCTCTCTTGCATGGCTTCACGAACAATGAAAAAGATACTGCAAAACAAGAGCGCCCATTGTTTAAAAAATGGAGCTTCACTGTTCCTTCCATGCATGGTCTGCTGTTGTCACTGCTTGAGCCCGAACATTCATGCCACGGCCGGAACTCGCAACAACTCCAGCTTAAAAAAAGGACGACAAAAAAGGAACCTTTGTGGTTTCAAAAAAGGAGCTTCATTGCTCATTCCATGGGTTGGTCTACCGTTTTCACTGCTGGATCTCAAACATTCATGCCATGGTCGAAGCTCTCAACAGCTCCAGCTTGCACCACCAGCCATGGAGCTTCACTGCTCCAGCTCGTTTTCCTGGTTTTATAAAGTGAGACGTGAGTTTTAAAGGGAGAGGAATAAAAAGAAAAGAGAGGGGAGATAGAGGGGAGAGATTTGTATTTTAGTGTTTAAGAAATTAGAATGAATTAATTGCTTATATGAAAAATGAAATACAAAAAAGGGTATAATGTCAAAATATTTTTGAATTTTTTTGACATTTATTGTTAAAATCTTATTTGTGACTTTTAGTAAGAAAATGATATTAGGTACGGGTGCATAACACTATAGGAGTGTCTCAGGTTTTGGGTAAAAGTCTATTTATTAATATCGTATTTCAGTTTAAATATTAAATTAGTATTAAAATTTTCTTGTAATTCATTTTTAAATGTTAATGCCTTGAATAATTCCATGGCTTTCAGTATCGATGATCGCATTTTTTTTTGTCATAATTTTTTGACAATTTAACAAGTTTTAAGGACCATCAATATTTCACCTTCAACGTCTGTTCTATACTAGGGTTTGGATCATTTACAAAGTAATGGATTTGTATCTAGTCTATGCCAATAACGTTATATGAGGACTTCCGAGAATCGATGAATGAAGTATCGCAATAGAGATTCAAAATTGTAACATGGTTTGGAAAGCTCGGGCCATGTGAGAAATATTAGGAGTGTGCAAGGAAACATTGAATTTTCTTCTCCCACCTTCTTCTAAAAACGTCAATCATAAGATTATCAATGATGATGGTTTTTGGTTTCCATTTTTATTCTCAAACATGTATTTTACGCTAACCATCCAAATGTACCAAAAGACGATAAAAATGTATATATTGACCAGTATTCTGTTCAATCCTCCTACAACATATAGGCTTTGCCGCTTTAATGATGTTAAGATGACAAATTTTGAAGTGCACTGGTCCATAAGGATCAATAACGATTTGAAGAGAAGATGAAACTCAAACAACTCTGCTTCTCAGGAATCGAGGATCACATGATCCATGATCACTGGTTTCACTAGAAAAAAAATACAAAAACGGCATATTCCGGGGAGGGAAAATATTTACGTCTATAGTTTTAAAGTTTACGATGTCAAGTTTTAGAAATAAATCAAATGGTATGATTAAGTGAAAGAAATACAAAGAAGTAGATAGTATTCATATATTATATTCAAGTTTGTGATCAAGAAGCGCACCAAAGAAGACGCTCCACCTAAACCCGGAAAATAGCATGTTGTTTGAGATGTTCCTGGACCACCACTCACGGTCCTCGCCCACTACCCGCAATTCTTCCTGCTGCAGAATTTCCGAGTCTCGCGCCTGGTCTGTTGCAGCGTGCTGCTGCTGCCGCTGGTTCACTCCTGGGATGCCACGCTCCACCTCCTCCACGCCGTATCCTTGATTAATCCGCCCATCAGACCCGCGTTGAAGATTCCCAAACCTGCTGGCAGAGACTTGCTCCGAGCTGCAGTACCTGTTCGCTAAGAAGGATGGCTCCAAGGACCTGTTGTGCAAATAAACAGAAGAGTTATGCAAACCCAACCCCCCACCCCATAAGCTACTACCTAAAAGATAATCAGTATAATTAGTAAAGCCACGTAGTGTTCAATGGGGTGGCTGCGCTTAATGAGATTGCGATAGTTCGAAGAGCGAAACATGTAGCTATCGGGATTACAAGAGCTTGGGGACAGCTTCCCAGAAGATCCGTGTCAAGGAAGTCTATGATTTCTATGGTTGTATGTTCAAATCCTAGCATAGGGGTCAAGCTTAATACGGATGGGAGTTATGATAGCAAGAGACAGATAGGAGGAGGTGGTGGTATTATAAGAGATAGTAATGGTGACTGGCTTGGCGGTTTTAGCATGAAGGTTTATCACAAGTCTCCGAGTATCGTGGAATTAATAGCACTATGGGAGGGGCTGAAATTGGTAGAACGTTTGGGCTTTCAAGATGTGATAGTTGAGGTAGACGCAAGAGAGGTGATTGATCTAGTGCACAATACAGTGAGGGGTAGAGGCCCGGGAGCGCAATGGATTACACAAGTTCGGTTACTTTTGGCTAAGAATAAAGGTTTCCATCTAAAGGGAATTCTACGGGAGGCTAATATTTGCGCGGATTGGCTGGCTAGGAATGGATGGAAGTATAGAGATGATTTCACGTGTCTTGGAGACCCGCCAGATGGTATTTGGAGCCTTCTCACGAAGGACTGTATGGGGAATAAGACGCCTAGAGTTATATATGATTCTAGGTTGGTTAAAAATGTAATAAATTAGTTTTTTTTTGTTTTTTCGCATAACATGATCCTTTGGATCTCCGATGTTATCAAAAAAAAATATTCAAGTTTGTGATGATAATTTAGCGCATAAAAAAATCACCAGATGTTATTAGAATACGAGATTTGTTATTCAAGGATATTCAAGGATAATTAAAAAAATTATCATTCAAATTTATTGACTTTACCATTTAAGAACATTTTAATTTTTAAAAGGAAAATATCTCTCTAATAATAAATTTAATTTTTTTCCAATCAGTAATAAATAATTTTTTTAATACATATGATATATAGTCATTTGTATTCGTAATCATTTTAACTCTAATATAATTAGATTCCAAAACCTCTTGGTCTTTGCGGAGTAGTCAACCACTGGACCAACTATCGATCGTAATAAATAATTCTTTTACTTCTTACTTAATCATAAATTTAAAAAAAAAAAAAGATAAAACTTATACTACAATTACCTTTATTTTAATTATTTATTATTTAATATTTATAATATACTATTTATTTATTTTATTTAAAAATCCGGTTAACGCCATCAACCTCCACCACATTCTGTATTCTCCACCGACCAACACCACCTCCGACATTATTCGCTGACCACCACTATCTTCGTCCACAATCACCACCGACTAGTTCCGTTTTTGTCATCGCCATCAATTACTACCAACCAATTCCACCACACGGTTGCGTTCGGTTAATGATTTATTTTTAAATTAATTCCAATAAAAATAAAAAAATTATAATTTTGGTCGGGGTAAGTTCATATCTACATCCACGAATGTTAAAAAAAAAAAATTAGTTGTATGTATTGTTATAGTACACAAAAATAGATTTACCTAATGTCACCATACGATCGCATCCGTTAATTTGAAAACTCACATGTGATTCCAAAAAAATCAGAAAAAATGCATTTTGGAAGAGAAATGTTCATATCTATATTTGTGATATTTTTTCAAAATTTTTGATTTTTTTTACAAATTTGATATTTTGTTTTTATGTATTTCTAAAATATAAAAAAATAGAATTATGTACTTATAATAATCAAAATCGTAAAGTCAATCTAAAACTTTTTCTAATTTAATAAAATAATTTTGTCTCTTTATTAATGGTGAATACACTATTTGTATGTGTAATTAACTATTTTAATATATTCTCTCACTCCAACCCTTTATTGTGAAATTTTTGTGTTTCTATAATACACAAAAATACACTAAATCATATATTCTCTTTCAATCAAGCCCCTTTATGTATGTGATTTTATGTATTTCTATAATACACACATCTCTGTTAGATGTATTACAAAAATACGCAAAATCATAACTTATTTTCCGTCCAACCTTTTTTTGTCTGTGATATTGTGTACATAGGGACACATAAACGGATAATTTTGTGTGTTTCAAATTTTTTAATAATATATTACGTAACAAGTTTTCTTGGAAAAAATCTAACAAGTTCATATCACTCTCTTTTTCCTTTGATTTTTTATATTTATTCATTAAATACTTTAATTTTATAAATCAAAATTTTGACATTATATTAAAAAAAAGTGATGTAGCATTGAATTAATATTATGAATATATTGTCTTTGTTGCACAATTACTCCCACATAAATAAGAGAATTTAAACGATTGAACATAATAATTGATCATTTTCATCATTGACATACTAGGGTTATCCTCCTTTATACTTATTCTCAGCCTTCCATGCTAGACAATCTAATACCATAGACAACCTTAATTTTAATACTAATGTGTTCCTTGATAGTCATGTTATGTGTTGAGATATAAAATCTCATTAATAGAATGTCTTCTCCTAACGGTTCGGACTTTTAGTTGAGTTGGCAATTTAACATGGTATCAGAGCTCCACGGACCTTGAGATCTTGGGTTCGAGTCTCTCGACCGTCACCCACTTTAATCTGCACGTGCAAGCTTAGCTCTTCTCCTAAGCCTTCTATGAGCACTCTTCTCTACTAACACGTGAGGGGGCGTGTTGAGATATAAAATCTCATTAATAGAATGTGAGATTTAACGTTATGTTTGGCTCGTATCTTTTTTATATTATATTCTTGTTTTGGTTTGTCTCGTTGAATCCAACCCTCACGGGGATTCAAGAACGGGTTGAGGCTACGGAAGAACGATATGGGGCGTGGTGGGTTATGGGGCTTATTTTTCTTTTACGAGATGAAGTGTGACTTGTGAGAATAGGTAAACCTGCCCCCTCCCCATTGACATTCCTAATCCTATCCTATAAACTTGAATGTAAATTACCTGAAATCCGTTATATCCAAAACCCAATAATTATATGCAATATATTGGATAGTTATAATGGTCTAATTTTCAAACCCTAACTAATAATTTGTAAATTGAACATTTGTTATATGAAACGAACCTAAAACACCCCCTAATGATATGGCTAATATTTATTAATAACTTCACGTGTTTTTTATATTATAAGGAATATATAAATATTGGAGAAGAATGGTGGTTTGGGCCAGCTGTTGTTGTTAGATCATAAGGTTACAAGCGTACATTAAAAAAGACACACCATGCCAGTGATGCCACCCTGTTCTATAAGACGACGATTTCTTTAAAAAAATGACAACTTGAGCACCATAATCGAAGGAAGATATTTTTGGAGGTAGGTGGCATATGCAGTTGGGCATATTCGCAAAGGAAATTTGGTTTTTGAAAATTTTGGACTCAAATGTAATAAAAGATCTTGAAATGTACTCAAATATCAATTATTCACAAAAAAAATCTTAACCTAATCATATAAAGTCACTTTTAGTAGAAAGGAAGAGTGATAAGCGAAACGTAAGGATCTTCACTCCTTCTCAGATCCCTTTTTTTATTCCTTTTTTTTCATAAAAATGGCTACTGAAACTGAACACTACATTACTTCAGAAGAGCTCAAAACCCATAATAAACCTGGGGATTTATGGATCTCTATCCAAGGTAAGGTTTATGATGTCTCAAATTGGATCAAAAACCACCCAGGCGGAGAATCTCCATTGTTAAACCTTGCTGGCCAAGATGTAACTGATGCATTCGTAGCATACCATCCCGGTACTGCTTGGAAATATCTCGACGATTTCTTCAATGGGGTTTACCTTAAAGACTACACTGTTTCGGAAGTGTCCAAGGATTATCGAAAGCTTTTATTCGAGTTTACTAAAATGGGGTTGTTTGAAAAGAAAGGCCATGGCGTGTTCATCTCCTTGACATTGATAGCTCTTATGTTTGCTGTGTGTGTTTATGGTGTTTTGTGCAGTGAAAGCATGTTTGTTCATTTCCTCTCCGGGTGTTTAATGGGGTTTCTCTGGATTCAAAGTGGTTGGCTTGGTCATGATTCAGGACATTATCAGATCATGATGACGCCAAAAATCAACAGATTTGTGGAGATTTTGACAGGAAATTGCTTAGCTGGGATTTGTATAGCTTGGTGGAAATGGAATCACAATGCACACCACATCGCTGTAAATAGTCTTGAATATGATCCTGATTTGCAACACATGCCATTTTTCGCGGTATCTTCTAATTTCTTCAACTCCCTCACATCACATTTCTACGGAAGAAAATTGAAATTCGATTCCGTAACTAGATTCTTAATTAGCTATCAGCATTGGACTTTTTATCCAGTAATGTGTTTAGCTAGACTTAATCTATTTGCACAATCATTCATATTATTGTTATCTGATAGAAGAGTACCAAAAAGAGGTCAAGAGCTTCTCGGGTTGCTTGTATACTGGACTTGGTACCCTTTGCTCGTTTCATGTTTACCCAATTGGGGTGAAAGAGTAATGTTTGTAATGGCAAGTTTTATAATAACAGGAGTTCAACATGTTCAATTCTGTTTAAACCATTTCTCATCAGATATATACGTTGGAAAGCCAAAAGGGAATGATTGGTTTGAGAAGCAAACTAGTGGAACTTTAGATATTTCTTGCTCACCATGGATGGATTGGTTTCATGGTGGATTACAATTTCAAATTGCTCATCATTTATTTCCTAGACTACCTAGATGTCAACTCAGGAAAGTTTCACCATTTGTAAAAGATCTTTGTAAGAAGCACAACTTGCCATACAATTGTGCATCGTCTTTTTGGGAAGCTAATGTGTTGACTATCAAGACTCTTCGAAATGCAGCATTGGAGGCACGTGACTTAACTAAACCTGTCTCGAGGAATTTAGTGTGGGAAGCTGTTAATACTCATGGTTGAGATTATTATTTGTAAATTTATCTTGTCATATTAAAGCTTTATAAGATGTAATATTGAGGACAAATATTGTATGTCATTACTCATTATCCATTTTCTGAGTAAAATATTGTATTAACTATTTTGTATTAGCTAAGCAAGTACTTGAAGTTGATATTAACATGTTAAATTTTAAATTGAGGTCATTATAATTCTCGTTGTAGCTGTGGGTAATGGACAGTTTTTTATCAACGAGGGGTGGGTGTGGTGTGTGCAATCTCAAGCAAATGGTGATTGTTGTATTACCTGGCACTGCCTTTTCCAGAATGGTAGCAGATCAAAGAAATAAACTCTGATTATTACAATGCAACATAATTCCAACAAGAAAAAATATGAGTTATCACAACAAGATTTGTCCATTTCTTCTGGATCAATGGGTCTACCTTTTTTTAAGGCCGGGTTTCAGAGAGAAGACACTAAGAACATTAGAATTTGGACACTTTTACCTAGAGTTCTATAATTTAATACGAAGGGACACATGACAACTCCAATCGGAGCTCTTGAAAGGTTTTTGGGCAAGAACCCCTCAAGAGCCAATAATATTTGATAGGCTAGGTTGTACTACGTCGTGAATGTCGACGAAGACCAAACTTTCTGATGAACTAAATGGACCAATGAAGGTGCCTCGGCTTTACCTGTATATTGCTACCACTAACTGACCGAGGCTATATATTACACTGATATCAGGATCCACTGAGTGCAATGTCTCGCGAACAATTTACAAAAGAGATACGACAAAAGGTCAATATGTGATATACTGGGTTTTCATTATCTATAATACCGGTGCCTTAACCCCAAAAAAGGTAACTCTAATATATTTCAATGTTCATTATTACAGTGGGATTTTTAATTTCATATATTTTCCCTTAGTTTTCGATTCCAATATTAACTTGACGTTTTAGAGTGCTATCCAGAGACACACCTCCCTATGGTCCTGATTTTGGTCTGATTTCAGATTACCGCACTCTACTGAAAGCAGATCCAATCCAAATCTCACTAGCAACCTCTATCGAAATTTCACCATCGGATATTTCATACTCTATCAGTATCCAAGTTTAAAAAATAGCATGAATAGTATAGCTCTCTTAAGATTTCTACAAATATCGTTTTTTTTTTTGAAAAAGTATACTTTTTGGCGGTTGGTAGTCGCCGACTGTGAGATAAATTATACCGTTGAGAGTGTTACTCTATACAAGTTACACATTGTTCCAAATGATAATATTGTGACAATTAGGGCAGAGTAGAACTTTAACAAAGCTAAAAAACGTGTTAATTTTTACCAAAACGACCCAAAATATATGTTAATTTTACTTGAGCCAACCTTACCGAGGTTACCTTATGATTTTTCGGATCCATGTACTTTACCTATATATTACCCAATCTATTGGGTTGGACTTCCCAAACCGAAAAACTGTGTAATAAAAAGAAATATAAAACATGTATATCAGAGAAGTCATTTTATTTGGTTTCTCGGATATTCCAATATGCATAATTTATTTTGAAGTATTCAATTCACGACTTCTTGATATATAATGTCAAAATTGTATGTTTGATCTTTAGAAGTATAATGATAGCAGTTTTTTCAAATTTTGGCATTTATTTGATTTTCGTTTATGAGTTAAAAAAAGTTTGACTAATATTGACTAACGCGGGTAAACCGAAGGTATCTGTAGGTAACCGAATTAACCCGAGAGTAAACTTTTCTTTACACTACCCTTGGGTTACCCTAAAAATTCTATTAACCGAAATATATTACCCTTGGTTTATCCTCACCTCTAAACCAGGTACACCCCCTCCATGCTCTCTCTTAGTGACAATATTGATAAAATAAGATAGGTGGTTTCAAATTACGAAAGATTAGTTTGTGTGTATCGATAATTATTGAAAAAGTAACCAAAATAAAAGATAACATAATTAAACTACAAAGGTAATAAAATATGACATTCTCGTGATATATACTGTTAGTCCAAATAATGTTTTCGATAATGGTCAAACAATGAATATGTTCATTGTTATCAAATCAAAATTGAGCTATTTGAGATACATTTAGCATGAAATAAATGAGCATGATGAGAAGAGTATGTCCGGAGTTATGGAGCTAGAAGGTCAAGATCAGGAGGTGTATTAAATTGATAATCTATTGAATTTTTTTAGATTATAAGAGTTGGGAGGTATTTAATTAAAACTTTTAACAATCTTTTAAAATTTGGTGTATTCAATTAGGATGTAAAGAATATTTTAAAATCCTAGTGTATTCAATTAGGACTTTTTAAATTTTTGAATTTTTTGTAATATTGGAAACTCTTTGGATTTTAAAAGTCATTGGATATCATAGGACTTTAAAGTCCGAATAAAAATAAAATCATCATTAGAAATCCTTCAGTAAGAAAATATATTTATAAAGTATTTAGGAAAAAAATCTACGAACTTAAAACCTGACCATCTAAAAAATAGATTGAATTTTTTTATAAATCTATTTCAATTATTATAGAGTAAATACCACTTTTGCCCCCTGGTTTTTCAAGCGATTGACAGGTTGCCGCCCATTGTTTAAAATGCGCTTGGATACCCCCTAATTTTTGTTCTCGTGACTCGTTGCCCCCTACTAACGTTTTCCGTCCAATTCTACCGTTAAGTGTGACGTGGATGTTACATGTCAGCATTTTTTTTAATTCTAATCCTAATTAATCAATTAATTAAAGGGCAAAATGGGTTTTTAATAATTATTTTAATATTATTAATGAAAATAATAAAATAAAACACCCCTACCCCCTCACTCCCCCCCCCCCCCAGAACCCCCTTCCCCTCTTCTTCGTCTTCCCCATCTTCTTCTTCTTCCCCGACTTCTGTTTCTTCCAAAAAAACACCTAATAAACCAGCTCAATCGAAGAAGCACCTCTGGAAGATGAAGTGGCATTTGGTAGATGCAGAAAGAAAGAATGAAAATCTCCAGTACAAAAAATATCGAACAAGTAAATCTTTTATTCCAAGATCTTGACAGAAGCATTGTTACAGTCAATTGCCACAGTCATGTTTCGTTTATCAAATCCCTATGCAAATCCACTCCTTACCCTGATACACGTTTCGACTCGTTAAAACTTTCCATTGATTTAATATTGGTCCAAACATACTAACTTATCTTCTCCATTCTCGTCAATCAGCTTTATCAGAAGTAACAAAGCTTTCGGATATCTATTCCAATGGCAGAAATATTAACATTGTTGAAAAGCAAAAAGGTACTATTCAAGATTGTCAAGAGCTTCATCAGAAAGCATTATCTACAAAAATCAGTAAGTAAAATGAGTGTTATTGGGTCAAGATCAGGAGGTAAAATATGACTAATGATGTTGGTGAAGCAGAGGATGCTACAATGATATAGATCGATTCTGGTAATTAACGACAATGCCTTTCAAGGTTACTATGATTATGATAAGCATATCAACTAATCACTGTTTTGTTTCACAAATAATGCAACTATTTAGATTCCCCAATTGGTTACTATTTTCTTTTCATTTGGAAAGCTTAAAGATTCAATCTTTGATGTAAATGGATACCATTTCTTTACGAGCCAGTAGGAGAACAGTTCATATTCATCAACATAGCCCCACCAACCATAATTTCATTAAATATACTCAGCTTTTATAGCCAAAAGTGCTTGCTTAGAAGATGATGTCTGAGCTTACTTCTGGTACACTTATTCAACTCTCCATATGTTGATATTTTGATATTTCAATCTTTAATTTGTTGAGTCTTTAAAATTGACTTAAACTTAACCCTTAAACCTTTAACCTTAACCCTTAAACCCTAAACCTTAAACCTAAAACCTTAACCTTTACCCACACCTTTATCTTAACTTTAACCTTAACCTTAAGCATAACCTTAACCTTGATGTTAAAACTTAACCTTAACCTTGAACCTTAAACCTTAAACCTTAACCTTAACTTTAACCTTAAATCTTACACCTTAAACCTTAAACCCTAATCTTCATCTTCATGTTAACCTTAAATTTAATCTTAATGCCTAAACATTTATCCTTAAACCTTACATCTTAAACATTAAACCTTAAAACTTAATCTTCATCTTCACCTTAACCTTAACTTTAAACTTAACCCTTGAACCTTTAACCTTAACTCTTAAACCCTAAACCTTAAACCTAAAACCTTATCTTTTACCTTTACCTTCACCTTTATATTAACTTTAACCTTAACCGTAACCATAACCTTAACCTTGACGTTAAAACTTAACTTTAATCTTGAGCCTTGAACCTTAAACCGTAACCTTAACTTTAACCATGACCTTAACCTTAACATTTAACCTTAAACTTTACCTTAAAACTTCAAATTTAAACCTTAAACTTAATCTTAATCTTAATAATTACCCTTAAACTTTACCTTAAAACTTTAACTTTTTAACCGTAAACTTAACCTTAACCTTAACCTTAACCGTAACTTTACCATTAAACTTAACCTTAAACTAAACCTTAACCTTAACCCTCAATCCATTATCATTTAGCCGGGGAAGCTCGGGCATGAAGAACTCTTATGTTCAGGAATATCTCAAGTTCTTCACTTCTACTAGCAAGTGAGTATTAGTATATCTTTTATTCTTTTGCTTTCGTCTTTTTCCTCACCAATTAATTGTGAAATCAACAAGAAAGAGTTGAAAGGATTAAAGGGTATTAATGTGAAGAGAGCTACTTATATTCTTGAATTACGTGAAGATTCTACTAATCCATTCAAGTCTGTAAGGGCTATATTTTTCTTTTGTATTGTGATGGATCATGGATGATAGTTTTGTTGCTTGTTTTTAACAGCTTGACGATTTGGAAAAAATTGGTAAATCTGCGAAGTAGGTATTGTTTTAAACTTAAGTAGTTACTTTTTAAGGTTGTTAGTATTAGAAAGGTTTATTTTTCGAGTGATGTTAAAAAAAGAATCTCTTAATAGTTACAGGTGAAAATTATGATGAAAAGGATAGTTGGAGATCTTTTCAGTTTTTTGTAATAACTTCATATGTTGTTTGTAACCAAGGATATATGAAGTAAGGACAGTTGGAGATCTTTTACTTTTTTGTAATCACTTCATATGTTTTTTGTAACCAATGATATATGAAGTAAGGACAGCTGGAAATCTTTTCAGATTTTTGTAATAGCTTCATATGTTTTTTGTAAACAAGGATATATGAAGTGTTATTGTGATTAATTCATAAAATCACTTCATATATCTGCAGTTTATCCCACAAAGGCCAAAGTGTATGATATGAATGTCATGTAAATCTTTAATATTGCCTTTGGGAGAAAAATGCTTTTAATTTTAAAAAAAATTGTGTATTATATTTTTCTCAAAAGTTTTGATTCAACTATACACGCGGAAGAATTGTTCATCTCAACTGTAAAGAGCTAGATTAAAACTAGAATTTTCACTAAACTGTATTAGTTAAATGTTAATATAATGGTGATAATTTGCAGAAAAGAGGAGATGTAAATGCAGCGGATCATACATGTCGAACAGCTATACACGGGCGTGCAGTTTGGGGGTTTAGTTCAAGTTGTTAAGCTTTTAGTACAAGAAGGTGGCATGTAAGATTTGGGTTTGATTGATCAGTGTTTATAATTTTTTTCTGATTTTGGGTTAAATGCTTCATTGGTACATGTATTATGGGAAATGGCCAAATATATTGCATCATTGGTCCCCGTATTCATTCTCATTATTGAAATGTGATAAACCGTTTTAACTGTCCCCGTTTTCAAATATAGATTTTTTACAGGGATTAGTGGTACAATATAAATTGCATAATGGGTTTCATGTAGCACTACTTGAAGAACCAGGTTACTGGGACGATAACAGATGTTCAAGTGGAGCCAAAATGGGGTTGCGGTTTCATCGTATTGTATTAAGAATGAGGTGAATCGGGGAGCAGTTCAGTGCTGGAAGAGATGGAGAATTCATAATTAAAAATAAGTGCTAGGTTTTTCAGTTGGTCATAGTGAATAATGATATATTTTTCAGTTGGTCATTCCACAATTAAAAATTCATAATGTTTCATTAAGTTGGGGATGACTTATGTTTCACTTTTTTTAATTCATAGTAACTCTATGGGAAATTTTGTGGTTGTTATTCTTTTTTTTTTCCTAATGTGGAATTGGGTGGAAACTCGCTAGAGAAAACACAAAAAAGATCCCCTTTTGATTTGTTTGGTTTTTCTTCTTAATTTCTAATTTTACCGCTACTCTAGACATATTTCATGTTATTTAAAATAGAAAATTATATCTATTTTTTAAAATATCACATATATTTGTGAATTTTTTAGAGAGTTTCTTGAATAATATCTGGAAAAATACAGTATCAAAGGCAAAATATGGTGGTTAAAAAGTATATTTATGTTCTTCATATATCACTTAAGGATTTGAGAATCCTATATTTCTTTTGTTTTATATGTAATTGTTATAGCTCAATTCAATTATCGACTTTTTTTATTATTGTGTAATTTTTTTAATCATCGAAGTGCCTTAAGGCACATGTAATACTTAGTACATTACATATTAAGATAGTAGATTTTATCGATTTACGTATCTAATTGAAATATATAAATTATATATATAATTTATATTTTACGATAGCAAAATATATATATATCGAAACAGGGCTGGATTAAGCGGATATATTATTATTTTTTTGTTACATAGGAGAGCCACTTTGGACTCGGAGTCGCTGACTTGGTTCGAACCTGCACCACTGGATTGGATGACCAAGGCCCTAGCCAGTGAGCTAATCTCAACTGGTTAAGCGGATATTTTGATACTACTAAGTTTTGATTTAGGTCTAAATTAATATGTTTTGCTAAAATTAAAGTAAAGTATAGATTAAAAACTCGTGTGCACGGCCGTATGAGTTGGATTTTCACAGATTGTTCGATCCATTTGCTCATCTAGTAATACCAATACGATACATGACAATAATCTAAATATGATATGAATTGGACCCATGGAAGAGGCCTTTTTTTTTTTTTTTTTTTTCGATCGATGACTGCGTATACTCCTTGGCCAATAGCCATGGAAGAGGTGTCTAATTTGAGAAGTCGGTGAAACGAAGTCTTTAGTTCCCTAAAGAATTTTATCTTATAACTTGGAACTTAAGTAAATAAGGAAAAAGGAATAAAATCAAACACGTCTCTACTACTTACTAGTATAAGGAATAAAACGACCTACCTATTCAACCACGAGTCTTCCGACCAAAAGAAGACCACTAGTCTCCTCATCAACTCACTCTCTTTTGTTCGTTGGCTCTAAATACTCTCTTTTAGATCTATTCCAAATCGATTTCTTAGTTACTATTGAATATTGATATTCTTAATTATGTGTAATATGTCAAAGCTTAGTAATGATAGTGGAAGCACAAGCAACTCACCGGCTTGTGCGGTATGCAAATATCAACGGAGAAGATGTGCTCCCGATTGCGTTTGTGCTCCGTATTTTCCGGCCAATCTCCCAGAACAATTTATGAATACTCATAAACTTTATGGTGTTAGTAACCTAACGAAAATTCTAAATTCTGTCCCACCAGAGAAAAGAGGAGCGGCAGCAAATTCAATAATAAGGGAAGCTAATTATCGTGCACAAGACAAAGTTTATGGAGCTCGTGGAGTAGTTTTACTCCTAGAAAAAGAATTGAATCGTTCGATGGTGGAACTAAGAGAGATCCGTCGACAACTACAGATTTATCGGTTTCAACCTAAACCCATTGAACAAGAGATATCCACTGATTTTCATGATAATGAATCAAGAAAACAATATTTGTACAGGTATTTTTCTATCGGTTAATGTTTTTTACTAATAAAAAATCACAGTAAGATTAAATGCTTGTTTCAGCTAACAATTCCCTCCGTACGTAGCAATTTCATCTTTATTACTAGTAATTGTTTTCCCATCTTACAAACAAAAGTTCGTGTAGGTTTTTTGTGAGATCCAGTTTGCAAGTTCGAGTGTATTACATGTAGACATATATAATACTTCGTCCCATTAGTTTCAATTGTTTAACCCTATGGATCTAAGTTTCTACTATTCCTAGAAAAAGGGAAAACACTTCTTGGAATGTGTCACACTAAAGAAAATAATTAAAATTTGGCTAATAAAATGGAGCATGAAAGCACTTTTACTAATTTGTAATTTGTTTATTTTATGCATGCAGCTTGTCAGATCTAAAAAATGCACAAAGTTGGCAACCTATTCAAATAAAAGAACCAATTAGGTCTATAAGTCAAGCTTCAAATCAGATAGCATCAACTTGGAGTGATCAAGAAGAATCAACGTCAAGCGTGATGGTGTCTTCAAAAGATTTGAAACCTTGGCATGAGGAATCAGCACATGCTGGTTTTGATTCAAAGAAAACAATTAACTCCAGGTTTTTTTTCTATAAACTTATGTAGTTCTATTATAAAACAATATATATACTAATTAGTCAATTGAAGATATGAGATCTGCCAAAATTGATTACTCTGTAGAAAAAGAAAAGACAATTATCAGGCATGTTCTGCCTGGCTGGTTTTCCTCTTTGTGGATTTGAGTCGCCTGCTTTGCCCTCCCCTCACCCTCGCCCTACCCAACCCCATTCATATAAAATTAGAACTAGCTACTTTGGTTTAAGGGATTGGGCAAGTGTGGGATTTTTACTTAGACTAAGGGGCGAATTTAATATAGAATTTATTGGCTTGTTTTTCAATTTTAAAATTTCCTAATATTCGATCATTATTTTAAATAATCATCTATGATATTCAATAAGATTTGAAAGAGTTTTATAAAATCTTATGTATTTGATTTAATTTTATTTTGAATTAATGGTAAAAACTCAGGTTGAGTTGACATATGTTTTAGAATCTAGAAGGAGCTGGTTTTTCTTGCTAGGTAGCTTAATAGTCAAATGCAACACACAACTAGCTAGGTGGTATTGGAGGGAAAGGTTGTTCCCTTTTTATGGGGGTAATTAGTTAGTTTGTGTGGACGAGGGAGAAAGATTCTGTTGATGTGAAGCAGGGCCTGAACTTAAAATTTCTTAATTAGAATATCCATTCAATGAAGTAATTACTATCCAGCTAATTGTTAGAAAGAAGTTTTTTGTGTCCTCAAGTCACCGATTATAAAAAACGCCAATGCCCTATTTATTGCTTGAATTACAGATGTGAAAATGACTTCTTGGATTAGGGCTGATCTTTGAGAAGACTAGTTAGAGACATGATGCTAAGTAGTCTAGTCTTAGACTCTTAGAGCACCTTTCCTAGCTTAAACTATAAGTCGTGTACAATAATATTTCAGCTTAACTTATAATTATGAATTTATGGTTAAGTATGTAACATTGTTCTTAATATTACTGCAGGTTACTATTAGAATATACTCCTCAGAATGCTCAAAACAAAGAACAAGGGTTTGCTAGTCAAGATGCTAATCAAATACAATCTTTAAGTGATGAAGTAAAACCAAGAAAAGTTGAAAAGTTGTTGTCTAAGGCCTTGCAACCTTTGGCTAAGGGATCAACAGTTATCAAGCCGTCTAAGGCCTTCCAACATTTGGCTAAGGGATCAACAATTATCAATCCATATCGTGAATCAAATAAAAAAGTCCAATCTAGGTATTTTTTCTATCAATTTATGCTAGTTTACATATGAATTTATATCAAAATTCGGTTGAAGAAATGAGAATTTACTCATGATTATTGAAGCATTTTCCTGCTTTAGTTGTTGAAAATCACCTGACCCCTGACCCAACTTCACCCCAACACATTCAAATAATAATAGGATGAACAATTGGCTTTGCTCCTTGCAGGAGCATAGTTGTGTTCCAAGACATAGTATTGGCACATGTACGTTTTGCGAATAAATTTCGAGAATAAAGATCACATATTTGTGCAGCGTTCATTTTCCAAGAGATTATGGAAGAAGTGTGTGTACATAGGTGCAAAGTTAGATATGGTGGCAATGATTCGTGTGCACTTGTTGAGTGATTGATGCTTCCTTTCAAAAACAATAAGTGAGATCAAGGTAAAACTTTTACATGATCAAATAACAATTAGGGTGAAGTTGGGTCAAACACGATAAAAATCTCTGGAGAACAAATAAATAGTCAGACTATTTGTTGACAACTCTAAATATATATCACACCTAATGGTTCATCTTCATCTTTTCAATTCACCTCTTGTTTCTTTTTATACATGGAATGTTAAAAATTGTGGTAGAAAACAACTAGCTTTAAGACATCATTGGGTATTCTCAAACATATACTATACACCAATCTTGATATCTTCCATCTACTTTTATCTCATGTTATTATTCTCCATATTCGGATATATTTTAACAGAGGAATCATAATGGACACTCTATTATGATCTTTATCATCTCTTATCCTTATATGTAAACTAGTATCATGAAATAAAAAAAAGAAAAAATTAGTTTTAAATAAAGAAGCTATAATAATATTGTAATTTCCAAACTTCGGGTGATACATATCATTACTCTTACTTGTTAGTTATACATTATATGTTTTTTTGCCACAAATGTCCCTCTTACATGTTGTTTCTATGTAATTCTGTTGGTGCAGTTCTTTCCACGATAATGAAATTAGCTCAAGTCCGCTAAAGGAGAAGAAACTTCCGAAAGTTAAAGCTAGATCTCCTTTCAGAGAGATCAATTCAGACCACCTTGAGACAAGCAATTAGGGCACTATAACAATTAATAGAGGCAAATTGGGAAGAATGAAATTTTCCATACGAGCCTAAAAATTGCAGGAACATTTTGCTAATGGGGTGCCTATATAGGTAGAATTAAATTTATTTGTATGCTTTTAGGAAAGATAAAAGTAAGTCTTATTTCTATTTATTTATTGAAATCTTTTAATTTATTTAACATTTATAGAACCGATCCACTCATGTAAAGCATATTTTCGTTTTTCTCAATTTAACACCAACACAATTAAAATTTAATGTGAGCGGGGGGTGGAATGGTTTACTTGGTGGGGTGGGGGACGGGACTAGGCGGTTTAGCGCCAAAAAGACAACGAGACAGGCATAAGAGAATAGTTTGGGAATTTTTCTTTGTCTCGTACTATATTATACGATATACGACATTTCAGACGTTTAGTGTTTAAAACCTCTTTTTTCTAATCAACTAATTATGTCATTTATCTAGGTTTACACATAATTGTTTGATTAGTTTAAAGGGAATTCATAATTTTTTTTAACATCAATCTTGATAATTGTGCATTCTGGGGTAATTCAACATCATCTTGCCAAAAAGATGTATGTTGTATATGTCTCAAGAACGAACCGAGCTCTAACTTTTTGACTTTACATGTTACAAATTTTCTATTACAGTTTCTTACGATGCATGCTGTTGCTGTTTTCTTATATAAGAAAGTTGCATCGTAATTTATTTTATAGATAAATAATTTAGAGAAGGTTTTTTCCATCTATCCTTAAATTAATATTATTATTACTTTTAATAATATTGTTACCATAGTTTCTATTGTTATTGTTTTGGCCGTTATCAATAATTGTGGTATTATTATCTATTTTTTTCATAAAGTTTTTGTTATATAGATTTGAAATTTTATAATATTCCTTGCATACTTGTATAGCTTGATCACAAGTTTCCAAAGAATTACAAATTTTATTATTATAAAGTAAGTTATTTCTATTTTTTCAGATTTGTTAGGCCGTTGTACAAATTAATTCAAAATTTTTATCTTCAAGTTTAAAACATTTAATAATATCTTGAATTTAGTTTAAAATCCAAAGATCAACCCTATTAGTGGTTTCATTTCCAGTCTTAATGTTTAGCGAACTAGCATACCAAACTTCTTTTGCCCAAGGGCATCTAAAAATAATATGTTCAGTGATTTCAGTGTTCTCATTACAAACTTTACGGATATTATTGTTACTACATTTTCTCTTAAAGAGATTATCCTCGGTTGACAAAGATTTTTAACAACTCTCCACATAAAATTTCTAATTTTTTGTGTAGTTTCTATTTTCCAGATAAGTTTCTAATTTTTTTATTATTAAGATATATAGTAGGTTATTATGTTCTTAATCTTATTTTTACTATCATATTCTGTTTTTGGTTTATGGTATGCTTCTTTAACAGTATATATACTAAGCTTACAATAATCAGTGCAAATTTGGTCTATAGATAGACAATTTTTGGGATAACCATGTGTTAGATTTTAATAACTTGATCGGAGGTATAGAGGTTATTTAATAACTCAATATTCCAAGTTTTGTTACTATTAAAGTCTACTCTGCTGTATTCAGAGTTTAAAGGTTTTATATTTTCATTATTGTTACAAAATCATTTATTGATGTTAATTAGGTTTCCATTACCGAATTTCTATGTTATGTTTTTTTATAAAAAGGTCTCTTCCATATAGGATACTTTTCCAACCCCATGAGGGTGCATTACCCAGTTTAACTTTAAAGAAGTTATTGACAAAAAAATACTTTCCTTTTAATGATTTATGAAAAAAATAGTCATCTTTAATAGCAACATTCCAAGCTTTCTTCCCAAATAGAGATAAATACATAAGGTGAAGGTCTCTACGGTGTCGTTTGTTTTTTTAAGTAATAAGTGCTGAATGCTGAATGAACAGCTGAATAGGACTTTTTCTGTTAAGAGGCAGTGTCTGAATGATTCAGATTTAGTTTGAAATCTTAATGAAATAGACCCGTTAAGAGTCATTCAGATCTGAATTGGACAGGAAAAACAAACAGTCTTATTGATCCAGTATCTTAATGAACCAGATTAAGATCTCATTAAGTGCAAACAAACACCCCCTAAATCCAAGACCTTCTTCAAATTTTGAACTTGTTAGTAATTCCAATTTTGCCCATTATATTTTTTTTTTGTCTTTATCACCCTACCAAAAATTGGCAACCACAAAGTGTGGTAGTAAAAATTTGGACATCATATAGTTGGGTAGACTTTGTAAAACAACTTTTATTAGTATCTCTTAACCTCCTTCTGAAAGGTAAACAGTTTTCCAATTTTTTTTTTTAAGATTCTATCAATTAAAAATTGTTGGTCCTTAGTATTGCCCTACCCCATTTAGTGGGTAATCCAAGGTAATTACCCAGGTTCTTTGTTTTTTTCTTCTCATATTTAGCCTTTTTGCAATATTGCCCCATATTTATTTAATTTTAGGCTTAATCTGGTTGCATTCTTATATTTGTTCATCACACCATTAAAGGTATACATTTTGATATAATATGTTTTTTAGGAAGAAAAGGATATCATACGCAAATAGTAAATGAGTTATTTCAGGATAGTTATTTTCTATTTTAATTCCCTAAAGTGACTCTTTTTGTTTCTTATCCTTTATTAATTCATTTAAGTTTGAGTTATTAAGCAAACGACCGGGAGAGAGATAAGGTCTCCTTGTCTCATACCCTTAGTAGGGTTTTGTAACTAAGAATATCATCATTAATAATATCTGAGTAGGTTACTAAGTTGATGCACATCAAAAAAATTCTTACCCAGTCTTTATTAAGACCCATTTTATCATTAAATCCCTCAAAAATCCCATTATATATAGTTATATGCTTTTTTGATATCAGCTTTAACATCAACCATATATTTCTTAGTATTTTTCCTTTTTTTAATATGGGTAATAAGTTCATGTACAATCATTGTATTTTCCTGTATAACTTTATTGGGAATGAAAGCAATTCGATTTTCACTAACCAGAAAATTCATTAAAGGTGTTAATCTATTGACCAAGATTCTTGCTAGAATTTTATAAATGAAATTGGAGTAGCTAATTGGTCTATAGTATTTTATATTAGAAGGATTCCCAATCTTAAGGGTTAGGGAAATAAAGGTTTGGTTAATATCTTTAAGGTCTCCCTTATTATTCCAAAAATTGTTTATGACTCTCATGGCATCAGACTTAGTAATATCCAAGTAGGTTTTATAGAAATTACCATTATAACTTCTGGTATTGGAGCTTGTTTGGTCTCAATTCCCAAATGGCATTTTTCACTTTAGTTTCATTTATAGGTTTATTAAGGTCATCCGTTGATTTTTTATAAATTCTATTTTGGATGAGTAGTAAAGTGTTATTATATTCCCTCCTTTCAGCTGAAGAGAATATACTATTAAATAAGTCACAATTTCTTTATTAATATTTTTTTATCCATACTCTACTTTCATTAGCGATTCTTGTTATTTTATTTATGCTTCTCCTCTCTTTAGTACAAGAGTGGTAGTATTTGGAATTTTTGTCACCTTTAATTAGACGGAGGTTTTTAGAACTTTCCTTCCAGTATATCTTCTCTTTTTTCCACGTTTCTTCTAGATCTTTTATTATATTATTATATTTATCCCATTTGTGATTGGAGTCATTAGCTATTCAATTTTGATTTTATTATTTCAAAATCTTTTTATATTCCAAATCCTTAATTCAAGGGAACATTTTCTAAGTTTATGGTTGATCATAGCAATAGGGTTTCCCCTCAGTATTTTGTGATCATCCCATACTTTTTTAATAATGTTTGAATATTCTTTTACAACTGTCTAAAAAGATTCAAACTAGAATCTTCTTTTGTTTCTATAATCATTCTTGTCATGATATAAAATCAGAAGACATGTGTCAGAGCAAATAGTTGGAAGAACAACATTCCAGGCATTAGGGTATCCACTAAGAGTTATGTAAGGCTTTATCTAAGTTTGCCTTTATTAGTTTATTACCGGATCTTTTATTAGTTTGAGAAAATCTACAACCATTAGAGGTCATCTCCTCAAGTAAAGTGAGGATTATGAATTTATTAAAAAAATATTGATTTTTGTTGAAAAATAGTACCTCTTAATTTCTCATTTAAATTTTTATGAAATTAAAATTACCAATAATTGACCAAGCAAAATTCTTAGGGCTAAGTGCATTTAATAAAAGTAAAGATATTTCTTTTTTATAAGGCCAGAGCTAAAATAAACATAATTATAAAAAAACTTCCTTATCTTCTTCAATCTTGATACGCGTATGTATATAAAAGCATTACTCTTTATAATCTTAATTTTACCCCTTCCTTAGCAAACAAAGCTAAACCCTCTTTAACCTAATCGAATTAATGGTGTGCAACAGTTCCATGTCAATTGTCTTAGCAATATTATCAATTTTATTAAATACATTCTTAGTTTCCGATAGAAAACATACCTCCCGCCTGGTGTCGCCTAGGGTGTGATAAGATAATAGAATAAATAACGCAAATAAGCACCCTAGACTAGCACGGTTCTACAAGTATTACAAGACATATGCAAGTTTTAATGATAAGAAGATTCGTTCCTCAGGGACTTGAATGTGTTAGACGAATGGATAAATGATTCAGAATAGCAATAATTAATTAAAATACTGAAACTAAAGATGATTAATTGAGAGATTATTAATTAACAAAGTAAAAATAAATACATATAATTAAATATGAGAGAATATGAGATGAGAGGGTATAGCTTAGTTTTCTGCTAGTATGCACTAATCCTTCTAATTCTTTCTATCAAATCCAGTTTATAAGGGAGACAATAGCTCTTAGATATGTAGTCAGGATTCTAAATTCCCCCATATCCCTGGAGAGCGAACTAGGGTGGCAACCTCACAATCACGAGGGAACTAACAAAGGGTTAACCTGCTCCACTTGGGTCTTAGGTGTAGTCATACCTACTAATGATGTTTGGTGATGAAAATAAACCTTAATGACTATCTAGTTAAGCTGGTGTTGTCAGGACCAATTCCTTATTCTAGACGTTTATGTGGTGTTTCAATAGTTAGACACCCCTTCCGGGCGACCATCTAACTACTATTAGCAAAGCCCTAAATTGATCAGGTTTAAGACATACAATGAATCAAAGCACATAAAACAAATATATGGTTAAGTAGCTAGAATCAGATTAAAACATAAAATTACCAAAGAAACTTAGATAGAAAGAAAATAGAATTCATAGATTATCCATAATGCAAAACCCAAGCTATGGGAAAATTAGTTCATACCTGAAAGAAATAAACTAAAAGAATGATACAAAGATGTCATCTTGCTCTCTTCAATAACTCTAATGATATAAAACTTAAGGACTAACTTATGGGAGGCAAGGATTGTTTACAAAGGTTTAAAGGGTGTATTTATAGGTGTTAGAAGACCTAAGTCGTTTTCTTGGAGTGGAAGACAAGTAATTTGGACTCCAAGCCCAACTCAAATTCGTAACCCTAAAATATAGAAAATGTAATAATTAGCCGCTGTTTTATTCTAGTCGTAACTTCTTCTATTCAACTCCGATTGATGCGTTCCATATGTCGAAACTGATCGCCTCGGAAAGCTCTGTAACTTTGCTTCAAATCATTCTTCCAAATTCCTAACCAATCTTGAGTTATGATCACTTCTATGGTCGTAGGTGCTGAAATTCAGATTTATTTGGCAACTTTATCTTTCTATATCTTATCTTTTCCTTCCTTATCTCCAATCTACATGCAAGTATTCTTTCCTTTATGTCTTAGAACTGATTTGGCATATATTAATCACTGTATATATCTTTAAAGATCACAATTAACAAACAATTAAACCAAATATGCTCTAAAAATAATAAATCATTAAATCAAGACAAGAAATAGGAAAGTGCACTAATATATATGAAAATTAAGTATTCAGACTTCTAAAACACTAAAAATGATGTCTCCAACTAAATTTAAATCATCACAAATGGGAAGACATCAGACCGATGTTTGGAGCAGAGGTCCTTCAACGTCTAGATTGCCAGGGGCTGCCACTACCCTGACAATCCCAGGCGAGGTGTATCACTGAGCTCTTGGGTTGATTTGGATCAACCCCGTAATTCCCCTTGTCTTAGTTTCTGCAACTTCAGATTTCATTTTCTCACATGAGTTCTTATCCTTGCTCGCTTTCTTTCCTTCAATGTGTGTGTCGAGTTTTGATTCGTTGATTTTATGTTTTGTGTTCATTTCCTCCTCTTCTTCTAACGAATTTTGTTTCTCTTCTTTTCAACTGAAGCCAGTTGGTCGTCAAACTTAAATAATTTGGGGTATTATCTCTGCCGGATTCACCCATCTCTCGCATGTCTCTCATACTCTTCGAGTTCTGTTCTTGCCTTTAATTTTTCACGAAGGGAAGTGTATGAATCATTATCAACATCAAACAAATTACTCAGCCCCATCGGTTTATCAATATTTTCTTTTGTAATTTGGATTGGCTGTGTCGTGGTATTGGTATGCGTTGCGGTTTTAGTTATTGATTTGCTCTATTTAATAATTTGAGAATGGGGAGTTTTTGGTGTATTTAAATTCTATGTATCTGGTGGTGTGTAGGTGGTGATGATTGCTATGATGTTTGGCGATGTAATTGGTTCATTGTTTTTGTTCGTGGTGTAAGTAGGGATGGCAATGGTTACAGTTGAAAACCGAAACTGGTGATAACCAAACCGACTAAAAACCAAATTATATAATCGTGGTTAATACCATTAGGTTTTGATTTTGAGAAGTGTAACTGATGGTTAAAACTGTTAGGTTATGGTTTTAGATAAAAATAAAATCGAATAATAAAAAACCGTCTATTATCATATATATTTTCATATTCTATAATAATCCATGTTAAATTAGATATATTAAAATTTTAAAACCAAAATTTAAATACTAGATTTAACCAACTAAGTAATAAATATGCAGATTAATCAAAGACTAACACAATATTTTATATACCTAAAAAAAATTCTTATATATGTGGTTTGATTTATGAAAATTGATATATCTTTTTCATTATCATTTGGTTATGGTTAAAAATCGTAAGACCATTTTAAAAACCGAAACCAAATAATACATTTATGGTTTTAAATGTGTAACCGATAGTTAAAACCGTAATATATGGTTTTTAACAAAATAAATGGTTATAGTTTTTGATATTTTGCAAAAAACCGAGCCGTTACCATCCCTATGCGTAAGGGTGAACAATGATGATGGGATTGAAGGATTTGAAGATAGTGGTGTGTGAATCTTGGGCAAGTTGTAGTTGTTTGAAGATGAAGTTTTATGGGGATTGATTAGTGAGACTACAATAGTAGGTGATGTTGTGTTTGTTGATTGTTGTTGGTTGGGTTAAGAATAAGGATCGTGTTGATTTTCTAGGTTGGTTTGGATAGCAGAGCATCAGAATAAGATTTGTTATTTGAGTTTGTGCCTGATCAAGAGTTGTCCATGCCAGATGCCTTGTTGTTGCCTAAGATGTTATTCACGGCGACAGGTTGACTTTCGTATGTGGTGTCGTATTAACACCCGCTTATTTATAATAATTTCTCCTTTATTATTTACTATTAACTTTTGATTATTAACCATTGTTCTTTCCTCTTCTCTCATAACATTAAATGTGAAGAGATCAGAGGCGGCTTCCGTACTAGGTTCCACATGTTCAACGTTGAGGCTATTTTGTTGGTGATTAACCCTCGTTTTCCAGCTAATTGTTTGGCTCGAGGATATCCAGTTGTCAGTCTCTTCTAGTTCAAGCTTCTTGAATTAGCTGAAATGGCATTGTTAGGTAATCTCGTTGAAACTTTAATCCAGCTTCCTATCTTGGGTTTGATTTTATCAAAAGATCTGGCTCTTCTATTGTTTGGTAGTGGAACTCACTTTTTTCAGATAGTGTGATAGCTCCTTCTTTTGCATTAGGATGACTCACTGCGTAAACATTTATTGTTGCTGAAAGAGATGTTGTGTTTGAAATACAGGCTAATGATTTATGTTTAATGCAGGAGGAAAGAGTAGCAATAAATGCTTGGTGATGTTTGAAGGTTAAAAGAAACAAGAAAGAAAACAAAAGAAACATTAAAAATAGGAAGATTTTGGTTGAAAAGATAAGGAAAACAAACAAGATCACCAGTGGAAGATCAAAGAAGCCACAAGAGTGAAGTAATTTTGTAAAAAAAAATGGTGATATTGAAGTTGTATGTTTTGTTTTGAGAGAGAAAATAGAGAGGAATGAACAACATCTTTTGTAATAATTCAAAATGAAATCCACTAACTCCACATCTGCTTCACATTTGACTTTGAAACAACTGTTTATGAATGCTAGTTGGTGCTTAAGCACATCAAAATTACGGCTCACTTACTGAAAGTAGTTAGATGATTTTTTCGCATGGACTAGATTTACTTTTGTTAGTTTTAGTTTTAATTCTTTATAATTTTAGTTTTACTTATAAAATATTTTAGGGACCAATGTGTTTTAATGTCAAATAAACACTATTTTTCTCATTTCATACTAGACATTTATTAACATCACATTTTATAATGTTTAGGGATATCAACCAGGTAGTATTATTATAATTATCTATTTTTTCACTTAAATCAAACATCTTATGGTTTTCTATTTAATAATTTTGTTGTGAATAATCACCCAATTAACCATGTATACACCTTAAATGCTTATATTATTATTATTAATTTAGAATTTCAATAATTGAAAATCAGTTTACCTCTCTCTCTCTCTCTCTCTCTCTCTCTCTCTCTCTCTCTCTCTCTCTCTCTCTCTCTCTCTCTCTAGCTAACCCCGCCTGCCATTAATATATACTCTCTCTAAGAAAACCTAAAATTCTTAAATCACCACCACAGCTCCTCTGCAAAAACCTAGCATGCCTACATTGATTTTTAACAACCTTGCACTTTTGTAGGACACCATCGTCGTCTTACGACCCAATAATAACACCGCTACCTTACAACCCAACATACAAAAAATATTGCTCAAATCAGGTTGATCTACTCAGGTGAGTGTTTTGCTTGCTCAGGGGTCATCATGATCACTATCTAATATAGGCACATAAACCACACATCCAGAGAAATAGGATGCTGCCTTGCTCTTGCCCTTTCACCCAACCGTTCCCAAGCTCTTTAATATGATAAGTGATATGTTTTCAGGCAAAAAACCAGTATATATAGTTCTCATCCACGTTTAAGCTCAACTGGTCCAATTTAAGTGAGTCAAAAGTGGCACAATGGGTTCTTCCATATTTGGACAGTTTTGGGTCTTGCTAGTAAAACACTCACAACTTCTTCAACTCGGTTCCAAATTATGAACCGTTTCTTATCACATGATATAAACTTGAAGGAATATCTTGAGACTAAATTTAATTAGTACAATACTCTTTAGTTATGAGTTATGATTTTCAAAGATTGGTGTAAGCATTCCGCCGGCAATTCTTGTTGAGCTTTAAATAAATTTCTTAACTCTTTTTGCGGCTTATCTCGGGCTTCTTCGTGTCTTTTTGACTTCCTAGTTTCATATTCGAGTCTAAGATAATCCATGTACCTAGGATATTCACACCTAATACACTAGTTATTTCAAATTGTTTCAAAAATATATATCATCCAATATTTGCTAAAATTCAAATAACGTCAAATAAAGGGATAGATCTCACAATTAAACCTCAAAAACCAGATCAAATGACGTCCCTTAAGTTTCTAAATCTATCACAAAAAGAGAGACATCAAATTCCCTAAAGTTTGCTAAATGATCTTGATTAAATTTTTAACTAACAGGTTGTCGTGATTAAGGTTTTCACTAGGCAAACATTCTTGATTGTACTATTCATCAACACCCCTCCCCATAGGACTTACAAAGGTTATTGATCAAATAGGTGTTTGCAAAAAATGGTTTGCTCCAAAAGATCCACAATAATATTAATGGTGCACATTGATTGCATCCCACTCGCATCAATATAACAATTAAAAACTCGCAATTATTCTGCTCCACGCGCCTTGTCGTATGAATTCAAACAATTATCTCTCGTCAATATCAAACTCTCACTTTCTAAATCACACAAAAAATAACGGTAAGTAAGTAAGATTTTCACACCTAAATAAAGTATGATTGAGGTGTAGAGAAAATTCTATCGAAAGTTTATGTTTAATGTGTTATTTTATAGTACTTGGACAAGATTTAGGATTTGTTTGTATGTTTCTGATGTTCTGGTGCACAACCAATTCATATATAACATGCACCTCATACATATACAACATGCAATCCATTCATATGATGCACAACATTTGCATATAAAACATACAACTCATTCATATATAACATGCAACCTAAACATACGTAACATGCAACCCAATTGTAAATTTATACTCAAATATGTTAAACAATAGTGAATATAAATTTAAATTCTAAATATCTTGATAATAATTCATTGATCATGATAATATCATTTATAGAATAAATCTTGCATAAAGAAAGTATTTATTTTATTTGGAATATCATGGCATTGAAACATAATATAACCTTTTGGATAGAAAAAATTGAATATCTTATGGAAAACTATTCTTGAAATATATTCCTTCATTTTTTCTAACAAACAATATAGTTTTATCTATTACGTAATTCTTAAATATATAACATTTTTTATAAATGTCTCTCATTTTTCACAAAATAATCAATAATTCATCATCACCTGCAACAGAGAAGTCTCCATGGTCAGCAGGTGTCTTCGAATCTCCCGCTTTAGTTGTGCCAGTTCTGCAGCATCAGCGTAGGGAACTTGGGACGACGGTAGTTACAACATAGCGGCAGTTGAGTTCCGTCAAGGACCTTCGAGCAATAAGCCGCAAATGCCTAATTCTCGGGGTATAGATACAAGTCAGCCGCAGCAAGGGGCAAGCGAAAGGGTGCTGGTGGAATGTTTTAAATGGTGTAATAGTAATTTATCGACAAAAGGACTATACGCAAGCTGAATTGGAACATTTTTTTTTTGCGCTTTACTTGGCGTTATTTGGAATGAGAGGAACGAGGTGGTTTTCAACAAGAAATTGTTTTCCCTAACGGAGGTGATCATCAAAAAAGATAAGTTTCACGCTTCGGAATATCTTCGAGCATGGATTTTGCAACCGGAGACCTTGATTAGGAACATGATCCTTGTGGAATAGATTGGTTCGTGCAAGCCTATTAGTGGATTCAAGCTAAATACGGATGAGATTTTTTTATAATATAAATAACTAGGAGGTGCGGGTGGTATATTACGTGATACAGAAGGTAATTGGGTTAGGGTTTTGCTATGAATTTTAAATGTACGTCACCGGTGATCGCGGAGCTTGCAGCACTTCACGAAATTCTATATATGGTAGTAGAGGAAGGATTTAAAAATGTATGGATGGAAGTGGACTCGGGAGAGGCCTTATATGCACTAGAGCAGGTGGAAGAAAGGAGAGGACCAGTTTCATTTTGGGTAGATGGTATTCAAAAAATTATGGCACAAAAGCGCACTTTTGCAACTAAAGGTATTTATAGAGAAGGGAATGCGAGCGCGGATTAGTTAGCAAGATTGGGCCTAAGGCAGGACATTGGATATGTCACTTTCATCGACCCCCCCCCCCCCCAATTGAATTTGGATAATATGTACGAGAGATAGGTTCGGGTGGCAGTGTCCTAGAAGATCTTTCACCTTGGACGTGGCAGCTTTACTGCATTTATAATTGTTTTACCCACGGTCTTATGACCTCCTATGTAATCAAAAAAATATTATCTATAAAATTTTAGAACAATACAAAAAAAAAATAGAATTAAATATCTTTCTAGAAAAAAATGTGAGGCCCAATTTATTCAACTTTTGTCATCATTAAATTAAAAATCAAACCTCCATCTATAACAGTTTTGAATTGAATTAAAACCAACACTAGGATCGAAGTCGTATTCTTATGGGTCGAGTAAACAGTTATATAAATTTGATAGAAAATAAATTTAAATAATATTCATCTACGCGTTAATCGAATGAATGTATGGCTCTTAGAAACCATTACCATTCAGGAAGGTACGAAAAGGGAAGGGGCCGAGCCAGAAAATTTTGTTAAGGAGGACAAAGGGGTTCAGGGGCATCGTCCCCGGAAAAAAGTCACCAAATTTACACGATAAGTCTGTATATTATGTAAAAATTGCAAATAAGTCTTATATTATGAAAAGGTGCACTATAGGTCCCTATATTGTATAAAGATTGCAATATAAGTTTGGACATTATTTTTTTAATTAATTATTCGATAAATTTCTTTTTTTTAATACAAAATAACATATATTTTTGTTGTAAAAATTTAAAAAAAAATCTATGAATAAAGTAATTTAAAGTTTAATAAAATAATTTTTAAAAGTTAGGAGGAACCAAATAAAATTTTAAGGTTAATTATTTATAATTTTTTTTGTTTTAAATGTAGTTATAATTTTATTTTATTTTTAACCTAAGGGGGCCATGGACCCCCCCCCCCCCCCCCCCCTCCCTAAACGTAGCTCCTCCCCTGGATAAGGGTACAACGCAAATAAAATACGAAAAGTACAAATTCTTTATTTCCATGAGAATTGCATCGTTTGAAAGTGTAGCATATCTCATTGCAAGATTGGTCTTTACTCTCCAAATGTGATAAACTGTTGCCGTAAAATCAATACGCCCCACTTATATTCTCTAATTTTTCTAGGATCTTTGATTTCTTAAGTCATTTGATCGAATTCAAGATAGCGTTCATTTCTTTCTGATTAGCCAACCAATTTATTACATCATTCCAAAAATCACTAGAAAAAATATATTCGAAAAAATAGATGGTTGTTTGACTCAAAATTCTCACCACACAACCCACAAAATTAATCTAATATCGTATACTATATACTATCTTATCCTTGGTTATTAGTTCTTTTGTGGTATCATCAAAACAATGATTGCATGCTGAGAAGTTACGCATGGATATTATACAATATATATCCAAGGTCTTGAAAGAAATCAGCGATGAAATACATAATAAGACTTCTTATATAAAAATAAAATACTCACCAATGGAAAGATCAGTTGCAGAAGAAAGATGTGTGGCAGGGGTTACCCATCTCGTTATTACTTTTCTACCTTCCACAATTTTAAGATAAATCTCAGTTTCATCCTCCATTTCCAAAGAGGTGAATTTGTTCTAACTCTTCTCACACCCAAACACTTTGATAATTTAAATATTTCTCGGTACCCATTTGATCTGAAATAAATTTTATTAACCACATTTCATCATAACATTTTCATGAGTAGTGATATGTTCTAAATACCTAAGTCCTTGGAACCAAGGATCCTTCATCTTTCGGGGTACATATAATTTTCTATTTTATTTGTGAACATTTTTCATCCTAACAAAAATTTCTACAAATATTCACAATACGATCTTTTTCATATATCTGAATAGAAAGATGGATAACTAAATGCACATTACCTCTTGAAACATTGATCCAATAAGCTAGATTCAAAATTGTAATTGAATAGAGTCAAAACTGAAACATGTTTTGTAAAATTGCAAAAACAAATTAAGTTCAATATAAACAAACCAATATCAAACCCAATTTATAAGAATAAAAAACATAACAATTTTTTAAAATAGTTTTGACCTATTCTGATAGAATTTGATTCTACTTAACAGTTAGGCACCCCCTAATATAATCTAAATACACTCTGGCCAACCTAGCGTTAGCTAAATAGTTACTACTCACTGTGTCCATTAATATTTGTTTTACTTTTTTCACACAGATTAAGAAAAACAATTAATTCGTTCTATTTTTACTAAATTACCTTCAACTAACTAATTAAATGAATTTAATAATGATAAACTTTTAAATATTATATAAGGATAAAATTGATCTAGCTCAACTGACCAGGGCCCTTGTCTCTCAACTAAGAGGTACAGGGTTCGAATCCCGAAGGTGGAAAAAAGTTTAAAAAATGTTGTTGGCTTCGAATCCCGAAGGTGGAAGAAAGTTAAGTAGGTTAGTTCTGACTTGTCTGGGGATATGGTTGGGGAGACGGTCATATTTTCCCGTGGGATTAGTCGGGTGAAAAGCTCGGAACCCACGGTATCAAAAAAAATGATAAAATTAATAGAAATGTAAAAATGTTCCTTGGTATTTTTAATGGACAACTTTTTATAGATATCTACTCTTGAAAATCGCGACAAACATTGGTGGACAAAAAAAGTACTAGATGTACCATTTTTAAAATCTCTTTCAAATTAATTACTCCCTCTGTCCACTTTTATTTGTCCAACTTTCTAAATGAGGGTGTCCAATATTATTTGTCCCTTTATCAATACCAAGACACATCTTTCCTACTTTTTCCAATATTAACCCTATTTAAATAGTAGAAAAAGTAATGTAATAAATGATATCATGTATATTAATTAAGGGTGTTTATGTAAAAATGAAGAGTAGTAAATGCTTTTTTTAATTTTTGTGTACTAAAAAGATGGACAAATAAAAATGGACGGAGAAAGTACCATAATTACCAACAGAAAACTTTTTATTTTCATCCGACAAGAAACTATTTATTATTCAGTATGACAATACTAACTAACTTTTTTTTTTCCGTCAAAATACTAACTAACTAGACTATACATCAGTATGACAATAATTTTTTTTTATTATCGACTAAAAAAACAATGAATTTTATCACATTTAAGCCGGTGCCGCAGCTGCTGCTTACTCTTTAAAGTTCAATACATTTTTATAATCCGTGGATTTGAGCAATTGCACTGTTATCTAGATCTGAACTTTTCCTTTAGATCTATTTTTTATTATATCCTTTAGCGTTCACCAATGGCCTCTCGTCAACGTCGATTAGCACCAATTTGTTTAATAAACGGGAAAAACAAATAAACTTTATCTACTTTTTTTTTCAAACGCTTACATTAAAAATAGTAAAATAAACTGTTTAGATAATCTCTCTAGCAAGGAAATCAGCCATTACAAGTTTTGCTAATTGCGGAGGAAAGGAAAACATTCCTAAGCTAAAACTAATGCCTAAAGGCGAGTTCTTCACTACTCAGTCAGCAACTTGATTGTTTTTTCTCAAAGTAAAAGAGAAAGAAGGATTACAAGTTTCCGAAATAAAATAATTACTCCTAATAATATTACAGATATTAGGGTTAACGAGAGGGAGATTAAGGGAGAGAGGTTCCACAATAGCTTCACATTCGTTCTCGATCACACACTTGATGCCTTGAACTCTTTGGCCTATAAGCATGCTTTCAAAACCCTTTAGAGCTCCAGCTTCAATTGGACTCTCTGCTCCAATCTCCCAAGCATCTATTTTGATAATTGATCCTCTAAAGTCTCTGGCAACACAAGAAATTGTTGATTTATTAGCTTTATAAGAGGCATCACTATTTATTTTGTAAGCATTCATAGGAGGTGGGCACCAAGAGCTTCTGTTAATATCCCTACCACATTGATTCATACTCGTGTTATAAGTTGTAATAGTAATATTCTTTTTTGTATCTTTAATCCTTAGACCAGGAAGATCATCATCAGATTTTGAGGGTCGGCTATTAATATCTTTTTTTATATGATTTCCAACCCTCAGACTTTCAAGGCCATCCTTGGGTTAAACTTTATCTACTTCACTAGTATATATCCTTCCATTTTTGTACACAAGCTCAGAACTATCACTATTAACATTGCCACTAAATCTCGGACATAGCATGAATTGATAAAAACGAAAGATGTTACAATGATTGTCTTACTGATACGTGAGTGTTTGAATCTCTCGGTAGTGAAAACTCTTAGACTCCGCCTCACTGAGGCACACCCTGAAATTTATCTTTCATACATTCTCAAGTATATCGGCATAGGGGACACTCAAGGTGGAGGTTCCATCTTCTTATTAACATTGTCACTATTAAAATATAAATTATATTAAAACTTTAGCAAACTGAAATTACAAGAAAGATTGAAATGCTCAAAAATACAGTTTTCGGAGAATAAGGTAATAACTGGAATATAAAAAAAAGAATTAAGTTTCGAAACACAATCGTAAAAAAACATGTTTTGTAAGCATGGTGAACCACTGCCTTAAAAATGATTGTGTTGTAGTTGGGATCCTAAATTGTATTAACCGTCTGGTCTAAGGATATAACTATTACTTCCCTATTCAGGATGCACTCTTTAAGTGAGGTTTGGAGTATCGATCGAACTACCTAGAAAAAACTTTTAAAACAAGAGAATGTTTAGAGTGAAGAGAGCTTGTGATTTCGGTGTGTGAAATAATATAGGAGGTGGTTTATATAGCTACAAAATCACAAGCTCATAAATGAATGAATTAAACCAAAAAGTATTTTGGAGTTATAAAGTTTAAATTCCATCAGACCAATACAAGAAACTTAGGGACAATAATTAATACATGGGACTGGAGAAATGATCAAGGAGGGGGGATCAACTAGGTCAGCAATTTTTTTTCTATTAAAAATAACTCAACCCATCCAATAGCCAAAAAGTTATTGAATTTTATCTTTTGATTCCCCAAGTCCCCAAGTCCCCAAGACTCACGACCACGCCACGCCTCGTTGCGCATATGCCGGAGATGGGATCGTGCGGGTGGTGATGGCATGTGTGTGATGTATCTATAGTCTTCTTAATACTATAGGGTTAACTCGTTCGAAGGTAAGTAAATGCTTTTAATATAAAAACTAAAATATACAATCCTCATCCACCAATGTGGTGGAAGTTTAAATGACATTGAAATTTTGCAAAATAGAGCCATGGAAATAAAATATTAAACTAATCCAACATATGCGTGGGCAAAAGAGTGTTTCCCCAACTATAATAATAAGGTAGAGATTATAAAATGAAAATGAACATGCTAGGGGGTAGGATTTCGTATAACAAACTAGGCAAGAAAACCAAACACAGGGTCAATAATGTTTGTCATATGTGGATTCGATTTCCAACAAACTTTAGACGATACTTAAAGGCCTAGTATGAATTCTAGGCATGTGACTATATAAGATAGAGTCAATTTTGGCATCAAATGCCAATTAGTTGGCTTGCAAAATTGCATGTGCTTCACCCAACATTAGAGATTCACAAAAATTTTAAGCCCAATAAATGCAACCGAGAATTGTACCATTTGGTCATGTAATGGTAGCTACAATACTTGAAGCTGAGAAGAGGTTGTTGAACAATGCATCCCATTGGTGGGTGCGGGGTTTGAGGGTCTTTGGATGAGATTTTATGATCCATAGGTGTGTTTTTGGATAATATGATACACAAGTGGATCCTTAGTAGAAAATAGGCCAATCTTTAGTAACCTTGGTGCTCTTCTTACACCTTCTTCATTCCAAGGTTGGTCTTCATATATATCGTATTCCTTTTAGGGTTTAAAAAAATTCTAAGGCCCATTAGCCCTTTGGTGTAATAATATATGGTCTTTTAGTAACTGGCTAGTTACTAAGCAACCAATTAGGGTTAAAAGACCATTACACCTCTTCTTCATCACTCTCTCTCTCTCTCTCTCTCTCTCTCTCTCTCTCTCTCTCTCTCTCTCTCTCTCTCTCTCTCTCTCTCTCTCTATTTTCAGCTTACTTGGCAATCAAAGAGACATGGGCTTACCTTGGCATGCAAAGGGTCACTTCCATTGTCTTCTCCCTGCTGATGTGAATAGTGACATCATTTTTACTCAATTTACTTTCTATATACACGAAAGGGTATTATTTTTCTGCTACAGCATTTTTAGTCAAGAGAGAGGAAACAAAAAGTCTTGGAGAAGACTGGGTTTTGAAGGTTAAATTTTCACATTTTCATACGATAATAAAACAAAACCTTTATTTATATTTTAATGCATATTGTCTTAAGCATAACTAGGGGTATGCTTTTATTTTTTATATATTTTTTGTTTCTATGACTACGAGTGGTTATCTATGGTACAGTAGTGGAATATGATCTTGGCTAGGCACCCGTACAACCCATACTAATGTTATTGTTAGTTCTTTAGTGTTGGTTTGTGTAGTTGGATTTGTACGGTGTATTTGTATATTGTGAATGAGAAAGTAAGGGTTTGTTATGGTGCTCTTGGTTTTGTTAGGGTTTAAATGAGTGTATAAAATGTGTAAGTTATTTAGTTTACATGTTTTATTAGGTTCTTTTTCAATATGTGTTTCTAGATTTATTCATTGTAGTATATTGTTGTGTATTATTGTGTGTGTGTGTGCATGCGTTTTGTGTGGAACATGTTAGGTGTATATACCCACTATACCATGACAGAATATTAGTTTATGTTGAAGTTATGTTAGGTTGTAGGTGGGTATATATGGGACAATAATGGGTATACATCAACTAGTATTAGTGTGTGAATGTATGAGATGGTGTGTGGTAAGTTCTAAATAGAATACAAGTATATATCATAATACCTCAGTTGTTAGGTTGGTATATACCCTTTGTGTGTGGATGTAAATTTAAATAGGTGTGGGTTAGGGCATTTTCTCCTGAATAAAGGTATATACCCATATCTAGTGTATATATAGGAAAATATGTGCGAACATGATGTGTGTTTATTTATAAAATATGCAGGAGAATGGGTATGTACATGTGCATGCTGAAAAGCATCGTTGAGGTGTTACATGATCAATGTTACTCCATAAGCCATAACTTATGGTTGCACTAGCGGCTTCTACCTTATACATATTATTCAAGGGGATGTCTCTATAGTGGTGTGTAAGTATGACTTGAAGATCAAAGAAATATTGGCCACATATAACGTATACGACAAATCATTCATGTTAGGTGGATCAATATGCATGTCACTGGAAATTATGTGAAGCTTATATTGGATGTCGAAGGAGGTGAGGTACACATTTTGAAGTATGACGGTAACTAATTGGGACCTTCGATATGGTTTGAAAGGAACATTCCAAACTCCACTACTGGTAGTCTTCTACTATTAGCCATGAAGGTGAAACCGCACAGTATAGCAGTCGGGGAGCCTAGGTCGGGAGTGTGGGTCATATATGCAAAGCTTCTAGATATGCTTGTGTTGTCTATTATATTTTTCCCATAGAGGTCTAAAAAGGTTGTTTAGTGGAATATAATAGTCTCAGGAAAGATGAATGAGATGCGGGATTATAATTGGGTGAAGCACAGGTCGATCATCTTATGAGCTCAGGAGAAGGTTTTGGAAAAAGGAAGTTGCATAATGCTAATTGTAAGTTTTCTTTAAACATGATATTAAATATTCTGTGGGGGCAAAGGTGTGATAAATAAACAGATTTATAAGATAATAAGAAAGGACACACACCCTTGACTACCAGGAAAAACTCACTACAAGTATTACAAATTGTTTGTAAGTTTAGTTAATAATAGAAAGATGGATACTAATTGATAGAGGCATACACGTATTTTGTCATCCAAATAGTAATAGCCCAAGATCGTTAATTCAGTGATCTTTAACCAATTGTGATTTCGCGCATCTAAGCTTTCTTGGTATTCAAATGGTTTATTGGCTGGCACATCATTAGAGGAGACCAAAGAAAAGAGGATTGGAATGAATAGGTTTTGTCTTTTTAGTCACACTTAGCCGGTTCCTTAAGTTTCCATCATTAAAGTTCGTTCGCAGAGATTTGATATGTTAGATCTACTTGTGTATATAGATAAGTGTGGGAGAAATTACTTGTTAAATAAAAGACAATAAAAGAAATAGTATTTATTTGGTTTTCAGATTTAACATATAATAATGCAAATAAATAATATAATAAAGAATGGAGATGAGAAATATAGCTTAGGATTGATAGTATGCACTTATCCTTCAAGTTAATATTCTAGTTATAAGGGGTGAATTAAGCTCTGTAAATAGTCAGGATTCTATATTCCTCCTAACCCCCTTCCGGGTGGACATTGGTGGCAACCTAACAATTACCAAGAGACTTGGGTAAGGGGATCCTGCGCAATGATCGGTGGTTATATCAAACCCTATTGACTATCTAGTTAGGGAATCCTATAAGGATCACTACTGCACACTAGACGTTTATGTGGTGTTTCAATAATTAGATACCCCTTATCGGTGACCATCTAACTACTATGGTAATTCTATGCGTTTTACACTGCAAGAACTACAACCATTCAGTCAAAGCACATAAAACAGATATATAAAGTAGCTCAATCAATTTAAAGGTTAATCCCAAATAACGTGAAAACAAATAAAAAATTAAAATTCAAAGATTATACATATGAAAAATCAAGCTATGGGAAATTTAGTTCATAACAAATTACCCTAGGTCAAAATCTTGGAGTGGAAGACAAGTAATTAGAGTCCAAGTCCAATTCAAGTTCGTTTCCTAAAATATAGGACAGGATAAACACTGCTCATTATTTTGGTCATATATTCTTCGTTACTGGGCCAAATTTCATCCACTTTATATCAAAACGACTGCAGAAAAAAGATCTATCTAACCCTTTAAAAACTCGTCCAAAATCGCAGCCAATTTGGAATTATCTTCACTTTAGTGGACGTAGCTGCAGAATTGGCAGCTTTTCCTTTGTTAATTCAACTTTGCTCGTCCGAAATCGCAGCCGATTTGGAATTATCTTCACTTTAGTAGTCGTAGCTGCAAAATTGGCAGAATTATTTGACAATTTTTCCTTTCCTAATTCAACTTTGCTTTCTTTTATCTCCTGATTTCTCCTGGATCTTCTTTCCTTAACTCCTTATAATTTATTTGGCATCTAATTACATCCAATAAACCTTAAGAGCTTCACATTAACACACAAATAGAACCAAATATGCTTGAAAAGTAATAAATTATCAAATCAAGACATGAATTAAGAATTTATCAAATAACGGGGGAAATTCCTTAACAGATAATTAAAAATGCCTAAAATGATGTCTCAAACCTATATTAATATATCACAAATAAGGAGACATCACTATTCAATATATTTACTGTGTTCATGCGATGTAACTATTTATGTAATTGATTTCAGTCGTGGTTCCATGAGCATGTGCAGAATTCGTGGATCGAACCAAGGGATGAGAACGCCATCACCCAGCTAATGGAGCCTAACAAATCATTAAAAAAAGTTTGCTATTAATGTAATATACATGTAGACCAAAGACAGGAATATCGGATGATTAATATTTTGTGTGAAGTGAAAATGTAGAATGCGACTTATGTGTAACTATGTGTCAGGTGAACAATAATCAATTGACAATGGTTGAAACATGAGCATCAGAAAGCTTGGAGACTAGTTTTTATTTGGGGAATTTTTAAAGCCTTTTGGGTTTGAAGATGAAGAGGTGGACGAGGAGGGGAGATAAAGACTTGGAAACTATGAGGTTGACACACGAAATGGTGCAGACGATACAAGCAAAGGTCCAGTGGTTGAAACTGTTTGGAATGTGATGGTTTATAAATCAGTTGGTGCAGGTGTTACATGAAACATTGAGAGTGATAGTGACATTTTTATCATATTTGAAGTTGATATTAGCAACGAAAAGAAGCTCCATGTGCCAGAGAATGAAGGATCTGGTGGAAAGGCACGACTTTCCCGAGCCTCATTAAGTGACGTGGACACACCAAAGAGAAAGAGACAAACGCATGTGGTTATTGTTACTAGACATGCTGTTAGGATAGATATTCCCATATAGGTTCAATCAACTAGGAAAGTCACGCTTGTTGGTGTAGGAGATGTAGTTCAATTGGTGAAAGAATCGATGAATGACATGGATTGGACTATCGGGTACTAAAAATGATTTTGTCATGGAAAGCCGCTAAGAGACCATTTGAAGAAGGTCCCTTGATAAACTTGGGTTTATCTTCTAAAGAAGACGATTTGACCGTGATTATTCCTAGTGAAGTAGGGTTTGTAAAGTTGGAAAACGCCATATATATGCTTTCTAGAGGTTCAAAAGAAGTATTAAATAGTGTGATAGATGCTAGTGAGGTTGATAAAGCGTGCCTTAACCAACAAGCCCTAAAGAAATGGTGGTGTGCATCCAAGGTTGATGAAATGGCTCTAAAGTAGTTAGCCAATAAAAATTTGGCAGACACGATAGTGTGGTGCTACGAAGATATCATCATGATAATAAAAAACACTATATTATACTAGCGTATCAGGGACTCATGAAATGGAAGGTTTGTCCATAAAGTTAATACTCTGCATTTTATTGTTATACTATTTAATTATTGTGTGTTTCCGATACAGTTGGTTGATGGGGGACTACATTGTTAGCAGATAGAGTATGACCAAGAGTTGCCGTTATTAGCATGTTTGAGGGCGGATGATATTTAAAAACGTAAAGTCCTAGAAGGGGGTGAGTAGAACTCTAATCTAATAAATACCTAATTAAAAATTAAAGGACTCCTAAGCTAAGGAAGATAAGGTTAAAACTTATCAATGAAACAAACTCTAGATATGGAGAGGTTCCTAGGAGTTTGTTAATGTGGAAGCTAAGTGCACAATTAAAAAGCTAGTTATGCATGTAAGAAGTCTAAAGCTCAAAGTAAGATGGGAATAGAATTATAAAGCTAAGCTAGTTAGGGCGGATGATGTGATTAAGGTTAAGGACCTTAAGGATAAAGAAACCCTCTAGAACCAAGAGAAGTAATAAGGGGACCTATATGCACACTAAGCTAGATTAGATTAATTATATTTCTAGGGTCAGAAATTAATACATCTAAGGGGGTAAAGATCTAGATTAACTAATATCTAAGTTAGTCTAGGTAAGTTAAAATCCTAAGGTCAAACAATTAAGCACCTAAGTGATATAATGGTTCTCTAGAGCATTCTAACAAAAAATAAGGGAGCAACATATAAGTAAAGGTTGATTGATAAGCAAGTAAGTATATATAATTCTATCGTAAAGTAAATAGCATTTATAGCCGTTCCTGTTCGTCTCCCAAGTGTGATAATATATAAACATAATGGAAGGGTGCTTACCCGCAAGTGTACGGGGGTGTTGAAAAGTACTAAAAGATAAGTATAAGGGATTATCGTCTCCACAAGGACTATCAAAGTTATGATAAATGTATTTATAATTATAATAGATTAAGTTGCAAGTAAATGACAATAAAAGTAAATAATATTTGTTGAGTTTTTGTTTATAAACTAAGAGTTCACTAAAGAAAATTAACTAAATGAAATACAAATTAGAATGCTAAATGAGCATAGAATTAGATGAGAGATATGCTTGAATCTTGCTGGTAATTCCCAAAGTAAGCTATTTATATATTATTCGATATTAAACTGTTTTCAACTGTAATATCTATCATTCAAAGGATTTAGCTATTGTTCTATATCTTAAAAGAGTTGGTTGTAAAGGTTGAGACTAGGCCGAGTAAAAATTTCACTTGGATTGTGATTTAGTTGACAAAAATCATAGAAAGTAAGATACCTCATTGTAAAGGTTTTGTATTTCACTTTCAAGAATCACAAGAAACTTAGTGGAAATAGGTTTAAAATCCTAAAAGTGATTCCATATGTGGTGGACTAGACGTTCAGAAGTCGAATAACTCGAAAACAATTGTGTACCTTCTTTTATGTAACTCTTTATATATCGTTTTTAATTGCTTCCTTAGCTCAATTATGTTACCATAATATTTCTTCTTGCATGATCCCTTCCCCACCCCCACCTCCCTTTTCCATCTACCATACAATAATTTATGTCTTCTAGGATATTTCTAGATCCTACTCATACCCACCTATTCTGCAACACATCGTTCTCATCAACTAAGACTCTGGTAGGTATAACAATTGTCACATGGATTACAATGGTGATTGTCTTCAAGCTCTTATAAAGAATACATGGTACACCCAACCCCTAGAAGGTAAAGATTTGACGACTCTGGAAGTATGCAGTGGTTTCAAATAATCTTGAAAATGTTATATTTCACACTTATTTTCAACCATGGTATGACAAATTCAGACAACTCGAGATTGAATAACATTCATACATTGTTGCAGTAAGTTATTGTTCATTCAACTTTATTAAAATCATGACTATCGGTCATGTTCATCAATCGATAAATGATTGAGCTGCCATTCTAGTTAGGAGTTCTAGACTATTCCAGTTGTCCTAATATGTAAACTATATTCATTAGAGGACTTTATAATAGATTTGGTATATGGCTAATGTAATAAAATTGCACTTTTATGTATCTTTTTTTACTTAATAAGATCCTTTTACCGACCAAAAAAATCTAATACCTATAAAACCGATAGATGCTTAGGGGTTCAAACACTATACAATTATCACAGAGTTATGGATCGAATTTGAGATAGATAGTTAGCCTAGTGGTTAGGTTACTCCGCAGAGACCAAGAGGTCCTGGGATCGAATCTCATTGGAGTCATTTACTCCGAGTCCAAAGTGGCTCTCTCATGTATTAAAAAAAAAAAAAAGAGTTATGGATCGAATTTGACAAGATCGAAATAGTCAAACTCAGCTGATGTACCGTCAACCACAATATGATATTTGATAATTAAAATATCTACTGAAAATATTTCATATAACTTTTGCTCACGATAATTCAATACCACCAAGTTATATCTCGTGATTTAAACTCGCAATCTTTATATTTCGAACATTCAAGTTCTCAATTTGTGGCTACAATTTCTGCAATTACTAGTATTACAATCATTTTAAATTCATCATAATTAAGAATACATAAATAGCCCAAAAATTTATAATTTATAACTCTTCATATCTCCATAAATCCAATTACACCCTCAAATTTATTTATCTCTTTCCATTCCAAATTCCCATGTAATTCTAGTATACTAGTAACAAAGTTTATAATGAAAACCAAAAAAATTATAAAAATTAAATAAAAACAAGTCATTAAACTAAGATCAATGAAATGAATAATAGATATTATAAAACAAATTAAAAAGTAAATTTCCAGATCTTGAATCTTAAATCAACCTTACATTTATCATTTGTTGCAGTAGCTATGAGTGGATCTTTGCCTTTATTCAACAATCCACGTACATGTATCCCTTCACAAGTAATCAGAATTCCAAATTTTCTCACTTTAATCTTATCATCAATCTTCACTTTCACCTTCGTTTCAAGGACTAGCTTTATCGGGAGTCCAATTTTCTTCTTGAGATCTGAATTTAAATCTTTTACTGATTCAACATCAAGCAATTGATTTGCCTTAAACAATGTGGTATGAATTATTGTAACGTTGTTTTCTGAGCTAGCAAAGCTTGGAAATGAGCCGTTAGCTAAAAGAATTTGTCGAGTATATGAACTAATAGTGATTGGATCGTAAAGGACTGTGATTTTTTTATTTGGGTTTTTTGATGAGATTGTTAAGTTGAATTTCGCGGTGAGTCTTGTGGTGTCGTCTGTGGTAGTGGTGAGGTTGAATTGGGTTATTTTTAATGAAGAGATCGAGAATGATGGGGTTTTAGGGTGGTATAGGAAGTACACGGCGGCAACGGCGATGCATGATAGGAGGATTATGAATATTAAAAAGATGATGAACCAGCAGCAGCAGAAGAAGCAGCAACGACGGCCAGAACAGCGACGGTGATTGTGACGGTGGTGGGATGTGGGTGTGGGTCGGTATGCAGGGCGGTTTGGATTGTAGAGATGAGGTTTTATAGGTGGTGCGAATTGTGAGGCTGGTGGTGGTGGTGGTGGGTGAGTGCTAGCTGGGTTGGAGGTGGTGGCGGTGGAGGTGGTGCCGTTGGGTTTGGCTGATGGATAAACTCTCTCCGCCATTGTTTTTCAAGACAGTGTGTAATGATAGTGGAGTTGGAATTTAGAGTGTGTATAAGTGAAGTGAAATGCTTAATATAGAAAGGTTGAAAAAAAATGAATTTATATTTGCGGAAAAATGATTGATAAACCCAAGTACCTCAATCCATGGGATATTTTTTCAATCCATGGTATTTTTCTCCGAAGATCAAAATAAAATAAAATTAATAAAATTACATCAAAATAAAAATTCTTATATTTTATCTAGTAACTATACTATTTTGGCTTCTGTTTAGCCTAACTTTAGCTAGTTTGAGTTTGATTTGGTACAATAATGAAAGTTTGGAAAATACTTTATACCAAAAATAGGAAACCATGGGTATATTAAACATTTTCGGCTAATTAGTATTTCAAATTTTATATATAAAATAATTGAAAGGATTTTGGTAGTAGACTTCAATCCCTGATGTGTTATATCATAGATGAACACCAATCTGTCTTTGTCTTTGGCAGACATATACAAGATAACTCTATGGTTGTTCATGAGGTGTGTAATTATCTCAGGAAAAAAAGAAATACTAAAAAATATTCAATGATTGTAAAAGCGGATATACAAAAGGCTTATGAATTTGTTGAATAGGATTTTTTATATAAAATGATGAGGAAAATGGGTTTTGATGAAAAATGGTGTGACTAAATACTTAACTGTGTATCCTCTATATCTTACTCATTTTTTATTAATGGTCAACCTTTTAAGTTAAATAAACCCCGAAAAGGGATTAGACAGGGTGACCCCTTCTCACCCCTACTATTCTGTATTGTAACTTAAACTTTGTTAGTTTTAATACATAACAAGGTAACTCAAGGTCGACTAGAAGGTATTAAAATATCTAAAAATTGCCCTAGACTCACCCATCTATTATTTGCTGATGATAGTATGTTCTGAATGCTAACTATGATGATATTAAAAGTTTCAATAAAATAATGTATGATTATACTCTAGCTATAGGTCTGACTCTAAATCTGAAAAAGTGTGGGGTCAAGATCAGTAGTAATACTCCACATCATATTCAAGCTATCATGTCCCATAAATTTAATATGAAAGTTACTAAAAACTTGGGTAAATACCTTGGACTCCCCACTGAATGGGGAAGATCCAAAATTAGAGATTTAAATATACTTACTGAAAGAGTAATAAAAAAATACATATCTGGAAGAATATTTTCTTAACGAATGATGGAAAAGAGGTCTTGGTTAAAGCAGTGTTGCAACCAATACCTAATTACTATATGTCCTTTTATCTTCTACCTTTAAAGACATGTGATGTGATTTCATCTCATATTGCTAAGTTTTGGTGGGGTAGTAAGGGTAAAAGTAAAATCTATTGGGGTAAATGGTCCTCAATTACCGGTAGCAAGTTTGAAGATGGCTTAGGGTTTAGGGACCTTCACCTTATGAACCTTGCTTTATTGGGTAAACGAGCATGGAATCTTATGCATAATACTGATTCTTTACTTCATAAACTCCTGAAAGTTAAGTACTTTAACAATTGTACTTTCTCTAAAGCTATTATAGGAAATTCATCCTCCTGGGGCTGGAAAAGCATATTAGTTGGAAGAGATATAGTATATAAACATCTTAATTGGATGATTGGAGATGGCAAAAATATTACTTTATTCAAAGATATTTGGATTACAAATTCTAAGAAAGTAATTACCCAAAAAAATGATAATATTAAAACTGTTAGTGACCTTATGTTACCAGGCACTAGAAACTGGAATCAAGAGCTGATTAAATTAAACTTCAGTGAAGAGATACAAAATACAATTCTAGGTATATTTATACCCTTGATTCTAATACCTGATGTTATGTATTGGAGATGCAATACTGATGGGTCATATTCAGTTAAAGTAGCTTATCATGAAATGAAAGATCAACTTGAGATTGATGAAAATAAGAAAGTTAACAATAATACCTCCTCCTCCCATATTATTGACCCAATAGTATGGAAAATGGTTTGGAATCTTAAAACTATACCAAAAGTGAGAAACTTCCTTTGGAAAGCATTAAGAAGTATGCTTCATATAATTGTTAATCTATTTAATAGGAAAGTGATTGATATTAAGAAATGTAGTATTTGTAATGAGAATGATGAAACTACTGAGCATATGCTCTTTGATTGCCCCTGGGTAAAGGCAATTTGGTTGGCTTCACCACTCAATTTGAAAGTTAGCAACCAGTGTACACAAAAATTGGACACTTGGATGGCTAACATTGTAACCAAACTGGAAAGAATGATTGGAAAAAGAGGTATGATAATGGAACAAATAGCCATTATAATTTAGCACATTTGGAAAGAAAGGAATGAAGAGGTTTTTAAAAGTGCTACTCCTTGTCTTTCGTTTACTTTAGAAAAAGCGTATGCTATGTGGGAGGAAATGAAAAATAACTTAAAGTCTAAGGATGATTCTTTAAATCTGAAGACTTTAATTAATGACCCTAATTCCGAGGATGACTTGACTTGTCTGAGGAAAAAAGAAGAAGGAAAACTGGCAGGAAAAGGGAGTAAAATCCCTACTAATAATAATATTGCAAATGTGGAAACAAGTACTTCACTACCTTGTAGTAAAGAATGGGATATTAATAAAAATAAGAAAGTCATGAGTAAGTGGGACCCTCCTCCCCATAAATGGTATAAAATAAATAGTGATGCCTCTTTTAAAATTAATAAAATCTTTGTATGTTGTGTTTGTAGGGACCATAAAGGACTCATAATAAAGTATAATGCTTGGGAGATTAGTGCGGAGAGTGCATTGGAAGCCGAAGTCTTAGGTGTTTTGACAGCATGCTTGTGGGTAAGAGAAATCAAGGAAACAAGATGCGTGATCGAGAATGACAGCAAGGCTTTAATGGAACCTCTCGTGTTTAACCTTCCTTTTACTATTATGTGTATTTCTAATATAATTCGTAGTAATTACTTTATTACTGAGTTTTGTAAACCATCCTTCTCACTTGTTTCGAGAAGTAAAAACATAGTTGCTGATTGGGTAGCTAAAAACTTGTCATTTAGAAATAGTTTAGGCTTAGATAGGTTTCCGATCCCTTCTAAATTAGCGGAACTTGTAAAAGCGGATTCTCCATCTTTGGGGGTCGGCTAAAACTATCTTTTATTAATATAAGCGTTTTAGAACAAAAAAAAAAGTTAATTTGATAATATCTTAAGGGGTTTAACTCGATTTGAGTTTAAAACAAAACTCAATATTTAAACTTGGACTTAGTTCGTTAAATTTTTTTCAAACTTGGGCTCGACTTCTCTTGGTTCGTTTAAGGCTTGTTTAAGACTTGTTTGAGACTCATTTACAACTCGTTTATTTTTCTATGATATATTATTATTATTATTATTATTATTATTATTATTATTATTTTGGAAATTTTCAGTGATCTAAAATAAATTTAAGTAAAACAAATATTCAAAGAATTACATTTTTTGACTTAAAGAAAATATAAAACTTTTCATAGTAGATATAGAATATTATAATTATGATTAATTATATTTACAAAGTTTTACGTAGTTTTGGTTTTTTAATAATTTTTAATTGAATATAACTACCACGTCTACTACCAACCTCTTAAAGAACCCTTACTGTACTTTACAAAAAATTTAACAGGTTGAGTTTTAACAAGTTTGAGTTTACCACATTTAGTAAACAAGGTTGAATTTAAAGCTTGAGTTTGACTTCTTTAACTAATGATCCAAACTCAAACAAATCTTTATCGAACTCAAACCCGAGCTTTTAGTGAGAGTAACCCCTTATTTGCAACCCAACCCACCTTTATATATATATATATATATATATATATATATATATATATATATATATATATAATATAAATCATTTCACAACCCAACATCCCAACCCATTCTAAAAAAATGGCGGAGCAAGGCCATACTCACGGCGGAACCCTACTAGTTTATGACAGAACATTTCAATGTCGATTTGTATTTGTGGCATGGCAGATCCATTAATAGAGTTTCAAACTATAGATTTCATTGGAAATCTGGTTAGAGATAAAACCAAAGTTTCATGGCGATATCTATGGATCTTTTTAGTTTTTCAGACGAGATCTATGGTTTTTTTTTTTAGTTTTTAAGTCATGGTTATTGTGTGGAAACAAAATTATTTCACAGGTGCATGACTGTTGTGCAGAAAATAATTAGTTATATTATTTGGTTTGGTCGAACTAAACTTATACCTTGTCCAAGCTACCATTCTCACCATCCCATCCCCATCCCATAGTTGTTGTGCACAAAGAAAGAATTTGTGTTCTACTGGTTTATGTGTATATAATCCGAATTTAGTTTTTTTAATTGGAATTGTGTATTTTTTTTTTTTTTTGGTTTGGAAATTGTTTTTCTCTAGGCAATTATCTGTAAATTGTAATTAATTGTAAATTGAATTTTTCAACTTATTTTTGTTTATTAATAAAAGATGTATTGTTCTTTTTTTGTTAATGTTTTGCAATTACTAAGTATCTTTTTTAACAAACTTGGAAATTTTTTTAGTACACTCGGAGAATTCGGTGCATCCTCAGTGATTTTTTAGAGCATACTCGGAAATTTTTTTAGTGTAATAAAAAATTAGTACTCGGTAACTTTCTGAGTACGCCCGCATGGCGACGACGGAGGTGGCCGAAAATGAAAAGTGTCGATACTAAAGGAATCGCTGGGTTTTTGGTCAATAATTCTTTACCACTTGTTTTTTGACTTTATGTGGTCTTTTTTATTTGAGGATATAGTATATGTCCATATATAAGATTGGTTGTGACCTTTAGTAGAATTTTTTTTCTACGCCCTCTGCTAAACCCGTTAAATCAATCACCCTAAAATTTAATTACGATTATTATTATTATGTAACTAGTATAATGATTATTATCAAAGACAAAGTAAAACTTTTGCAAAAATATGGTTATAAAAATCATAAATCTTATAATTATGCATAATCTAAGATTATTAATTAAAAATAGATAATTAGACATATTTTTATTTTGGACAGACATATAAGCAACTTCTATGTAATCTCACATATTATCAGATCCCTAGTCTTACGAACAGAACATCCGTTTTTGTTGGCCCTGGTGTGGTGTGGCCCTCCGCCTAGCTAACCTCGCAACGCATTATACCTGAGTGTTAAGTATCCTGAGAGGTGGTGGAAATGTAAACAACCAAAACGGTTTGTCAGTTTCGCAATCCTTTTAACACCAGTTGAACAGACCACCTCGCCGCTGACGGTAGCCTATTTACCTTGAATAACTACAAGGTTATTAGAGAAAATCGATTTCTTTGTCCCGATGAAATCTTCTAAACATTCTATAGCAGCCAGCACCGCATGAACTTCTACTTAGGTGGCCGACGCGTAGAAAATAACACGAAACTGAATAATCCTAATCATACACTCCATGTGTACCTCAACAATCCCAATTCTCGTGGCCACGCACCTATTCGTAAAGGAATCTTCACAAGTAAACAAAGTGTCACTTACCGAATTACCATCTTGTGTCGAATCAGACTCCGACTCCATTTGTAATCTCTACGGTTGAGCCTGTATTATCCATTCATTCCCATATTGCTCCCCCATAAGCTTCACAGTAATTACAATAGCTACTTATGTATCAAAATTTCCTTTCTCGTGATACACCTACATTTTCTCCTTGAAATATTCCAAAGCGTAATTAAAATTATGAAGTTGATTAGACATATATTATAGATTTGATAAATGAATTCGTGGATGTCTAGTAACTACGTTAAGAAAAATCATATTTGTAATGATTGTAAGTTTTTTATTATGTTACGTAAACATTTTATTTAGGATGAAAGTTGACCTTGTGTTTTTTAGGATTAGATGTCCCAAGTTAATGAGACTAAACGGATCAAGAGGAAAAATCAAATGTGGGAAGGTTGAATGCCACTCCAAAGATACGAGGGTAACGAAAAACCACTTGATCGTATCCTTTAAGTAACTTATGTCATACGTGGCACTCCCAAGTAGTTACGAAGACAGAAAAACTTGGTGTTTTGACCCTAAAAAAATTGTCTAGTGATTAAAGGCTTGCCCTATATGACTATCTAAATAGCTTAAACCTTATGATTCTTAAACAAACATCAAACGTTTATATACTAGTTCCATGTTCCGACCCCCTACCTATATTCCAGACACACTAACCCAACCTACTACTTGATGGGTTTAAAAAATAGAACTAGTGTATAATTGATGTCTCCCTTTTTGTTCTATTTTTATACCCTTAGGAGACATTATTTTAGGTGAATAATTGACTAATATGATAGACTTTTAATATAAATTCGTTATATTTCATTTTCTGTCCTTGGAAATTATTATTTTTCATTTTTAAAGCTTTTGCACTTTAAGTGGTTTGTTTTTAGTGCAAAGTTGTAGGTCCATGGATTAAATGGAACACCAATACAAGGAAAGGAATCTAGAATTAAAGTCATAAATTGATTGTAAAAGTCAAAGGCGAGAAAAGTTGATTCGAAGAATTTATTAGATGGGAATGGAATCTGGAATGCTGTTACAAATCACTATTTTTTAGTATCTTAGCCACTTATTCACTTGGAGCATAACATAAGAACTATAGAGCTTGAAGTAAGGAATATTTTCCAAGTTGAACTAAGTGATTCCGAGTCCGAACGCAAAAATTACAGCTGTTTTACTAACAGATGTACATCAGTTACGGGATTTCATTTAAGGATTGGGCTTTTATTCATTTAACCTAATCCTCTTAATTAAAAAGCCCAATCCGATTTTCTCCAATATAAATACACCTTTAGACCTCATTATTCAGCACTTCTCACTTTATTCTTCAAATTAAATCATCTTTAGAAAAGAGCGTCAAAAGGAGAAGCAAGAGCAGGAGCTGAAGAAAGTTATTCTTCCAACTACAGTCATATTCAATCATTCAATTAGGTTCTTCATTTTACTTCTGTAATTGATAATGAATACTTTCTATTTAATTTTAGTTTTTCTTTCTGTCATGAGCTAAATTTACATTGTATTGGAGAATCGCATAATGGGTTGAACCCAATTTGCATTAATTTATGTTTTTCTAATTTGGGATTTTAGGACTGAAATTGAATTAGTTATTTTATGTTGACAATTATTTTATGCTTGAACCATTATATTTAGCGGCGCGAACTAGGGATAATTATTAGTATCTAGGCTATTCAATATAGTGGCGTATTGATCACCTTGACGGGGGGTTTAGATATAGAACTAGGTAATTGTCGTTGGTATTCGCCAATGACCTTGACATGCTTGACTAACCAATAGCCAAAGTGGTAAGTTTTAATCATTCGAAAGTGGTTTTAATCACCCTGATGGGGTTTAGAAGACCGTAGGAGAGCTTTTAGGTCCACCCTGACGGGGGCTAAGAGACTTTAGAATCCCGACTAGCATAAATATAGAAAATCATCCCTTAACTGAAAACATTAATTAAGAAGGTTTGAGGTGAAACCCTAGCGTGACTCAAGTACTACTTCCTTTCTTGCGTCTACCCTATTTAATTGCATTATTTTCATTTCAGTTTAATTAATTTAGTCTTTAATTTATTTTTGCATCTTAGTCCTTTAAACAAAAACCAAATATCTTTTATATTTTATTTTCTGTATTAGCAAATACTACTATTTATCTATTGAACACTTGGGTTATACCGGTCCAATCCCTGAGAACGAATCTGACTTATCGGTTTATTACTTGAACAACCGTACACTTGCGGTTTGTAAGTCCTTAATCTTTATCGCATTATTTTATAATACACAAGGACCCACCAATAACCAACAAAAAATAAGCAATTCATTTCAACATAGTAATCTCAAAATACAATAAAAAGTCATATTTTAACACCTAAGCTTCATACATTAAGCAATTATAGAGCTAAAATGTGTGTGCCGACTCTCTCAAGCAATTGTTAAGTACAGTGTTGTCTAATTTAGTAATATCTATGAACGTATATGTCAATTTTTAAAATGGGAGGTGTTTAACAAGATAATTTTTTATACAAAAATATAATAGTCAAAGGTTTGATATATATATATATATATATATATATATATATATATATATATATATATATATATATATATCAACTAAAGGTTTAATATTTTGTGATTGAATTTCATAAAGTATTTAATATTGTAATGAAATGAAATTGCGATTTTTTTCTTCCAAAAATCATGATTCATTAAACTTCAGTTGAGTTATACAATATTATAGTCTTCGAAAAAAATGAGTGATATCCAATTCTTAAGAGAGAGAGAGAGAGAGAGAGAGAGAGAGAGAGAGAGAGAGAGAGAGAGAGAGAGAGAGAGAGAGAGAGAGAGAGAGAGAGAGAGAGGGGGGGGGGAGACCAAGTGATAGGGGTGGTGGGAGAAAAATGGAGTCTATTTACAATCTTCCTTCCTTGCAAGACATGAAGTTTGTGTCTAGTTGTTAAAACTAAATTGTATGCATGTAAGTATTGGCTTAGGTAAACGGTTGTATTAATCAAATAACTGTACACTATACAATAGAGTTACCTACGTAAGCCAAAAGACTAAAAGATAGCAAATAAGAAGTTAAATACGACCACCTCATACTAATACTTATACAAGCTAATCGTCCATCATCATCCATAAACGAATGATGAGGGAACAATGAAAATAAAATGGAAAAAATGCACCACTTAATTTCCTTGGTAACCGTTTCTCTAGATGACGATTCACCACTCATAGCTAGGTGATTTTTTGTTTTCCAAATACAATACACGGTAACTCCAAATTCAATCCTCCATGCTTTTCTCTTCCAAAATCGAAAAATTGCGAAACGAGTTACAAGAAGCTCACACTAGCTAGACGGGAGTATGCGTGGCAAAGAAAACAATATTGGAAGGCAAAAAGCGCGAAACTTAAAAGTGCAAATAAGGGAAAACCCTACGAGACTTCTTAATGATTATTACAACTTGGAATACAAGGGGTTTTGTCTCAACACATAAGAGACGGGGAGTAGTTGATCTAATAAGACGTAAAAATATTGATATTCTTGGCATTTTGGAGACGAAAAGCAACACGGTTCGAGTGGATTATTTTATGAATAGTATGTTAAGAGGATAGAAGGGTGTAAATAACTTTCATCTTATAGAACATAGGAGAATTCTTATTGTTTGGGATCCGGATAAGGTGCAAGTGGAGGTTATTAAAGGAATACTACAAGTCATTCATTGCAAAATTATGTGCAAGGTAAAAAAATTTAGACCTTTATACTTTATTTGTATACTTCTTAAATGATAAAGATTTGTGTAGGGGTTTATGGATAAACCTTGATTATTATTATTATTATTATTATTATTATTATTATTATTATTATTATTATTATTATTATTATTATTATGGAATACACGTCTGTCATCTCATGTAATCTAAGGATGGGTTTGACACGTGGGAATGACGACTAAGTAAAGAACAAACCAAGTGGGCTCTACTTATTGTTTAGCTAAGCAGATAATCTTCTAGCTTGTGGTTTCATTTTATAATTTATACAAGTGAACAATGAGAATCGAACAAAAAAAAAAAAAAACAATGAAAAAAGCAAAAAAGGAAACTATATCACCGAAGAATGCGGAAAAGAAAAACAGTTGGGGTATTTGGTCACTGTAGCGGCTACCGACCAAGAAATAGATATAACAATTCTATTGGCCCGTCAGAACCGATCACATATTAGGTATAGTTGCAATAATAAAAATAATAGTTGAGCTATTAATTTACCAAAAATACAGTTGGACTTCACTTTTATTATTATATAAAAAAATTGAAATTGAGATCGATAGTTGGCCTAGTGGTTAGGTTACTCTGCAGAAACCTAGAAGTACTGGATCGAATCTCATTGGAGTCAAATGACTCCAAGTCCAAAGTGACTCTCTCATGTATTAAAAAAAAATTGAAATTTAAAAGCCTGGGAATTTATAGATATCACACTATGTGATGATAATCTTGGAATATTTTGCACACTAAATGCTTTCTCTATTTTTTTTTTTTTGGATTTACAAACTTTTTTGTCAAACAATTCACCTTTATAAAAACTGATTTCACAAACATTCGAGTGCAAATTTTATTACACCGGTGTGCTGCGATGACACCTTTGAAAAAACATTGACATCATCATCCATATGACGTCCATCTGCTACATTTATCAACAAATCATGAACTTTTAATTCAACACTTTCATAGAGTGGATCACATATACACGCCCCTATATTAACATCTTAATGCAATACTATATCATCACCTTTAGTATGGACAACATCTTATGTTTCCACATCTTCACTAACTAGAGGTCCACCATCATTCTCACCTTCATCATCGTTATTCTCAATGTCAAAATGGGCCATAGTGGTTTCCTCAACGGGATATCCGTCCTCCCCAACCTCCATATCCTTCTCAGCTAGATGACTATCTTTTTAGTTAACTAATGCATCATCTTTATTTACATAATCCACAATGTCAACTACTGTTTTATCCTCATTAATATACTAAATTGGAGGTGAGGACAACACAATTTTGTTGGTTGTGACCCGGTTTTAATTTACCTAAATAAACAAGTCATTTAATTAGTACAGCAAGTCCATATAAACAAGAGTTCATATATTTTGTCATTCGTTGCGCACATGCTATTCTTCCATATTATGTGCACTTATATTTGTTGTGACTCCCAGTAGTGTCCTAATTCAATAAAATTTGAATGGTTTAAGTGTTATTGATTGTATGAGTTTGTAGAATCTAGGTTGCAGCATACTGATTCGAAATATAGACATTTTATCGTTTAATAAATGTAAGTTAATGTAATTTTACACAATACTTACCCCTAGAACTAAACAACACCTGATCACTGACTTCAACTTCTCTCCGTCTAGGTTGATTATAGTAATGTTTAATTTATGTCAAACACCCACTTATATGGTTTAAGCCTATCCAAGTCCTCACACATCTTTATATGTGCATGTTTAACTTTATACTCCTGCTATGTGTAATATAAACTCGTGAGAACGTGAATCGACATTAATTTGGCAAAGTCTCCCATACTTTTATCACCCAGTGGTGTTCCAATCACGATGTCTATATATTCCTTTACAATTCAGTGTTAATGTCAACATGGTTACCATACTGTAAGGTGTACCATACACTCCTTACCAATAGTTGTTCATTTGTGTATAGTGGGATATCCTCATGCCCATACTTAATTCCCAACCTGTCTTTATCTCTTTTGTCTTTAGCTAACCAACATTACCTCCAATCCAAACCACCCACAACCTTAGCACAAAATATACTATAATCATGACATAACAATGTATGAGTTTTTTATATGTTGGTATTTCTCCCGTTGCGCAAACAATGCAATTAATAAAAGGAAGAATGGTGTTTTATGTTGTCAATCGATACTGAAAAGTCATAATTTGAAACAAATCGAAGAAAAATATTCACATCATGATTCCAATAGATAAATAACACCCCCACACACATATTACACAATTTGAGAACAAAGACATTGAGCATATATACATTGGAGAAAAATACTTTAAAAAAGAATTCATTGAGCATAAACATATATATTTTTTAGGATATTATACATTGAACACAAAGACATTAGAACCATGTACACTAAGCATATAGACGTTGTTGCAAAATACCTAGAGTAATCATTCATTGAGCATATAAAATCCTAACTTATAAAATTGTAGGCAATTAAATATTAAGCACAAATTTATTGAGCATTAAACACCAAGCATGATTAGATTTACCATGTACACTTTGAGTGGTAAGCATTAAGCATAGTAATATTTGATCATGCATATATTTAGTGCATGTTTTTAAAGAATGGAACACCTTGAGGCTGGATACATATAGTGTACTCAGCATTGAGTATATTGACACTGAGCATGCCCAGTGTCGATAGGCTTAGAGTCCACCTTTTGACGAAACACATGCAACACCCATGCACACATTCAAACATGCTTAATGTCTTTCATCTTCTTAAGAGCATTTAAACTGACATTTAAAAGCAAAAATCATGGCGTTCAAAGTAACAGTACATACAAAAACCTTACACCAGACAACTCAAGACGCGGAAACTCAGTGCTACAACCTAAGTTATAGTCACACACTACCTCTTACATTACCGAACAACAACTACAAAGGAATTGACAACCCAAAAACATAAAAATACCTTAAAATACAAAATGATCCCAAAGATTAAGGTTTTGTTCATCCTTACCCTCACATTACGCTACACTGAGCCTTATTACCACCATATTTCAAAGCACTGTCATCTCTATGGTTTCTCTAAGCCAAAAAGTGGTTGAGTATCGCAAGAAGAGAGAAGGTAGTTTGAGCTAGATAATGAGTTTTGTAAGTTGCATATGAAATTTTTTTCAAGTCAATATCTCTTTCATACTCTGTGGTATTTTGGTTAGTAAAAGTTTCATTAGTCCCTCAGTCGTACAAAAATATACTTCCCTCTTTATTCATGAAAAAAAATCTCCCACAAACCCTGTTGGGTCGAAGACCCTTATACTATTTGGATTGAAGCATTTCTTATAGGCCCAAACTAGTATTTTTTTTACTTTTACCTTAAAACTATATATAATTTTAGCTTTTTCATAGTATTTAAAATTTTAACATGTTAAAGTATGTGTCTCTGTTAATCGATGGATTAGGAAAATGATTAATAACATTATATATCTTTGAATAGGACTTTATTTTTAATATATTTTGTAGGCGAAGCCTATTTTTTATGAAAATGTTATTTTATTTATTATTTTTATTAATATGATGTTACTTTTATTACCAAAATAAAATTATAACATCATAAAACAACTTATGAATCTGCTTTAAAAAACATCTCTCGCAATGTTTTGCCTAAATTTAGAGACATATAGTGTAGATAATAGTAAATTAGAATATAGAAATAAACTTCAATTCTACAAGTATTTTTTATAGTCAAACAATTCAGCAAGATAACATCAAGATACATGTGGTGAAGAAAGAATGTATGATTTTGTCATTGAACCAAATGGCAATTGCCTACATGTTTATGATCGCTTCCATTCATGGCCTAGATATGCAGTTATGTTAAAACGGTATTTATGTAATATTCAAGAGTATCAGCGTTGGGGATTAAAAATATCATATTAAATGTATGAATAAAGGGTCCATAAATCTAATTTTTGTGCAAATTAAGAATTCAATGAAAGTGACCTAGATATCCTAGACTATGTTAAACACTTATATGCTGAGTTAGATATTGTCCCCCGGAACCCAGGCCCACTATAGCTTGTATAAACTGGAATGGGTGTTCATAAAATATGTCCACATGTTGTTTTCAATTTGTTTTTCCTTTGCCTTTAATACATGAGAGAGCCATCTTTTACTCTGGTAATATTCTATTCTTAAACGTCAAGGTTACTGCAGAGTACTCTAACAAATTGAACAATTATCGATCTTAATTTATTTTTGATTTATGATATTTGTACACATATTTTTTTCATTTTTTGTCTATATTAATTTAGTTCATTAATTTGATTGCAAGTTTTTTAATCATATTTTCAAGTAATTTCAAATTGTTGACTTTTATTTAATTGAATTTTTGAATTATTTTAAATTATTTTAAATTATATTATATTCAAATCCTTGTAAAAATAATTAGCTTACTTTGTCAATGTAGAGGTTAGGTATTGGATTTTCCATATTTGCTTAGAATTATCGATATTGAAGGCATTGTTACCACTTTTCATTGGTCCTAAATAATTGATATAGAAAGTTTTCAGTTAATTTTACATGTGAGGAAACTACTTATATAGAGTATAAAAGATAACCCATGTAACATGCACAAATACTTTGTGTAAAGAAGTATATACACAAGTTTTTTGATGTATTCTACAACCAAGTTGTACAAGTAAAGAAATATAAGGAATAAGATTCCTACTATAATATATTCACAATTAATCATGATATTCTAACCATGGAAGATAATTAAAAAAGTGTGTGATTTGCATAACATAGGATATAATAACTTCTAACACTCCCCCCTGAAGCTGGAGTGTGTAAATAACAAATGGTCAACTTGTTGAGAAGATTGATACATTGTACTCGACTGAAAGTCATGGTAAAGATGTTATCCAATTGCTGAGTAGATGATATATGGTGAGTTTTGACGGGACCTAACTTAAGCTTTTCTCAAATGATGTGACAATCCAAATGAACGTGTTTCGTTCTTTCTTGAAAGACGTGATTCAAAGCAATGTGTATTGTTGTCTTGTTGCACTAATTAAAGTATTGGACTCGGAATGTGCTACTTTGACATCATCAATAAGATATATGAGTCAAATAATCTCACATGTTTCACTTTTCATCTCTCGTATCTTCTCTACTGGAGTAGTTTTACGGGTGGAAATATGTAAAGAATAAGCTATACAATGCGAGAAATACCCAAACAATGGCCCAAATCATGATCTATACTTGAATTATAAAGTAGACACGATGAATCTTAGGTTTCTAAGCCTATTGTTGCTAGATTATATTGTATTTTCACATGGAAAATTTAAGGTTTTCAATATTAACTTTCTGTTTTTAGTAATCTTCTACTAAATTATACATGTTAAAATTTTACCATGTACGACAAGAGTGATGATATATACCACCAACGATGTGAGATGATTTGATTGAATATAAATTGGAGAAAAGATAAAGTTAGGTTGAGAAAATAAAGAAATTGATAATTCACATTTGATCGAATCACGCCACATCATTGGGTGTATTTTAATGATATAACTTATTTATGGTATAATGGATGTAAACGAGTTGAATCTTTAAGAGAAAATAAAACGAGTCGAATTGAGACAAATACTTGATATGCAAGCTTGTTTATTTAACTTCCCGAGTCATGTCGAGATCAACTTTAAACGAGCCGAGACAGAGATGTAAACATTTATTTGTTCAGTCAAGAACAATTATTTTATGATTGAAACGAAATTTCATGAACAAATGGTATTGGAAAGAATGTATGGTATGAGTATGAAGTGTGACATTAATGAAAAATAAAAGTTTAAAGAAATAAAAAATATCTAATTTTGATTTAAAAAGATTTATAAATATAAACAAGCAGTTCACACGTGAGTAGTTCACAAATGAATTCATTTTCTTAACGATTTTAAATTGAAGTTTGAGTTTGTTTATAAACAAACTAGTTGGAACGAGTACGCCGAGTTAAACTCGAGTTTCTTGCACACTGATTGATTTATTTACAACCCTAGATAGTATAATATCATTGCTTTTATGAAAAATATGAATATATGATTTAGTTAAAGAAAAAAGAGTAATTATATATATCATAAATTTGTATTTCACTCTTATATCACTTCATATCAGGGGGCGAATCCAGACTGTAAATTGAGAGGGAGCTTGAAATTTATAGGAATACGGGGGTCAATGTTTTTTGAAATCTATAAAGTAAAAATATGATACATAAATATATAACTATCAATGTCAAAATACAAATATGAGAATCTAACACCAATACGTTGTTCGTCTCTTTAGTTGATGAACTTAGCAGTTAGTATTTATCCAAAAAATATACAAATCAACACCATTACACTTAATTTATATAGTATCCGTTAGTATTATATCAATATACTATATGTTATATTAATATTCTAATTTATAAATATAATGAATAAATCATCTACAAAAATTAAATATTGAAATAATGTAAATAATAAAATACTAAATATTATTACCCTCAAATTCAAAATAGAGATACGTATACAAAAAATTGTAATATTTAATAAGTCGATTTTATGATAATTAACAAATTTATAATTTTAATCTAGTAAATTAAAGAATAGGAATTAAATCCTGTTTAAATTTAGTTTCGAAATGATTTTCCATTATGTGTATATTTGGGAATAAGATAAAACAAATGTTAAGATTCGAACACCTAACCCTCCATTGTAAATTCTAGTATATGAAACTATTTAACCACTAAGCCACAATAACTTATGTATTTTTTAGGACATGCATGTTTTAGATAAACGTATAGAAGAAACTAATTATTTTTCGGAACAAAATTACATTTACGTATCATAAAATTTACGAGTTGGTCCCACTAAAGATCTGCCCCTGCTTCATATGTATCACTTTATGTAATAAAAATGTGCGACTTAGATTATTTAAAAAAGAAAAATATTACAATTGATATTTAAAATATAAAATGTCATATAGAGTAATCTGCAAATAAATAATATAGTTTTTTATTTTGAAAAACTATCTAAAAATTTGCAAAACACGATGGGGCCCTCTAGTTGAATCATATAGTATCTTTTACTCTAGAAAAAATTGTGTGGGATGGGCAAATTTTATTGCTTTTCGGGCCTAAGCTAATCTGCTAGTAGCATGTTTCCTAAACAAAGCAACAGCAACAAACAAAATAATTCCAGCCCATTAACAAAATTTTCGTAACGTCCAAAAAAGAAAAAGTTTTCATAAAAGTAATGCTGGATATCATCTTAAATCGCATCCTCCTTTTATTACCTCCTAAGTGGACCAATCATATAAGAGAAAGAAAATAATAAATCAGAAATCATATGATTGGTTAATTTAAAATCGGAGTTGATAAAAGGGTGTTGCGATTTGAGGTGATATCCAGCATTACTCTTTTCATAAACATGGGCGATAGAAAAACAATTTCAATTTCAATTCAAATTCAAATTAAAAGGGCGAAGATGATTTGAGCGAGTAGACCAAAAGATGGAATGCCCCCTGTGCCGCCGTAGGAGAATCGTGTAGAGACGATGGCGTCAAAGAAGAAAGGTGAAGGTGCTTCTGAATATCCATATAGCCAACATGGCAACATATACCAAAAAGGTCTTTAAAGTATCCAAAGTGGACGATACAGGAAAATAGTGATCATTATAATGTAATCAAGAATAGCGAGGTACAGGGAAGGGAAAGGGGATGATATTTTTAAAGTCTGTAAGACTTGTGGAACGAACTCTTTGGATTATTAATTTATTTTTTCTTTGAAATGAATCAGTATTAATCCTCGGAAGGGATATTATATTGTTATCCTTGCGGCACGTTCTGGACAATTATAAAAGATATTAATGATCCACTTCTTATGGTAATGGCCGAGTTACCCATCAAAGCGTATAACGACCAGAAGGGCTTAGGTAATGATAATATTTGATTAACTTCATATCTTTTGTACTTTTATAATGTTATTTTTTTTTAATGCTAGATGAGGAGAACTATGTAGCAAAAGGAAATCGTGAAAGCCATTAAAGAGGAGACGGCTATGACAAAGATTCAGTATACATATATAATCATCTCCTGACATATTAATATTATGATGTATGATAGTTTTGTTGTTTCTTTGCCTTTACTTACCAAAAACTTTAGACTTTGTTTTTTGTTTTGAGCTTGGAGTTATAATTTTGTCTTTAGGTATAAGAATGAAAATCTAACGGAATTAGAGTTTTTCAACTAGCTAAACATTTGTTATATCCCTTCTTCTTTATCTAAGTATACTCGTGGATTGTATCTAGGTTCCTAGTGAATCGTGTGCAACAGTGTGACTTGTAAACATAAACCGTTACACACTTACGGTTAGAAATGCTGATTACAAGGATTTTGAGTAAAAACATGCTCTTGCTGCAACAATTGGGTAACTTATATGTAATTCAAAATTCTTCCAAGAGAAACATGTTACCACCTAATTTTTTTTTTTTCTTGTTTCATTTGCTGAGGGTCCTCCTGTCATGATTTTGAACGTGTGATGGTCACCAAAAAAGAGATGAATTTAGAAGTGTGGTTCTGATTACCAATTTATATTCGTGGTTTATTCTTTTTAAATATTATCATGTGATAAGTCGATGACTCTACTGTACATACTTCTGTTACGTTACAAGTTAACGAGTCTACTTGTATAACTCTGCTTATATAAGCACCTTTATATGCATTTCTTCTGTATTATTTTACTTATTACGTGTTGTATGCATTACAATACAATGATAACTTCCAAAAGAGGATGTCACCCCAATCTGCAACACTTTTTTTATCGTCTTCTAGGTGGATCAATCATGAAGGAGGGAGAAAATAATGAATCAGGAAAAAGAAATTATATGATTGATCAATTTAAAATTTACCTAAGAGGCGATAAAAAGGTGATGTAATTTGGGATGATATTCAGCATTACTCCTTCCAAAAGCGTCGTCAGCATATGATTCTAAGGTACTTTGTTGGTAAAAAATAAATGCAATAATGGTATTTAAAAATTTAAATTCGTAAGTAGACTTTAACTAATTTACAAAAGTAAAAGTTTAAAAAGCAAGTATGGAAAAACGAGATGAAAACGAACCAGATTGTAGAAGATGAAGATAGAATTGTAGTGCCGTGGAGGAGCCACTGCCTGAAGAACGAATTCCGGGACAGCCGAGATGCTACATTGTTTTTTGAGCGGTTCCCGAAATTTGAACACTACTACTTACTCTCGTGTGCACTCACAAACGAAGGATTGGAATCTGTATATATTTCGCTCAAAAACACAGTAAAGAAGAAGAAGAAGAAGAATAGTATTTGCTGCTGTATGATTTCGTACAGTTTTGTTGTAAAGTTGTGTGTAAAATGAACTGCTGTAAACTCCTATTTATAGACGAAAAAAACTAGTCAGTAACTAGTCGTTACAACTCAGACAAAGCTAGTAGTCATGCCGGATAAATATCAACGTTCATATCAGTTACAGCAATGTTCATATCAGTTACAAAACGTGGGTTAAAACGTGGAGGAAAAAGTCAAACGTAGACTAAGTCTTTATCGGGAAAAATAAAATAAAAGGTGGTATAAAAAATAATTTTTTTTATTTTTTAATTCCCCATGATCCGGACCCAGAACTGGGCTCGGGCCGGGTGGATAATGCTGGTGCGCGCGTGTGGGCTTCCCATTATATTTTCATGTGCATAGGTGTTAGTTCTTTGGTAGGTATTGAGACCACAAAGATAATAAGTGTCTATATCGCATTTAATACCACCGATGTAGGAAAAGTGAGAAAGTCACAGACATGACTTCTCCACTTCCCCGTTAATGTATAAAATGTGATTTTATATTACAAATTATCATGCAAAAACAATTAATGTATCCAACAATCCCCAACACATTGATCATCTATGGTATGAAGAAAAAATATGGTTTTAACAAAAAGGAAGTGAAAAGAATTTGAGCGAAATTGGGTGAATTGTACTTAACTGTCAATATCTTGCGATTTGAATTAACACGTAGTGAAGTGAGTCAACAACTAAATCCAGTCAAGTAAGCGTACTCTTGAAATTGACGTTCTTCAGCTGAGACCCTCACAAAACATCTCAAACCCGTTAGATATATACAAATTCTGCAATGTTATCACAAACGCCTTTTAGGCCATGTGAATACCTTGGTTCTCATGAGTGCTCTAAAAAAAATACTCTAGCCTTTTATGGAAAGCGACCCCCACTTTCACACTCACATAGGTGATTTCAATATTTTCTATACAACATAGACTACCCCTCAAGGGTCTTGAAGTCATTAAGAGCCCTAAAGCTCAACCTAATCATATGTCGATGAGTTCATCAAGTCCGTCTCGGTAGGACCACCACATAGGGCTATGAACATCATTAAGAGTTGAACTCAACCTTGAACTAATTATCGGTGAATTCATCAAGTCCGTCCCAATAGGACCACCACAAAGGAATATGAATCATTAAGAGTCGAAACTCAACCTCATTTGAACTATTGTATGCCATAGGGATGGGTAAGTAGTGCATCATATGTCATCCATATGTCCCCCATGAATGGGCTTAAGCACCATCCCCCTCGACTAGGGTTGTAAACGAGGCGAACCAAATACTAGATGTACAGGCTTGTTTGTTTAATTTCTCGAGCTGAGCCGAGCTCAAATTGAAACGTATCGGGCCAAGCCGAGCTCAAATTTTAACGAGCCGAGCTCGAGCATTAAATGATTAAAATCAGAGCTCGAGCATTAAATGATCGAAATCAGAATTGTTAGAACTTGATTGTTTACCTTATATAATAGACTTTTTTAAGAGTCGAGCACGAGTTTCTCATGAACAATTAGTTTTTTATGGTCGAAATGGGACTTTAATGAATGGTTGGTATTTGATGGAGTGTGTGGCATGAAAATATGAAACATAACATTAATGAAAAAATAAATGACTAAAGAAATTAAAAAAATCCAATTTGATATTGAAGATTTAATAATATATTTATAAGTAGATAATATATTACTTTATAATTTGTATATGAGCCGAGCTCGAGTAGGCTCGTTTATTTATCGAGCTTAAAATGAAGCTTGAGCTTGTTTATATTCGAGTCAATCTCGAACAAGCTTTTATCCGAGCCGAGCTCGAGCTGCTCGCGAGCGGTTTGGTTCATTTACATCCCTACCCTCGACATTTCCAGAACTACTCTCTTGGTTAGACCCTTAGTGAATGGATCAGCCATATTTTTCTCGGATCTGACAAAGTCCAGTGCTATCACACCATTCTTCAGTAACAGTTTTACTTAGCTATGTCTGATTCGAATATGTCTCTGTTTTCCATTATAGGTGTTGTTGTGAGCAACGATGATAGCCGCTTGCGAGTCACAATTAAGAGAAACCGGTACAACTTTATCTTCCCACAATGGTACATCTGCTAGGAGACTCCTCAACCATTCAGCTTCTTGTTATGCCAATTCTAGCACTATAAACTCGGATTTCATGGTTGACTGTGCTATACAAGTTTGTTTTGATGACTTCCAGGATATAGCTCCTCCACCTAAGGAAAACACATAACCACTAGTGGAGCTCACTTCATCATTATCTGATATCCAATTCGCATCACAATAGCCTTCCAAGACAACAGGGAACCTACTATAGTGTATGCCTATATCCATAATTCTCTTAGATATTTTAGTAATCTTCGAAGTGCAGCCCAATGTTCACTACTAGGGTTATGGGTATAGCGACTAAGTCTACTTGCGGCATACGCGGTATCAGGTCGAGTATAGTTCATTAAGAACATCACACTTCCTATTATCTTAGCATATTCAGTTTGAGATATCGCACTTCCCTTTTTATTAGTCAAACGAATACTAGAGTCATAATGGGTTCTAACAGGTGTGACATCAAAGGAATTGAATCTCTTCAACAACTTCTCTGCATAATGAGATTGACCAAGGGATATACCATTTTGATTTCTTAAGATCTTAACCCCTAAGATTACATCAGCTTCACCCATATCCTTCATCTCAAATTTTGATGATAAGAAGTCCTTAGTCTCATTAATGACTTCAAGGTTAGTGCCAAAGATCAACATGTCATGTACGTATAGACTGATGACCACACACTCAGATCCTAACACCTTCATGTAAACACATGAATTGGAAGTGTTAACTATATAGTCATCGTTAACTAAAGTACTATCTAATTTTTTGTACTATTGTTTGGGTGCTTGTTTAAAACCATATAGATATTTCTTAAGCTTGCATACTTTTCTTTCTTGACCAGATGCTACAAACCCTTCGAGTTGTAACATATATATCTCTTCATCTAAGTCTCCATTAAAAAATGTGGTCTTAACATCCATTTGATGTATAGTGAGTTTATGAATGGAAGCTAAGGCTATTAGAGATCTTATGGTGGCTATATTGGTCTCTGGGGAATAGGTGTCAAAGTAGTCTAGGCCCTTCTTTTGAGTAAAGCCTCGGATTAGAAGTCTAGCCTTAAATTTCTCTATGGAACCATCAGGTCTTAATTTTCTTTTAAAGATCCATTATTGACTTACATCCCTTTGGTAAGTTAGTTAAGTCTCAAGTGTGGTTTGATCTAAAGGATTCTATCTCACTGTTTACCGCTTATTTCTAGAAGTTGGCATCTATGGATTTCATAGCCTCGGAAAAAGTCTTAGGTTCTTTCTCAAGAAGGAAACAAGAGACTAGTTCTTCACATAGCATATATATGTGAAAATTCTCAGCCAAGAAAGCAGTGATACATTCTAGCCCAAAACTAGACTCAGTCCTACGTCTTTTACTTCTCCTAATTTCGTTATCAATGTGTGTTCCTTAACTCGAGGAAGGTAGAGAAGTAGAAAGATTATCACTAACAGGTGTTGCAGTATTGACGATGAGTCATTACTGGTAGATGATGAGGCATTATGAACAATATTCCTTTTCAAGGGTGTATATTAGGGGTGTGCATCGAGTTAGAAAACCCGCATAACCCGACCAACCCGATTACACTAACCCGAAATAATGCGGGTTAGTTTTTTATTGGATGGGTTGCGGTTTACATTTTAGAAAAAATATACACTGTTTGTGGGCTGTGGATTTTAAACTTGAAACCCGCAAACCCGCATATACCCGAAAACCATGTAGTATGAATTATTAGAAAAATAGTATAGTCATGTGATTCTTAATCTATTTTTTTTATTCCTTTCCCTTACTTTTTTTTAAAATCTTTTAGTATTTCAAAACATTTTATCTAATGAATCTGTTTTGCATTTCAATTATGATATTATCTCTATTTTTTGTTTAATTCATAAATTGATTTTCTTAAAATATCATTTATATATTTTAAAAACAGTGATAGTTTGAAGTGTATATGAGTATACTAAACTATATTTTTTATTGCAAAATTAATTTATAATATAAAATTGACCCACCGAATGATTATGGATACAAATTTGGCTCATTTATTAAACTAAATCACCCGCAATGCACCCGCAACCCGCTCAACCCGAAACTCAATGGTTTATATAATAGATTGGGCGGGTGCGTGTCTCATTTTTTAAACACGCATAAGATTGGGCGGTTTGTGGGTTGAGCATTTTTCATCTAAAACCGATCCACGCACACCCCTAGAGTATATGTTCAAAGAATTCAGCATCTCTAGATTCACTAATAGTGTTATCAACTAAGGACATAAATCTATAAGCTGCACTATTTTGGGCATATCCGATAAAGATAGAGTCTACGGTTTTGGGTCCAATGTTGACTCTCTTAAAGTCGGGTAATGCTACCTTGGCCTAACACCCCCACACTCTTAAAAATTTCAGGTTAGGTGGATATCCTTTCCACGACGGTCTTATATATATGCTTATGGGGTTGGTCCAATACATAACATGCAGATAAGTCAGCTTCCCCCCACATGTTGGAGGGTAGGCCTGAACTTATTAACATGACATTCATCATTTCTTTAAGGTATCTACTTTTCTTTTCAGCTATGCCATTTTGTTGGGTTGTATAAGGGGCAGTAAGTTCATGAATAATTCCATTAGGTTCACAAAAAATTTCAAGTGTGTTTGAACTATATTCACCGCCCCTATCGGACCTAAACCTTTTAATTTTTCTATCTAATTGGTTTTCAACCTCAGCCTTATGTTTTAAAAAGGTGGATTCTGCTTCATCCTTAGACTTTAGAAGGTATACTTTGGTGAACCTAGAGTAGTCATCTACAAAGGTCATATAATAAAATTTTCCTCCTCTACTAGCAGTAGTTTTAAAGTCAGCTATCAGAATGCACTAGTTCTAAAAATTGAGTTTCTCTAGTGGTCACGTTTTTAAAGGGATTTTTTGCATGTTTAACCTCTACACATATTTGACACTTAAATACATCTTCGCTATAGTTTCCAAGTATTAGTTCATGATTTTTAAGTCATTCAATAGAGAAAACATTTAAGTGTCCTAATCTAGTGTGTCACATATCAAGAGATTCAACAATATAAGCAGACGTAGATGCATTCTCATTAAAAGAAGAAAGACATTAAGTACAAGTAGTCCACCATTAAGGTATCCTTTTCCTACAAAGTCACCATTCCTAGAGATAATTATTTTATTACCCTAAAAAACAAGTTTAAGTCCATATTTGTTTAGAAGAGACCGGGAAACAAAATTTCTATGAAGCGTGTGGACATATAAAACATCATTAAGGGCTAAGGTCTTTCCAGAGGTAAGTTCAAGACACACCTTTCCCTTGCCAAGGACGCCCACAGTTGTAGAGTTTCCCATGTATGCGCATTCCCGATCAGCTACATCTTCAAACCCTTGGAAAAAATCTTTATTGGTGTAGAAATGTCTCGAAGCTCCAGTATCGAGAATGATTCAGCCTTGTTTTCTACCAAATTAGTTTTGACCATTACCGCGGCAACAACCTCTTCAGTTTCAGTCAATTTGGCGCGAGGTGGGTTATTTAGGGTGAACCTGCCATTGCATTGGTATGCCTTGTGTCCTTTTCCACAACAGTAGAAGGTTGCCTTGGTTTTCTGAATATGACTAGTTGGTTTAAAATTACCTCCGGATTTGTTAAATTTACCCTTCGATTTGTTGTTCTTATTCCGACCATAAAATTTCCTTTACCCTTGAAACTGTCTTTGTTACCATACCCAGAAGTCTTGACCAAGTTTGCCTTCGAAGAATAATGAGGTAGAGATTTAGATTTGTCATTGAGGCGATTTGCCTCTTCGGTTCTCATGTGACTGATAAGCTCTTGAATTGTCATATCTTTTTTCTTATGTTTGAGGTGGTTGAGGTAGTCACTCCAGGATGGTGGGAATTTCTCAAGTAGTACATTAGCTTGTAAGATCTAACACATTTTCATTCCCTCAGATACAATTTCAGCACAAAGATTTTCGTAAATATGAACTTGTTCCATGATTGATTTTTGATTGGTGATTGAGAATTTGAGCCAGTTTCCAACCACATATTTTTTCGAGGAAATTTCATTTTTAGGCCATTACCTGTGGTATAAAAACATTTTTAGGCCAAACGTTTTAAAAGTCACATTTTTAGGCCAAACGTATTTAAAACGCCTATTTTTAGGCCATTTCACTAATTTCATGAGATATTTAATTGATTCTAACGACAATTTAGGCATTTCAAATAAACTATATGTTATTTGGCCATATCACAAACTAGGAACTCTATCTAAAGTATCCAAATTGTCCTTAAAATCTATGAAATATCTCACAAAATTAGTGCAATGCCCTAAAAATGGGCGTTTTCAATACGTTTGGCCTAAAAATGTGACTTTTGAAATGTATGGCCTAAAAATATTTTTTAAGCTACAGATAATGGCCTAAATATGGAATTTTCTCTATTTTTTCTTACCGGAGTCATCACCTCCGTACTTAGTGTGTAAATGGTCTCAAATAGTTTTTGAAATTTTTTTCGTTTACAAATAAATCAAACAAGCGGTTCGACATATGGTTTCGAAGATGACCCCTAGTTAGTTTATTTGCCTTGTCGTATTTTAAAATCTTAGCGGATATAGTAGCATGTGTATTATCAGTTGAAACATGAGGGTTTTCAAGTAGTGCAAAATCGACTACTAACTATTCAAAGAAAATAAGAATTTTTTGGGACCAGCATTTAAAATTAGAACCATCTAAAGGTTCGAGTTTCGACATATTAGGTAAGGTTTTCAAAGTTGTGGATAAAGCTAAAGAGGAGGCAATTACATTTTAGTTATAAATTTCGTTCTTAAATTGTTGGTAAAAAAATGCAGTATTTTAATGGTATTTAAAAGTTTAAATGCGAAAGTAGACTTTAACTAATTTAAGATAGTAAAAGTTTAAAAAGAGAGTATGGAAAAACGGTATGAAAATGAACCAAATTATAGAAGACGAATATCGCATTGTAGTGTCGTGGAGGAGCCACTGCCTTAAGAACGAATTTCGGAACAGGCGAGATGCTACAATCTTTTTCCGAATGTTCCCCAAGGTTTGAACACTACTACCTACTCTCGTGTGCACTCACAAGCGAAAGTTTGGAATATGTACATGTTTCGCTCAAGAACAAAGTAAAGAAGTAGAAGAATAGTATATGATGTTGGATGATTTCGTAAAACTTTGTTGTAAAGTTGTGTATAAAATGAACTGTTGTAAACTCCTATTTATAGACAGAAAAAACTATCCAATAACTAGTTGTTACAGCTTAGTCAAAGCTGGTAGTCATGCCTAGTAAAAAGCAATGTTCATATCAGTTACAAAACGTTGGTTAAAACGTGGAGGAAAAGGTCAAACATAGACTAAGTCTTTATAAGAAAAAATAAAATAAAAGTTTGTATAAAAACTAATTTATTTTTATTTTTTAATTCCCCAAGACCCAAGACCCAGACCGGACGCGGGCTCGGGCCAGGAGTGTGTTCGTGGTGCGAGCGTGTGGGGTTACCCATTATCTTTTCATGTGCGTGGGTGGTAGTTCTTCGGTAGGTATTGAGACCACAAAGATAATAAGTGTATATATTCCATTTAATACCACCGATGTGGTAAAAGTGAGAAAGTCACTTACGTGACTTCTCCACTTCCCCATTACTCCATACTACTAACCCTACTACACCACTATAATGTATAAAACATGATTTTATATTACAAATAGTCATGCAGAACAATTAATGTATCCAACATACTTAATATCTGAAACAAGTTATGTGAAACAAGTTAATTATTGTTCAAGACCAAGTAGGTTCGGTTTTTAGAATGAGACTAAAAAGATTCACGTAAGTGATATATATTAAGAAGATAAATTACGGTATTGTAACTTTACAGTTTTCACAGTATCTACTACTATAAACACAAAAAGCTGTTTCATCATGAAAAGCTAATGAAACATATGATTATATTGAATTCTTGAAGAAAAAATCTCTCTCTAAAACTATAATCCAACTTCTCTCTAAAAAAATATCTTTATGTGTTTTTTCACACACCAAAGTATATCTTATTTTTGCTATTTTCCTTCATTCTTATGAGTGATCCATCTTCCTTGATACTTTTCCTCTTGATTTTTCAACCAAAAGAATAAAATTATAAACAAAAGTGGTTCTTAGTTTTGATGATCCAAGATCATTGTTATGGCGGATCTTCTTTGAAAGTTTATCCTCAAAGTATTTAGGAGCTAATTCGCTATGTTCATGATCAAGCGCATCTTCCTTGTCATCCCATGGTGGCTGATGGTTTTATGCGTCACCTCCATGTAATTTCATTCAAGAGTTTTTATTTTATGCATCAAGTCGGAAAATGCTTTTGCATTCAGAGGTAAAGCAGGACAATTTTGATTAGTGGTTTTAATAATATATTTTTAAACTATTGATAAAATAGCAAACACTAATCAGATAATATGGTCATAAAATGTATTTCAAAATCAAAAATATAATCCTTACAGCGACGTTACACGCAATTGAAATGTAAAAAAAGAATTTACAAAAATACCATACTTCTGATATTAAGTACCATGCTTGTGTTAAAAAAACGAATAAAACTTGTATATTCAAACTAATTTTATCACTACTTTATGCTCAGAAACAATTTAAAAATTGAGGGAGAATATGAGTTTAAGAACTTCATGGTATTTGTAGTTCTGCTAGTGGTTTCCAAATGACGCGGGTTTCTTTCTATATAGAGGTAGACCCTTTCTAAAATTGTTCACACTTGATATTCTACTATAAAGACAATCACAATAATGACAGATACTTTTTTGGTTTGAAAATATGGCATGAATCTGAACTCCTTTCTTATATCAGGTGAGAAATGAAACTAGATGGTCTTTGAACCCTCTATAACTGAGTTTTTAGCATTTCCAAACGTAACCATTGAGGTCTATAAAGACGAGCTTCAAAATAAGATTTTATTTTTAATTTACCAAAACTCCCAATTCCTTACGACCAATGCCCTCGTCGGTGGCAGGGCGATGGTTATGGTTCGCGTATGTAGGATATTCCTATTACTTTTTATTTTTAGAGTATGAGTCATATTAAATTTATAGAAAAAAAAAATATAAATTAGAAATATTTTTTTCTTTTATTTTCTATATAAGACAAAATAAGGTAAAAATTCTGTTAATTTTATCTTTCAAATAGCATACCTTTTAATCCGTTAAAGCTCGTGTAAATAGTTAAAACCTTTGAGATACTTTATTAAGAGCATTGTTATATTCTCTCTCCGTTCATCAATATTTGTCATACTTTTTCTTTCACATAAATTAAAAAAAGCAATTAATTTCCCTTATTTTTACTAAAATACCCTCAACCAACTAAGTAAATGCATTTAATGATGATAAACTTATGAATACTAAATAAGGTTAAAATTCGTAGACAGTGTAAAAAAATCATTGATATATTAAATGGACAACCTTTTGTGCACATCTATTTATAGAAATTGTGACAATCATTGATGGAAGGAATGAGTATCATTTTTTTATTTTTTTTTAATCACCCATATATCAGCTCTTTAGAAAAGGTGATGGATTAATTCCCAACTATATTTTGGGAATGATGAATTAATTCCCAACTATATTTTGGATAGAAAAGGTGAAGCAAGCCCTATAAAGCAAACCCTATATATCCATCTTTGAAGGTACCCGTATCATGGAGAAGTAGGCTACTCATCCTCTTTTCATACACCAATTGCCACACACCTGCTTCATGCTCAAGGCCATTAACATTTTCCATTTCAATACACCCCTGACATATAGCATATTGTACCTGCAATAGAAACTTAGTTGAATAATCCGTCAAAGACATAAGAATAAGAAAAAGGACAAACTATAACAATTTACAAGGCTTTACAATCGCATTTTCTTAAGGCTTTAACATAATCAAGTTTAGGTGAACAAGCTGTTGAATTATGTTACATTGTCCCCCACATAAAAAAGATATAAGAAGAGTATGATTGAGCAATTCACACCAACACACTTGAATCTACGTAACCTTATTTTAACCCAAAAACTTTCGAGTCATTACCAGCCCTTCGAGTCCAAACAAGTATGTTTTCTTCTTCGTCTAACAAGCTTAACTAAATCAGATTTTTTCCAAGGGAAATTGATTTCTTCGTTGATTCGTCTTTCATTTGAAGTTGATTCGCCATAGTTTATTCATCGATAGTTGTTACCGCTTCTTTCTCATGCGAAGACAAGAGCTTTTACCATTTATTAAAATAGATAATTTAAATGTAAAATTGAATATAAAATAAATAGAATTTTTAAAAGTATTTTTTACTTTTAATATGTTTGTTTTAAATAGGAACTATATTTTTAGTTTAAACTAATTGGATTTTAATATTGTCTATTTATTATTGTGTGTAAATTATTTCTTTAAAATATCACGTTTTAGAAAAGATTTACACTTTTATTTATAATAAAAGAATCTAAATTAGTGGAATCAATTTTATAATAGACATTGTTAAACTGCTCCTAACTGTAATAGATAATATCTAATTCCACTAAATATAAGTCTAAAATGGACATTATTGAACATTGACCCATTCTCAAATTTGTCCGAATATCAATTACAACAATGGTTTATGGTCTTATCTTTGTCTCCCTTTTCTAATTTATTATATGTCTTTATCCTGATTCCCGTGGGATGACATAGCCTTTCAAGACTTATCACATTAGATGATATGTTCGGGGTTAATTAATAAACTAATTGCTTTGGTAGGCAATGTGTCGACTTCTTCACCTTTCTTTTCATTTTCCAATAGAAAGTGACTCTTCAACCTTTTTTTTTTCTTTTTCAAATGTATAATAATAGATAGATAGTAGAAAAAGGTTACAAGAGTTAGCCTACTCCGGAGGGTTCGGCTTCATTACACAATAAAGTAGCTAACTGGGAAGGGATACAAGCACCCCAATTATCAAACAGAATACTAAGAAGCTCCTGTTTGGCAATCCAGTCAGCAATCCTATTTCTACTTCTAGATATAAATGAAAAAGAAGGAGAAGATAATTCAGCAAAAGAATAGATGTTACAAATTAAGTTCTTAATAGAATGACTCAACACAGGTGTTCCTGAAGATAGCGGCTTCATAATAGTGGCTGAATCATTCTCTATAATCACGCTTCCAAAAGGATAATTTGAAGCCATCTCCGTAGCTTTCAAGATTCCCGTGGCCTCTGCCTCTAACACCGAATCAGTTGCAATCTTCCAACTATTACCTGCTACAAATTCCCCATTAGAGTTTCTTACTAAACAAACTATTGCAGTTCCTTTATCGGAGAAAGCTGCATCACAATTAATTTTAAATTTATTAGGTGGAGGTTTTTTCCACTTATCTTTAAATTTTTGGTTTTGTGATATATTATTGTTAATGTTTATTCCAATAATATTAGAGTTATTAACTTCACCTACTTTATCTAAAAAATTAGATTCATTAGGGTTTGATATTTTATAATATTCTTTCCAATTTTCTGTGGCTTTTCTAATAGTATTCAAAGGTTCACATTTTTTTCCATTATAGATAAAATTATTCCTATCTTTCCATATATGCCACATAATAGTGCATATAAGTTCCAAAATCCTATCATGGTTATCAAATTTTTTTATAATGCTTTGTACATGATTTATAATCCAAAGTTCTATATTTATAGTAGTATCATTGTCAGTTTTTAAATTCAAAGGGCTAATAAACCATACACTTTTTGCCCAAGGACATCTGAAGAGCATATGTTCTACTGTTTCAATATTATTATCACAAATTTTACAAATGTTATCTTTTGCACATTTTCTTTTAAATAGGTTTTCTCCTGTAGATAGAAGGTTTCTTATAGCTCTCCACATGAAATTTCTTATTTTTGTTTGAGTTTCCATTTTCCATATGAGCTTCCAAATTCTTTTATCTCTAATAGTAGATGATGTAGGGTTATTTATATTAATATTATCTTGAATAATATTTTCCTCACTTTTTAGTTTATGATAAGTGTCCTTAACTGTATAGGTGCCATTTTTACAGTAGTCTATGCTTATTTGATCTTCACATAGTACCTTAGGTATTATCATTTTCTCTACTTTTTCCTTGATTTCCTTGGGATATAATTGATTTAAAAGTTCAATATCCCAAGTTTTATTATCTTTAATTAGTTGATATACCCAAATTAGGTTAGAATTTATTGGTTTGATTGGTTGCTTTGAGTCACAGATCCAATTATGTTCATATATATTAATACTTCTTCCATTACCAATTTTCCATTTTATATCATTTTTGAAAGTATCTCTGCCTATGAGTATGCTTCTCCATCCCCAAGATGGTGAGCTTCCAATTTTAGCTTCAAGAAAACTACAATTTTTAAAATATTTTCCTTTAAGTAGTTTGTATAGTATAGAGTCTTTTTTATTTAATAGGTTCCAAGCTTGTTTACCCAATAGAGCTTTATTCATAAGGTGAAGGTCTCTAAAACCTAAGCCACCTTCAAATTTTGAACTTGTAAGTGCATCCCAGTTGGCCCAGTGTATTCTTTTTTTTCCTTTATCACCCCACCAAAATTGAGCAATTATAGAGTGGATTTTACTTATAATATTTTTTGGGAAGATAAAGTTAGACATAAAATAGTTAGGTAGGCTTTGAATTATTGCCTTAATTAGTATTTCCTTCCCTCCTTCTGAAAGAAAGATGGTTTTCCAATTTTCAAGTCTATTTAGGATTTTATCTATTAAAAATTGAAGATCTTTTGATTTTGACCTAGTCCATTCAGTTGGCAAACCTAAGTAGTTACCTAGGTTGTTGGTTTTCTTCATATTTAACCTTTGAGTTAGTATAGTTTGTATAAGACTAGGTGTATTAGGACTAAAAATTACCCCACATTTATTGAGGTTAAGGCATAATCCCGTTGCATTTTTATATTTATTCATGACATCATTAAAAGCTTGTACTTCTACATTATCAGCATTAAGGAAGAAAAGACTATCATCAGCAAATAAGAGATGTGAGATATTAGGGCAATTGTTTCCAATTTTTATTCCTTTGAGTAAGTCATACTCTTTTTTTTCCTTTATGAGATCATTTAAAGTTTGTGAAATTAGGCAGAAAATTAGGGGTGAAAGAGGATCCCCTTGTCTAATTCCCCTAGTAGGTTTTTTTAATTGGTGAGTTTCACCATTTATAAGGATTGAATAGGTTACTGAGGTGATGCATTCCATGATTTTTCTAATCCAATCTATGTTAAACCCCATTTTTGATAAAAGGTCTTGTAGGAAGTCCCACTCTATATATTCATATGCTTTTTTAATATCAGCTTTAACTGCAACCATATATTTTTTTGTTTTTTTCCTTCTTTTTATATGGGTTATTAATTCATGTGCAATCATTGTATTTTCCTGAATCATTCTATTTGGAATGAATGCACTTTGATTTTCTCCAACAAGGGAATTCATGAAAGGTTGTAGTCTATTAACCATAATCCTAGCTATGATTTTATAAATAAAATTAGAGCAGCTGATTGGTCTATAGTGTTTAATATTAGTAGGTTTATTGATTTTTGGGATTAGGGTTATAAGGGTTTGATTTAAATCAGACAGCTTTCCCTTATTATTCCAAAAATTATTTATGACTCTCATAATGTCCAGTTTAATAATTTCCCAGTATGTTCTAAAAAATATTCCATTGTAACCATCAGGACCAGGTGCCTTATTAGGACCTAATTCCCAGATTGCTTTTTTAACTTCTTCTTCATTAATATCCATATTTAAAATATCTGCTGATTTTTTATCTATTTTACTAGTTATGAGATTAATGGTACTAGTATAATCTCTTTTACCAGTAGTTGTGAATATATCATTAAAATAATTGATTATTTCTTGATTTATATCATTTTTATTATCAATCCATTCCCCATTATCATTGGTAATGTTTACTATTTTATTTTTGCTTCTTCTTTCTTTAGTGCAAGCATGATAATATTTAGTGTTTTTTTCTCCTTTAGTAAGCCAGATATTTCTTGATCTATCTTTCCAAAAAAATTCTTCTCTTTTCCAAGTTTCCTCTAATTTTTTGGTTATAAGATTATATTCATCCCAATTACCATTTGGGTTATTATTATTAGAGATTATTTCTAATCTTTTTATAAGTTTTTCTATTTGGATTTTATTATTTCCAAATTTCTTTTTATTCCAATCTCTTAATGTTTGACTACATTTTTTAAGTTTATGATTGATTATAGCATTGGGGTTACCCCTAATAGAGCTTAAATCATACCAAACTTTTTTAATAATGTTTAAACAATCAGTTTCTGTAGTCCAAAAGCTTTCAAAGTAAAATCTTCTTTTATTTTTGTTTTCAATTTTATCATGATGTAAGACTATAGGGCAGTGATCTGACCCAATAGCTGGTATTATTGCAACCCAGGCATTAGGGAAGATGTTTCCCCATTGAGAGTTATGTATAGCTCTATCTAAGATAGCTTTAATAAGTTTATTATTAGCTCTTTTATTAGTCCATGTAAATCTACAACCATAGGAGGTTGTTTCCTCTAAATTATGGAGGTTAATAAAGTTATTGAAGTTTATAGTGGATTTTTTATGACAAATATTTCCTCCTAGTTTATCTTCAATATATCTTATACAATTGAAGTCACCTAAAATAGTCCAAGGATTGTTTTGGGGTTTTAAATCATTTAGAAAATTAAAGGAAATTTCTTTATCTAAATCATAAGGGTTTAAGTAAACAAAAGTATAAAATATAGGGGTAGATTTGTTTACTTTAATTTTTAAATGTATAAAGTACGGGGAGGTTTTTAACACTTTAATCACCAAACCCTACTTCCCCAAAAGAGCGAGACCCCCACCTCCCGTCCCCGATGGTTCCACAGTTACAATCAAATCCATATTTAAATTACTAGCAAAATTAAGCAATTTATTATAAACATTCTTGGTTTCGGATAGAAACATTACCTCCGGCCGATGTTTAGCGCAGAGATCACGAGCAGCCTGGACTGTCAAGGGATTGCCAATTCCTTGACAGTTCCAGGCTATATGAATCATTGATTGCCATGGAGTTGATCAGGCTCAACTCCAGAAAGCTCCTCGTCGTTGTACACCTCATCACCCATCGACATATCTGCGTATTCCGGTGGTTCAAGGCTGTTCAAAATCTCTGAATCATCACCATCAGCATTCGATTGTTCATCTTGTTGTGGTTCGTTGCTTATGATATTCTGGTAATGTTCAATCATCTTTTTTCCAGAATCTGATGTTTCTCTGTTTTTTTGTTTTTCTTTTTTATTTAAAGCCTTCTCTTCTGATTTCTTTCCTTTAATTCTCGAGCTTCTACGTTTCTCCCATATTGATTTCACTCTCATTTTTTCGGATAGGATTAATTGGTCTTCAGCTCTAATTTTTTTGATATTTGATTTTTCGAATTTCCAGCTATCTTGCTCAGTTCGCTCTTTAATCCTATTTTCCATTCGAATTTTTGCTTTGTCACTCATGATTTTAGTTTGAAACATATCATAGTGTTGATTTGACTCTTGATGATTAAAAGGAACAATGGTAGTGTCAGTAGCTCCAATATTAATTTGTTCTTGTTTATTCTCTTGCAGGATTGTTTGTGCTGATTGGATTGGTTCACTATTTGGGTCAATTTCATGTTGAGGATTGGTGGAAATTGTTGGGGTATTCTGAAAAAGAATCTTGGTAGTTGTTGGTGTAAAAGGAGATGAGGGAGAGGGAGTAACATCTTTTGGGTTATCAGTGCTAGGTGAGTTAGTGTTTTGGGTATAGGAGCTAGGGAGGTTTTTGGTTGTGCTTGAAGTTTTAGGTGTTTTTGATTTATTGGATGTTATTTTGGTGTTGTAAGGTGTAACTGATATTTTAGTAGGTGTTGATTTTGTGTTGGTGGATGATTTGAAAGTAGGGGTAGAGGTTGAAGTTGCAAATGTAGGGAATGTAGTGTTGGTTGGAGTGGATTTTTCGGGTGATTGGATAATTTGTGGTGCAGGATTTTTAAGTATCTCGGAATAGGTAACTGTAGGTATGGTTTGTGAGTGAAGAGATGTTAGGTTAGTTGAGAAAGTTGGTGGGGACAGGTTAGAAGTTGGCTTTTCCTGAGGTTCAGAGATTTCACAGCTTGAGGTTGACATTTCTATTGGGATTGCCACCTCTTGGTTGAGATTTGATTGTATTTGACTAGTAGGTAAACTAGATAAAGATTCTGGTTTATATCCATTTTGTGCTTTAACCAATGGTTTTTTGGATGTACTAGGTGCATTAAATGTAAAATTTGCTTTGTCAGGAAAGATGCTATTACCTCTAGCAATGTCAGGTGTTTGGTGAACTGAGTTGGACAGGTTTGACTGGTGCCTGACCTCGTACTGCGCAGCTGGAATAGGTGGGCCCCTTCTTCTTCTTCCAAAGACTCGATTGTGAGGTCCATCCATGGAGGTTGTAATTTGTCTTGTTGAGATCTTGGAATAGCTTTAACAGGTACATTACATGCTCTTTCTTCATGATCAAAATGACCACAATCAAAGCATACTTGTCCCAGATTTTCGTATTTGATTTTTATCCATTTTGAAATATTAGCAGCTTCAAATAAATTGAAACCAGAGAAAATAGGAGTTTCAATATTCCAATCTATTTGTATCCTTGTATAAGAGTGCTCATTGAGTCTTCTTTCTTCAGGTAGTTGAATTTCATGGATTTTTCCAAGATTTTTGAACATCTCAGTAACACTTCTGAGATTTAGCACTGGAGGAGGTAGCCCATAAACTCTTAACCAAATGGTGGTGTAAGTTACTCTTCTTGAGGTAGGAGTAAACTCATTTAGGGCTAGATGTTTCCCTAAAAGAGTCCATGGTCTTTTGTTCCAAAGTTGGAGCTTATCATCTTCATTATCAAATTTCAAAATACACTCATTATGTGCTATCTTTTCAGATAGTACTTTACCTTTCAAACCCCACTGTTTTTGGATGAAGTTTCTCATGAAACCAAAGTTAATAGCTTCCTTATCAAGGATCTTAGCTATTAACTTTGGTTCTTCAGTTTCTTGATAGTAGTCAGTGGCTTCTTTTGAGATGGATATACCATCTTTTGCATTAGGATTGCTAAAAGCATAGATGTTCATATTTTCAGGTAAGACAAGTACAAAGAAAGAAGGGAAGGGAGGAATTTTGAAGGTGCTACTGGAGGTTTTGAAGAAAAAAAAAACGTTTTGAGAGGAAGGGAAGCAAGATTCAGGGAAGCATAAGGAGGATCTAAAGCAAGAGAAAGGAGAAAACTTATGCAGATTAGTGTAAAGGACTTTTTGTTTTTTTAAAAGATATGAGTTTGAGTTTTAGTTGAGAGAAAAGAGTAGAGAGAACATATTTTTGGCTTGATGTCTACTTTTTGACGAGAATTAGATAGGACAAGGAGGGAGAGAGGATTGACTCTTCAACCATAAACAGTGGAAAAACGTTGTTTTCCAATCCAGTGCAAGGATCAATAGTGGAAATCCATGGAAAAACAACATCTTCTCACCATGAAAATAATTTAGGCAATCAACCTAATGTGATTGAAAAAGGCATGATTTTGGATTATATATCAAACCATTACCTTTTGACGGTGACCTTTGAACATAAGTGCCACAATGATAACGAGAAGACATAGATTACTTATGCTGTCACGCTTAAACATTAGGTCCCATGAACAACCATACATAAAACACAAACAATCCAATGACCAATAGAAACTCAAATTTTTACCAAAAGAATATTAAAAAACCCATTAGTTACAAATTAGTAGAGGAATAAATTACAGTATTAACTAGTTCAGATTCATTTAGATCCGAATTTTGATCGGTTTATCATCTTCGTTTTCAACCAGATGGGAAGGGACAAGGAATGAAACGACTCACCAAAAAATTTATATATGTTTGAGTGTTTTCTTTATAATTTATAACTCTAAACCATTAACCTTATGGTGTGGGCTAACACCATCTAAGAATATCTCAATTCATAGTTGGAAAAAATCATAAAGTGTTCGATGTAATTGCAACAGAAAAACATATTCCACTTTACAGAAGTGCTTTACAGAGGTGGTATTGATTACTTTAGAGATTGAACCCATATCCTTTTCAAGAGGACTAAGTCTAAGGCATACGTATACGTTTGGTATGGTTAGTGTTTCTGCCTCCCAAATCTATTTTCCCTCCAAGCTCAAACCATGTACGTGATCAAAATCAAAATTGTAAAACTCAAATATTATCATGTACTCTATCTTGTATACTACGTTCCCTTAAATTTCTTTAAATCCAAATCACCCCTCCCAAATTCAGGAATTCTTATTCATGATTACTACTTACACCCCTCAAAGAGAGCATCATTTGACCACAATATACTCTATTAGATGCCCTGAAATACCTAATTATTACTAGTAAAAGAGAAAACGACAAAAGCACTCCAGCAACAGGAAAAAGAAGAGATACAAAATCACAGAACATAATAAAACAAATTGTTTACTAAATCAACCTTACATAGTATTATTTATCAGTAATTAACATTAAAACCCCCAAAGATTAGAAAACATAAAAAACATCCATCACTTACAAAACCAAAAGTATCTCCTTAACCTCATCCATAGATTCCTCAACCATGTGCATAACATATGAAACAGTTTTAGAGTTGTCAAAGAGTTAACCAATTTAAGAAATGATTAACCAGAAAAGTTAATCTAAAACTTCCATATTAGATCCACAACTAACTTCCCATATTTCTAAAACAACCCAAGAACTTTCCCAAATTTATAAAAACCACCACCCCCACCATTAATAATTTACTTTTCACTCCCTCTAGTTATCATATCCTTGTACCTTATGATAGAATCAATCCTCTGCAACTTCAACTGCTGTTTAAACTTGTTAATAAAATCATCAGCTTTTGCATCGACACCATCGTCCGCCTCCGTCACCTTAGCAACACCTCTCTCCCTCACCGTCGCCGGCCGCCGTGCCTCCACAACATCGTCCGCCTTAAAGTGACTAAATGCAGATTTCGAACTTGCAGATTTCTTCATCTTTTTCGGAAGTTTCTTCGGAACCTCACCGGAAGCTGGCTTTGTATCTGACGTTGTCCTGGATACATGACCACCCTTTAACTTACTGTACACTTCATCTAAGCTTTGAATCTCATCGTTTTCTTCTTCTTCATCTTCTTCAGCAACTTTTTCAAACTTCTGGCCATTTCCTAGCTCAAACTTGAAGTGATTATCTGTTTCTTGCCCATTTTGCTCATGGTTCTGGTCAAAAAAGAATTGGGTATTAGTTTCTTGGCCATTTTGTTCAGGGTTTTGCTGGAAAAGAGGGTATTGTGTATGAGTATCATCAGTGGGTTGATGGGGTTGCTCAAATATGTAATGTGTTGGATTATCAAGAGTTTCAGATTCATGGGTGTGTTCATCTGGTGATAGATTATAATGGGTAGCTGTTGTGTTCGTACTAGTGTCAGTATGATTGTTAGTAGTAGTAGTGGTGGTGAAGAGATTTGATTCCTGGGATCTATAACTATAGAAGTTGATGGATCTAACACGTTGAAGAAGTGATGGTGATCTATTAATTAGCTTGTTCTGGTTCTGATGGTTGTTTTGAGTATGTTCTTGAGGATGATGATGCTTGTTTTGGTTAGTTAGTGTGGAGGTAAAAGCTATGGTGCCAATCACAACATTGAGAAGAACAAACAAAACAGCTGGTGTAAACCAACTGTTCATAGATGCCCAGATGGATGGTATGGAAGCAGCTACAGAGTCTTCAAACATGATTGTTTTCTAGAGAGAGAAACAGATCTGAAGATGTTTCTGGAGAGAGAAAGAGAGATGGAAGGGAAAGCTGAGAGAAAATGGGAGATAATTATAAAAGGAAGAGGTTTCCAGTATAGTATACTAGTAGTAGTGGGTGGAGGGTGGTGGGTGGGGGTGAGGTTTCATTTATCCGTATGGAAATTTATTTATTTATCTTGATTATCATTATTTAAAAAGATATGATTATTTTGAGAGTAAAGTGGTAATATGTAATGATAATCCTAATTTTTAATGGTGTAATCATATAAAAGAAAACATATTTGTTAAAAAGGAAAATTTATTTAATTGGATAATTTAAATTCTTATCTGTTCAGTATTACTTTATTAATAAAGTATTGTATATTAAAAGTATAAATTTCTTTTGATTTATAACGGGATGTAATTTTTTTAATCTTTTCATATTATTATATATGAAAGTAAATTTTTATAAAATAAATATTATTTATTGAAGGGTTTAAATCATAACAAAAATAAATACTCACTGGTCAGGGCCTTGGTCATCCAATCTAGTGGTGCAGGTTAAAATCAAGTCAATAATTCTAAGTCTAAAGTGGTTCTCCTATGTAACAAAAAGAAAAATATATTGTCATAGAACCTTAGATGTAAGTCTTGATTGGTTGTTAATAAACATAAATTGCCCTTATTCTTTTTTTCATAAAGAGGTTTTAAAAGTAGTTAGTTAACTATCAACTAACCAAAACCCTTAAAGGAAATCTAGAATAATTCTCGGATACGCACATTTACTCTTATCTTTCGTTATAAAACTTCATAAATAGTGCGAGGGTCATATAATATATACACATCCACTCATTTCAGCACCTTTATTTGTCAATACATCTGCACATAAATTAGCTTCCCGATAGATATGACTTGTTACAAACTTCGGTTGTGTTCGTAAAATTTCCACGCACTCACAACCGGTATGACAATTCCAACTCCTAGAACTCCCACCGCCCTTCACTAGCGTATGGAGTTCCCTCGAGTCAGTTTTGATATCTACCTCGTCTATTCCCTTACTAATCGTCCATCTCAACCCAAAATGAAGCGATGTACTTTCGATAGAGACGGGGACTCCCTCATACACGCCCCGGTAGAACCCGATATGGACATGCCTTCACTATCTCTCAATATCCCACCAATCCCTTCTTTACCGCTTTCTACAACAAAACTCCTGTCCACATTTAATTTATATCGCCCCAATGGCTTTACTCATTTAACCAAGGCGCTCTGAACGGATACAACTACACCACCCTCACACTCCTTTCCCCAAGCCATAACAAAGTCACTTGCCACTCTTATTACTTCACTTTTTAACCCATCCAAACGAGGGGTACAACTCTACAAATCAAACAATGCTTTTTTCTCCTATTCCATAATCTCCACGTTGTTGCTGCACAAAAACCAGGAGTCCATTATTGATGTCTCCCTAAATGTTCTAATTTTATGACCTTGGGAGACATCATTTTTTGTGTTTATTTGATTAATTTGATAGACTTTTGGGCCAAATATGCAATAATCCGAATTTCCTCTTTTATTTCTAGTATTTTTGATTTATTAAACTTTTGCGCGTAATCTTGTGTATTTTAGTGAAAAGTTTGTAGGTTTTGAATATTAGCTAGGAGAGGAATCTGAGAAGAAAGTCAAAGATCGTGATATGGAGTCAAGACTTGAAGATAAATCCCGAAAGAATTTGATTTTAGAGCTGCAAATCTAGAAAACAGGACAAAGATTGCTGATTTCAAGGCGCTTAAGAGATGATTTAGCCGCTGACCTTTGAAGAGAAAACATTCCTTATCGAGTTACGGAAATTTAGCAACTGGAATCAAGTCAATCGGAGTTATAACGAAGCGGGAAAAGCCGTTTTAGTGGAGGTGGTGCAGCAGTTAGGGGATTTGGGCTTGATTAGTGGACTTGGACTTTTGATTATTCACTTAAACCCTAATTAAAAGCCCATTCCGAATTTGAGCTTATAAAAGGAGCTTTTGACTTCATTATTTCTCACCTCTCAATTTATTCTTCAAATCAAAACATCCTTAGAAGAGAGCGTCCAGAGAAGAAGCAGAAACAAGGAAAAGAAGAAGCGAGAGCTGGAGACGGTCTATATCTCCGATTCTCAGCCAATTCAACTCCAAAATTAGGTTCTCTGTATTTTTATTTCTGTAAAACAATATGAGTCTTATTTCTTTTAATTTAGTTTTCTTTTTAATTATTATGAGCTAAACCTAATTAGTGCTTGAGAACGCATAATGGGTTAATCCCAATTTGATTTCATTTTATACATTTGAATTTGGGATATTTATTATTTAAATCAAATTGGGTAATTCGTATTTTTCTTTAATTTGCATTTTAATTACTATTATTGACGTAATTAACCAATGATAGGACTTAGTATCTAGGCTATTCCAATTAGTGGCGATTGGATCACCTTGACGGGGGGTTTAGGTACGGAACTAGTCAACGAATGTAGGTTAGAAATTATTTGACTCTGACGAGCTTAATTAAACCTATGGCCTATTGGGTAATTTGAACTTAAACATGTGAGAGTGGACTATAATCACCCTGACGGGGTTTGTAGCACTTGAGAGCTGCTCCTTAGTCCACCCTGACAGGAGTAAGGAGATTATAGAATCCCGACCAATACAAATTTACCAATTTGTCCCTTAAACGATGTATGAAATGAATGATAGTTAGGAAAACCCTTGCGTCTCTCAAGTACTACCTGCTCATACTTGCGTTTTACCTTTATCTTAGTTATTTATTTACATTTTCGCATTAGTCTTTCATACTTAGGATTAATACAAAACAAACAATCAATCATATTAATTTTATTTGCTTTCATAAGTGCAACCAATCATTACTTGATAAGCATTGTGATCAACCATCCCGTCCTTGGAACGAATCTGTTTTATCAACTATATTACTTGGGACAACCGTACACTTGCGGTTGTGGTTCGATTACTTTTTGCATTTGTTTTAGAACACACAAAGGACCACCAATTATACATGACCTTAGCTACTAAATGTCCCTTTAACTAGTCATGTATACCTCATGTCGCCGAGCAGCCGGGACCATTCACATAGCAGGTTCGCTTGTGAAGATCCAGTTGTTCAACCGAGACATCCAATTGTTTTTGAACTTTTTGGAGAGTCTCCCAGCCCCCTGCAAATTCTGAAGCAATTTCAATACTGATCCATGTGACCGAGCAACTCTTGCATTTGTTGAACAAGTGGAACCGGGACCTGCAAAAAACAAACCCATCTCATGCCACAACTTCTGAGCCCTTGCGCAGGTTAGAAAATATGCATAAGATCCTCCTTTTCCGCTCCGCACACATTGCATCCTAGTGAGTCTATTGTGCCTCTTTTGTATAAATTATCAACACATGGTAATCGATTTCACGCAACCCTCCAAAGAAACACACGAAATTTTTATGAGCATCTAATTTTCCATATCTTACCCCAATCAAATGACACCTACATCGTCTTATTCTTGAAGAACCTAAATGCATATTTAACCGAGAATAGCTGAGGTTTCATGGCGCCACTTAAAATAATTACCCTCCACACTCGAGTGCACAACTACTTCATCCTTAAGCAGATTAGCTCTTATAAGGATCATCTTACACATATTTGAATCATTGTTCTTCCGGTCACGATTTAATAACCCTTCCATGAAATATTTAATCTTAAACACTTCCACACAAGCAACATTATGACCTTGAAGTAATTTTCACCCAAGTTTAGCTAACAACGCTATATTATAATTTTTTGCACCTCAGAATCCTAATTAGCCAGCCCATTTTGGTTTATGCACATGTTTCCACAAAACCCAATGAAAATTTCCTACCTTCGGATAAAGATCCCTATATAAAATTCTTCACAATCTGATCAATCATATCCGGGAAGTTTCATCACTTGCATTTGATATATTGGTATTTCGCTCAAAACTGATTACGCCAAAGTCACTCTTCTCGTGAGCGAAAGAGTTTTTGCCTTCCATACGGCTAACTTACCTCTCGTTCTCTCCATAATTATCTTTCAAACCCCATCTGGATGGCGTCTTGATTGAATAGAATCCCCCAAGTAGGTCCCAGATAATCACTCAAGCAAAATTCATTCGCTCCAGCTAGTTCTTGTTGCACTATTACTGAGACATTCTTCGAGAAATATATATAAGTAATTTTTTCGCACTCAAGGTTTGACCCGCTTCCCTATAAAAGGTCCTCATCGCCTCCTTTATTATGTGTACTCGCGACAAAGAAGTTTCCCCAAAAAGGATTAGATCATCAACATAGAAAATGTGAGATAACTTAGGACCTCGTCTCCCATTCGAAATGGTTCCCACTTCCCATTTGGACACAACTCATGTATAAGTAGAAACAACCTCTGCATACACATAATAAATCTATACGAAGAGAGTGGATTCTTTTGGCGAATTCCCCGATGAGGCCTAAAGGGCGGCAATGGCTTCCCCTTCTATAGCACTTACATATCATTCTCCGACATACTCTTCATAATAAGTGATACCCGACCTTTTGGGAACCCAAAATGTGTTGTTGTATTTTCAATAAATTCCCATCAGATCTTATCGTATGCTTTTGCTAAGTCAATTTTCACCTCCATGATTACTCTTTCCCTCTTAATCTGGTGCATCCGGTGATCCACCTCACAAACAAGAAATATGTTATCAGTAGTGGAACGACCTAGTAAGAAACTACTTTGACAAGGACCAATCACATCAGCGATCAAGGGCTTTAGTTTATTGACCATAGCCTTCATATAAAACTTGCAAGGACTACTTATGAGACTAATGGGACGAAATAGACTTACTTGATTTGGTTCAGAGACTTTCAGAATAAGATGGATAAGTGTACCATTCAATGTTGTTGGTGATACCCCCTTCTTTGTAGCTTCCCTAACCATATCACAATCTAACTTTCCCACCGTTCCTCAACAGTTTTGATAAAAGGCTGCTGACATAACATCCGAGCCCGGTGCTTTTACAGGGTTCGATTGAAACACCGATTCTTTAATCTTTTTATCAGAAAACGGAACACGCAACTCCCAAAATTCCTCCTCAAACAAAACAATTTGAGGACGAGTAAGCACCCCAGGATGTGCCTCTAGCACCTCATACAAACGCTCAAAATACTCTTAAACCATATTATTCATCTCGACTTCATCCTCAACCATTCGTCTCGATCATTCAAAAACCTAGTGCATTTCGAGCTTTTCTTCCGTATTATCGTTGCAATATGATAAACCGAGTATTTCGCTCCCTAGATCTTATCCATTTCTCCTTTGATTTCTGAAAACACATAATATCTTCTTGCTCCAACACACTCTCGTATTCATTCATTAGACTATTACCAACCTTAAAAGAATGAGTTATATGACCATTGCAAGGCTTTCTGAATACCTCTATTCTTGCCGCTAAGTTCCTCTTTCGACGATTAATATCGCCAAAGCTCTCAACTTTCCACTTATTAATCTACCTTTGTATGTTCAAGACACCTTGTCCGATTCCAACCTGAGATACTTCCCAATTCTCCTTAATAAACGTCTAAAAAAATTATGGAGACACCACGCCGCCTCAAACCGGAATCGACGAGGCTGGACTTTTGGCTTCCACAGCGGAAAAACTTGAATCAAGATCGACATATGATCATAATGTATTCTCTCTAGGTGTAAGACCCCCCATTTGGGAAAAGAGCTTGCATTTTGCATTTCCATACGCTTTATCTAACCACTCTATTATCCGCTAGCCTGTATTCCACAAATTACACCACGTGAAACGCGGCCCTTCAAATCCAAGATCGACCAAACCACAACTTTATCGCCATTCCTCAAACCTCTCCATCCTTCTCTAAACCCCAATGACCTCTCACCTCTCTTATCTTCTTCCTTACAGATTTGATTAAAGTCACCAGTTACTAACCACCAAACTTGAGAATCATGAAATGCATGGTGAAGAGAGTCTCATAATTTCATTCTTTCTTTATAATGAGTTCGCACATACACCACCAAAAAAATTCATGACTCGCATCCCAATTGACCCAATTCAATGTTTATTATTTCTTTCTCTGCCGAAAAAACTCTAACAGTTATATCTGAGTTGTCACACATAATACATATCCCTTCTTTATAACACTTCGAATCCACTCTCATCGAATTATCTTTCAGTAATGAGTTTATAATTTTACCCGTTTAAATACCAATAAAATGGGACCCCCCCATAACAATTCCATACAAGAATATCCAAGGATTAGCTCAAACTTTCCAGCTACTAATTTTATTATTTGATGTACTCCTAATAATAATTAAAATTAATAAGATATAAGAAACGATACCCGAATGCGCATTACAATAACCGAGAGCACATTTCCACATCCTCCATGCCTTGCTCTTGGCTTCCATTGATCTGCTCCTTTACCGACGTTTCATTAATCTGACTTTCCAGCATATGCTGAGCCGTCTCCCACACCGCCTCAGGTTACAACACCTATTACTAAATTAGCATCTGGTCGATCAACGATCTGTTTCCAGCATTACATTAGACTCCTCGCCAGAAGCAACTTCTGGAACCTTCTGCCTTCTTGTCTCGCACACCACAGCTGCAGCAGGCGCAACCTGGTTTTAACCACCATCTAAATTATTAATTGTCAAGAAACTCCTCCCTTGCTCACCTTGTACGATATTAACATGAGAAAGTTTTTTATCCCCTGCTCAACTTCCTGATCCCTTCCCTTCATGCCCCCGTTCGCTCCAATTATACGCCCCACAGTCTTTGCATTATTTTCGTTACGCCCCTATTGTCTTCTCATTATTTAATTTTTGTGTCCAAATTCTCTATTAGCAATTGAAGCGGATTTTGTAGTTCAAAATTCAAAGTCGCTGCAACATGGTGGCCCCGTGTCTCTCCTCCACCCTTCACGACTATACCATTTGTTCTGTACCCCTTCCCCTAATTAATTGCACCTTTGACCCCTAAGTTTTGCCCCTTACTATAATTGTTTTGTACATGTCATCCCTTCCCCGTATTACCCTCATTTTCCATCCTTAGCGCCTAGAACCTCAAACCCTACTGTTTATTAGACGGACTCTGTTGCACATTTACGCTTATACCATTATCAATATGAATTGTCTTAAATATTTTATTACATATAAAATATACAAAAGGTTAGATGGAATTTACAATCAATTTCATTGGAGTGTCCCAAATTTTATTAGTCTCTTCTAAAAAAAACCTCGTGATGTTTTTTAGATTTAAATTCACCTCCGTATTTCTATTATATTTTTGTGATTAGGTTTTTTATAGGATACATATTTATTCGTTCGGTAAGATAACGATAATTAACTAAAATGTAATTTTTTAATATTAACTCTATTCATTTTAAATAAATCTTTATTTATTTAGTTAAAAAGAATATAAATTTATTAAAAAAATTGTCATGATAACCATTATTATGGATTAGAAAAAGTAACTTTAAGAATTGATATTATTTTAAATTTTTTGTTTTGAACTTGTCAGAAATATATCGTTTTTATTTCATATTATTAGACGATGCATTATCTTTAATTTTCTTTTAGTCCTTGACAAAAACAATTTTAACTGAAAAAAATGATAAATGAATAAAATTAACCTCTTTTATTGTATTTATTTCAAATAATTAATCTCTTTTATTGACTAGTATATGAATTCTATTTCACATGTGATCTTATCATATTAAAGTTTTTACATATTTTTGGTCAACGTACACTTTTATGAAAATATTAGAGGATAGTTAATTATCTGGTCTTATTTCTTATTAAAATAAGGTTAGTTTTTGGTATGACATATGGGACACATGTTACAGAAATGGAGGGAAAGTGGAAGAGGATATGGACAAAAGAGAAGAGGTGAGAACCTAGTAAATTTGAGCGGTCATGTTGGGTTAAGTAAACAGATTTTTATATTAGGATGATGATGATGATGACAACACAGCACAGCAGAGCAAAACATATTGACGACGTCGTTCACCTCTCGTGGTGAATTCCTTCCTTCAGGAAAAGTTTTTCTGGACTGGACATAAAAAGCTGATTCTGAGATTGTTGGAAGTTTTCAAGATTGGTTGTCCTTAGAATTTTAACAATTGATTATTTTTAGTATAATTATTACAAGAAAGTTTCCTCTTTAAGGAGGATGGTTTGGCAATATTTAGATTGATGGCATGGTAAGGTATATTCTAAGGACAACTACCACCTTGGCCTTCAATTATGGTAATGCTGGTACGATAGCCGTCCATTAGCGTTTCTTCGGGTTTTTTTTGTTCTAAAGCGTTTCTTCGGCTTTATTTCTTCTTTTTCTATCTTTTTTTCATTTATTTAGTATATACTAATTTTTACCTAATGATAATAAAACATTATATAGATATACAATCCAACTCAATAATTTACGATATCATCCACAAATCTTAAAATCTTAAAGTTTACATATTCTTTATAAATAGAGCATCTATACGTTGTAATCGACACTCTTATACAATTAATAATAAGGTAAATGTTACTATGGGCCACTAAACTATTTCAGTGGTCCTGTTTGTACTTAACTATTAAGTGTTCCAAACAACCCACTAATGTATGAAAATCGTTCCAAATCAGCCACTCTATTTATATTCACATACATCTGTAAAATGGTTCCTCCAACAAATTGGATCAAGATTTCATGTACCACATTATGTAGCTCAAAGTCACGAACAACCATCCTGCAAATGCCACACATATATAAATTCAATTATGAGAGCATATTATTTGTGAATATAAATCTATTATATAAATGATATTACTAGAACTCAACGTAAAATACAATCTTCAACATTGGTAAATAGATGCTTTCCTTTGCTTCAGTAGTCTCTTCCTCACTGTCACTACAGGTAAGTGATAAGTGCCTTGCTACCACGTTGTGCGTCTTCTTCCAACGACTGATTGGTCTTCCACCGTACTTATGATTACCATCACCTTCACAATTCTGCTCCACAATTGGCAAAAATATCACAAACGATTGAAGCTTCGCTTGTTTTCTCAAACCCAACTTGCTTATGAAGTTCTAAATAATTCAACCTAGATTTAATCCTCAGCTTCAAAACTTGATTCACCATATCATCTTCATTAGTTCAAATCACCTCGATCCCTAAATGCTCGACTTTTCATCCAAACTACACTTTATCTTCATTTAAAAAAATTAACAGAATCTGATGTTTTCTGGTCTCCATTATGTCTTCTTTTAAAATATTATGTTCTCGTCAATATAATGCTTCTTTGTTTGATTAAAAGGAATCAATGAACTGGTAAAAAATCTAAAAAGTAGTGGAAGCTAGGTGGAATATTCCTGAAGAAAAAATACGCAGCCATGTCTCCTATATCCCCTCACCACCTCTTGACACGGTAGAATATTATCAGCAATTCTCCTACCCTAAACCGAAGCAGATTTGAAGAGATAAGCGAAGGCACAATCGCATTTACAATAAACAAGGTGGTAGCGAGGCATTTATCACTAATCTGTAGTGACAGAGAGGAAGAGATTACTGAAGCAGAAGAAAAACATCTATTTACCAATGTTGAAGATCGTATTTTACGGTGAATTCTAGTAATATCATTTATATAATATATCTAGATTCATAAATCATCTACTCTTATAATTGAATTATATATGTGTGGCATTTGCAGGATGGTTGTTCGTGACTTTGAGCTACATGATGTGGTACATCAAATCTTGATCCAATTTGTTGGAAGAACCATTTTAGAGATGCATGTGAATATAAATAGAGTGGCTGATTTAAAACAATTATCACATATTAGTGGGTTGTTTGGAACCGATAACAGTTAAGTGGTCCAAACAGGACCGTTGAGATAGTTTGGTGGCCCCTAGTAACATTTACCCTTAATAATATTATTCTTTTATTTTCTTATTCTTTGTCTCTTACTTTTCTTTTAGTTTCATAACATGCTATCAATACGATAACCTCTACTATTCAATTTTTAGGTAATTGATTATTTTTATTAATCTTTTATATTTTTTTATCCTTTTCTTATTTCTCAGCTAATGTTAATCGAACAAATAATATTCGAGTAAACTTTTTTTACCAATCATTTGAATAAAATTCACTGCTGTGAATAGGAAAAAAACAAAGAAAAAAACTTTCGTTTGTTCACCACGGTGAACGAAAGAATAAAAAAGGTATAGTTTTGACAAGAAAAGGGAAGAAAAAAAACCCATACATTTTGCTTTAAATATGACCATTTCACCGTTGTGAACCAAAAAAGATAGTGTGAATACTTGATTCAAAGATGAACATTATTACGCATCTTAACTACATCATTATGTATCCTATTTTTGTACCATGTCTTGATCCTTATATCCTTTGAAGCAATCATATCCTTCATTGATCGGATAGTTTAACATGGATGGACGATAATTAATTTACAATGAATAGATGGTTCTGATAACATCCATATCCTTCCTTATAACGAATGGACGACTATTAATTTATAACGAATAGATGACTCTAATATAAGAATTACAGATTAAAGCGATGAGAAAACTTCTCGCCAAATCAAGTTTTTATAAGGCTAGATTCTTAGAAAATAAAAATAGATGAAATGTTGTTTTCTTGTTTATCTTTACCTTTTCTAGTAATTGTTCCTATGTATCGGATATGCCATGCTAAGACCTTTTGTGCATTAATTCTCCAGTTATTTAATTCGAAGATATGATATTTGTATAGTATTATTTTTTCTAATCATGTAAATCGTTTAATACAATATTTGATAGACTTGTGTTCCTTGAAATAGGCATATTATTAATTTTGTCTTATGTAACTTAAAAAAAATATAAAAAAATTAATTGGAAAATAAAGAAATTAATAATAATTAATAATTATATTCGATACTTTACTTTTATGGATTTTTTTTTTTACTTTTTAAAGTCTTGATATTAAGTAAAAAGAAAAAGAATTAATTTATGCATTATCATTAACATAGTGATGTTTTTTTAATGAGCCAATTAGAGGTAAATGCCTATTAAAAAAGTTATTTAAAAAAAGGTGCCCCCAATAAAACATTTTATAGAAAACAGCCCCACCCCAAAATACCCTTACAAATGATAATTAAAAAAAAAAAAAAAAAAAATTAGAATTCTAAATCGGTAAAAGAAAAAAATATACACAATACAATACAGTTTACTCATAAAACACACACAACACACACAAAAACACCTACTAAGAGAACGAAAGGTCCAGCGAAGAAGAAGAAGAATCCGAACAGAGGCGATTGGCGGCGATTGGCGGCGATGGTGCACACAAAATCAATCGATCAAACTAACGATTTGATTACAACACCCAAAAAACCATACGTAAGTGAAAAAACTCAAATATAATCTAATTTCTATGTTTATTTTGAGGTTTTTGATAGTGTTTCTTACTTTCGAAACTGATTTCGCGTGATTTATAAGCAAATTCTTACCGATTTCTATATAAAAACCAAATTTAGAAGTTTCTAGGGTTTAAAATAGGATTATTTGATGAATGTGTTCAATTTACTGTGATCAACATGAACGAAAGATGGATTAGAGTCATAAATTGTGAATAATGTGTTAATCAGGGACCTAAAATGCAATTACTGCATAATGTAGAATTCTGCAGCATGTTTTTCGTAACTGTATTAAACATGGAATTCCATGTTTAATACAGTTATCAAATCATGAAATTACATGTTTTGAAAACTGTATTATAGACATCATGTGTAGTTTAGGGACCTTATAGTGTAATTACTACATAATATAGAATTCTGCAGCATGTTTTTCGTAACTGTATTAAACATGGAATTCCATGTTTAATACAATTATCAAATCATGAAATTACATGTTTTGAAAACTGTATTATAGACAGAATGTGTAGTTTAGGGACCTTGAAGTGTAATTACTGCATAATATGGAATTCTGCAGAATGTTTCTAGTAACTGTATTAAACATGGAATTCCATGTTTAATACAGTTATCAAATCATTGAATTCTATGTGTTGATAACTGTATTATAGATAGAATGTGTAGTTTAGGGACCTAATAGTGTAATTACTGCATAATATAAAATTCTGCAGAATGTTGCTAGTAACTGTATTAAACATGGAATTCCATGTTTATTACATTTATAAAAACATGAAATTCCATGTTTTGATAATTATATTAAACATGAAATTACATGTTTTGATAACTGTATTAAACATGGAATTAACACAATTCAGGCTACTAATATGTTTTCTTGTGCTTGGAGTTTGTATAAAAACAGGTGAAAATGGCACCAAGAAGAAAAGTTATCAAGTCAAGACTACTAATTTGTTTCTTGTGGTTGGAGTTTGTGTAAATACAAGTAAAAATGCCTCCAAGAAGAAGATTGACTAATGAACAAGAAGATGATAAGATACAAGCAGTGAAAAGGAAGAACTACTAGCTTTTCTAGGTGATGAGCAGCCCCTCAGTGGATTATGTTCATTGAAGAGTGTATATGCAGTTCAGCGAAAACAAAGATCAAAGAATCAGTTATCTAAAAGAATATTAATGAATGTGTTGACGTTTTTATTATTGTATTGAAAAGAGTATTTTTTTTATTTAATTGTACTTATTTTGGAATCTTTTAGATTGTAATGTTTAAAATGACTTGTTAGTTTATTAAGTATTATGAAGAATTTGATTAGAAATGAAAATTGATTAGTATTTCATATTGTGAAGGATTTGATTAGAACAATTTTGATACCAACAAAAAACTCAAAAAGGCAGGCAAAATCCGCAACACATAAAAATGACTTGTAAATTCCATGTTTGAAACATGGAATTCCATGTTTGAAAAAATGAAATTCCATGTTTTAAAACATGAAATTCCATGTTTGAAACATGGAATTCCATGTTTGAAAACATGAAATTCCATGATTGAACATGAAAATTTACTAACCTGCACACTAACAACTTAAGCTACTCGAATCGAAACCTATACAGAAAGATAATAATTATAAAGGAATGAATCACAACACAATATAAAAACAAAAAGGATCCAAAACATAACAATAGAAACTATAAAAATTGTTAAACCGGTGATTATTGAACAACTGTTACAAGAATATAATGATCATAAAAAATAATCATAGAGCAACTTGACAATTTATGGCATTGACCGACGTGACTGATTAGTTGACTCCAACGGTTTCTTTTCAGAACCAAATCTTTGTGACCACCAAATGTATGCTACTTGGGATCGTGGAAACACGTAATCGTGGAAACACGTAATCGAAAACAGAATCGAGAGTCGGGAAAAGATCAAACGAACGCATAGAACGTTGAGAACCGAACCGAACTACAGCCATAACCATCTGCATAAAACAATTCATGACATAAATACTAGAATACAGTAACACAAACAAAGGAAGAAGTAGAAAAGGGGAAAAATTTCTGTGGAGTTGCAGAATTCCATGTTTTAAACATGGAATTCCATGTTTCATACAGTTTCATATTGTTTAAAACATGGAATTCCATGTTTTAAACATGGAATTCCGCAACTGCACAAACCTCTTCACAAAATCCCATGTTTTAAACATTGAATTCCATGTTTTATACAGTTTCATACTGTACAAAACATGGAATTCTGCAACTGCATAAACCTATTCACAGAATTACAACTCAAACACACAATATACTGCGAGTAAAACAGTTTAAACACAGAATTTAGCTGTATAGAAGCAAAAAATGAACAAAATGAAGAATGTAACACAGAATTTACAGAAAAGTAAGCAAAATATAAAGAAATGAAGAGTGTAAACACATTATCATAACAAAAAGAGTTTAAACACAAAAATTTGCTAATATCAAAGCAAAATATGAACAAAACTAAGAATATAAACACAAAATCAACACAAAACAAGCAATTAGAAGAGAAAAACCTTCAAAACAGTAGAATTGCTTCAAGTTGCAAAGTAGGATGAAAATGTGAATCAGCAAAATTCCATGTTTTAAACATGGAATTCCATGTTTCATACAGTTTCATACTGTATAAAACATGGAATTCCATGTTTAAAACATGGAATTCTGCGCCTGCACAAACCTCTTCACAGAATTACAACTCAAACACACAATCTACTGCGATTAAAACAGTTTAAACACATAATCTAGCAATGTAGAAGCAAAATATGAACAAAATGAAGAATATAACACTAAATTTACAGAAAAAGAGGCAAAATATGAAGAAATGAAGAATGTAAACACATTATCATAACAAAAAGAGCTTAAACACAAAAATTTGCTAATGTCAAAGCAAAATATGAACAAAACTAAGAATATAAACACAAAATCACAACAAAATAAGCAATTAGAAGAGAAAAACCTTCAAAACAGTAGAATTGCTACAAGTTGTAAAGTAGTATGAAAATGTGAATCAAAATGCTTTCAAAATAGAGAATACATACACATGTATACGTATATATAGAAAATCAAACCTGCAAATCAGCAAAACAACAAAATGAAACCAAAAATTCAAAAAAAAAAAAGGAAAAAACAGAGCCGAGAGGAGATAGAGAGCATGAGAGGAAGAAGAGATGTTAGTTTACCTTTAGAGAAGAAGAAAAAAAACGAGTAATCATAGTGAGTTATATTCGTGAGTGTAGGTGAGATGCGTGAGCTTAGTAGCTTAGCAATGGAGATGGAGAAACGGTTGGAGGAGAGAGAAATAGATAGAGAGAATCTGGGTGTGAGTGTGTGATAATAATTGGGGAATTAATTACCTAGTTTATAATAAGTAATATTTATATTGGGTAAAAAGGGAAAAGAAATAATTAAGGGGAGTTTTTCTCTAATTACTTAATTAAGAAGGCATTTATCTCTAAATAAAAAAGTTAGAGGCTTAAAAAAATTAGTAGCCTCATTAAGGAGGCATTTTTCTCCAATTACCCCTTTTTTAATTTTTAATTTTGATTTATTTTATTATAATTTTATGGTAAATTTTATATATATTATTTATGAAAGAAAAATTTAAATATTTAACTTAAAGTATGTATACTAAGTGATATTCAATATATGTATATTTGTCTATTTTTTATGGTAATTTTATATATATATATATATATATATATATATATATATATATATAGAGTTAATAACTCAAACATGTCACAACTTATTGTTTTTGTTACTAAGAGTTCACTCAAAATATTTGGATGAAAGGGACTAATATACCCCTTGTGCATACATGCGTTTGGTAGTTGTTGCGTTTTCTTGGAAAATACCATTTCAATTGTTAACCAAAAAATCTCTCCGTTCAAACCTCATAAAACACCCATCGTTTATGGATTCCACATAGCTTGTTAAGTGTCTAAAACTCGACCATTCAGAGAGAAGATGAAACGGCGGTCCAAATCACAACCCAATGTAGACTAGTGCCAAATATGAAGAAATCATTACGCACACAAAAAGCTCTGTAAAGGTCAATACAAAGGAGAACATACACAACCCAGTTGGTTGATTGACCTAGAGCCGACCACAACCCACTAGTACATTCTTCCGGTGGACGCAAAAGGTATATAGCAAAACCCTAATGCAGCAGTTCTTAATGGTTGGTTTATGAGGTGAGGATTGTTCTAGTTGTTGGTGTAGCAGGGTTTTTATGCAGAGATAAGTGTTGCGCCGACTATTGAAATGACAATAGGTCCAGTGAGGGCAGTTTGAACTAGTCTTAACACCAGCCTTGAAATCCAGAAAAAATTAATGGCCACCCAATTGCCAAAAAACAACGTGGGCCCAGTGGGCGACATTTTTCCAACAAACACAAAAGGTACATAACCCTTTTGTAGCGGTGCTTAAGGGTTGGTTAATGGGTTTGGTGTTGTTCAAATCATTAGTGCGTCTGGTGTGTTTGTTCAGAGACAAGTGCTCCTCCGACCAGTGATACAACAACGCACGATCAAGCCTTGAAAATCAAGAAAAAAAGCTAGGGACAACCAATTAACGCAAAACAACGTGGGCCCACTGTTCTGCTCAACCAAAAGCCTAGTACGACCCACTAATGTCGTTGCTCCACCGACGAACAAGGTATAATCGAAAACCTTATGTCGTTGTCCCTATAATAAAAGGCTTTGATAGTTATCTCTTGAGCTTTGTGAGTATGGGTATTGAGAAGAAAGCATAGGGAGGATGCGAAAAAGAATGTGAAAATGTTTATATTAAGCAGTTGTGTTCCCTGTTTGGTTAATTTGGAAATTTTAATGTTTGAGCTCTAATTTGGCTTTATCTACTAACCTTTTTTCAACATCTTGGACAACATCTATTATGAGTTTTTGATCAAACCTCTTCTGAATTTATTATATTTTTATATCTTTTGTATTTTGTTGAGTCAAACGTGTTAATCAACTACGTGCAATGCTCTTATTTTTTCTAGTTATGTATATTTTACATCATACATACATTGTTGGGATCTGTGTTAATAGTTTTTTTTTGTGGCGTATTGGTTTGTGCATAAATTACAGCTTTGTCATATTCTGAGACGAATATGAAAGGTAATATGGCTCAAAATCTTTTGGATTGTTTTCTAGATTAATGTTTTGTGTGAACAGTAAATATAGTGGAAGCGCATAAAGGGACAAACATATTAGTCGTGAACATGACACGCATGTAGGAGCTACGACTGTGAGAGGCGGTAGAGCCAAATTATGAGCTAGCTGCGTTATTCTGCTTATGAATCTATTGTTCTGCATATTGAACGAGAGTTATCAGTGAAAAGAAAAAGGTTCATGCTGTAGCTTTTTATTGTTGCAAATACTAACAACATCCAAAGTTTCCAAGTCGTCTTCCTTAATATTCATATGTGGTACGCTAAGCCGTGGTCTACGGAAATGTGAGCGTCTCAGAGCATTCACAATGCCGCAGATGTGAATCCCATAGAAGACAACGTGGTGGTGGGGTTAGATTGAGTTAATGTTTTAAGTTAGAGATGTTATATATGCTGACTAATCGTTTCTATTAAAATATCACCTATTTTGTTAAAATCTGCTTATTGATGGTTTTTTATAATGACTTTACTGTGGATTTCGTAATGACTTCATCGTGTAATTACTTTTGGAATGGCTTTTTGTACAACTTGATTAGTGAACGAATTTAATTGGCGTTGGATGTTTTATTCGTTGGGGTTTTGGTATATTCAGGTGCTAATGTATATGCGCTAAGAGTGTTAGATTGGTATGGTATGGTGGGCTCGTAGTGTGATTTAGGTGGGTTATGAAATACTAGTAACTATGCTCTCAATGGTATCATGTTGGGCTCTTTTTGTTTGTCACGTACTGGGCTTGTAGTCTGATTTTGGTAGGCTATGAAATATTGGTAACTGATTTTTTCTTAATTATTTGTCTGATAGCCTACACTGTTGTCTTATGCAAGATATAGTACTACAGATAAATAAAAACAAACACATTTTATGAAAATTTAAATGATGTGCACGTTTATCAATCTAAAAAAACTTGAAAACTATATCATCATTTCTCTTATCTTTCTTGACCTTCCTTTATTGAGTTGTTAGTGTCGTCTTGATTATCTAGGTAAATTCAAGTAAATATTCTAGACTATCAATGTGTTTGATATAATACATGGAGTAGTATCCGATCTGACAGGATAACTTGGACACCGCACACCGGAACTCCTTCACCCACCATGGAAGCATTACCTTGGTGATTTTATGACTTGGGCCCACGCATCGCTTCTTAGTACCTTCTCATAATGGTGGTAGTTAACCTCGGTTTCCTCCTCATTCTTAGAATCCTCTAACAATGCAATCAACATATTAGAGATCTTGTCACATATGAGTGTTCATGTTTTAGTTGTCAAGTGATCAACGATTAGTGGAACAACGAATTCATTTAACATAATCTCCAAGTCACCACACCACTCAGATCAACTACCCATACAAGGGTTTCGAAATCGCTTTCACTCACTAACTTGCGATTTTGGTGTTCACCGACCAAATAGAAAAAATGAATGCGTTTAATAACAATGTATGTTCAAGTTTCAGCCACATATTTCACTATATATGCCGATGAAAAAAAGCATCGCATGTTATGGTAATGGAAAACACACATCGCATTTGAACCCATGATAAAACTAACGAGTTCAAACTAAATCGCAATCCATTAAAACAAATCATGCTAAAACAATGAATAACTTATAAATTCTATTCCACTACCCGAAACAAAACTAACAGACATCCCATTAAAAACAAAACCATGCTAAAAAATGTATAACAACGAAAGAAATTCAAAGAATATATGTATAATAGAACTTTAATACCTCTTCTAGAAGAAATCATATTTAAACCCCTATAAAAACATACCTGTAAACGCAAAAAACACATAGGACACAATCAATATCGATATCCTACAATCAGTCTGTTATCATTTCATAGCACAACCCATCAAATAATATATTGGCCATCGTTACGTATCCTTTGAAACACGTAGAACCCCAAAAGCTAAAACACTAAAGAAAAGATTTATGCAAATAAAAAAACAAATACGATAAACCATACAACGTAGTGTGGAAGATATTTGATAATATACAAATCCCATTCGTCTTTGATGACATATAAAAAAATACCTTGGCCTGAAGAGACTTGCTTGGAAACACAATAATTCTGGGATGAACAATTGGTTGGAAAAAATAGATGTGATTAGTATTTGTGTCTTTGAAAATCGCTAATGATATGATACTACTGTCCTTAATATTGCTATGGTAAGTTAAAGATATGATTAGCATATTTAAACTCTTATATATGCAACAGAATATTAGATATTATTTTGGGGAAAAAAGGGTAGAATCAATTTTTTGACAAATTATTTGGCCTTTTTAAAGGTATAGTATTTAGTTGGGCTTGTTAGGATAAGATATGTTGGGGTTTTAGGTCTTTATTGACTATTATCTCATATATAGAATATTTTGAGGCAAAACACTAGGACCTCCTTGATGTTGATTACCTCTATTATCACCTTCTTCAGTCTCGTCTCCTTTGAACCTCTAGTTATCGTTTTAATATCATAGTCTTCTTCTCACATAACCCAAAGTCATTCCTTTTTCTAATATCAAACATCGGCATGTCTCTAGCACGAACGATTATGAACTTGTTACAATTAAAAGTCGATGATTGTTTCTTTCATTTCAAGGAAGAATCATATGTATTTCACAACTTAACCATTTGTGTCCTAAATAACCATATTTAGAATTAACCAACCTGCCATTTTTGTAAGCAAATTGTAGCCAAGTAACTCATTATTCCTACTCAATTTGCATACATGTTTTGATCTTTTCTTTGACTAAGAATTTGACCCTGAAGTGGAGATCATTCATCTACTCTTATTCATTGAATAAATAGTCAACTTCTTTAAAGATTCATATGTTCCTGCTGAGAAGATCAATATTACGCAACCTGCTTTGCTTAAGAGCTATCCTAGAAGCATGAACCTAGACCGAGGAAGTGTCTATGTTTGAACTATCCATCGCAGAGAATCTATCCCAAGGCTTGATTACCACATGCAATAAAAAGCATTCCAAGGGAAAAAATACGGTCAAAGTCATTCTCTTCCGAAAATTCAAGTTTGAAATGGTTCTCCTTGATTTCATTAATCTCACAACACACTCGATTCTTCAATTTTCAAGACCTGACTTTTTAAAAGCTCCCAAATTCATTTTCCCATTACTAATGACCTTATCCAGCATCAATAGGTTGAAATTCTTGACAAACACTTTTGTATCTAAAGAAAGAACTTTTAGCACCACTAGTGTATTTTCCAATAAAGGAGAAATTGGTGGAAGGGGTACGAGACTTCATCTTCTGCATGCCCACTATATGTAATCCCAGCTTAACCAAAGTCATAACGACTCCTAATTCGTGATAAGTACCGTAGTTAGGGATGTCAATGGGGTGGGTTTACCTATCCGCGCACCCACCCCTTAAAAAAATCTCCCCGCCCTGCCCCTCCCCCGCGTTTTTCTTCTCCACGCCCCGCCCTGCTTTTTAAATTCGCGTGTGAAATGGGTTCTACCCGTGGGTTTCAATTTGATCGTTCATAATTTTTTTATTACACAAATTGTATTATGTTCAAACTCTCAAAAATTTCATTTTTCAGAATTTGCATTTGTATTTTGATGTTTTGACAAATTGTCTTCTTGGAGTCGCACTTTGATTTGAATAATTATTTAAATTAAAATATATATTATAATTAAAATATATTAATTATATATTATATACATGGCAGGCGGGTTTGCGGGGCGGAAAATACTTATCCTACACCCAACCCCGTGCGGGTTTTGAAAAGTCATCCCCACAACCCGGCTCAAACCCCATTTAGTACCTTAAAACCCGTCTCGTTTAAAGTGAGGTGGGGCGGGTACTTGGAAACCCATGCCCATTGACATCCCTAACCGTGGTTAGCCCATGAAACCAACAAATTGCGTCGTAGCCTTATGATTAGCCTACAACCGCCCATGCATGACCAGTCACAATCCTGAATAATTACCGTCTCCCACAACCCAAGACAACCCCAGATAATTTGATATAAAACCGTGAAACCTAGCTCTATATTTTATGCAATACAGCCACAAATAAAAACAGACTTGTAATCGACTCAAACAAACCTTACTGATTCGAACATACCTAAATGTGTCATTATACTAAAGGCCTAAAGAGCACTTGGATGCGGAAAAAAAATGTTAAAGACTTACCAAAAATGGTAAAGACCTCCAATCTTTGTTAATAGGAGATCCATAACTCACCAAGTCCAACGAAGGCCAAAACCCACAATCTACATTAGACCCACATCACTATGACCATACCTTCTTTTATAAATTATTAGAAAATATCTTAATCTTTTAATTTATTATTCTGAACGCAGGATTTAATAATCTTAGAAATGGTAACTTAATCAAGATAATTATACATCATCGTTTTATTAATAAAAAAAATACATTAGAGAAATGGATACCACCAGCAAGTTTTAAAACCATTCAAAATAAAAAATATAAGAACTTGAAATGAGAATACATGAAGAGATTTAGCGAAGAAAATGAAATTAAAAAAAATATTACAGAATAAATTTACATCTAAAATATATTATTTGAAAAAATGGCCTCTCAAGTCTTTATCCACGTCTAACTTTGATTTCGGTCAAATTATGTTCGCTTAGCCTTTTGTAAAAGGACAAATCTTCTATTATAATATCTTTCTTATTTTTGTCAAAATTCTATCAAAAATATCCAAATTCATTCGAATCCTACCTTATATATTTAAACAAGTTAATCGATTTTCTGTTCTCTTTTCGTAATCATTATTATTTTTAACTATAGTTATATAATATTAAATAGCATCCTCTCATTTAATAGAGTGGCCAAAACAGGTCCACATACAGCTTGTTGGCTCAGAATATAATATAATCGCAATAAATAGACAAGCTTCCAAGGTGGCAGGCCAGGCTATCCCAGTTTTTTTTTTTTTTTTTGTTCAAATAGGCTATCCCAGTTCAAAATCAATGGACCCTGCAACTTGCCCATTACCAATTTTTACTTCAAGCCACTCGTGTGAAGTGTGGACGACGACAATTCCCTTTGCTTAAAGAAAAAACGATGACAATTTGACTATATATTTAGGATTGGATACATATTTATTATCTGAGCTTAGGGGTAACTATGAGTAGAATTAAATATATATTTTTATTATACGATCTGAGCTCGAGCTCAAATTGCGTTTTTTCTAAAAAATTGATGGCAAAAAATAGTCACTTCACACAAGAATTGTTAACGGAATATAATAGTAGTACTTTTTTGAGGCGTACACTTAAGATCGATTTTGTGTAAAGTTTAAGATTCTATTTCATCGGATATTCTTCATAAAGTGTTTAAAAGATTGAATATTTTGATTAAGTATGTAGATTGGATAATGACTTGTGTCACTTCTTCTTATTATTCAGTGGCAAATTAATGATGAGGTTCACAGTTTCTTCAAATGCGAAAAAAGATTAAGATAAGGTGATCCATTCTCGCCTTATCTCTTTAATCATTGTCTTGAATATTTTTCAAATTTCTTGAAAAGAACTACTAATCAAGGTCTCAAATATCATCCCAAGTGTAGAAAAGTAAAGACTACTCATCTTCCTTTCGTCGCTGATTTAATGCTTCTTTCCAAAGGCTACCATATTTCTGTCAAGATTCTTATGGATAGTTTGAAGAGTTTTGGAGAGCGTTTAGGGCTCCATTTAAATGTGGCAAAGTCGAATATTTATTATGTGGGGGTCAAGAGTGAAGAGCTTAAGAATATTTGAAACTACACTCTTGGATAAATAAGAGATGTCTTTTTGATATTTAGGTGTAACTCTTGGTTCTTCGGTTTTGCTCTCTAGAGATTACACATATCTTTTTGACAAATTGGAGGGGTATGTAAAATGTTGGATTGCTTCTTCCCTTTTTTTTGCGGGAAGATTGGAACTTATTATTCCGGTTCTTCAAGGTGTCATTTGCATTTGCTTCACTATATTTCCGGTTCTGGTTGGTGTTTGTGATCGAGTCATTAGCATTTGTACGAATTTTTATTGGGATAGGAAGCCTGCAAATTAAATGGAGTAAAATTTGTGTTCCGAAAAAGAAGGATGGTCTTGGCTTGAAAGATTTGGGTGCTTGGAAAAAGCATTATTAATTAAGATATTTTAGTAGATTGTTGCAAAAAAAGATTCTCTTTGGATCAAATGGATCCATGGGAATATCTTCATAATGCAATTTTTTGGAGTGGAAACCTAGAAAGGTGGAGTCTCCTTTGCTGAAGAACGTTTGGAAATTTAAGGAGGTGATTAGAGGGTCACTTGGTGTGGATAGTAGATAGTGTATTTTGGCTTGGCAGTTCCCCTCCGTAAACGATCATCCGATTATTCATGAGATATCTAGTAAGAATTTTTATGCTTTATATAAGAAACCTTATGATTTGTTTCGCCGTCGATCTTATGTGAGTCCTTGGGCGAATGTTGTTTGGGATTCTTGTGTCATTCTTAAACATGTCATTGTTGTTTGGATGACATTAAGGGAGAGAATCAAGACGAAAGATGTATGGTCTACTTGGAATTGGGTCGACTTTGTGCTTTATGCGGTGAGAATTTTAAGTCAAATAAACACCTTTATTTTGATTGTGCTTATGCTAGAGATATTTGAGATGAGATAAAGAAGGGGTTGATAATTGTTAAGGAGATGAATACTTTATTGAGCGCGTTGAAATGGCTTAAGAAACTCAAAACTCGGGAAAATTGGAGAAGAAAGGCTTGAAGGATACCTTTTGGAGCCACCGTGTATATGTATATGGATGGCAAGGAATAATTTTACCATGAGAGGAGATCCAACTTCTCGGGAAGCGGTTGTCAAAGAGATAAAATGGTGCACTTATTCCATACTATTCTCTTTGTTCGCCCATCATACCTTCTTGGATGATAGTGTTTGTGCATATTTTGTTGCTACCATAAGTTTCGGGTCTAGGCAGGTGACTATTTATAAAGTATACAATTTCTCATTTTCTAATATAATCGTTTACCCAACCCAAAAAAAGTGTGGGTCAGAAAAGCAACTCGTGGAGTGATATATGAAACTTACCCTAGGCCAGGCGAGATAACAACTAAATAAAAAGTTAGATTTTTTTAAAAGGGTAAATCAGTTACGGGAAAGTCGATTTTAGTTAAGGATGGACGTATTTGGCGGCGGGGTGCAATTCAAATCGAATAGGTTTTTTGTTTGGTTAGAGGTCGATTTCATATAGATATAATAAAAATAAGTTACGGTTTAACATTAAAGTATGAAAAACCAAGTGTAAGTTTACAACATTTTCAAAACAAAAAAAATCACAAAAATTACAAGAGAATCTCGAGCTGATCGGGTAATGAACTAGACGTCTGTTACAAATATGTAGTAAGATACAAAAGGAATTTAAATAACCAAGTGAAATACAATCATTGTATAAATTATAAAAGTCTCAAAATGTATCATGATAACTATTATAAATGCCGTGAAATTATCGTTGTTATCTACTCGATAGGGACATGAAAGATATCAGACAACTTTTTAAAATTTAGTGAATTACTTAATTTACTCTTACTTTATCAAAATTTCAAAGTTAAGAATTTGGTTCCCAACTCCATCAAATAAGTCCAATAAACCCCTAAAATGGAGTCTCATGATCGATTAATCTATCACAAAACATGAGACATCAGACAAAATAATAAAATTCGTACGAGTCATAAAGTACAACTCAAAGTCACGAACTATCGGATTAAATTGAGGTTGAGATGGTCGGGTACTTTCTTTGTCACTAAAGTCACACCTAATGGAGCTATGGAGGTCGAGAGTCCAATTGACAACATACCCTTTATGGTAAATGGTTACTGTTTAAAGATCTCCCACGAAGGTGAGGACGCAAAGTTTGAAGAGTTGGCGCATCACGTGTGGAAAACTTCAACAACGTTAAAAGAAAACTTAGGAGACAACCTATGATTTAATCGCTTTCATATAGTTTGTTATAATATATCATGTATGATATTTTCAATAGTTTTAAAGCTTAATAAGTGTGTAATATGTATAAAGAGAAGGGTAGTGGAGTTCATTTATCATGCGCAAGTATAAAGAGGTAAAATTCATAACTTAGGAGGATGGTTGATTGGACAAAAAGGTGAAAAGGAGATTATTAGAGTCGCTGCTGGTAAATCCGAGTTTTTGGTGTGTTGGGAGCATTATTTACCATGTAATTGAAAAAAAATATTGACCCAGATGGATCCGTAGGAGACAAAATGAACAACGACCGAAGGAGGCAAATCCGTTCCCCGAAATAGACAGTCAGGATGAGAAAGTTTTTGTGGCCTAACCCTTTTTTTAATCTTGTTTTAATATTCGACAAATCACTTTTAAACTAAAATTATTCTTGAGTTTTCTAATAGTATTAGTTTTAAATATAAATCATGTTTTAAATATAGCAAATAACATATATTACGTTTTGAGATTAAACTATATTCCATACATACAAGAAAGCATTTTTCATTGTAACAAAAGCAGTGGTGTGGTACACCGCACCAAATCACGATACATTGCATGCACAACAAAGCACAACCCTACCCTGCAAGATGTACCCCGCAAAGTCTCTCATTCAACAGATTTATAAAGCAATACACCATAAACTAATGCGGTACATAACAAAGAGTGTTTTTCAGCCTCATCAAAATGACAGATGTATTATATCTGTTGGACATATAGCTTGTGACAGTTTGGGACTATATTGATGGAGCTCATTCAAGGTGGCCATATTGCTATTTATAGAGATTTTGTACCTTAATTGTGTGTTAAGTGTGTCGATTTTAGGTATATGGCTGATACAATATGTCAAGATGAATAGAAGAAGTCAAAATGTCAAGATAAACCCCAAGGCATAGTTGGAGCTAAAAGTCACTTTGAGAAGTTAGATCGTTTGCTAGAGAAATCTTGACATCATATTGTTTGAGTCACCACGACTAGTTGTTCAGATATTTGGACTTAATTCCTTTCGATTTAGATAGAGTTTGAAGTCAGTGATGTGTGGGAGGTGACGGAAGTCAATTCATAGATTAGATGAAGAATTTATGCCATTTGCTTCCACCATGACTCGAATAACACTAGTTAAAAATGGGTTGGGCTATTTTTAACCTAATTAAGTGAGCCTATGGAGGCCCTAAACATTTTTAGCTAGTATATAATTCATTTATCAACTCCAAAATCAGAATCACACATATGACTCATCATTTTATTCATTTTTAACGCATAGAGAAGAGCAAAGGAGAAGAAAAAAAGGTTTTTTTTTCTCACAAAACCCAACAATTTTTCACCAACCATCCATCATTTCATTTCAATCTTAAGATTAAATTTACTTTATTATTCATTTTAAACATGATTCCATCATTAATTTGATTAGTTTTGTTTATTTCATTATGAACTAAACCCCCATTGCTTGGGCTTGCAATTGTATGAACCTATGTAAGCTTATTTGATGTTTAGTTGAAATTGGTCTTTACATTTCCATTGACTATATATTTTTTTATAATACTATCCATATTTTGGCCAAGTAGTAGGTGGATAAAGTAATTAAGCTAGCATCCGGAAGGGAGGTTTTAATTGCAGATGTAACATATAGACGTCTAGTGTACGGTAGTGAATCGGGAGGTCTTTCCTAGCTAGATAGTCACTAGGGTTTGAACCTAAAACGTTTGAAATCATACTGATGTCTCCATATGTGTGATGAATTATCCTATTCATGAGACATTATTTTAGTGCAATATATTTTTTGTTCAGATATTTTCCCCTATTAATTGTTCTCAACTATTACCTTGATCTGGAGATTTATTACTCTTAGAGCATTTTTGGTATCATCATGTGTTAAATGTGAAACTCTTAGCCTCTTAGGTAAATTGATTTAATTAGATGCCAAATAAATGTTAACGAGTTAAGGAAATAAGATCCAAGGGTAAATCAAGAGTTGAAAGGAAAGAAAATTAATTTAGGAAAGTGGAAAAACTGCCAAAAGAATTTGTCCAACTTTAAAGACGTCCAGTGTTTTGAATGCCGTAGAAAACCGTCTAGTAATTTGAGGAGCCCTTTGATATTCAGACATTTCTTTGATTTTTGGTTGTTTCGATAGGTGGATAACTGGATTCCGGGCTGTAACAAAAGAGATATGCTTATTTCAATCTCCAAATGTGATCTTGTCCTACAATTAAGGAATACACATTGAAGTAGGATTTGGACTCTATTCCTTGACAACCTCTCCAAGATTTTTACATAGCACTGATAAATATACCTACTTACCTTTGTAAACATGTCATTTTCTTCATAGCCTCCATCTGATCATCCAAGAGAGAGCAAGTCAGCCTAGAGAAGAAACAACAAGAGTTGAAGTATCACAACATAAGTTATGCATCTCTCCTTCTCTATCAATATGGTAATTAGATATAGATCTATGGCTTAACCATACTTCTAAGCTTTTATTCTTTAGCTTTATTTATCAATTTAATTGGGTTATGATTTTGTCTAAATTCTAGAACACTACTTTATTATTTTAATTGATTGAGCTTCTTATTTACATATCTTTATTATGTGTTTTAGCCTATTCTAGCCCTAGATCTGGTCAATCTTAGGACTTCCCGTAGTAGTTGGATTGTTGCTCTGACGGGGGATTTAATTATTGACAACGTCGCATAATCGTAGAGTGTGTGGTAGTGATCCTGACGGGCTTGCCTAACTAGATAGTCATTAAGGTTTAATTTAACCACCGGCCACTGCGTAGGGTCCCGTTACCCAATTCCCCTGGTAGTGTTGAGGTTTCTTTCTAACACACCCTTATAAATAGAATAATGACTTAGTAAGATAGGCTCATACTAGTAACCCTAATTATCGTCTTATTTGCATTCTTATTTATTTATTCGCGTTAGATAATTATTTATCTTATTTCTGTTTTAATTATCAACATCTAAAATCATCTACACTATTATAAATACAAGTTTAAGCTAACTACCTAAATCCCTGAGAACGAACTCTTATTTATTTACTATTACTTGCAAACGATTTGTGCACTTGCAGAGAGTTCCTCGTGGAATACCATAAGTGTATGTTTTTTATTATCCTTTATTATTCGTTTATTTATCACACATTTGAGCCCACCAAGTTTTTAGAAATGCTTCCAGGGACATCGTATGTGATTAACTCAAGCTCTATGGGTGATTCGTTGGTGATTAGTGAGGAGAGATCTAAAAGCTCACTCCATATTATTGAAATATATGATCATACCGTCCCTAAGCCTAAAATTACAACCTTAAATACCTTATGATTCTTAACTATGTGATTTAGGAGCGATTGAACCTATAGAGAGTAGTTAGATAGATCATTGGAGACTTTGTTGGGAACGATGAACATTCTATAGCCTCCATATCGAACTAAGTGAATGACATATCCTTTGTGCATTGCAAAACTAATCTAATCTTGAAATTAAATCGTGTCGATTGTTTGTATGATAAGTGTGTATATATATAATTTAGTTTGTAAATATTATTACATGAAAAGTAGTTGTTTTAGGACTATTCTTTACATTCTTCTTCTCCACATGCTTAATTGACTTAGGTTTATATTTATAGAGATCATTGTTGTTCTTATTTCTTATTGTATTGCAATGATATGACTTTGAGTTGGGGGTCTTGATGTTTCCATATTTGTGATAAATTAATCTATTCATGAGACATCATTTTAGATGCATTATATTATTTGTTAAGGGATTTTCCCCTATCAATTGTTAATTTCTCAATTCTCACCTTGATTTGGAGATTTATTACTTTTAAAGCATTTTCGGTATAATTTGTGTGTTAAATGTGAAGCTCTTAGGTAACTTGATTTAATTAGATGTAAAATAAATGTTAAGGAGTTAAGGAAAGAAGATTCAAGGCAAAATCAAGAGTCAAAAGGAAAGAAAGTTATAATAGGAAATTGAAAAAACTTCCAAAAGAATCTATACAGTTGTAAAGACGTCCAGTGATTTGAATGTTGCAGAAAATCGGCTAAGAATTTGAAGGATCCCTTTAATATTCAGACACGTCTTTGAATAGCGGTCGTTTATATGGGTGGATCACTGGATTCCGAGCTATAACGAAAGATATATGCACATTTCAATCTCCAAAGGTCATCTTGTCCTACAATTAAGGAATGCGAACCGGAGTAGGATTTGGTCTCTATTACTTGGTCCACACTCCAAGATTTTGACCTAACATCTATAAATATACCTAATTACCTTTGTAAACATGTCCTTTCATTCATATCCTTCATAATATCATCTTTGATAAAAACAAGTCGACCTAGATAAGAAACAACAAGAGTTGAAGCATCACAACATAAATTCTACATCTTTCCTCTCTATCAATAGGGTAATTAGTTATATATATATATGGCATAACCATACTTCTAAAATTTTATTATTTCATTTTATTTACTAATTTAATTGGGTCATTATTCTGTCTAAATCATAGAACACTATTTTGTTATTTTAATTGATTGAATTTCTTATATACATATATGTACTCTGTGATTTGACATATTTCAACCCTAGATCTGGCCAATCTTAAGACTTCCCTTAGCATTTGGATTGTCGCCCTGACGGGGGGTTTAATTATTGACAACGTCACATAATCGTCTAGTGTGCGGTAGTGATCCTGATGGGCTTGCCTAACTAGATAGTTATTAAGGTTTAATTTAACTACGTATTATTGCAAAGGGTCCCATTACTCAAGTCCCCTGCTAGTGTTGAGGTTGTTTCCTAAGTCTACCCTGACGAGAGTTAGGAAGATTATAGAATCATGACTATTTATAATTGCTCAATTCACCCTTATAATTAGAATAGAGACTTAGTAAGATAGACTCATGCAACAGTGGTGGAACAAGAATATTTCTTGCCAACTCTTCTTTTTGGGGATTCCTTGGAGCATCTTCTTTCGTACAATGATTGATACAATTTGGAGGGCACAGAATGATATAGTGTTTAATAGAGCTGAATTTCCCATACCAGCAGGGATGATAAAGAAAGCATTGGGTCCCGAGACTAGTTATTCTCGGGTTTGGGGTAAATTACCAGGTGGGAAGGTGAAAGGAAATCAACACATTAATTTTGTTGGATGGACTAAGCCTACTCGAGGCTATAAATTGAATATAGATGGAAGTCTTAACAAATGGAGAAAGTGTGGGGGCAGAGGAGAAGTGATACAGGATAGAGAAGGAGGTTGTGTATGTGGTTTTTCGATGAAGGTAGAACATGATATGATAACAGTTATTGATCTTATAACACTTAGTCACTGATTGAGCACGGCAGAAGAGTTAGGACTACAAGAAGTGGTGGAGGAAATTGATTCATGTGAGGCCTTGAAGATGATAGAACAAGAAGATTATAGGAGAGGACCAGCGGCGATATGGATTGACCACATTAAACAAATCTTATCCAGGAATAGCTCCTTCAGTATTCGTAGCATTTATCGAGAGGGCAATTTTTGTGCGGACTGGTTAGCAAAATTAGGTGTATCTCAAATGGATCAGTATTGTCTTCATCATAATCCTCCAGATGGAGTGTGAAGTATACTCACGTGAGATAGAATGGGGTGGAAAACCCCCAGATTGATTCATAGTTCAAGATTAATTTATGATGTATTAGACTAGTTAATCTTTGATCAATTTTGTATTTCATGATCCGTTTGGATCTCCCTTGTATGGAAAAAAAATTATCCACTTGCCTCAGCATGTACTTCCCAAGTCACTTTCGTTTGTTGATATTTGAATTTAGTTATTTATCTTTGAACTTAAAACACTGTAAAATATTATTAATGAATAAGACATTGTAAAATTGGATATGACGAAGGCATATGATCATGTAAGATAGAATTCTCTACTCTTGGTTATTAAAAAAGGTTTAATGCCCAATAGACACCTGTCACCTTACACTCTTCCTTATAAAAGACACAATTTTGTAAAGAACAGTGAGTTATGGGAAGCTTCCTAAAACTCAAAATTTGAGTCTGAGTTTTGGAAAGCTTTCCATAACTCAAACGACTCTTTTTATAGGAAAGAAAAGGAAAAAGCAAAACGTATGTGGTCTTTTATGGGGGAAAAATAATGGTTGGGGTGAGAGAGAATTAATTCTAACTTGAGTTGTTTCTTGGGCATTAAGTCATTAAAAATTTGAGTTTTAGCGAGCAACAAATTAATTGCATTGAGAATCGCAAATCGACAATATTGTTTCATATTACTATCAACGGTGAGCTTTTACCCAAATTTAAGTCAAACCAAGGCGTAAGGCAAGGTGATCCTATTCACCCTTTCTTTTATAGTCTTCTCACGGAAGTTTTGGTTAGTCTTATTTATATTGAATGTATGGAAGGTAATGTTAAAGTTACTAAAATCACACATAATTTTACGAGTTTGACCCATCTACATTTTGTGTATGAGTTTAATTATCTTGAGAAGGAAGAACTAGAGACTTTTTAAAGGATTCCTTATACATTCCAGAAAATGCTGAATCGCGAATTCTCATATATTTCAAGCCCCCCCTCAATTTAGTTTCCGGATCCGCCCCTACATAATACATATACACACACACACGCACACACACACACACACACACACACACACACACACACACACACACACACACACACACACATATATATATAAATGCGTGTGTATTCATATGTATGTACTAATTAGAGAAGAAAGTGGGTCGAGGACAGGTTTGCGATAGTGCGAAGAAGAAGGTCCATTAATCGGTTGATCTTAGATGTTTCTTCTAACCACCCATTATAGTAATTTTCAGACATATTGCACTTCTAAACACCTAAGCGTCTAGGGGACCTTTTTTAGATCACGTGTTATAATAGTATGAATCAGTGTTTTAATTTTAGAATATGTAGAGATTTGAATATTTGATTATATAAAGATTTGAAGATTGGAACTTTTGTAGCATATGGTGGGTAAATTACTCATCCATGTATGGTTGGGTAATTACTAAACTATAGTATTGCAATAACACAACAAATAAGTCTTCAATCTCACTGATATCTCCGTTTATATGATAAATTAATTGATATCTCCATCTTTGTGATGAATTAATCTATCCATGGGACGTCATTTTAGGTGTATTATATTATTATTTAAGGGATTTTTCCTAATTAATCGTTAGTTTCTCAATCTTGCCTTGATTTGGAAGATTATTACTTTTAGAGAATTTTTTGTATAATTTGTGGGTTAAATGTGAAGCTCTTAGGTATAATGACTATATTAGATTCCAAATAAATGTCAACGAGTTAAAGAAAGAAGATCCAAGGCAAAACCAAGAGTTAAAAGAAAAGAAAAGCTAATTTAGGAAAGTGGAAAATCTGCCAAAGTTGTTGTCCAACTTTAAAAACGTCTAGTATTTTGAATGCTGCAAAAAGTCGACAAGGAATTTGAAGGAGTCCTTTGAGATTCAGAAAGGTCTTTGAATTGCGGTCGTTTTTATATAAAGATCACTGGATTTTGAGATGTAATGGAGATATGATTATTTCGATCTCCAAAGGTTATCTTGTCCTACAATTAAGAAAAACGACTAAAAGTTGAATTTGGACTCTATAACTTGGGGAACACTTTAGATTTCGACCATATACCTATAAATATGACTACTTAAATTTAGAAACATGTCCTTGCCTTCACAGCCTTCATATTATTCATCAAAGAGAAAGCAAGTCGACCCGGAAAAAAAAACATTTGTCGTATTTGCACTATAAGTCTTTATATTATGCAAAAATTACAAAATAGGTCCTTATATTATGATGCAAAATAGTGACACGTGGTGGTAGGAAAGGGTTTTACAGTAAGAGTAATGTTATCGTTCAAAAAGAATTACCAAAATATCATTTATAATGTAGATCTTAAGTAGTTTGATCGTCATTACCGGGTTAATTTATTTTTCTCTTTTATGATTTGATTATTTAAAATTCACATCATAAGTGATATTTATGTGATCTTTTTTTAGGTGATACCTAAGATACTCTTTTAGGCTAAGTCCAAAAGGTTCCCAGTTCTAGCAAAAAGCTAGAATTGGGAGTTGAATAATGAAAATCCAGTTCGAGCAGCTACCCAATTCTAGCTAAATCCAAAATAGAGAACCCGATTTTCTAAAAGTGTTAGCTACATGTGGCTAGCGCAAATCTCATCCCCAATTTAATTTTTTAATAAATTATATTATTTTCATTAATCAAAACAACTTATTCGTAACAACATATTTTATTAAATTAACACATATTTCCAATAAAATGCCACAGTTAATATACTCATATTGTTAATTTATTTTATTATTTGAATATTATTAATTTCGATTACATTTTTGGAATAAAATTATAAAACTAATATTTTTAAGTTTCTCGTATTAAAATAAATAATAGACATATTATTATAAATAATAACTATATTTTAATTATTCTTAACATATACATATACATAAAAAAGATACAAATATTTACAAATTAAATAGAATAGAAACATTGTTAAAATAAATTTGAAATAAATCTAGATCGATTGTTTAAAAAAATACACTCTATAATTCTCAATTCTAGTTATACAATTGGGTAACTGCTGGACTTAATCTTACAATAAAATATGAGGTTGTTGTGGCTCTAAGCTTTGCACCATGTGCTTATTTAGTCGAATGGGTATAGTATTTGAATAAGAGTAATGAAATACTACAAAATTTAAAAGAAAATAGAGAGAAAAAAAAAAAAAAACCTCCTCAAAGAAAAAGGTAAGATGAAAAAGGCAAGAAATGATTTTTTTTGTCAATACTCTAAATGTTTTATAACATCTAGAATCTTCTAGAAGAGTAGCTAAAGAAGTCACTAGAAGGATTAGAGATCCAATAGTAATCAGAAGAAATATCATTATGGATACCATAAACAGTAGTCGATCAAGTCGACGTCCACAAATCACGACAATATTAATCATCACCCAACCTCCAAAAATACCATGAAAAGTAATGGTTTTTGTTTGGTGTCAGGAGAAACCAGTTAGATAAAGTGTTTGAAGAGGTACCTACGGAAGAAACATTATTGGGTGGGGTTTCGAGCTATGTATATGTGTTATGTGATGATGCACTTATTCCATATTGTAACTCTTTGTCGAGGTAAAAGAAAAAAAAATATATTGAAAAGAAAGGAAAAATGTTGAAGCACATAGCACGACTTCTCATATAAAAAAGAGATCCATGGCTAACTTGCAAAAAAAAAATATACATCTGGACCGGCAAAGTAGATCGATTCGTATGTAAGAATCTGGGTTTGTGTATTGGTTATTGGGGATGCAAAATAAGTGCATCAATTTGGGTTGAGTGGGTAAATTTTATTAGAGTAACTCAAGCTCTAGGGCGACTCGTTGATGGATAGTGAGGAGAGAGTCAAAAGCTCACTCTAAATTATCCAAATATACGATCATACCATCCCTAAGCCTACATTACAACCATAAATGACCTTATGATTCTTAACTATGTGATTTAGGAGAGGTTGAACCTCTAGAGAGTAGTTAGATGGAAAATAGGGACTATGTTATGATCGCTGAACACGCTATAGCCTCCATAGTGAACTAAGAAATGAACCTCTCCTTCGTGCATTACATATTTAATCTAATATTGAACTTAAACCGTGTTTATTGTTTGTATGGTAAGTGTATATATTAATAATTTTTTAAATATTATTACATGAAACTCACTAGATAGTTGCTTATGGACTATTCTATACATTCTCATTCTCTCGTACTTATTTGCCTCATTTGATATTTAGAGACTTCCTTATTGTTCTTTCTTTTTATTTGTCGAGACGACAAAGTTTTGAGTTAGGGGTCTTGATGTCTATCTTTGTGTGATGAATACCATGGTGAGACATCGTTTTATATTCCTTTTTTGCTCAGCGGAGGGATTTTCCCCTATTTATTGACATAATTTTGTTTTTTGCCTTGTTTTGGATAATTATCACTTTTAGAGCTATTTGCGCATAATTCCTTTGTTAAATGTGAATCTCTTAGGTAAATGGATGATATAAGATGGAAAATCATATATAAGAAGTCTATGAAAGAAGATGAAGAAGGAAATCAAGAGTAAAGGGCGAAAGAAATCGTTTTTAGAAAGTGAAAGAGTTGTCGGACAAAATTAGAAAGTGAATTATTTTCGATGACACGCAAGACTGGAAAAGAATTTGGATGAACCCTTTGACATCATTATTGGGCATTAAATCAAGGCCGCGTGTCCACTGAGATTTTGCAAGTCGGAGTTGTAACAAAGAAGTTATGCTTTACGTAGATGGAATGACTCGAACTTGTCCCCTCTTGGAGTAAAACGTTTTTTGGATGGGCTAGGTCATTTTAATGAGCCTAAATCCCACCCAAATGGTTAAACATTATTAATACCAACTCCCATCATTAGAAACAAATACTTTGGCCGTCAGAGCTCAATTTCCAAGAAAAAATTCAGCTACAAAAACGATTAGAAAGATCTAGAGGAGTAAGAAACTACGCTAGAGCTTTACCACAACACGTCTACGCTTCTTTATCTATAAAACTTTTGGGTAATTTAGTATTAGTCTTAATTTTTCTATATATTATTACTAAATTACTTAATTCTAAAGTTATATCATGCTTAATTAAACTTTTTCTTAGGATTATACTTGTAAGAATGATTAATTTTTTTTGTTGTTGATTAAAAAATTTGGGATATTTGCATTGAATTGAATTAGGATTAGGATATTACATTGATTTATAAGTTTGTTATAATACCGTCCATACCGTAGCTAAGTAGTGGGATGCTGTAGTAATGTGTTGCACCTTAAGTCGGGGGTTTAATTACATAGATAGTGTATAAATGCCTAGTGCAAGGCATAGAAATTGAGGGTCTTGTCCGCTAGGTAGTCATATAGGGTAATATTTTAACTCATCGGATAGCTAGCTGGTGTGTAATATTGCACTCAAAGTCTACCCTGACGGGAGATAGAGAAACATTATAATCCCAACTAATATGAACATTCACCAATTCACCCTTATTCCTAGAAACATTATAATCCCAACTAATATGAACATTCACCAATTCACCCTTATTATAGCTAGCTGGTGTTGTATAAAAATCTTACCTATTATGTTATGAAATTGAAGAGTAAGTCGCTTTCTTATGCGGGAAAATTATATCTTATTTGAGCGGTCTTGCAAGGCATTAAGTTATTTTGGCTATAGATATTTGTTATTCAAAAAGAGGTACCTAGCAAAATTTTAAAAATTCGTCTCAATTTTTTTGGAACTTTGAACCGAACAAGGTTGTGTGGGATGATATATGTATGCCTAAAAGCGAGTGGGGGGGCTTTGTCTTAAAGATCTTATGGAACAGAACGATACCCTCCTCACGAATATTTTATGGAGAATATGTATGCATAAGTAATCTTATGGATCAAATGGGTGTATATCGATTTCTTAATAATATGGGATTGACATAAGAAATATGGTGATTCATATTTGATTAAGACAATGTAACGTATAAAACCAGTCTTCTTAATGCGTATGGTACTAGAGAGCAACCGAAAAAAAATACTCGGAAAATGGTACGATGCAGTGCTTGAAAACGGATACCCGATTTCATAAAAGGGGCCCCGTTTTCAGCAACCAATTTTGAGCATGTTACTTACTTACAAACCAGGAAGTTGGTTTCACAAACTTGTTACCCGATTTCAAACCTGTAGAAATTTAAAAGCGTGAATGATTTTTTTGAAAGAAGGGATATTAAAAGGTCTTAGGCCACGATGCTTTGGAACCCTTGTATCACACCAAAAAACACAATCATCTTATAGATCATGCTTAAGATGAGAATTAGGAAAATGATCGAATAGCCTACATTGAGCTAGATCCGATGTGTATGCTTTGCAAGGAAAAGATTGGCTAACCATATTTTCTTTGAATGCACATTCACCGATGAGATATGGACGACTATACGAATATGGGTAGGCGAAGGGAGAGCTATGTCTACTGTACAAAGCATGCTTAAGTGGTTAAAATAAAGACAAGGCGAGAGTAGTTTGGAAGTCCAATACATGGAATATGGATTTTGAAATGACCATGCATATGATTTAGAAAGCTCAAAACAAATTTAGTTGGAGGTGTGCTCCCCAACGTGGAGAGTATAGTTAAAAATATTAAGATCTATGTTTACCGTTGTATATTTTCTATTGTATCCCCATCTCGACTCTTTACGAGATAGTAGACTTTTGTTTCTTTACACATAGACTCATTGTATAGATTAGGTGGGACAAAGTAGATCAGCCTTTTTGTTAGTCTCTCCATCTATAAAATGTTTTTTTAGGCAAAAAATACTTATATTAAAATAAGTGATCAACTAGAGTTTAACTAACTCTAGCAGAAACAAAAGTAGCATCATTACATACCAAAGTTTCAAGATCAAATGGTAAAATACTAAACCAATTACAAGGTAAAATATTTCTAGAAAAAGCTTTCACAATCCAATCCACAGCTTTATTAGCAGTTCTTCTAATCCCACGGGCTTTAGTCAAATTTCTGATATCCTCTAGGATTGGCTTGTTCTTCCAAGAGCAAGACACACTAGAAGAGTAAATGACTTGAATAACTGCTTCTGCATCAGATTCAATACTAGTGCAAGAGGGGACTTGAGCAATAGAAAAATTTAGGGCGCTACGTAATGCTTTAGCTTCAGCCTCAAAACTAGTACAGGCAGAAGATTTCATAGCAAAGCCTGTGATAACTTCACCTGTACTATTATGAGCCACGACGCTGAGAAAGATTTTCCAGGGGTAAAGGAAGCATCAATAGTGATCTTGACTTCATTTAGGGGAGGTTTGATCCACGGGGGAGATAAAGACTTCCAGTTTGGCGTTTCCAGAAAGGGGATGCGAGGAGGACTGATTGAGTTATCATCACAGAAAATGTCCCTGCAATTGGATTTCATTAGAGCAAGACATGTATCAAAATTAATAGAGCTACCCTTAATTACTCTCTTATTGCGCATTACCCAAATAGACCAAAGACAAGCAATAATCTTAAGTAAAATAACAGTTTTATCCTACTTATTAAGACCTAAGTCTATAAGGTCCCCAATCCAACTATTATTGCCAGCAGAAGATTGAGGATTAACACTGCAATGTAAGGGAGCAATGCACCATATTTTACTATCCCATCCATAGTGAAGAAAAAGATGATTAACATCTTCCACTTCTTTAAGGCAAATATTACACAAGTCAGAGCTAGTACATCTACGCAAAAACCTGTTCCTTTCTGTAGCTAAAGCATTTAGCAAAACTTTTCAAAAGAAGAACTTAAACTTTTGATGAGCTTTAGAAGCCCAACAAATATTTAGGAGATCTTGATTAGGGAAATATGAAGGAGAAGGATAGGTAGTGGGAGGATAAAGTTTTCCCCCACATAAGAGTAGCCAGATTTACTTGTATAGCTTCCATGTTTAGAATAAGGCCATATGTAATCAATAGACCCTTCTATCCATGGAATATTGAGTTTGAAAATCTCCGAAGCTACATCAGGGGGAAATAAGGATTTAATATAGTCTACCTTCCAGGTTTTGGATAGAGGAGATAAGGTCAGCTACATATTTTGGGAACGAAGGATCATTACTGTAGTTAGCAGGTTTGGGGATAATAGAACCAGTCCAATTATCCTCCCAGATTAATGTGTAATGACCATCACCAATGGGTTTAATTAAATGTTGCTTTATAAAATCCCTGCCCTTAGACAAACTGTTCTAGACCCAAGAAGCTCCTCTGATTTTAGAAGAATGTAAAAATTCTCCATTTTGGAAATAAATCCCTTTAAGGACTTGAAAGACAAGGGAGTCAGGGTTGTTCAAGAGTGACCAAGCCTGTTTCGCAAGAAGGGATATATTAAAAGCTTCAAGACTTTTAATTCCCAAACCACCATTTATCTTAGGGGATGCAACTTTGTTCCAATTAATCCAATGAATACAAGATTCACCATCTCTTCCCCAAAGAAAATGGCTAGTTAGGGAATTAATTTTCTTAATAATACCTTTGGGAATGGCCAATATAGACATAAAATTCGTAGGGAATGTGTGAATTATAGAACAAATAAGGGTAGATTTTCCTTCTATAGACAGAAGAGACTGTTTCCGTCCCCTTAACTTATCAGCAATTTTAGCAACTAGGGTATCCATCGAATGTGACTTAGAGTTGCCCCATTCAGTAGGGATGCCAAGATAGAGGCCCAAATCATTCGTAACTGGCATACGAAATGATTCTTCTAGTAAAGTTTTCATATTAAGGGTAGTAGTTGGACTAAAAAGGATGGAAGATTTGTTAAGGTTAAGTGCTAGTCCTGAGGCAAATCAGAATTTATACAGAATTTATTTAAAAGCATGTATCTCTAATGCCGAATTATGTAGAAAGAATATAGAATCATCAGCGAATAGCAGATGATGGATATTAGGCCCTTTTCTACTTAATTTTAATCCTCTAATAATTCCATCATTAAAATACTTTTCAATAAGGGATGACAGAAGATTAGAGACCATGGTAAAGAGGTAGGGTGACATAGGGTCTCCTACCTAAGACCACGTGATGGAACAAACGAACCAGAAGATTGGCCATTGAGGATAACATTAAATTTAACTGTAGTAATACAAGATTCAATAAAGGACACCCAAGAATCAGCAAACCCCATTTTAGATAAAAGTTTAAGGATAAAAGACCAGCTAACTCTATCATAAGCTTTGTGAATATCAGCTTTCACGATAGAGTATCTATCTCTAAAGTTAGTTCGAAGGTGTTTAAATTTATGTATTGCTTCATGTACAATAATAATGTTATCCTGGATTAGCCTGACTTTTATTAAGGCTGATTGACACGGGGAGATTACACGAGGGATAATTGAGCTGAGCCTAAGTACCATAACCTTAGCGAGAATCTTATAGAGGAAATTCGTGCATGATACAGGTCTAAATTGTTCTATCTTCTGTGGATTTTTGCATTTAGGAATTAAGATAATATTAGTATCATTAATATTACCTAAGGAGATAGAACCATTGAGCACCCCATTACAGATACCCAGAATATCCACTTTAATCAACTCCTAGAATTTATGAAAGAAAGCGCTTGGAAGACCATCAAGCCCAGGTTTTGGAAATGATAATTTGCCAAGTATCAAACTTAAGTTCCTCAAAAGTAATTGGTTTCATAAGATCAATTAGTTCATCCTCAGTAACAAGGGGTTGAACATTGCTAAGAATAGGTTTAATTTCTCTTTCACCAGGATCCATATAAAGTTCATTAAAGAATTGCGTAACATGGGATTTCAACTCACCAGTACCAGAAGTCCAGGTATTATCTTGTTTTAGAAGGCTATTAATCCTATTGGCAGCTCTTCTGATCCTGGTGGATAAATGGAATTTTTTTAATCTTTATCTCCCAATTTTAGCCAAGTAATACGGGACCTCGTGGCCCAATATATTTCCTCAAAGGACCAGTATTTTTCAATCTCAGAAAAGATTGAAATGAATTATTCTTTATGTGAGCCTTCAAGGCCAAGAGGGGAACTAGACATAAGTTTTGTTAATTTATTGGTGAGAAGATTGATCATAGTGGCATTGTTATGCAAATTAGCTTTCTTCCATCTTAGGACAGATTTCTTACACCTTCTAAGTCTTTTAAGAAGTTTTATATGGGGAGGACCACTGAATCTTAGGGAGTTACTCAGACAGTCATTAATGGTTGTTTTACAGGATGGGATATTTAACAAACTGGGATCAAGTTTAAAAGCCTTTGAATTATTAGAAGCAGAGGAATCACTTAGATGTAGAGTCATAGGGGAATTGTCAGACCCTATAGGAGGTGCATTATGAATCCAAGCATCTGGAAACAAGGTTATCCAAGAAGGGGAGTAAAGGCCTCTATCTAGTTTTTGCAATATAAGATCATAATCGTCTCTATTATTTCTCCACGTAAAAGAACAACCTTTAACAGGGATTTCAGATAATTCATTAAGGGCTACAATATTATTAAAGATTCTCATTTCAACCAAACTTTTATGATTACCCCCACTATTTCCTAGGCATATTGATGTCTCCCTAATTGTTCTTAATTTATACCCTTGGGAGACATCATTTTTGGTGTTTATTTGAATAATTTGATAGACTTTTGGGTTAAAATCGCAATAATATGAAAATCTCCTTTTATTTCTAGCATTTTTTATTTATTAAGCTTTTACGCGTAATTTGGTATATTTTAGTGAAAAGTTTGTAGGTATTAATTGCTAGCTAGGAAGGAGACTTGAGGATAAAGTCAAAGATCATGATATGGAGTCAAAGCGTGAAGAGGAATCCCGAAAGAGTTGACATTTTAGAAGCTGCAAATCTGGAAATCTGCTAAGATTGCTGTTTTCGAGGCAGTTATGATTTGAATTAGCCGCTGACCCGTGAAGAGATTAGTTGCCTTATCGAAGCACGGTGATTTTGCAAGTGATTTGAGGTCAATCCGAGTTGTAACGAACCGGCTAGAGCTGTTTTAGTGGAGGTGGTGCAGCAGTTACGGGATTTTGGGCTTAATTATGGACTTGGGCTTTTGACTAATTAACCTAAGTAAAATCCTAATCCGTTTTTAGCACTATAAATAGGCCTTTATACCTCATTATTCAGCACCTCTCATTTTATTCTTAAATTCAATTTATCCTTTGAAGAGAGTGTCCAGAGAAGAAGCAGAAACAAGGGAAAGAAGAAGTTTGGAGGTGGAGTCTGTCTATATCTCTAATTCACAGCCAAATCAATTCCGAAATTAGGTTTCTTTGTATTTTATTTCTGTAAAACAATATGAGTCTTATTTATTTTTATTTAGTCTTTGTTTCAATAAACATGAGCTAATTTATATTAGTGCTTGAGAATGCTATATGGGTAATCCCTAATTTTATTAATAATCTATTTCTGAATTTGGGTTCTTTTGAATTAAATTGAATTGGGTCAATTACTCTTTTCGATAAATTGCAATTATTTACTGTTTTTAGAGTCATGAACTAAGAACAGGTGTTAGTATCTAGGCTATTCCTATTAGTGGCGATAGGATCATCCTGGCGGAGGGTTTAGATACAGAAATATTTATTCAATCTAAAATATAAACTACATGATTCTGACGAACTTAGTTAATTTTAGGGCCAATGAGGTGAACAAAACTTAACCATCCGAAAGTGGATCATTTTTACTCTGGCGAGACTAGTGACACTCTAGGATAGCCTTATAGTCCACCCTGACGGGGGTATAAGGAATTTAGAATCCCGACCATTGTGATTTGACCGATTTACCCCTTAAACAGAATAGATTAGAAATAGAAGAAGGAGGATCCCTTGCGTTCTCAAGTACTACATTCTCATACTTGCGTATTCATCTCATTTCCTTGCATTTTATTATTTACTTGCATTTTATATTTAGTCTTTGATTATTTAGGATCTTTAGATAAAAACCCAACAAACATTATATTTTTATTTGTTTTCGTAAGTGTAATTTTTCATTACTTGATAAGCATTGTGGTAGACAAAACCGTCCTTGGATCGATCCTGTTAACCACAGATATTACTAATACACTTGCGGTTGTGGTTCTTCTACCTTTGCATTTATTTTAGAAAACACAAAGGACCACCAAGTTTTTGGCGCCGCTGCCGGGGACGGTAGCGTGTGACCACGATGTTTATCCTTTAGTGATAGTTGCATTTTTATTTTTCAGTTTTACGCTTGTGTTTGTTTTGTTTTGTTTTTACAGGTTCTTTATTCAGGTAATGATCAAGAGATTTATTTAAAGATGTATAGAGGACATTACCCAAATCCCAGTCCATTTGACTATTGGGAAGACTCTTCGGAACAACAACAATGGGGTATAAATTCTTACCAACAACCTTACCAATACCCGCAAGAGCAAGAATGGAACAATCAATGGATCGGGAACAATCAACAACAACCATCATATCACTATCAACAAGAGCAAGGATGGAACAACCAATGGGTTGACAACATTCAACATTATCCACCTCATCACTATCAACAAGAAAAAGGATGGAGCAACCAGTGGATTGAAGACATTCAACAACCTCCACCTTTAACACAAAATGCTGAATTAAATAGATCACTTAAAGAACTCAAGCGCTTCTTTGAACAACAAAATTCATGCTTGCAAAAACTGCAAAAGGAGCTAGACGAAATGCAATCCATAATTAATTCTCAGCATTCTGCCAATAGTATCAAGTCTTACGAAGATGGAAGAGATCAGCCGGAAGAAGTAGTTGAGGAGGAGGTGTTGAATGATGATACTATTTATAGTGATATGACCACCATGCCAATTGAAAACCATCATGTGGTTGAAAATCTTGTTAGCATAGTGGAAGAAGGAATAGCAACGCAAATCCTAGAAGTTAACACAGAAATCGCTATTCCTAAGGTGTATGCACATGATCAAGATATAGAATACAAACAAGAAGATGTGGTAATCGAGGTTATAGAAAATCCAAAGAAAGAATATTATGAGGTAATAGTGGGAGATTGGGTTGAAAGTGAAGATGAATGTGAAATGGTTGGAGGGTCAATTGAAGAATTAAAGGTTCAAGAGACAATAGAAATTGAATCTCCGCCACAAAGAGTTCACCCATCACCATCTCCGCCACGAATCATTATTAAAGATAAAAAATCAGAATCACCTCTACCACTACCACTACAACTGATCAATATGTGCTATACAAGCAAGGTGCCACACCGCGAGAGTAAAGCGGCAAGGAGGAGCACCTACCCACCACACTTTAAAGAGGAACACGAGATTGGAGAGAATAAAAATGAGCTTATACCGTTGAGTACGGTTATCTACTATCGTGTGGTGAAGAATAAGTTTCGTCGTGAAAGTAAGAAGGCGAAACGGAGATACTACCCTCCCCCTTTCAGAGATCGATTGAATAAAATTTTAAGGAGGAAGGTCTCAAAGCTTACATGCCAAGGACGAGGCGAATTCAAGCGGAGGAGAACCGCAAAGGCCTCAACACCATCTTCATGGAAGGTAACACGTCGAACTTAAAGACGTAATAAACAAAAGTGCTTCTTGGGAGACAACCCATGTTTTAAATTGCTTTCATGTCTTTAAAAATTCTTAGTGTAAATTAGAGTAATGGTTATTTAGTGTTTACTATTAAGAAATGAGGAAGGGTAGTTGTTTTTGATGATTTCAGGGGTAAAAAGGTCATGAGTTTGGGGTCGAAAGGTCAAAAATAGAAGAAAAATGGTTGGTTTTCCAGGGGCAAAACCGGGAACCCGGTTTTGGCAAACCGGGAACCCGTTTTTAGAGCTAGAAAATTCGCGCCGTCGACCAAAACCGGGTACCCGGTTTTGGTGTTGTACCTCAGGTATCAAAACTTCAAAAGATCATAACTTGACGCTCGGAAGTCGGAATTAACTTTTTCTTGAGCCTAAACCGCATAACTTTTCGAGCTCTATCCAATGGTGAAGTCAAAAATTTCATATGAATAGCTAAAAGCTTCTGACCTAGCGTTTTGGGGCCAGCCATTTGTTGCGTATTGAGGTTGCGTCTTCATTCGCACCATCCTACCAAACCTCTTATGACAAAGCCTAGCCTCCAACTACTCCAAAGATCATCATCAGAACATCTGTGTACCACCAATGAATACTTGGAAAATATAACAAAAGAGTTTGAGGTAATGAATAACACTTTATTCGAGATGAACGCAACAATCAAAGCTTGATGAAGTAGTATTCAAAACCTTAACCTGAGACTTCTCGTAATCGGCCTAGTGTCGATCCAGATATGTTTTCCTATCCCTTCTCTCATTCTTATTTGTTTTGATTTGCTTTATGAGTCTTTTCGAGTCGTGGGGACACGACTCATTTTTGAGTTTGGGGTGGAGTTTGTTGCCTCATCCCAGTTTTTGTGTGTTATGTGTTTTTCTTGCTTTCAATAAAAATTTCGGAATTATGTTTGACTGTAGAAGATTTTAAATGTTCCTTTAAGCATACTTTTGATAAATCTATGATAGTAGATAGTGGACTTTAGGGATTGATGTAAAACGCACTTTAATTGCATGCAAACATAGATTTTTGATAGGAAAAATTAACGAACAATGCAAATGAAGTAACTTGTATTTAAAGAATATGTTGGTGTGTAGAACGTGAGATCTTAATCCACTTAGATATGAACTAAAGACAAACTATGTGATTAGGAAAATGAGAGAGTCAGTTCTTTGTTAGCCATTTGAAGCCTTTTTAGCTGTCTATCCCTTGAAATTAATTTTATCCGTCTTAGCCCAATTTGAGACTTTAGCCTTTTCTTTTGAAGCCATGATATAAGCCCATTATCCCCTAGATTGTTAGGCATTACCATATGACCCGCACTTGAATCACAACCCTGAGACATGTCTCGAGCTTGAGTTTGGGGTGGTGGGACCACTTATGGGGAAATGTATTGGGAAGGGATTTTTGTACTTGTATTATGGAAGAAAAATAAAGTTGTGATGATATTATTAATTGTAACCCTTTGCCGGGGTAATAGTAAATGAAAAAGAAGCCATTGAGCTAATTAATGCCAATAGGGGCATAAGAAAAAAAAAGAAAAAAAAAATATAACATGATATCTCAATTCAAAAAGAGAATCATTGTTATACAAAAAAAAAAAGAGAAAAAGATTAAAAAGAAAAATAAAAAGAAATAAATGAGCTATAAATTTGGACCGGCAAAGTGGAGTATTCGAAAATCATCTATTTATGTATTGGGTTGACTTGGGAACGCTACATTAGCGCGTCAAATGGGTGAGTGAGAACATTTTTGAGCGTAAACTCAAGCTCGAGGACATTGTTGATGGTAAGTGAGGAGAGAGCCAAAAGCTCACTTCAAATTTACCAAATATACATCCACACCGTCCTTAAGCCTATATATTAAAACCAAAGTCCTCTTGATTCCTAGTTGCTTGGTGAATTTTTGATTCAGTCAATAGGGATTATTCTAAGTGGAGTATTGAAAATTAGGTAAGATCGATGAACACCCTATAGCCAACATAAAGAGGTAAGTATAAGTGTAGTCTTCAAGCATTGCGAAGTTAATTTTATGATTGAGATTATTTATGTTTGATTGTTGCGATTAAGTGTTTGTGTATGTTAATTTCTATTGTTTGCTATATGAGATTTATTTTAAGAATTACTTTAGGTTTATTTGCTAGCTTCTACTTTCTTACATTTTGCTTCCACCCCTTTGTTTCGTTTTGTTTTGCTTTGTCGGGACGACAAAGGTTTGAGTTGGGGGTCTTGATGTCTCCCTAATTTTTCTTAATTTATACCCTTGGGAGACATCATTTTTGGTGTTTATTTAAATAATTTGATAGACTTTTGGGTTAAAATCGCAATAATATGAAAATCTCCTTTTATTTCTAGCATTTTTTATTTATTAAGCTTTTACGCGTAATTTGGTATATTTTAGTGAAAAGTTTGTAGGTATTAATTGCTAGCTAGGAAGGAGACTTGAGGATAAAGTCAAAGATCATGATATGGAGTCAAAGCGTGAAGAGGAATCCCGAAAGAGTTGACATTTTAGAAGCTGCAAATCTGGAAATCTGCTAAGATTGCTGTTTTCGAGGCAGTTATGATTTGAATTAGCCGCTCACCCGTGAAGAGATTAGTTGCCTTATCGAAGCACGGTGATTTTGCAAGTGATTTGAGGTCAATCCGAGTTGTAACGAACCGGCTAGAGCTGTTTTAGTGGAGGTGGTGCAGCAGTTACGGGATTTTGGGCTTAATTATGGACTTGGGCTTTTGACTAATTAACCTAAGTAAAATCCTAATCCGTTTTTAGCACTATAAATAGGCCTTTATACCTCATTATTCAGCACCTCTCATTTTATTCTTAAATTCAATTTATCCTTTGAAGAGAGTGTCCAGAGAAGAAGCAGAAACAAGGGAAAGAAGAAGTTTGGAGGTGGAGTCTGTCTATATCTCTAATTCACAGCCAAATCAATTCCGAAATTAGGTTTCTTTGTATTTTATTTCTGTAAAACAATATGAGTCTTATTTATTTTTATTTAGTCTTTGTTTCAATAAACATGAGCTAATTTATATTAGTGCTTGAGAATGCTATATGGGTAATCCCTAATTTTATTAATAATCTATTTCTGAATTTGGGTTCTTTTGAATTAAATTGAATTGGGTCAATTACTCTTTTCGATAAATTGCAATTATTTACTGTTTTTAGAGTCATGAACTAAGAACAGGTGTTAGTATCTAGGCTATTCCTATTAGTGGCGATAGGATCATCCTGGCGGAGGGTTTAGATACAGAAATATTTATTCAATCTAAAATATAAACTACATGATTCTGACGAACTTAGTTAATTTTAGGGCCAATGAGGTGAACAAAACTTAACCATCCGAAAGTGGATCATTTTTACTTTGGCGAGACTAGTGACACTCTAGGATAGCCTTATAGTCCACCCTGACGGGGGTATAAGGAATTTAGAATCCCGAACATTGTGATTTGACCGATTTACCCCTTAAACAGAATAGATTAGAAATAGAAGAAGGAGGATCCCTTGCGTTCTCAAGTACTACATTCTCATACTTGCGTATTCATCTCATTTCCTTGCATTTTATTATTTACTTGCATTTTATATTTAGTCTTTAATTATTTAGGATCTTTAGATAAAAACCCAACAAACATTATATTTTTATTTGTTTTCGTAAGTGTAATTTTTCATTACTTGATAAGCATTGTGGTAGACAAAACCGTCCTTGGATCGATCCTGTTAACCACAGATATTACTACTTGGGATAACCGTACACTTGCGGTTGTGGTTCTTCTACCTTTGCATTTATTTTAGAATACACAAAGGACCACCACATATCTAATTTCGTTACAATCTCCAATAAAGATATTAGGGAAATCAGAAGATAAGGACATTTGATTAATAAATTCCCATAATTTTTCCTTACTTGATTTCTTGGGGAGAGTATAGACAAACTGTAGTAACCAGGGAATACCATCAGAAGTAGAGAGGAAACATAAATATGATTAATGTCAGCAGAAATTACCTCACATTCCAAGTTGTCAACGCTGAACAAGGCAAGTCCTCCAGGAGTACCAATGGAATAAACACTCCAAGCCAATCTTATTTATAATTTTTTTACTAGCAGAAGAAGCTTTTTCTTTTAGTCTTAGTCTCAGAGAAGCCAAGAACCTGGGGTTTAGATGATTTCCCTAACGTTTTGGACTGTCAGGGGGGGCCTCGTCACCCTGACAGTTCCAAAAAACTCCTATCATTCCTCTTGTGGGGGTTGCGGTTTGCAACCACCCACATCCACTGGAGCAATCATCTGAAGGGGAGGAACATTGACAGCAATGTCAAGTAAGAGAACTTCAACTAAATTGTCCTTAATTTCACTAAAACCAACTATCTCTTCATGAGTTAACTTACGTTTCTTAGCACTCTGACTCTTCCTAGAACTTGAAGGACCTTCCATACCAACAGCAATTTCTACAAATTTCGAATCCATCTCAGTTTTCAAAAGCTCTTGTTTTGGGGATTTATTTTGAGTACTCATAACAACACTTGTTTCCACTTTTTGATCTTCTTTCGAGGGGGAAATAACCATCAATATATTGATAGCAGTAGAGGTTCCATCAATGGGGGGAGGGATAGATGAAGGAGGAGTTGGGGAGATAGAGGGAGATTTCTGGTTTTCATTAGAGTTATTGGGATTAGGGGTGTGAAAGACAGTAGGGCTTCGTGGGATTTTGCCTTCGCTTAAGGTAGGAATCTTAGGATTTGGGTTAACCCATTTACAGCTTGTCTTACCTTTAGTTGGGTTATCTTGAGACCAAGTTCTATTGGACCATCTCTTGCCAAACTAGAATTTGGGCCCTTATTTTCCTGTACCTTATTGGGCCAAGGAGTCCAGTCTTCATCTGTGTTATAGCTCTTGTAGCTCTTACGTTTAGACCCAGAGGCTTTGTTATAGCCTTTGATGTCTCCCTAAATGTTATAATTTTATACCCTTTGGAGACATCATTTTTGGTGTTTATTCGACTATTTTGATAGACTTTTGGACTTAATATGCAATAATTCAATTTTCCTCTTTTAATTCTAGTATTTTTCATTTATTAAACTTTTGCGCATAATATTGTTTGTTTTAGTGAAAAGTTTGTAGGTTTTGAATACTAGCTAGGAGAGGAATCCAAGAATAAAGTTAAAGATCGTGTAATGGAGTCAAAGCAAGAAGAAATATCCCGAAAGAATTGACAAATTACAAGCTGCAAATCTGGAAAGTTGATAAAGATTACTGATTTCGAGCTGTCTAAGAGTGGATTCAGCCTCTGACTTGTGAAAATATTAGATTTTCTGTTGAGTTACGGAGATTTAGCAACTGGAACGGAGTCATTCCGACTTGAAACGAGCCAGTTAGAGCTGATTTAGTAGAGGTGGTGCAGCAGTTACGAGATTTTAACTTAAAGAATGGGCTTGGGCTTTTTATAATTTAACCTAAACCTCTTAACCCTAGCCCTAAAACGTTTTTTCCACCTATATAAGCCCTCTTAGACCTCATTATTCAACACCTCTCATTTTATTCTTCAATAAAATTTATCCTTAGAAGAGAAAGTCAGAAGCAAGGAAAAGGAGAAAGCTAAGAGCTGGAGAAAGTCATCTTCTCCAAAGAGCTGGAGAAAGTCATCTTCTCCAAATCACAGCCGAACCCAATTCCTAATTAGGTTCTATATTTTATTTCTGTAAAACAATTATGAATTCTTTTTATATTTATTTCTTAGTTTTTCGCATTACGAGCTAAATTTAATAAGTGTTTGAGATCGCATTATGGTTTAATTCTGATTCTATTTCATTCTATGTGTTTGAATTTGGGATTTTTATAACTGAAATCAAATTAAGTAATTGGTATTTTTCATAAACTTGCGCTTATAAACTATTTTTGAAGTCATGAATCAACAATAGATGTTAGTATTTAGGCTATTCCATATAGTGGCGTATGGATCACCTTGACGGGGGGGGGGGGGGATGTTTATATACGGAATTAATTAATGAATGTAGGATAGAAATTATTTGACTCTGAAGAGCGTAATTAATCTTATGGCCAATTGGGTAGAATAGAACTTAATCATTCGAGAGTGGACTATAATCACCCTGTCGGGGTTTGTAGCATTTAAGAATATCTCCTTAGTCCACCCTGACGGGGGTAAGGAGACTTTAGAATTCCGACCATTACTTTTTACCAGTTTGTCCCTTAAACGAAACATGTAATGAATAAGAGTTAGTTGAAATCCTTGCATATCTCAAGTACTGTCTTTCTTACGTGCATCTATCTAATATTTTCTCGCGTCTAGCTTTATTACTTGCATTTTAATTTAGTCTTTTAATTATTTGTATTAGTTTTAGAAAACAAACAACCAATCTTAAAATTATTTAGTTGTTTTACGTGCAATTAACTACTATCTGATAAGCATTAGAGTCAACCAATCCGTCCCTGAGAACGAATCTGTTATCACTATTATTACTTGGGACAACTGTACACTTGCAGTTATGGTTCTCTTATCCTTATTTTCATTTTATTTTAGAACACACAAAGGACCACCAGCCTTTTGGCCCAATAACACCTTTAGTGGGCCTAGATCCAGCATTTGCCTTACCTTTGTTGGATAAAGGCCTAGCTGACTCAGCCTTATCTTCACTCTTAGCAGCAGGGGGTAATACCGATATTTTCAATAGTAAGGGGATTAGGTACCATCACTATACCTCTTTCAGGTGCGCTCGTATAGCCTTTGAAAGGGACCGTCTTGTCTTTACCTTTACCCGTACCATAGGACTCTGATGGCAGTTTGCCTCTTCTTTCTTGGGGACCACTCCTTGTACGAGGTTGAATCGTAAACTCGCCATACAAACTCTGCTTCGACTCACCACTGTATGTGAACAATTTGGAGAGATCATTGATATCATCAACAATTTGGACTTTAACACCTCCGTCCTTAACAAGTCAACTGATAACCAATCTCCGAACCGGAGTCTCATAGCGCCTCTAACCCTTTTAGCTTCTTCTTTGAACAAGCCACAGTCGCTTGTAACATGGTCCAACATACCACAGTAATGGCAGAATTTGCTGAGCTTTTCATACCGCATTCTTACCGTAGCTTCAGGGAGAGAGGGTCTTTCTACCTTGAAAATAGACAACAATGGGTTCTTGACCTTCCAAAGTACCCGGATTCTTAATAACTTCCTTGTCTCATCAGAGTCTTCGATATCAAAAGCAAGTAGGTTACAGTCCAAGTTCTTGCGAAAATCTGCACCGTTATCGGGAGTGACGAAGGCAGGAGGGAGATCTAGTAACTGGATCCAAAGAGATGCCATTGAGAAGTCAGCTTCGGCTATTGACATCTCTGGATGCCATGCATGTAAGATAACCATATGGCCATTGACTGACCATGGACGGAAATTCCATGTGTTGAGCATGTCCTCCTTAGAGTCAAAAGCCAGGAAGAATGTGATAAAATCCGCCGAGAGCACATGCATGGGAGCACGGAGACCCCAAGATATGTTCGCCGCCGTTTCAACTGTACAGGGATTCACCTCTTGTGGAGTTAGGATATTAGCAATTAGCATGTTTCTGTGATTGTAGACCTCATGATCTTGGTATTTCGAAGTAAGTTTCATAGTTTTGACTGTAAAGTTAGCCATGGAAGCGGAAAGAAAATAATAGAGAGAGAAGGAGATAGTTTGTAGAAGAGAGGAAAATGAACATGATAGTAGAGGGAGTAAATAAAGGGAAGTTTAGGATCTGCTGATTTCCGAGAAGGGTATAAGTGTTGTCTTGAAACTACTCAAGAGATAGCCGAAAAGGGAACTAGGAAAGCACAAAACTTAAAAGCTGAAAATAAATAAACTATTAAACTAAGGGATTATAGCTATAAATGGGAGAAACGAAGGGATTATAATCATTGAAAGGGATATCATTCATATTCATGCGTGTGAAGGGTTAGGGATTAGTTAGGAAACCAAGATCTATTGCATTGGGAAGGAGATTGTAGCTCCATTTTAGCTAAAAAAAAATTCTAGAGAGAGAAATTTCTAAAAAGAAGGGAGAGCATTTGCTATAAAATGTTATCACACTTCCTTTTGCATACAAAATAAGAAATATTATCAATTATCCATGTGATTACTAAAATTCCTTCCATAAAATGTTATAATATCTCCAATATTTATTGTAAACATAAATTATAATATTTAATTAAAGGTAGAAGTATTATAAAGAATAAAAAAAAACGTCTTGATTTTATAAAGTAACCATGACAATTATTCTTAGTAATTATTGGACAACAGAAAATCTAAAAATATAGAATTTTTATTCATTAATCCAATAAAACAATAGGAGTATTAACTATTAAGTATTACGTCTTGGACCGATTTATAATTTAAAATAAATAGAAACAATGGGGTGAGGCCCAGGTGAGGCTCAAGGCCAGGCCCATTAAAGGATTGGTTAATAGACGGATGCGTCAAAATTAGGGTAGATGAATTAGGGGTAGATATCTATATACGAGAGAGAGAGAGAGAGAGAGAGAGAGAGAGAGAGAGAGAGCCGTGAAATCGAGGAAGGAACCAGGAAAATGGAAAAGAAGAGAGTGAGAAAGATGAATACCACCGAGAAATTGAGGAAGGAACCAAGAAAAAGGAAACAAATAGAGAGAGTTGGGGAATACGTTAAGAAAAGAGGGGAATACGTTACGAAAGGGAGTCTGGTGGTAATTGAGCCTTGGACGACGGTCGTTGAGAAATCGACGGAGGAGCTGGAAAAGATGGACTACGAGGAGTTGTGTAAGATTTTGAATCATCGTTCTGTATGTGGGAGTTACTTTCGACGGGTTTTAGAAATAGCTGAGAAATTAGAACCTCCTGAAGACTCCTCTGAGGATGAGGATGAGGTTGAGTTTGAGTTACCTAAGATGTCTAAATCAGCTGATCTTAAGCGTATACTCGGCAATTATAAGTATCCGTATGTTATACGTTCAATTAATCAATTTTTTCTTATTTTTTGTGTAATCTTTTTCTTTTAAATCTTATTAGTTGGAAGGCTATGCAAATCGAAGGTGAAGAGGATGATGCTGCAGCAGGGAAGAAGAAGAGGATAATTCTTAATGGGAAATAGAATGGTAGGTTGATATGAAATCAATAAGTAGAACACTGTTGGATCTTTTATTATCGCAATTATGATTGTCCTGTAATTTGCTCTAATCAACTCTCTGTCTATGTTATATGTTATCTATGTTAGTTATTGATCTTGTTATATATATATATATGGATCTGTTATATTTATCCCATAAACTACCCCTAACAATTTTAGAATGGTTATAGAGTTTTTGTAAGATAACTTATTTTTCATCTTTATACAGCGTGAACCTTTTGTTGATCTCTTTACCTAATAATGCTATGACATATTTTCATACCAAAATTAATGCATTTTGGTGGAGATATGCTGTAGCCATTTGGATTTTGTAACACCATCTCTCTTTTCTACTACTATGCACATTTGGCTCATGGAATTGTATGCAAGGGTGGAATTCTTCAAATAGTCAATCCTGATGCAAGGGTGAAATTCTTTTGTTCTCAACATCTTAATAGTTAAAATATGATTATATTCAATGAGAAAATCAAAGCAAAAGAAAGTTATATATACTTTTATTTGAGAGCTTAAAAATGAGTAGGACAATTGCAGTAATACAGGGTACACCTTATTTTAGAAACACCGAGTAAAATAATACTATGCCTTAAAAGGTTAAAAGAACCTGTTTGTCTTAAGATTCAGATATTGATTGAATTATGTTACGTGATATATAAAATAATAAAGAGAGTAATGATATTTGTCACCCTTATTCTCTTTACTCTTTTGTCACCTCCTACATGGTATTATATGGCATGATTAAGAAATATAATTAAGGAAATGTTTAATTTAAGGAATAAAACAATTAATTAAGATATATAAGCAAATAAATTACTTAAATATATTATGCCAAAAGGGTGAAGGGAGTAGGAGTTATAAATCTCACTCAACACATCATTAACTAATGTGCTACTTGTTTACCCTTTTTGTTACATTAAATACAATTGTGTTTTACAAATTACTTTGATTTTGACGGTACTCTAAGCCCAATCTAATAGTGTTGGAAACCCAAATTGATGTTGCTAGCTACGCTATTGATCTCAACAACTCCATACAGCACTACGTCGAACATCGATGCACCATTAGGTTGTATGAGTATCATCATTGAAGAGTTAGTGAGGAAGTTCTTAAATTTGAAAAATTAATCGGTGAAATTAGGGTTTTTGGTTATTGATTTAGGCGTTGGAGAACGAGCTAAGTGTAGAGGACAGGAATTTTGCATAGATAGAGGACGAGAATTTTGCATAAGTGATTAATTTTATTCGTCTAGTATGTTGGAGACTCTTCCAAATATTAAGTGTATCTGTCCAACTGCTCCTTAATAAGCCGTTACTTTATTAGGTGGTTTTCCTTTGGTTTGATGTAACTAACCTTTTGGAAATTGGTAAGGACGATTTGGAGGGTTCATCTGCTTTACGAATGGAAAATACGATAATGGAAATATTTTTTCTTCTTATTTGAGCGTAGTTGTTGGATTAAGTGGCTGGCTTCCAAGTACAAAGAATCTGAGTCAAAAAATGGAAAGGATCAATCCCATTGATGGGACGTATTCTAACATTTGTTAAAATACCCTATCTGAACAATCTCGGCTCCTCGAGAAATTCCATCTCGAAAATACCCGTCATGGCTACTTGTGCTCGATCTTTTCTCCATACTCTCATGCATCTGGCTCAGGAGATTCTATTATGTGTTCAAAATTTTGTTTATCGTGCTTTTGTTTTTGGTTACGGTTTGTGCGGATGTTTTGGTAATACTTATATAAATATATATGGTGAAGATTGAATGTGGTGGAATCTGATCTAATCTCAAAAACAAAATCCCACATCCTGACATTCAAACAAGTAGCTCGTGGAGCATCTCCCCCTTGCCCTACTTTTCTCAATCTTCTAGTTTCAGTAAGAAAGAGAAAGAGAGTGACTTGTTAGGGCTGTCGAAGAGCAAAGAAGCACAGGGTATATAACACTTTTTGTGAAAAGAATGGTAACCCACCTAAAGTAATCTGCTTGCTTGTGCATGCCTCGGCTAGGGCGCGCCAGAGGCGAGTGACTTGTTAGGCTTAACGAGATAGCATCTCTTTATCCCACCGTAAATTCCTTTCTTTTGTTTAGGATGCGGCCTCTTGACTTGCTAGTTGGCGATTCCAAGAAAAAAGTGGCTCTCATATGTATCAAAAAAAAAAAAAGATTGAATGTGGTAGGAGAAAGCATTTCATTGTTTCGGGTTCTGTTGAGTTGTATGTATTTTTGTACTTAATTACTTGGTTTTCGATCTTCAGAGTTTGAGTGGGTCCGATTCGACTTATACTTTATCTCCACTACCCGCTTATCATGGCAATAGCGGTCATGTTTTCTACTGGTACTATTGGTTTTCTTACATAGTCTAATTTTTTCAATACCTTTTCTCATCCGTGAAGATATATCGGCGATCACGTTATGCAAAAACCTGGATATTAAGCTTGTATAGGAAGCTTACATGATTCCATTTATACAATGTTATACGCTCTTGTTTTCAGTACACAATGTATTAATTGGAACAAAATAATATTACATAAATTGTGTCTTGACTGTTTTTGTTATTATTTAACACAACCTAAAGGTCTGCGAAGTATAAATATCCTTAATGAAATTTAAGAGGAGGTTGTGAATTGGGTAAAAAAGAGAAACAATTATCATTTTTGGTGGAACTGTGTTTTTTTTCTTTTTTTTAGCAAGGGTTGATCATTCACATTCTATATACAAATTCGTGGAAACTATTATGATATAGGTTTTACAAGAAAATTATCAGATTTCACCGGAGCTCTAGACCCCATTTTAGAAACTCAACATTGATGTTTTTTGTTCTTCAGAATGCTTCACCTATTGCCCTAGGGTTAGCGGAAACAGTCATTAGGATTTGTTTTGCTAAGGTCAAACTCAAACCTTATCTTAGACCAACAATAAAGTTAATGAGCCTTGATTTTGATGGACTCTGGAATTTTGTAGCTTCACTATGTGAGAATTCACTTGATACAGTAAATATATTTTTCACTTATGTTTTATGTACATAGCAAAGTTATGAAGGTTCATATTTCCTTTGATCAGGGTTCCGAGGAATTCGAAATGGACAGTTTTCAACCTGTAAGTGTAACTTGTCTAAAAATGGATTTTCTAAGCCAGATTTTGAAAATGGGAGTACTTAAATCTAGGAACAATAGTAATATGCTAAATGAAAAAAAAAAATCTCTAAAGCTGAAAAAAGATGATGTACAACGCTACATATTAAATGGTATATGGGATGTGCAACCATAGAATGATGCACCCAAATGAGGAAGAAAATGTGATTTTTTATTTAATAATTTTTCCTAATAGTTATTACGCATTATGAGTTAAAAGAACTTGAATATGATTAATAACTTTTGTAAATTATCAACTCGAGTAGAGCCTACCTCAAACAATACAATTAAATGTGCTTTGCGTTTTAGATATTTTCCTATGTTATGGTATTGTACTCTTTTTTAGACCATTTGCGGTATTGAAATCTGTGAAATCTAGGATGTATAAACAAAACGAGAGTAGCGATTCAGTAATGGAAAGTCAACTCGTTTGGAAACATCTTCAGAAACAAAAGCAGGATTCTTGCACGCCTTTCGGGTATTCAGAGAGTCTTACAAAACAAGTATAATTCACCTTTAGTAGACTTGGAGAAGAGACTTAGAGGCGAATATGAGAGTATTTTGGAGCAAGAAGAGGCTTTATGGTTCCAGAAAGCGCATACTAAGCGAGTTAATTCGGGAGAAAGAAATACAGAATATTATCATCGCATGGCTAAAGCAAAGAAGAGCCATGGTGAAGATTTGCATATTACGAATGAGGCTGACGTGTGGATCGAAGACAGTGACATAGAAAAAGAGTGGGTTTGTGGTTTTTAAAAAAATCTTTTCTCCCATAGTGAGGCAAGTCAGGAAAAGTTTTTACTACCTCCACTGCTTCCATTCGAGACTAGAGATATTGAGATACTTAGCGAGTCTATTTCGGAAGAAGAGGTGCGAGTCGCAGTTTTTCAAATGGATCCAAATAAAGCTCCTGGGTCGGATGGATTGACCACAAGATTCTATCAGAAGACTTGGGATATCGTGGGTATTACAGTGGTAGATATGATCAGAGGCGCGCTCCGAACAGGTAGATTTCCAAAGGAAGTGTTAGGAACGCTAGTTCATCTTATCCCGAAGATAAGAAACCCAGAGTATATTACCCTGTTCAGGCCGATTAGTTTGATTAATGTTTGCTACAAGGTCTGTATGAAGGTTTTAGTTAATCGCATGAGACCTATGCTAGCGAATCATATTGGGTCGTTTCAAAGCAGTTTTCTACCACAAAGGTCTACCATAGATAATGTGGTGTCAGTGAGTGAAATCGATCATATGTTGTGTTACTCCACGGGTAAAAAGAGTTACATGGCAGTAAATGTTGACTTAGCAAAGGCCTACGATAAAGTACATTGGGATTTCATTCAAGATTCACTTAAGTCCCTTGGAGTTCTTGGAGGTGGATATCGCAGATTCTTCATGGGATGAGAGACAATGAGTTAAGCATATTGTGGAGGGGGGCACCCTTACCAACCTTCAAACCAGAGAGACTTCAAACCAGAGAGAGTTATTAGACAAGGCGACCCCATTTCGCAATACCTATTTGTGATTTGTATGGAGCGTCTCTCGCTCCTCATTTAGAAGCGCGTGGAAATTGGAGAATGGTAGCCTATCAGAATGTCTACAGGGGGTTTCCAATTTCTCACATTTTCATTGCAGATAATCTTATTTTATTTTCAGAGGTGTCTGTTAATAACCTTGATATTTGGCAGGATACGCTGGATGTTTTATCTAAAGATGCGGGTCAAACAATTAGTAAGGAGAAGTCGGTGATATATTTCTCAAGGAACACTAGTGAGGAAGTCGCCTCTAGCATTGCGCATAGAAGTGGATATCGTAGAAGCGAGGGGTTGGGGAAATATCTTGGAGTCCTCTTACTTTTGGCAAGAAGGCCGCGTGGCTTCTATGGTGAATTTATTAACGAGCTTTGGGGAAACTTGCAAAGTGGAAAGGAAATACTCTATCATTAGCTTGGCGGATTACACTAGCTCAATCCGTCCTTAGTGCCGCGCCAATGTACTTAATGCAAGTAGAGAAATTACCAGTTTATGTGTGTCAAGAGATCGATAAAATTAGCAGAGAATTTATCTGGGGTAGTGCGGATGGACAAAGTCATATCAACTGGGTAGCGTGGAATGACATATGTAAGCCTAAGAACTAGGGGGACTTGGTTTTCGATTAGCGGAAGATATGAATAAAGTACTCTTGAGTAAATTAGGGTGGAAAGCGATTCAGGATGAGAAGACCTTATGGACTATCGTTCTGAAGCAGAAATATTTCAAGTCGAATCTTTTACATTACTCGTCTAGAGCTTCGGATTCAAGAATTAGTAGAGCTATCGTGGAAGGTATTGCTGTAGTTAGACGGGAATCCCGATGGCTCTTATATAATGGAGAAGAGGTGTGTTTTTTGTTAGATGTGTGGGTGGGGGATCACCCCCTTATTCATTGTGCTACCGGGACAATTGGGGATGGGGTTATAGGTAACAAGGTCAAGGACTATTTGCTTGAAGATGGCTCTTGGGATTGGAATAATTTTCAAAACCTTCTTCCAGCTTCAAAGCTTCTAGAAATTACTAATATTGTGGTTAATAGAGACAATTCGAATAAATACATGTTGTCTTGGACAAGGGAAATTCACGGAATATATACAACGACAAGAACCTAGCAAAACAAACTCGAATATAAGATGGGATAAGGTTTGGAAACTCAAATGCCCACAGCGTATTCGGATTCTTGTCTGGAGAGCTATACGGGATAGACTAGCAACTTGTGGAAATTTATGCAAAAGGGTAGTCATTGATTCGGGTTTATGTCCGATTTGTGGTGTTTTTGAGGAAAATGCATTTTATTTATTTGTAGAATGCGAAAATGTTAAAAAAAGTATGGGAATAGGATCGGAAAAATATCTTAAGGCCCATGGTAGAAGGCCTGACATAGCATAAACGGAAAACAACTAGTTTTCGGAAGGGAGCAGAGACGCAGGGACTGGTTATGCAAATTTTACAATATCAGGTGTTTTAAATGAACAGGTACCTGTTAGGACCTTAGTGATAGCTGGTCCTAGAGAATTTGGACACTGAAGGGTAGCTCAGCAGCGTGATAATGATCATGGTGCTGCTACATCACAGAAGCAAGGCACATGTCAACCGAATGAACTCAGAAATGTGGCGAACAGCAGGCTCGACGAACAGGTGCAGGCTTGGGAGGAGCTCGGCGAACAGGTCTCGGAAGATCCGTTACAGAGGATTATAAGGGCTGAATAGGCGGGTGGATAAGAGAGGTTTATGCAACAGTGGTGGAACAAGAATATTTCATTTTATGAGAGTAACTCAAGCTCTAGGGCAATTCGTTGATGGATAGTGAGGAGAGAGCCAAAAGCTCACTCTAAATTATCCAAATATGCTTATGATACCGTCCCTAAGCCAACATTACAATCTTAAAGACCTTATGATTCTTTGCTATGTAATCAAGAAGTGATCGAACCGGTAGAGAGTAGTTAAGTGGATCCTTGGATACTAGTGAAGTGCGATGAACAATCTATAGCCTCCTTGGTGAACTGAGTAAAGTTCCTCTCCTTCTTACATTGCGAAACTAATCGGATCTTGAATTCAAACCCTGTTGATGGTAGATATGAAAGTGTGCAGGTATGTAGTTTGTAAATATTATTACATGAAATTTTTGAGTAGTTTCTTTAAGTTTATTCTATATATTCTGCTATCTTTCTTCCCAGCGTGCTTAATTTACCTAGGTGTGTATTTAGAGACTTCCCTTTGATTTTATCTTTATCGTATCGGGACGATACAACTTTGAGTTGGGGGTCTTGATGTCTCTCTATTTGTGATGATTTAATATTAGTTAGAGACATCATTTTTACTGTTTTAGGAAGTCATTTGGTCGATTTTCCCATGAATAAGTGCACTTTCCTATTTTGTGTCTTGATGTAATGATTTATTATTTTTAGAGCATATTGGGTTTAATTGTTTATTTATTGTGAAGCTTTAAAGATATATATGGATATTAATTAGATGCCAATTCAAGAATGAAAGATATGGAAATAATTATGCATGGAAATAAAGAGATAAAGGTAATAAATATTGAAAAGAAAAAGATAAAGCTGCCAAGTAAATCTGAAATTCTCAGCCACGTTCAAAGACGAGATCACAACTCAAGATTGGATAAGAATTTGGAGATAAGGTCTTCACCAATGGATATATCTTTCTAAGACGATAAGTTTCGATATGACGAACGCATCAAACGGATAAGTATTGAAGGAGATATGGCCAAAACAAACCAACAACAGATTCTTACCTTATCTATATTTTAGGGTTACGAATTTGAGTTGGGCTAGAAGTCTATTACCTTACTTCTAACCCAAGAAAATGACTAGGGCTTGCTAAATACCTATAAATACACCCTTATACCTCTTGTAATTCATCCTTGCTCATCATAAATTAGTCCTTAAGTTTCATATCATTAGAGTTATTGTAGTGAGCAAGATGAAGCTGATTTATCAATCTTTTAGTTTATTTCTTTCAGGTATGAACTAATTTTCCCATAGCTTGGGTTTTGAATTATGTATAATCTATGAATTCTATTTTCTTTCTATCTAAGTTTCTTTGGGGAATTATATGTTTTAATCTGATTATAGCTGCTTAACAAATATCTGTTTATGTGTTTTGATTTATTGCCTGTCCTAAACCTGATCACTTTAGGCTTTCATAATAGTAGTTAGATGATCACCTTAACTGGGTGTCTAATTATTGAAACACCACATAACGTCTAGTGTCCGATATTGGTCCTGACAACACTGATTCTAACTAGATATTCATTAGGGTATGTTTTTCACCACTATCATCATTAAGGAAAAGTTTGCTAAACCCTAGTGGCGCAGGTTAACCCTATTTGAATCTACCTCTTGATTATGTTGTAGCCCCCTTAGTCGCTCTCAAGGTCTAAGAAGTGGGAATTTAGAATCCTGACTATTTATCTAAGAGCTATAATCTCCCTTATTAACTAGATTTTATTAGAAAGAATTAGAAGTATTAGTGCATACTAGCAAATACCTAAGCTATATCTCTCTACCTGATATTTATGTTATTTATTTTATTGTCTTTACTTTTATTTATTTTAATCAATAATCTCTCAATCTATCTTATTTATTTTCTTTCTTTTAATTATTAATTGCTACTCTAATAATTTGCTCATTCGTGTAAACACTAAGTCCCTGAGAACGAACTTTCTTATCATTAAAACTTGCATACGTCCTGTTATACTTGCAGTACCGTGCTTGTCTAAGGTGCTTTAGTGCATTATTTTATGTTTTTATTTATCATATTTTTATCACACCCTAGGCGACACCAGTGGGGTTCGTTGCCTCATCCCAATTTTTATGTGTTATTTGTTTTAATTGCTTTTAATAAAATTAATTAGGGGTTACGTTTGACTATAGAAGATCTTAAATGTCCCCATTAAGCATGCTTTATATGCATATATGATAGTAAATAGTGGAATTTAGGGATTATCATAAAACACACTTTAATTGCATGCAAACATAGGTAATTGATAGGAGGAATTAATGAAGTAAACTTGTACTTAAGGAAAATGTTTTGTGTGTAGAACGTAAGATCCAAGTTGGTAGAAAACCCACTTAGATATGAACTAGAGGCAAGCTATGTAACTAGGAAAATGATAAGGGCAGTTCTTTGTTAGCCATTTGAATCTTATTAGCCTTCTATCGTAAAGTTTAAATCTCCAATTCTAACTTTTTGAACTTAGCCTAAGAAGGTATGCAAGAAAAGCAAATAGTTCATATCTTTAGAAGAAATAATAAGAAGGTTGCAAAACATCATAATTGTTATGAAATATTAAAATTAGTGGGTATTATTCTAGAGTGGTGGAGAGGTTTTGTAACTTCTCTACTTTATTCTTTGTAACTCTCATATTTAATCCTACATAATGGTGTAGTAGTAGGGTAGCCCAAGAGTCTTGTATTCCCTATATAAAGACTAGTTGGTAATTGTTTTTACTACACATACTTTTGGTTGTGTAAGATAAATAAAACTCCTCAATTATCTTTATACTTTTCTTCTTGTTTTCAACACGTTATCAGCACGACTTTACCAAACGAGCTAATATGATTTGAAACTCTTCATAATTTTTATCATGTTGTTATATAGAGGTAAGTAATTCTTGAGGTAAGATAAGTTTTTTTTAATTGTTTATGTTATTTTATACTATAGTTGATTACTTCAACTCTGTTTTAAAATATTTTCCAAAAGAGTAAATATTCATCAACATTCATTTACCTCTTCAAATCTAGAATTTTGAAAGAGAAGATTCAACTTGATATTGTACAAGTTTGCTTCAAGAAAAGCAATTACAATCATTAAAAAAAATGACGAGAATAAGCAACTGAATGTTTGCTTCAATTTAATAATTCTGATTGTTTAAAAGCAATATGAAACTCGTCTTGTTCATAAAAAAAATTACAACTTTTGAGTTGTTTATAAAAAAAAAATATTCAAGCCTACTTGTTAGAAAAGTATGATTCATGAAAATGAGGTATAACGAAACAATTTTTCGTTCATATATTGAGCAATATTATTGTCATATATCTCGATTTTGAAATCAAGTGAGAAAATAAGGCTTATATGAAAATAAATTGGACATGTAATCCAAATACACCACAATAAAAAAAAAATTGTGGATTGGTTTGCAAAAGCATCTATGAAAGATTATGAAATTTATTCAATAGAGTTATGAATACATTCATATACCATTGTCACTAATAATATATGAGCGAGTTCAACTTGATTAAATTTCAAAAATAGAGTGACAAATTTCCTTGTATTGAGATGTTTCATATGCTCGATATGAACAAAAAAGTTGATATTATTCTTTGATAAAAACTCATCAACATGACCAAAAGGTCAAAGTCATCACATAAAGTGATATAAGTTTGATGACCCTAATCTTTTGTTAGGTTCGATTTTTTTTTGTCAAGATTATTGATATAAATTCATTATCATGAATATAATCATGACTATAACCACAACCACTAATACAATATTGAACAATATTATTTAAATCTTAAAATAAATATTACTAGGCTATCTCCTTTTTGTTTGTACTATTTGAAGTCAATAGTCAAATTCAGGGGGAGAAATATATGATCTAGCAGAATATATATTTTCTTAAAATAGAAAATCGCTAGACAATTGGTTGTGAATTCGCGTAATATGATTTATCGACATACAATTTTATACATATATATTGTCATATTAAAGAAAGTCCAACTAAAAATCATGAATACCCTCATTGGTCAAAGACCTAAAGTATCCATCTATATACTGTTACTTGTGCAACATAAAATATAAATGTTCCACCATTATGCACAAAGATGAGATCACGAACAAATATGAGAATTTGTTTTTAATTTACAAAGATTGATATGTATCTTGTGTTTGCCTTGTGAAAAATATGTATACTGAAATACTATGCATAAAGCAAGATTCTCATGATAAGAGGGGGAGCTGAAAAATATTTTATATGATGCATATTTATCCTCGCAAATCAGTTATGAGCTCAGTGTAAAAATAAGATGCATTCATAAGTGACTAAGTCACGTATTCAGCTTGACAAGATAATGCTCAAATTAATTTCCTCTGAAAAAATACATTGCAATGCATAAAGCACGGTCAACCTGTCGGATCCAAAATATCATAAAATTGAGCAGTATGAGCAAGTTGGCACTTCTAAAATTATCATGAAATAATGTAGATAATATAACTAAAGAATAGTACTCTAAAAAGAGTACCAGGTACCTGAATATTTTCTCAGTATTGAGAAATAGAGATAAAAGAATCTCATTCAATTATATTACTACATAAATATATGAAATCGAAAAACAACTTGATCATGATCAAATAATATGTGCAAATGATCATGTAAAAGTTACTAAACGAAAACGAGGATCTTAAATCGAAGTCCACTCTATAATGTCGACTAGAAAAAATTAATTCGCCAAATATAAAAAGACGCAGTCAGGCATAATTTTACTCACATAGTCAATGTGAATATATGAACTACATTTTTGGTGGAAAATATTTGCCTGAAAATTTCATATAGGACTTTATGTGCGTCTTACGATAAAATAAATTTACCAATATGTATCGTGTGATACGAAAAATCACATGAAAGTTTTTAGAAGACTAAAAACGCTTATACATAAATCTCGGGATATATTAGAATGATATTTGTATTACTTTTGTTGTATTCATCAATCTTAATTGTCTTATACATTGTCATGTAATTTGCCATATATTTGTTTTATATTTCACAAGTAGAATATGTGTTTATTTATGACTACGTGCATGTATATTTATTACTCTAAATTGCACATGATTGTGTTTTGTGGATCATTTCAATATTATATGACATGTATTATTTAATTTGAAGATATAGTTACTATTATAAAAATGTGTAAGATACTGAAAATCGGGATTATATTCGAAATTTAAGATCATCACATATACGTTTACATGAGGGGGAGAACAACACGTATTGCACCCTTTATTCCTTCGTCAAGGTTTTTTCCCACAGGGTTTTCCTAACAAAGTTTTTAACAAGGAAAATTAAAAGTGTATTGATAACGATTATGTACTCTTTTTACTTCACTCGGTTTTTTTCCCACATGGTTTTCCTAGTAAGGTTTTAACGAGGCATATCAATAAAAATTTGGTGGATATTCAACTCGACTTGGTCAAATTTAAGTTCACAAGAAAAGCCCATGATGTAAAGTTCAAGATGAATATCATGTCAATATAATTTATGGATGCACTTGATAATTTTATGCAAAGATACTTCCATTTCATGATACAAGTCGATAATACTAATGATCAAGATACTTTGTCCACACATTCAGAGGGAGATTCATACGCGTTGCACTCTTTTTCCCTTGACTAGTTTTTTCCCATTGGGTTTTACTAGCGAGGTTTTTAACGAGGCAACATCATATGCGTATTTGAAATAATACCCAAGGGGGAGTGTTATGAAATATTAAAATTAGTGGGTATTATTCTAGAGTGGTGGAGAGGCTTTGTAACTTCTCTACTTTATTCTTTGTAACTCTCATATTTAATCCTACATAATGGTGTAGTAGTAGGGTAGCCCAAGAGTCTTGTATTCCCTATATAAAGACTAGTTGGTAATTGTTTTTACTACACATACTTTTGGTTGTGTAAGATAAATAAAACTCCTCAATTATCTTTATACTTTTCTTCTTGTTTTCAACAGTAATAAAATAATCTAATTTTTAAAAAAATTCTCAATTAAATTACTTTATTAAATTAGTTCATAAATTAAATATTTCTGAAAAAATACTTGATATATCTTTCTAAATTTAAATTATTATTTTTTTAATAAAATTTCAACCACCATCACCGCCAAACACCGCTGCAGCCACCACCACCGTCGCCACTGACTCCACCACTACCACCACCTCAACCACCACTGTCGCGCCCTCCATCACCATCACCAACACCGTTACCACCATCATCACCTCCGACCAGCTTTTTTTTTTTTAAAAAAAAAAATTTCAACCACCGTTGCAGCCACCACCACCAACACCAACTCCAACTAATTTTTTTGAAATATTTTTCAACCACTGACGCCACTACCACCACCACTACCAGCCAGTTTTTCTTTAAAAAAAATCTACCACCACTATTGCTGCAACCATGTACTTCAGTATTTTTTTTTCTGGCAAACCATTTTTTCGAAGACTTGAAATTTATTATTCGGAATAAGGTACAATGAATTTCTTGTTTTAAGAGTGAATGACATATTGGGTCTTGGAGATTAGATTTTTGTCCTATAGGAACTAATGAGAATCTTATTTCTTTAAAAATACCTCTAGTATGACCAAATACTAAAATACCCTTTTATAAACAAAAACATTAAAAGACAAAAAGAATTGTTGAGTGTTGTCACTGTTTATCTCCGGCCACCTACCACCGACCAAAAAAATATAGAGTATCGGAATTAAAACACAAAGTAATATTCAAAAACACAGAGTACTCAAAAAAACGAAGAGTGCTCAATAAAATTACGAGGTATTATTTAAAAGCATACAGAATTAGCTAAAAAATTATATTTTATTTAAATTTCAAACCCTACACTATTACAACCAAATATACGCTATCACAGCAGAAAAAAATACACTAACTAGTCCAAACAAAAACAAATATGAACTCTATTAAAGAAAAACAAAAAAACCCTAAACTATACACAATCAAAGAAAAAAAAAACAAAGTGTTGTGCTCCTCCAATCGTATGAAACAGAACCTTGAACGGAGGTCTTCAGAGAACCGCCATCTTCTCCGGCGAGTTGCTGTGATTTTCTTATCGAGCTGTTGTGCTTTCTCTAGCAAGATGCTCAGATCTTGAACCTTGACTGCACTCCGTTCGTGAAGCCATCTCCATCTTTGGCGAGAAGAAAGGAAGAGACGAAGGTCTCCATCAAACCATCAAACACCTCAATAAATCTTCTCCATTTCACGATTGAGTTTTCACCTTGTTTCGTTGGGCTTCCGAGCACAAAGAGACTTCTTTGCATGAAGCTCTTCATCTTCACAGGTGAAGCTCTTGTTTAACAGGTGAAGCTCGGATTATTTGCGGCGGCGACGATGGTCGCGAATTGAGTGGTGGCGGTTTGTATAATGGAGATCTTGATTGGTTGGTGTGCATGAGAACTCGACAGAGAGAAGCTGATCTTCTGGAACAGCCATGCAGATTTACCCGTTTTGGATCTACAGCGGTACGGCGTTTGTGGTTCTCGGCGGTGGAGCTCGTGTGGATCTCAAGAACAAAGAGAGATGAGATTTAGTTTTTTGATTCATGGTAGGAGGGTTACATGAAAGTAGAGAGATAGAGAGAGAGAAGAGGAGGAAAGGGAAACAAATTTTTAGGGTTTATAAAATTTTAGGACTAAAATAGTATATATAGGGAATAAAAAACAAAAAAGGGTAAAAACATAAATAAGAGTTTGGCTTATAGTGTTAAAATTTGTTTGAGATTAAGAAGAGAAGGTAAGTGGGGATGGAAAATGGCATAACATTGGATATACTCAACATACATAAATTTTATAACTTGGAATACATGAATTTCATTGTTTGGAACAAAAAATCAAAACAAGAATTTCATTGTTAACAACAACAATATTAATTGTTTTGAACAATGAATTCCTTGTTCTTAACAATAAAAATCTTGTTATAAACAATGAATTATATTTTCTACGAGCAGTTGGCCAGATTTTTTATTGCGAAAAAATTTGATAGGTTGTTGACGGAGGAAGGAGTGGCCAGTGGTAATACCGATTAAAAAAATTTGATAGGTTGTTGACAGAGGTAGGAGTGGCCAGATTTTCTCAAGATTAAAGAGACGCAAGACCTAAGTAAATACCTGGGAATCCTGCTGTGTCATAAGCGGTCAAAAGTTGAGACATTAACTTGGATAACAGACAAAGTATTCTCAAAAGATCAAGGGTGGAAGTCCAAACTCTTAATAGAAGGCGAAAAGAAATTCTTATCAAAGTTGTTCTCTAGGCCATTGTGGCATACACGATGTCTATTTTGTCTTTCCCATTTACTTTCTGCGAAAATCTGGCGTCGATCGTCACAATTTTCTGGTGGAGTTCATTAGAAAGGAGAAGCATTCACTGGCTAGCTTGGGAAAAAAAGACAGTGGCTAAGGTTACAAGAGGAATAGGATTCGTGGATTTTAAACGGATGAATCTGGATTTCTTAGTAGCCCAAGCATAAAGGCTTACACAGAAACCAAATTCACTAGTCGCTAGGGTCCTTAAAGGTATCTACTACCCCAGTCAAGATCTTTTAGACCTTAAAATAAGACAGAACCGTTTGTGGTCATGAGCGCGTATCATGGAAGACATGGATGTATTAAACAAAAAGGTTTTATCTAGATTGGAAATGGAGAAAGTACTGATATATGGAATCATAAGTGGTTAAAATTAGAAAGGACCTTAGAAAAACCTGTTGGTTGCGACCTTGGGACTATGGATCAATTAATGAAAGTAGATAAAGACGAATGTGATGCTGAGATCGTCGAAGAAAATTTCCACAAGACCATCAGAACTGAAATCAAGAAGATGCCTATTGGTGTCGGTGTGATAAAAATATAATATAAATAAACACAAATAAGCACCGTAACCTTGCACGGAACTGCAAGTATAACAGATCGTATGCAAGTTTTAATGATAAGAAAGTTCGTTCTCAGGGACTTAGTGTGTTAAACGAATGAACAAATAATCAGAGTAGCAATTAATAATTAAAGAAAACAAATAACTATGGGAAATTTCGAGATTATTAAACTAATGAAAATAAAAGACAATAAAATAAAAGATAAATAAATCAGGTAAAGAGATATAGCTTAGGTATTTGCTAGTATGCACTAATCCTTCTAATTCTTTCTAATAGATCTAGTAAATAAGGGAGATTATAGCTCTTAGATAAATAGTCTAGGACTGTCACTTCTAGGGTCTCAATTGTGTGGTAGCTCACAACTAGTTGTCAATCCCTGTTGTCAAGAGGGCCCTAGCGGTCTTTTCCTACAATTGAACTATGGTGGATCAACCATAACCAAACTATCTAGACAGGTGTGGGGTTGTCAGATCCAATTCCTATTCTAGACGTTTATGTGTTGTTTTCAATAATTAGACCCCCGGTTAAGGTGTAAAATCTAACTACTATTAATAAAGCCTAAAGTGATCAAGTTTAGGACAAACAATAAATCAAATCACATAAAACAGATATATAATTAAGCAACTATAATCAGATTAAACATATAATTCCCAAAGAAACTTAGATAGAAAGAAAATAGAATTCATAGATTATACATAATGCAAAACCAAAGCTATGGGAAATTTAGTTCATACCTGAAGAAAATAAACTAAAAGACATAATGAAAAGCTTCATCTTGCTCTCTACAATAACTCTAATGATATAAACCTTAAGACTAATTTATGGTGAGGAAATGATGATTTACAAGTGATATAAGGGTGTATTTATAGGTATTTAGTAAGCCCTAGTCGTTTTACTTGAGGTAGAAGTAAGGTAATAGACTTCTAGCCCAACTCAAATTCGTAACCCAAATTCTGGATAAGGCAGAATTCTTCTGCTGATTTGTATTGGCCATATCTCCTTCAATACTTATCCGTTTGATACGTTCCATATATGCAAACTTATCGTCTCGGAAATATCTATCCATTGGTGCGGACCTCATCTTCAAATTCCATTCCAATATTTAGTTATGATCTCGTCTTTGAACGTAGGTAGGAATTTCAGATTTACTTGGCAGTTTTTCCTTTTCCTAATCCAACTCTTATTACCTTTATCTCTTTATTTCCATGCATATCTCTTTCCATATATTTAATTCTTGACTTGGCATCTAATTAATTACCATAATATTCTAAAGCTTCACAATAAATAAACAATTAAACCATATATGCTTTAAAAATAATAAATCATTAAATCAATACACTAAATAGGAAAGTGCACTAAAACACTAGATAATTCGAATAAATGCTATACTAAAATACTAAAAATGATGTCTCTAACTAATAATAAATCATCACAAATAGAGAGACATCACCTATTTTACAACATTAAGCACAAGATATGTTCATGTGGCTGCATACTAGAAGCGACGAATACACGACAAAACCAGGATATCTCACACTAAAAAATAACTTAATGATAGTGACTGCACATTGTTCCGGACAAGGGGAGGTAGAGAACAAGGAGGCGTAGGAAGCAATTTGGAAATCGAATGTACCGACAAAGGTCTGAATTTTTCTTGGAAAACATGTAGAGATATTCTCCCCACCAGGAAAAATATGAAAAAGAGATGACGTGCTACAGATGATGATTTCTATTGGTGTGACGAACATTCTGAAACGATTAACCATTTGTTGTTATCTTGTCATGTCTGTAGGAAAATTTGGGCGGGTTTTACAATGCATATAAGAATTGGGAACATGTATATGGAACGTTGGGCGACTGGATCCTTAAAATTTTAAATTGAGTATGAGACTAGTGAATGAGATCCAAAAACAGTTACTACTTACTTGCTAATGATGATTTGGAATATCTGGAAGTGCAAAATACGGGCTTGCCATGAAAACGTGGCACTCGTACTAGAGGACGCGATCCGAGCAACTGGTACGAATTTGTATGGAAGCGAGTGGACCAGTATAACAAAATCGTTTCCACCAAGGAAAAGAGGACTGGAGTCTCCAAACCAAAATTAGGAGGAGGTTCGGAATGCATAATTCATCATTACATGCTATGCATCGTTCACGTTAGCAACTGAGCTTATGGGCATCGGTATTGGACATTGGATAGGCGCGACGGAAGACGGTTTTGTACCTCTATTTCCTATAACGTGGATTCAACCACGGATAGGCAAGCAAGAGCAACTCTGGATACTGCTATCCTGAGAGGGTATTCTCTAGGCGCGCGTACCGTCATTTTCTCAGATTACCTTGAAATTGTTCGAGATATTAAGTCACCGTCAGTAGCGCGGTGGTCATTTCGTCCATATTGTGTTAAGGTTGGCAGGATAGCGTACAGTCATCATAACATGGGTTTCCGTTACTTTTTGAGACGACACAATGGGTTGACAGACAGAACGACTTGGTCAGTTAGGCGGAAGGCCAAGGTGATTAGGGGTCGGTCTTTTATCAAGGCTTAATTCTTAAGATTTGGTATCAGATTACAGGTGTAAATGGTCTTTTTTCTTGACTAGTCAAAAAAAACTTAAAAGAAAAAAAATTAATTATAAATTATATAAAAATGTTTACATTGCAAGATTAGTTTTTTTTGTTACATGGGTGATCCAGGCTAACTTGCACGCACCAGACTAATCCCACGGAGATATACATGCCTCCCCATATATATTCTCATGGTAAATGAGAACTAGGTTACCAATGTTCGGGGAGGGGTTCGAGCCTTGTACCTCTCACTTTACACCCGTTAGGGAGGGGATTCGAACCATGAACCACCCTTTTAAGTGCTGAAGAAATAGCAAGGCTCTGGCCAGTTGAGCTAACCCAACTTGTTATTGCAAGTTTAGTTTCTAAAAAGGCGAGCACTAGGGGAGAGCATGGGTCGGTTTTACCCGGTTTTGAGGTTAGGGTAAACCAAGGGTTATATATTTCGGTTTGAGAAAGTGCTTGCGTAACCCAAGGGTCGAGTAAAAAAAGTTTACCCTCGGGTTACCTTCGGTTTACCCCCGTGAGTCAACATTCGTCAAACTTTTTTAAACGCATGAAAAAGTTTTAAAAAAATGACAAAATGTGAAAAAACTAGTATTATTATACATATAAAGATCAAAGTTACAATTTTGACATTACAAACCAAGAAATAATCGAATAGTTCAAAATAAGTTATGCATATTTGGAATATATAAGAAGTCAAATGAAAAGATTTCTCTAATATGCATGTTTTGTATTTCTTTATATTACACAGCTTTTTGGTTTGTGTAACCCAACGCAATAGCTTGGGTAATATTTAGGTAAAATATATAGACCCGAAAAATTATAAGGTAACCCGGTGAGTAAGGTTGGCCTTGGTAAAATTAACATATATTTTGGGTCGGTTTGGTTAAAATTAACTCGGTTTTTTGGTTTTGTTAATATTCTGCTCTGCCCTAGCGAGCAGAACCTTATTTTTTAGATGAAAAATTTATCGAAATGGTGTACCTTTGGGCTGTAAAGTCATTGGACTTATTCACGAATTAAACCCGGGGTAATTATTTATAAAAGCCAAAACAACCTTCAATATACTAAAAAAGTCCTCACCCCAACTACCCAAATGTAAAAACCCAAAACCCCCTACTATACTGCTATCAAAAAATAAAAGAAAAAAAACCTATTAGGGTTCTGAAATCATAACCGACCTCCCCCTCTCATTTCTCTGTGGCTCTCTATCTTCTCTCTCTATCTCGTGCCTCACCTCCCCACCACCAAGAACCGAACCCATTGATGCCCCTCTCTCTTTCGACACCAGCAACCGCCGGTCTCTTCACCCACCTTCGCCACCAGCAACCGCTCGTCCATGGCTGTCGTCTACTACCCACCATTTCCAGCGCTGCCCTCATCATCCCAGCCTCTCCCTCTCTCCTCTTAGCTTCTTCGCCCATCTCGACTGCCGCTCACCTTCCCACCAACACATGAACTCTGCCGGCGTCACACCTCTGCACCGGAAATAGAACTGCCTCGTTTCATGCACACCCGATCTGGAGAAGAAGACTGTCGCTGATCTGGAGAAGACGACTACCGCCGTCGCTGGCCTGTCGCTGATCTGGAGAAGAAGACTACTGCACGATGCACAAAAGTAACGTCGCGCGAAGCACGGAGGTGATGTCGCTGGCCTGCCTCTTCACCTCGCACGAAAGCTGCCGTCGCTGGGTCTGCTGTTTACTACGCACGAACATGGAGTGAACTGCACAAGGAGGTAACCGCCGTCGCTTCAGGTCTTCTCTATTCATGGAGCTTCAGATCCTCACCATTGACGCCGCGCATACACAACTCCACCACCATCGAACCAGATTCTAATATCCATGCCCAAGCACCGCCGTTCAACTCGCAGCCGCTCAACCAACATCAGATTGAGTTTTTTTTCCTTTTTTTCTATTAAATGTTGTATTTTTATTTTCTTTTTGATTCAAAATTTTATTGTAAAAAGATCTCCTTTTGTTGTAAATATAGATTTAGATCTATTTGGAATGTACCAAATTGTTATTTTTGGAATGTATCAAAGTGATGTGTTTTGGAATGAACCAATTTTTTCTTATTGTGAAAGACGTTATCGTGAATAGAATTGTGTCTTGTATTTTAGGACAATAACCTCGAACATAAACAAACCTCTAGAACAAACTATTAAGACCCGTAAAACGTAAAAACGAACATAAAAAATATTTGGTACGTACCAAACTCGGGAAAAATGGTGCGTTCCAAACAAATTAATATTGGTTTGTATAAAACTTAAAAATATTGGTATTGTACCAATACCGAATTGAGTAAGGATATAAGAGTAAAAAATCTAACTTAAACTTTTGTTAGAATGATTTTCTAGTTAGGATTTTATACATAATATTTTGATTTTTTGGCTTAAAAAAAGTAATTTCCTCATTAAACCCTACTACTATTTATAAAACGAGCCTGTAACTACATTGGGGTTTAATATAAATTGACCCAAATAAACTCTTTCTACTTTCCTTCTTACTACCCCAATGGCGCGCAAGAAGCCGCAAGTGACGACGGCGCCGCCGGCCAAAAAGTTCAAGTCGCAAGTGATGCCGACCAAAAAATTCATGCCGCAAGTAAAGCCGGAAATGACAGGCGATGACAAGCGGCGTAAGAACGCCGAGAGGTCAGCTTACTTTGCACGTAGAGAAGCGGCTAAGGTTCTCCGCAAAGTGCTTCAAGGAGACGCTCGGCGCCGAGATGACAGCTCGATAAAATCTCTACTTCTCAGCCCCTCCGTTCGAAACAAAAAAGCCACTTATGCTCTTGTGTGCCAAACTCTCAAGTGTAAGCGTATAAATATACTAGTGTTAATATAAGTAGTGTGTGATTACTGGTTTCTTGTATATATGCATATATGGACCACTGTATATGGTATGAACGCAAATCCTTCTCATTTAATTTGTAATTTCTGTGTTTCACAGACCTGCCGATTCTCAAGGATGTTATGAAGGCTATTGTGTTAAATGGCAAGTGGAAGGTGAGAAAATTGATTTAAAACCTGAAATTCTTGTTTATTATGTATGCAGAAGCTATTTATTATTCTGCCCAATCTTCCGTTTGTCTTGTTCCTTTAAGTAGAAATAAAGAATATTTGATATTGAACTCTTTCTTCATAATTTCAAGTATTTATGCTTGGAAAGTAATGACATTGCTTTAGCTGAATTCTCATTGTGCACATGAATATCTGGTGTTGTAATTGCAGAAGCAAATGGAGTTGATGTACATGATCACATATGACATACTCTTTGGCCAGGTAATTACTTAATCCATGAGTTTATTTCTGATCCACCTTATTTACATATCCACCATTGTTGATTTCTTAATAGGAGGATTCATTAACCGGTGATGCAGAGAGGTATCTCCTACTCAGGAAAGAGGCATTGCAGCTAGCTCTTTCTAAACTATTAGCGAGTAAAAAAGTGAAGCACATAAAAGATTTGAAAGCTCTTTATAAGATTTCAGGTATGTATTCTAATTTCTTCGTGCTCACAGTAAAAGAATCGTGAATATTCTCATTGTACCCAAAATTTAACTTGTTACCCACAAATTGACTGGTGCAGAAGAACCAAAGAAACCTCGATATGTTCGTGTGAATACACTTAAGATAGATGCAGAAACAGCTTTGCTAGAACTGAAAAAGCATTATGTGGTACATATTACTAACTAGATCCATTTTCTTAAGTTTTTTTTTTTTTTTTAAAAATCTTTTTATAATGGATTTCACTTTATCTCCTAAACAAACCAGGTTGGGAAGGATGATTTGGTCCCAAACTTGTACATTCTCCCTCCCGGTACTGATTTGCATGATCACCCTTTGGTAAAAAATATGAGTCTTATAATGCAGGTAAGATTTTTCCAATTTTACAACATGTATTTTTTATACTCACAAAAGCCCTGTTGATTTATATATAAAAACAGGGAAAGGCAAGTTCAATGGTTTCAATTGCACTTGCACCTAAACCTGGATGGGAGGTAATTGATGCATGTGCTGCACCAGGGAATAAAACAATACATCTTGCTGGTCTTATGAAGAAAAAAGGAAGTGTAGTAGCTTGTGAACTTGATCCCACAAGATTTGAACGTCTTAAAGAAACAGTCAAACTTGCTGGAGCTATTAGTATCCTTTTATTATTATTATGTTATATCAAATTATAAATAGTAATATGGTTTTGATAAACTTAACTTGAAACAGATGTGTTATGTAAGTATGGTGACTTTTTAGATGTGAGTCCTGAAGATCCTTCATTCTCACAGGTTCGTGCTATACTTGTGGATCCATCATGTTCTGGATCTGGAACAGTTGGAGATAGGTTAAATCATTTACTCCCATCATATAATGAAGGTGTAATCTCTGGAGTTAGAAAACTTGCTGCTTTTCAAAGGAAGCTTTTAGAACATGCGTTATCTTGTAAGTTTGTTAGAATAATGAATGTACTACTGAATATATATATATATATATATATATAATGAATGATTATTATTGCAGTTCCAGGTGTTGAGAGAATTGTTTACAGTACATGTTCTGTTAATCAAGTTGAGAATGAAGATGTTGTAAAGTCGGTTTTACCCGCTGCTGATACTTTTGGTTTTCATTTGGAAACAGTCTTCCCCACTTGGCCTAAACGTGGCCTTCCTGTTTTTGATGGATGTAAGTTTATATATATATAGCTTCATTATTATTGGTCTTTTTTTTCTTTTTTCTTTTCTCTTTTGGGTACGTGGGTGATCCTGGCTAGCACGGGGATATACACGCCTCCCATGTATATTCTCAGGTAAATCAAAACTAGGTGACCCATGTTCTGGGAGGATTTCGAGCCTTGTAACTCTTACTTTACACCCGTTAAGGAGGGGATTCGAACCATGGACCTCTTCTTTAAGTGTTGAAGAAATAACAAGGTTCTGGCCAGTTGAATTATTGCTCTTTTTAATGTACAGGTGAGCATTTGGTTAGAACTGATATTGCTGAGGATAAAGAAGGGTTCTTTATAGCTTTATTTGTGAGGAAACGCAATGAAGATTTAGGAGAAAGAGTAGCTAGGAAAAGGAAGAGGAGTGTGAATTCTGTTTCTTTGAACTTGTGTAAAATGCTATTAAGTTAACACTTTAGGCAAATAGGAATTTGCAAAACAAGTAGTAATTATTGTTTAGGATTTTGATATGTAATCTCTCACTTTCTGCAACTATTATTCACCTTTATTTCTCTCGTCTAATCTAAACCAACTCTGCACTTTTACTTCCAACTCGATTTGCAATTTTGTTTTTTTATTTTGTCTTTTTATGCAGATTACTCGTCCTTATTTTTTCTCAATTTGATAATATTTAAGAATAATTATATATGTATAATGATATAGGATACAACAGTTAGTTATAATCGTTACTTCTTCATTACATAAATCTATAAATAATTCATTACATAAATAAATTATGCAAAAGTTTTCCTTCTATTCAAATCTTTATGTTTATGCATCTCAAATATTGTGCTTTATTTATCTTTGAATTACATTTATCCATTACACCCCGTCCCAATTGTAAGGTGAATTGACCAAACTAAAGGTCAGGATTCAGTATGGCCAACTCTTGTTGATGATGGGTGAGATGAGTGTAAAGAGATGAGTTTGAGGTTTTATGTTTTACATTTTTTTTAATAATATAGTTCTTTAATTGAATGTTTAGGGAAGGAAAATGGTGATCATGGTGGTGGATTGGTGTGTGGGGAGACATAAGTTGGAGAAAATTGGGAGGTGGTTAATTAATGTAGGGGGAGAAGATGTATGGAAAAAAATAGAAAATTTAGAAGTTAACCCTTTTTTTTTTTCGAATTTATGGATCAAAATAATTTTAATTCATTATATATAATTAAAATAATTAATGAAACCTAATCGGTTTTTTGGACAGTTTCCATCGATAAAGGGCAATAAGTCACATATTTAAGATCACATTAATAAAGACGGAAGATTTTTCTTTGAAAATCATTGGTGGGAGGAAAAAGAATGTCTTGATATTATTAAATAAGTCTGGATTACTAAAAATTATAACTATGAAACTTTTAGGAATGCCTTAAATAATAAATTACACAAATGTAGTAGATTACTTACCTACTAGAGTAAGAAAAAGTTTAATAATAATAAAAGAAAAATTGATATGAATATGAAAAAACTGGAAGATATTTATAATGACCCTAACACTGAAAATTGGGAAGAATATTACCTTATTATCAAAAATATAATAGATTTGTGGAAAAAAGAAGAGGACTTATGGGCTAGTAGATCTATAATTCTTTGGCTCATAAGAGGTGAGAAAAATTCATTTTTTTTCCAAGCTTCTACTAAAGAAAGAAGAAAATGTAATAAAATTGAATGCATTACTAAAGAGGATGGAACAATAGCAGAAAATTATAATGATATTCAAGATAAAATTAGTAATTACTTTAATAATATATTTAAATCTTCTGGTATAAGGGATTTTTAACCTATTGTAGATATGGTTAATCCTAAAGTTAATAATAATATGAATATTAGTTTGGATGCCCCTCTTCGCATTGAAGAAATTACTAAAGCGGTAGATGGACTGGGACTTAACAAATCCCCTGGTCCAGATGGTTATCCTGGAATTTTTTATAAAAAATATTAGGATTATATAAAAGGTGATGTTATTAAATTAATTAATAAATTTTGGTATAATGGTAGTAGTTTAGAGGATATCAACCATACATTTATAACACTTATACCAAAAATTCCTATACCTATCAATATTAAGCACTTCAGGCCCATTAGCTGTTCCAATTTCATATATAAAATAATTGCAAAAATTCTTGTAAATAGAATGCAACCGGTAATAGATGCAATAATGATGAAAATCAACCTGCATTTGTACTTGGAAGGCATATACAAGACAATACTATGTTGGCGCATGAAATTACAGCATATGTAAAGGAACAAAGAAAAACAAAAACTAACTATCTCATTATTAAAGCAGACATACAAAAAGAATACGAAAATGTCGAATGAGATTTTTTAGAAGAAATGATGGAAAAGTTGGGTTTTAGCGAGAAATGGATTAATAAAAATAATGAGATGTGTAACCTCTGTATCTTATTCTTACCTATTAAATGGCGCCCCTATTAAATTAAATAATCCTCAAAGAGGATTACGACAAGGGGACCCCCTATCACCTTTTTTTGCATAGTTACTCAAGTGCTCTCTATTTTAATTAATAACAAAAAGGAAAATGAGATAATGAAGGGTATTAAAATCGCGAGACTGGCACCCCTTATAACACACCTATTATTCGCAGACGATAGTATATTCTTTATGAAAGCAAATATGGAAGAAATTGAAGGTTTTAATGATGTTATTAACAAATATAGTTATGCAACAGGTATGAAACTTAATCTAAATAAGTGTGGAGTTAAATTTAGTCCTAATACTCCATATTTTATACAAAAACTTTTTGCTAGAAAGTTAAACATGCCTATTGCGAATAATTTAGGCAGTTATTTGGGTTTACCCACGGAATGGGGTAGATCAAAAGTGAAAGATTTTAACATACTAGTAGAAAAAACTTTAAAGAGATCAGAAAATCGGAAAAACCTCTATTTGACTTTAGCAGGTAAAGAAATCCTTATTAAATCGGTTTTACAGAGTTTACCTAATTATTATATGTCTTCATATTTAATACCAAAGAAAACTTGTGACCTAATCTCATCTCAAATAGCTAATTGTTGGTGGAGTAGTAAAGGCAATAATAAAATCCACTAGGGTAATTGGGATTCATTAACAAAAAGCAAAAAATAGAGGAGGGTTGGGCTTTCGTGACCTTCACTTAATGAACATGGCTTTACTTAGTAAACAAGCTTGGAATTTGTGTAACAATACATTACTGTATAAAGTTTTAAAAGGAAAATATTTCCCCCTTGAATCCTTTTTAGATGCTAAATTAGGTAGTAATCCTTCCTGGGGTTGGAGGAGTTCAATAGCTGGTAAAAACATCTTGAAAGAAGATATTAAATGGAAAATTGGGAATGGCTATACAATTAATATCCATAAAGATAAATGGATAGATGGTTATAATGAAATTATCAAACCCAATAAAAATGAGTTAGAAAAGGTAAATGATCTTATGATCAATAATGAAAGAAAGTGGAATGTTGAAGTTATTAAAAGCCTTTATTCAGAAGAGGTAACATCCGCTATCTTAAATACTTTTATACCTCTATCATGAGGTAGAGATTTACCTTATTGGATCCATGATAGAGATGGAAATTTCTCGGTTAAAAAGTGTTATCAAATTTTAAAAAACGAAAAAGACATAAATGAGAATAAATGTAGCAAACCTCAAGCCACTACTTTGCATATTGTAGATGCCTCAATTTGGAAACTTATTTGGAATCTTAAGGTGGCTCCCAAAATAAAAAAATTCATGTGGAAAGTTATTAGAAACCTTCTCCCTTCCAATGAAAACATTGGTAAGCGAAAGGTAATTGTAAACCCTAGGCTTGATATTTGTAATAATGAAGCAGAAAATGTTGAACACCTGTTACTAAACTGTGATTGGGCGAGAGCTGTGTGGTTAGCTTCCCCTTTTGGGCTACTTACTTGCAACCAATCTACCTCTAAGATAGATATTTGGATGGCAAATCTAGTAGTTAAAGGGAAGGAAGTAAACCCTAATAATAAATTTATGATGAAACAAGTGTGCACAATTTTTTGGCACATTTGGAAAGAAAGATGTGCTTTCAAGTACAACAATAAAATAATAGACCCTTTGAAGGTCTTACTAAATGCGACAAAAGAATGGGAAGAATTTTAAATAATTAACTATCCTAATGATGTAAATTCGATACTGAAGGATAATATAAATATGATTGAGCAGAATATTAACAATAATAGCAAAAATATGGATAGTGAACAAAACAAAGTTAATAATTTGGGTATTACCAACAATAATAAGGTTATGAAATGGATTCCTCCACCTAAAAGCTGTCTTAAAATTAATTGCGATGCTGCAACTAATATTAATAAAAGCGCTATTTCTTGTGTTACTAGGGACTCAGTAGGAAAGGTGTTAGATTGCAAAGCATGGGAGATTAAGGCGAGCTGCGCAAAGGAAGTTGAAGCTCTAGGGGTCTTGAAAGCTTGTTTACTAGCTCGAGTTACGCACCTAATAGTGTTATTATCGAGAATGATTGTAGTCAAGTTATGCAACCCTTAGAAAATAGGCTTCCTTTTAATTCTCCTATCATTTGTAATGTAATAAATAGTATTTATTTAGTTTCTGAAAGTTGTAAACCTACTTTTCGATGGATAAATCGAAGTAGGAATAGATTAGCTGATGGGGTAGCCAAGCATAAGCTTAATGGAAACATGCAAGGCTCGTGTTTAGACACGTACCCAAGTAGGTTAATCCAAATAATTAAGGAAGAGACCATTTCTACGGGAATTGGTTAAAACTTTGTAATAATTTCTATTTATAGTAAGGTTTGGAACAAAAAAAAGATACAGGAGATAAGGATGCACGTTTTATATTTTACAGACTAAGTTAACAAATATATAATTTGTTTTGTATTGATAAAATGCTATATTTAATAAACAAAAGAAAAAGTACAATCAGTTTGATCATGTGAAAGATTATTTATTAATTTTTGTTTTTTAAAATTAGGTCTAAAACCCAATCTTTATTTTCAAATTAGGCCAAACAAACCTTTTTCTCTAATTATAGACCTTTTACCAAAAAAAAAAAAAAAATACCCTCAAATATTAGTTAATTAATAAAAAAAATACACTTAAATACAAAACCCAAACATTTCACTTTCGCCCATTCACGCTCCCATGCCTCTTTGCTCTATTTTTCCCTCACCGGATAACAGTAAGCTATCACACCTCTATTGCCTGAAAACATGAAAGAATATGATGCCCAATGCTTCTATAGCACGTATCCAGATTTCGCACAATGGCTGACTTCTAGATCTCCTCATATTTACTCCTTTGCAAAAAGATGTTTTCTTTTGGTGTGATTCGAATTAAACAAAAGAATCTTGATGTTCTCGTATATCAACTTCAGGACATGGGATTTTAAAGACACAATCTACGTTGATGACACATATGGGAGAACACAATGTAAACAAATAAAAGTACACGTTAGTCTGAATAAGTTTTGTTGCTTAAATTTCTTAAGTTAGAGAAGTGTCTATTCGTGAAAGAAAATGTTTTGGGCCTGACCCATATTGTGGCTTTCTGGGATAGCCCGACCCAGTATGGTAGTTATTATTTGAATAACTAGTATATAAATAACTTCAAAGAAGTTATTTCAGATTAGAAAATCAGAATCATTTTTCACGTTTCTTTTTTCTATTCTCTACCTTATACTTGAGAGAAACAAAATCATTAGAAATTCTGTCAAGATCTCATTAACATATAATAGAAGATCCAACGACATTTAGGTTGTGGAATAGCAATCTTTTTTGTCAAGTAAGTGGATTCAACACATGAAAGTATTTCGATTCTTAATTTCGCCTAAAAGGTTGGTCTAAAACCCTTTAAATTTCCTACAAATGGTATCATAGCCTTGTGCTCGTTATTTGAATGCTATTGATGTTGTATGTGTATTTACATGAAGTCGGATATGTATTTAAATTTATATGATTTATGAAAGTCATTCAAATAGAATAAAATGTGTAGATCTATATTTTATTTGAAATAAGGAATGCATTAGTGAAAATCTCGTTAAATTTGGATTTGAAATAAAAATGACATGACTTTTAAAAGTTTTTTAACGGAGTATTTTCGTTTCTGGACTAATGGTGAAGACGACCCAATACGGCGTCGTTTTGAGTTTTGTTATTAAAAAAACCAAGATAGTTATGTGGTTCGAACCAGTAACCACCACCACTAAAACATGTTACTAACTACCCGGCCATGATAAAGATTTATACCTTGTTTTGGGTTTTTTTAAATATATTTCTGGTCTATTGTTTTTTCGATTAACGAAAGAGGACATTACTTTTAGAAGCCCAAAAAAACAAAAACATTCTTCATAAAGTCCTAACTAAAAAATAATTCTAACAAAGTCCTAAGTTTGTTTTATTTAGTTAGAATTTTTACCCTTATACCCCTAGTCAGTTCGTGTTTGGTACATAATACCATTTTTTATGTTTTTGGTACAGACCAATGTTTGGGTGTTTGGAAATGTACCAATTTTCCGGGTTTTTGGTACGTACCAAATGCTATTTATGTTAGTCTATACGTTTTAGGGTCCTAATAGTATTTTTCTATAGGTTTGTTTATGCTCGAGGTTATTATCTGCACTTATTTAGAAACCCAATCGAAGATATCATGTTAATGTCCATCTATTGGTACGAGCCAAACAAAGTTTGTACCGCAAAAACAATACACAAATTCACGATAACTTTTTTCACGATAAAATTGAATTGGTCCAAACACGTAAACTTGGTACATTCAAAAAACATAAATTTGGTACATTCTAAACACATAAATTTGGTACATTCCAAAAAGATCTAAAACATAAATAAATCTTTTTACTTGGAATTAAAAAAAACAGAGAAATCAGAATGAAAAAAAAATCAAAGACCATCTCTTCTCTTCACACACGTTTGGACTGATTTTTTTTCGACAGTTTGGACTGGATTAAGAAAAAATCAAAGTCCATCTCTTCTTGTCTGGCATTGTGCTGAACAAGTGTACCCTGGCCTTACCATTGACCGCTACGCTCTTTTAGGTGATGATATAGTTATTACCGATGAGCGTGTTGCAGAGGTGTAACAGAACTAAGGCCTTAAGAGCAAGAAGTAAGACTGGCTAGAGCTATCCGGAAAAAAGAAAACTCGTTTTCGCACCTGTTTGATAGTGAGCTATCGTTCTCTCATCGCTTTCAATCGCCAATGACACTCAAGCAATCTTTGATCTAGGTCGGCCTGGAAATGCTGTCGGTGATGTTGAGGCATCGTAGGATGAGGCAGATGGTGAGGCGCTCGAGGAGGAGAGCCATATCGGAGGGCACCAGATCGGAGGTGAAGAGCAGAACGGATCTGCTGGTGGAGAACAACCATGATTGGAAGTGTCTTTCTTGTACGCAGCGTTGTGGAGCGGCGAACATCGGAGATGGTGATGGTGGTGGCGTCGAGCAGTACGGATGCTCGAGGTGGTCGGTTGAGTGGCGCTATTGGTGCTGCGAGGCTGAGCGGCGTTGTTGGTCCTTCGAGGCTGAGCGGCGCTGTTGGTTCTGCGTGGCTGAGCGTGGATCTCGATCTGGATCAGGAAGGTGAGCAGTGAGCAGCAGGTTCGGGTGTGGCAGAATTTTTGTACGAGAAAGGGGAGGGCGGCGAGTTTCACTGTTTTCTTCTCCAGCAGACCTTGCTGGTGGTAGAGACGCTGCTAGTATGAAGAGCGCTGACAGAGAGGCGATGGGAGAAGTGCTGGAGAGTGAAGGCAGCGCTGGGATGGTGGGAATGGAAGCATTGTTGCTAGAAATGGTGAGGGCGGCGGTGGTGACCAGTGGGAGAGCGACGGTGGTGACCAGTGGGAGGGCCGTGCGGGTCTAGATTGATGGGGGAATGTGAGAGGGTGAGAGAAGCTGGAGGAGAGAGAACATAGATAAGAAGTGGGTTGGTTTCTGATTTCAAAACCTAATAGGAGTTTTGTTTTGGTATTTTTTGTTTACTGTACGTGTAAGAAGGGGTGGGAGCTTTTTGGTTTTTTTTTTGGTTTCTAGTTGGATTATAATTGGCTAGTTAATAGAGGACTTTGTAAGAATTAGCTATGTTACATAGGCCTTTAAAAATAATTGTCCCTTTACGAAAAAAGTGTGGTTCGAACGAGTAACCTACGTGGTCAAAGAATGAAAATAACCCACTGAACTAGTTTCCCCATTAGACATATTACATGAATGAATAATATGTTGTATGACGCGTCCGAAATAATAATAATAATAATAATAATAATAATAATAATAATAATAATAATAATAATAATAATATGTTGTATGTAAATTGTTTCTGATTTTTCTTTTAGGGAAAAGGAAAGAAGAAAAACCGTTCAGCGGATTAATGGGGTTCGATACCATTTTTTGTTTATAATGGTTGATTAAATATCAAATCAGTTCTCCAATGATAATATTTTTTTAAGAGTTTATATAAATATATATATATATATATATATATTTTAAATTATATTTGCTTCTCTCTTATGTTGGAAATCTTCTTAGCCCCTAAAACATATATTTTGTTCATATTCACCATTGGTTCCATTATTTATATATTTGATTATCTGAATAATTGGAATAAAAGAAATTTTTTAGACCAATATTTCGAACACGAGAGTGATGTAATTTGAACAATAGGTTATTTTATCATGTTTGATGTATATGCCTATATGTTTAACTTTCAAGCATGTGCACTTATGATCTTATTATGCTAAACATGAAATTGATTTTGTGTATAGAATGAGTTAACCATACTTTCACGTAACCCAATGATTGTGAAACTCTAGATATTTATACGAGTTAATAAAATGTATCTTAAATGTGTTTGATACATGATTTGCTGGTTAATATAATTATATTTTGTCAATTGCTATATTTGGGTTATTTTATGGATAAGTTTGATTCCGTAACCACTATATCATACATTGGTGTCGCCTAAGGTGTGATAAAATAATGGTATAAATAAATGCAAATAAACACCTAAGGCTAGCACGGTTCTGCAAGTATTACAGGACGTATGCAAGTTTTAATGATAAATATGATTTGTTCCTCAGAGACTATGAAGGTTAGAGAGAACTCATGCAAATTATCAAGTGCAGATAATAAAACTAGATCAGATAATACGCAAGAAAATAAAGACAAATAGATTTTTGTTTGGTTTTCGAAATATTAAATTAACTAAATAAATTAAAGACCGAAAAGTAAATAAGCAAAGAGAAGATAGTATGAGAGTTTAGCTTGAGAAATTAGCAAGTAATCCCCACTAGACTTGTCTATTCTAAAAGGGTGAATCATGTAGTATTACTATAATTAGGATTCTAAATTCCCATACCTTAGACCTTGAGAGCGAATAAGGGGGCTATAGCACAACCAGTTGACAACCTTAAATAGGGATTATCCTACGCCACTAGGGCCTTAAGTAGTTTTTACAAGTATGGTGATAGTGATTAAAACAAACCCTAATGATTATCTAGCTAGAATTGGTGTTGTCAGGAGCAATATCAGACACTAGACGTTATGTGTGATTCAATAATTAGACACCCCTTTGGGGTGACCATCTAACTACTATTAAGGTAATCCTATATGTTGCGCACCGCATGGAAAACATACAATACATCAAAACACATAAACATAGAAAAAAACATGAATTCAATTTTAAAACATATAATTCCCCAATCAGATAAAAATTAAGACAAGAACTAGGGTTCATAAATATATGCTAAAACTCAAGCTAAAAGTAAATTAGTTCATACTAGAAGAAAGAAAGAAAACAATTACAAATTTAGAGGTTGAAGAAGACATGATATGGTGTTCAGCTCCTTCCAGACTTCTCTTCTCTTGATGTAAGCTTCCTCTTGGATTAAGGATTGGCCAAGGATGATATTCTTATGATAAGAGGGTGTATTTATAGGATAAGGGAAACCCTAGGTCGTTTTCTTAGAGTAGTTACCAAGTAAAGAATTCCTAGCCTAACTCAAATTCGTAGCCCTAAAATCTAGGAAAGGTAAGATTTTAGTGTTGTTTTGTTTTGACCGTAACTACTTCAATACTTATCCAAATGATGTGTTCTGTATGTCGAAATTCATTATCTCGGAAAGATATATTACTTTGGTTCAGACTTCTCATCCAAATTCCAAACCTATCTTGAGTTATGGTCATGTTTTTTAACGTGGCTGGTGAATTTCAGATTTACTTGGCAGCTTTAGCTTTTCCTTTTTAATATTTATTGCCTTTATCTCCAATCTTCCCATGTATATCTCTTTACCATATTTCTTAGAATTGATTTGGCATCTAATTGATTACCATATATATTTTAAAGCTTCACATTAAACAAACAATTAAACCCAATATGCTCTAAATAATAAATCATCAAATAAAGACACGAAATAGGACAGTGTACTAAAACAAGAGAAAATCGACCTAAATTCTATAAAATACACCTAAAATGATGTCTCCAACTAAGATTAAATTATCACAAATAGGGAGACATCAAGACCCCTAACTCAAAGTTGTATCGTCCCGATACAATAAAAATAAAATAAAAGGGTAGTCAAAGAAGAAGCAGTAGGAGTAGAAGAAGAATAGAACACAATGAATGACCCTAGAGCAAAATATCTAAAAAGTCTCATGCAGTAATGCTAAATAAATAATGCACACCTATATCTAATATACACATAATCAACAATCCATAATTTCAAGTCCAAATTAACTTCGCAATGCCAGAAGGAGAGGTTGAAAATTTAGTTCATGTTAATGGCAATAGGTTGTTCATAGGTCCTAGTATAGAATCCAATAGTCCACTTACCTACAACCTAATAGCTTCATTGTTCCTCCACCAAGTAGCTAGAAATCCTAAGGTCTTTGGTTATAACTTGGCTTAGGGACGGTATGGTATATTTGGATAATGTAAAGTGAGCTTTTGGCTCTCTCCTCACATTCCATCAACGAATCGCCCTGGAGCTTGAGTTTTCACTCGAAGATTTTCTCACTCAACCCAATTTTTGATGTTTTTTGATGTGCATCCCCAATAATCCCGTATAAAACCTTATGATGATATAATAAATTCCACTTTGCCGGTCCGAATATATATTCTTTTTATATTTATTTTTTATTTTGTATAGCTATGACTCTCTTTTTGATGTTTGAGATATCACACTATTTTTTTCCTCATATATATTTTTTCTTTTCAAATCATGCTTTTCAGCTTTTTTCATTCACTATTTCCCCGACAAAGGGTTACAATAATAACATTATTTTCATCATCAACAAAATCACAATTACAATTTCCCAAACCCAATGTTCCCTAATGATGAAACCCACCACCCCAAACTCAAGCTCTAAAAACAACTTGTCTCAGGTTTTGCGATTCAAGTGCGGGTTATATGGATAAGTCCTAAAAACTAAGGGGTATGGCTTATAACGTGTTTCATAAAAGGCTTTAGAAAGGCTCAGAGGGGCTAAGACGGATAAATAACAATAATAATCAAATAAAAGGGTGATAAAGCTAATAGGATTCAATACGAAAGAACTGCCTTATTCACTTTTCTAATTACCGGGTTTTGTTACTTTTTCACTACTAAATCATAGACAGGCGGGTTTTAAACTAATTTCAAACCTCACGTTCTACACACCAAATAACTCTCCTTAAGTTTCAATGTGACTTCTTAGCATTGCTCATTAACTTTTCTATCTTTTATTTCCTGTTTTCATACATGCATACTAAACATATTTGTGACATCTTTCGACAACATACTACTTACTATCATTAACTTAATTAAATCATTCTCAATAGGTACATTCAACATATTCTATGCCAATTCAAACCCTAAAAATTTGAAATTTTATGCAAAAACGAAAAGGAAGATTAGGACAACGAATCCCCACCCCCAACTCAAAAGTGAGTCGTGTCCCCACGACTCGAAAAAGACTTAAGAAAGCAATAAAATTTTAAATTTAAAACTACATAAACTATCTAATGCATACAAGCATTTAATGATGAGAATTAGAACTGGGTACCTGGCCATAAAGATCTAGCATGTCCTTCTCCGAAGAAGAAGAATAATTATCAATATCATAGGTCTCAGTTACTTCAGTTAATACCTTATTAATTCTGGCAAGTTCCACCCATATTGCAGCAGATTCTTTTCTGAAATAATTGACTTTGTCTTGTAATTTGATTGCCCAATCGGGTTTTTTGCAATAATCACTAGGATTTGATGAAGAAATTTTATCTTGAATTGGTGACTTCTCTTTAGGCCTCGGTTTAACACTCATTATAGTTGTTAATCTCCTTTGTAGTGGTTGTGCTAGTGCCTCTATATTTTGTTTCTTTTCAATCGGCTCATCGAGATCAACATAAATGGCCTTTTCAATTGTGGCTCCTGGCAAATTTTTGTTCTTCCCTAAGCTTAAACACTTCCTCTTATAATCCATAACATCTGTTATGTTAGTCATCCCTGATTAATCCCACAACTCAAGTTACACCAAGGATGGAATAAATTTAAGAAAGATTGGTGTGACTTGAGTTTCTTGCTTGGATTTAATGATAGAAGAAGGTTTACGTGATTGTTCTTGGAAGAATTATTGATAGCTTGATGATTTTGATGGTGTTTTATGGTGTAGTGTGATGAATTTGATGAAGAATTTATGTTTATGGAGGAAGGAGGAGAGAGTTGTTGTTGTTATTGTGTTTGTTGTGGAGGTTTACTCATGCTACAAGGTCTATTTATAAGGTTTGGGTCTGAAAAATTCGTGTTGGAGAGGCTAGGGTTAAGTCTTGATAAGGTAAGAAGTGGATTTGGTAACAAACTCTTCATAAACCGCCTCTGACCGGCATACCGGCCAGATCGACGGCAAACCGGTCGCGTGTAACTACTGTCGACAAAAATCATACGCGCCATACCCTGGTGTGGGTTTTTGCTGGCCGACATACCGGTTATATCGCCGGCTAGCCGGTCAGATTTTTCTCCAAAATTGAATGTCTTGGCAATAAACCTACGCGACTGCCCGTGTGTGGGTTTTTTCTTTGGGCGGCATACCGGTCCTGTGGTCGACATACCAGTGCGAGGAAGCTCAAAAATCCCATCTCTCGTCATAAATCATACATGGGACCCGTGTGGGGGTTTGCTTGGCTCGCCGGCTTACCAGTGATATAGCCGGCATACCGGCGGCCAAGGCAGAATTTTCCCAAATTTTTCCTTTTGACCCCAAACTCATTTCCTGCAAAATTAACACACTACCTTTCTCTCAAATTAGCTTGTAAACACATTAAAATATACACTAACTTATGATTATACACTAGAAAACATAAAACTAATCTAGAAAGAAATTTAAGACAAGGGGTGTCTCCCAAGAGAACTTTTAATTAACGTCTTTGAGTTAGACGGTTACCTCGGGTTAAGCATGTTCTGCGAGATGGATTGTCTCCTCTCGACCAAAATCCTCACTATCATGGTATAACTTCAAGCGCTGACCATTCACCATGAATATACTCTGCTCGGTTGGATGTTCAATTTCGATTGCTCCATGAAGTGTGACTTTTGTAACAATGTAAGGACCGCTCCAACAGGATTTAAGCTTGCCCGAGTAGTTTGAGAATCGAGAGTTGTATAATAACACCTTTTGTCCCCTCTCGAAATTCTTTGGACGAATTCGTTTGTCATGCAATCTCTTGATTTTCTCCTTATAGAGACGCGAATTTTCATAGGCATGAAAGCGAAATTCGTCCAATTCACTTAATTGCATCAATCTTTGTTTCACAGCCAATTATGGGTTTAGATTCAGAGTTTTAATAACCCAGAAGGCTCAAGCTTCAATCTCAATAGGTAGATGACATGATTTGTCGTAGACCATGCGATACGGAGATGACCCAACCGTTGTTTTAAATGTTTTTCTGTAAGCCCAGAGAGCATCATCTAGCTTTAATTCCCAATCCTTCCTCGTTTTGTTGTTAGTTTGGGGATGATAACATGTTGAAGTGCGGTGTCTCACCCCAAACTTACGAAGGATAAGTCTCAGCTGAGAATTTATAAAGTGGGTACCTTTATCACTGATTAGAACACGTGGCATACCACGTCTTGTAAAGATATGTGTTTTTAAGAATTTAATTAGTGTTTGAGCATCGTTCTTTGGTGTTGCCACTGCTTCTACCGACTTTGATACATAATCTACTGCAAGCAAAATATAAAGATTACCATGGGAAGTGATGAAAGGTCCTATGAAATCTATTCCCCATACATCAAAGATTTCTACTTCTAAGATATTGTTGAGCGACATCTTGTCCCTTTTTGATATATTACCAGTGAACTGGCATCTTCGACATGACTGGACGAATTGATGACAATCTTTGTGTAGGGTAGGCCAATAGAAACCGAATTGAAGGATTTTAGATGCAGTTCCCTCGCCTTTAAAGTGGCCACCATATGGTGAACCATGATAACTTGCTATGATCTCATCAACTTTGCTCTCATGGACACATCTTCTGACCAATTGATCACTGCAAATCTTCCAGAGGTATGGTTCGTCCCAAAAGAATTGTCTGGCTTTATAATCTAACCTCTTTCTTTGTTCTGGGTTGTAATCCGTAGGATATACACCACTCACGATGAGATTGAATATATCTGCAAACCAAGGCACAGAGACATCTTTAATAGTAAAACGTTGTTCATCAGGGAATACCTCTTTGACCAATAAATGTCCTTTGTTGGCATTAGATCCTTCGAGCCTGGATAAATGACACACTACTTGATTCTTGCATCCTTTTCGGTCTCATATGTCTATGTCAAACTCTTGTAGCAACAATACCCATATGATAAGACGCGGCTTAGCATCCTTTTTCTCCATAAGGTATCTAATTGCTGAATGATCCGTGTATACAATAGTTTTCTTCCCAAGCAAGTAGGAACAAAATTTATCAAAAGCATATACCACGACTAACATCTCTTTCTCCGTTACTATATAATTCATCTGGGCAGCGCTAAAGGTCTTACTTGCGTAATAAATCATGTGGAAGATCTTGTCTTTCCTCTGTCCTAACAAAGCACCCATTGCGTGATCACTTGCATCGCGCATAAGTTCAAATGGGGCTTTCCAATCAGGAGGCATAACAATCGGCATGGAGATGAGTTTCTCTTTGATCGTTTAAAATGCTTGCCGACATTCATCGGTAAATTTAAAAGGAGTATCATTTTCAAGTAAAGAACAGAGCAGTTTGGCGATCTTGGAGAAGTCTTTAATAAATCTTCTGTAAAAGCCTGCATGACCCTAGAAACTTCTCACTCCTTTGACGGACACTGGAGGTGGTAGGGTTTTTATAACTTCAATCTTAGCACGATCAACCTCCATCCCTGCCTTCGAAACTTTATGTCCCACCACAATCCCTTCTTGAACCATGAAGTGGCATTTTTCCCAATTAAGCACGAGATCTTTTTCTCTACATCGCACAAGGACTTTCTCAAGATTATCTAAGCAATTATCAAAACTATCTCCAAAAACCGAAAAGTCATCCATAAAAACCTCCAAGTATTTATCAATCATATCCCAAAATATAGCAATCATGCACCTCTGGAAAGTGGCAGGTGCATTACATAAACCAAAAGGCATCCTTCTATAAGCAAATTTGCCGAACGGACAAGTAAAAGTTGTTTTGTGTTGATCAAGGGGATCCACACAAATCTGATTATAGCCTGAATATCCGTCGATAAAACAATAATACTCTCCCCCTGCGAGTTTGTCTAGCATCTGATCAATAAACGGTAAAGGGAAGTGATCTTTCTTTGTAGCCTTGTTGAGCCTTCGGTAATCCATGCATACTCGCCACCCCACAATTGTTCTTGATGGAATGACTTCACCTTGGTCATTAAGGACAGTAGTAATACCTCCTTTCTCTGGAACACATTACACTGGACTAACCCAATCACTGCTCGCAATTGGATAGATAATTCCCGCGTCTAATAACTTGATTACCTCCTTCCTTACCACCTCTTTCATAGCTGGCATGAGCCTTCTTTGTTGCTCTATAGATCGATTTCCTTCGTTCTCAAGAATAATTTTATGTTTGCAAATGGAAGGACTAATTCCTTGATGTCGGCAATAGTCCATCCAATTGCTTATTTGTTAGCGCGAAGCACACGGAGTAGCTTATCTTCTTGAGGACCTAAAAGGTTAGCATATATAATAAAAGGTAAAGTATTGTTCATACCTAAATACGCATAGCATAAATGGTCTGGAAGTGGTTTTTCTTCAAGAACAGGTGGACATATTATAGATGGTTGCTTTATTGGCTCAATGTCTCCCAATTCTCGAAGTTCTTATCGTATGTTTGATCTTATTGCTGCAACTTCGTCAGTGGGATTATCTTCTATCTCTTGCGATTCAAGTGCTAAGGCTTCTTCTAGATCATAATCTAAGCTTGTTTCATTAAAGACTTCTTGTGTAAGTTTTCCGATGACATCTATTTTTAAGCATTCATCCTTTGTATCTGGACATTTCATTGCCTCAAACACAATGAACCGTACATGTTCGTCTTGTACCCTCATGACCAATTCACCATTCTCAACATCTATTAGTGTACGCCCCGTGGCTAAGAACGGTCTACCCAAGATGATAAGGACATTATTATCCGCTTTGTAGTCAAGAATAATAATGTCACAAGGAAATCTGAAAGTACCAACTTTAACTAAAACATCTTCAATTTTACCTACTGGTCGAGAGAGGGAGCGATCCGCCATTTGTAATACCACAGATATGGGTACTACCTCTCCTATGTTGAGCTTTTCGAACAGGGATTTCAGCATGAGATTGATACTCGCGCCTAAATCACATAATGCTTTCCCGGTCCAACTATCTCCAATACCGATGGGAATTGTAAAACTTCCGGGATCTTGTTGCTTCGGTGGTAAATTTTTCTGAAAAATAGCACTACATTCCTCTGGTCATCCAATTACTTCCGCAGTTTCAATACTTCGTTTGTTAGATATAATATCCTTCATGAATTTTAGATATTTCGGCATTCTCTTAAGAGCTTCTACAAACGGAAGAGTAATATCTAGCTTGCTCACCATGTCAATGAACTTCTTGAATTTTTTTTCATTGTCCTTCTTTTTGACACGTGATGGGTATGGTGGAGGAGGGAGTGTATTAGTTACCACTGAGTTGTTCTTCTTTTCAGGTGTCTTTTCTGGTACACTCTTTAGTTCGATTACCTCTTTGACCTTATCTTCTATTGTTTCTTCAACCACTTTTTCAGGAATAGAGGTTGGTTCAGGTTCTACTCTAGATGGAGGTAATTGTTTTCCACTACACTATTCAACTACATGACAAGCATTATCTGTAGGAGCAATAGTATCACTTGGGAGTTACCTTTTTGGCCTGTCTAGAAGTGTACTCGCCATGTGTGATAAGGTGAGCTCGAGATTTTTAATTACCCTTGCTTGGATTTGGACTCTTTGCTGGCTCATTCTCATATTTTCTTCAACTAATCTCATCATCTCAGCCATGGTTGAATCCAAATTCGAAGGTTGTTCATGTGTAGCTTGCTGTATTGAATGTCTATGTGGTTCTTGATAAGTTTCTTCATAAATTGGCGCTTGATAGATTGGTTGTGGTGGATAATAAGGTTGAGGTCGAGGTTGATAATATGTCTCTTGATTTCTGACCCAACTTTTATTATGTGGTGGTTGATAATCAGCATAATTTATTTGATGATGATAATAACCATTGGTATAATGTTTCTTTGAGAATTTATGAAAGATACTGAGGCTGGATTATTCATACACTTTTCCCACGAATGATTTTATGCTCCACAACCTGGACATGAAGGTAAAGTATGTACTAGATTTACCTGAGCTATTGTGTGTGCTTGTTCTCATAATTCCTTGATCTGTTGGGTTACCTCTTTGAGCTTCAGGGATTCTGAAGGCTCTTCTTGTATTTCTGATTCAATCTGCCAACTTCTCTCGGTTTCAAAAACTTTATCCATAATAATATTCGCTTCTGTAGGATCTAATAATACAAAACCTTTATTTCCTAACAAATCTGCTCTTGCCTTGGACTCGTCATTAAGTCCTCCATAGAACATGATTAAAGAATATTCAGGCGAGGGTACATGGAATGGACATCTCGCCTTCTTCTCGTTAAATCGTAACCATGCTTCACCAACACTTTCCCCTTCTTCTTGGATAAAGTGTTCAAACTCCAAAATATATTTTAAGCGTCTACTGATCGAACAGAATTGATCTAGAAATTTGGATTGAAGCTTGTCCAATCTGGAATAATATCAGGGTGTTGGGAATCGTACCAATCGCTAGCACCTCCGGTTAAAAAGAACTGGAACATGACAAAATACATCTGCTCCTTTGTGACGCCTTTTATGATATAAGCGTCACAGATCTGAATAAATTTCTGAACATACCCAACCGGATCTTGTTGTGAAGCGCCGCTAAATTGTCCATGACTTGCAAACTGCGCTATCATTCCTGGATCTGGTCTAAATTTAGCGGCTTGGATTTCTAGAGCGGATTTCGTGTGGTTGCACTCTGAATGAGATGGGAAGATCAAGTCTCCTCGGGCTTTCCATCTGTTAAATCTGTAAAAAAAACTAAAAGCAAAAACGTAAAATAGAATTAACTAAAATAAAAGCACTAGATAAATGCACAAGGGCTAACGATGTTGTCCCCGGTAGCGGCGCCAAAAACTTGGTGTCGCCTAAGGTGTGATAAAAATATGATATAAATAAGTGCAAACAAACACCCTAGGCTAGCACGGTTCTGCAAGTATTACAGGACGTATGCAAGTTTTAATGATAAATTAGATTCGTTCCTCAGATACTACGAAAGTTAGAGAGAACTTATGCAAATTATCAATTGTAGATATGAAAGATAGATCAGATAATACGCAAGGAATTAAAAGATAAATAGATTTTTTTTGGTTTTTGATAAGTGAAAATTAAACTAATAATTTAAAGACAGAAAATTAAATAAGCAAAGAACAGGTAGTATGAGAGTTTAGCTTGAGAACTTAGCAAGTAATCCCCCACTACTCTTCTTTATTCTAAACATGTAAGGGGGAATCATGTAGTATTACAATTATCGGTCTCAATTGCTAGGTAGTTTTAAATAGGGCTATTCCTGTTGTCAATAGAGACCTAAGAAAACTTTTTCTACAATTGATTAAATGGTGATAACACCAAACCATAATGATTATCCAGTTAGTCTGGGTTGTCAGGACCAAACCTATATACTAGATGCTATGTGTTGTTTCTATAGTTAAATATGACATCTTCCTAGGGAAACCATCTAACTACTATTAAGGTAATCCTATGCATTTGCAACCACAAAGAAAACAGATATCAAATCAAATACATAAACAGAGAATAAAAACATGAATTCAATTTAAAACATATAGTTCCCAAATTAGATAGATGTTAAACAAGAACAAGGGTTTATACTTATATGCTAAAACTCAAGCTAAATATAATTTATTTCATACTAAGAGAAGGAAAGAAAACAATTGCAAATTTAGAGGATGAAGAAGACATAATTGATGCACAACTCCTCCAGACTTCTTTTCTTGTGTTGTAAGCTTCCTCTTGGCTTAAGGATTGGCCAAGGATGTAAATTCTTGTGATAAGAGGGTGTATTTATAGGGTAAGAGGAACCCTAGGTCGTTTTCTTAGTGTGGAGGCCAAGTAAAGAACTCCTAGCCCAACTCAAATTCGTAGCCCTGAAATGTAGAAAAGGTAAGATTCTAGTGATGTTTTGTTTTGGCTGTAACTGCTTCAATACTTATCCAAATGACGCGTTCTTTATGTCAAAATCAATCATCTCGCAAAGCTCTATCACTTTGGTTCAGACTTTTCATCCAAATTCCGAGCCATCTTGCGTTATGGTCACGTTTTTGAACGTGGATGGTGAATTTAAGATTTACTTGACAGCTTTATCTTTTCCTTTTTAATCTTTGTTGCCTTTATCTCCAATCTTCCCATGTATATCTCTTTACCATATTTCTTAGAATTTATTTGACATCTAATTAATTACCATATATCTTTAAAGTTTCACATTAAACAAACAATTAAACCCAATATGCTCTAAAAATAATAAATCATCAAATCAAGACACAAAATAGGAAAGCGTACTAAATTGTGAGAAAATCGACCTAATACTTAATAAATACACCTAAAATGATATCTCCAACTAAGATTAAATTATCACCAATAGGGAGACATCAAAGATGATGATTTAGAGGGCTAGGAAGAGGTGAAACCTTAGGAAAAACGATAAAGAGAGTTCGAGGCAATGAATGACACTTTATTCAAGATGAACGCAACAAAGATATGATCTTTTTTTTGATCGGCAAATCAAAACTTTTCTATTAAGCGCAAATATCAGTTTTTATACCACCGGCCCATTATTAAATGGACCACTACATTAGCTAACTATTACAAGCCCAAAATGAAAGGCTAAATACCTTACATGAATAGAAACTAACTATTACAAAAAATCACCTCAGCTAGACATTTAACATTATTACATTTAAAAATTCTGCTTTTAATTTTAACACTAACAAAGGATATTGTGCTATTAAAGAGTCTATCCTCATTAAACTCCATTCCACCATGTTCTCTACAATTCCTCTCACTCCAAATGAAGTATAGTAATACAAGTACTTATCACCTGCAGTAATTCTTGATTTGCGCTTAACTTGAGAGATTCCTTAAATAGCTCATCAACAGTAGCAACAACAACTTGATATTTCTATTTACTAGCAAGATGCTGCAAGATCTTTTTCGAATAATCACAATTTATAAACAAGTGATTAACCTCTTCATCATTAAATTTGCAGAGAAGACATTTCAAATTTACATCAAGGCCCCACTCTTTCATTCTTGTCTTCGTAGGTAACCTGTTCAATATAGTTAACCACGCAATAAATGAGCATCTTTGAATACAAGACTTTGACCAAATAATCACACTCCAATCAACCTTCTGTTTATGCACTTTAATTTTATCCGTGGTTTTTTTAAAAGAAAACTTACTCTTTTCAGTTTCATTCCATAATATAGCATCATTTTCCTCAACTAATTTGATAGAGTTGATAAAATAGAGAGCCTTACCAATGCATGGTGGAGCTCTCCATCTACCTCTTCCATAGCAATCAATGATTGTTTTATTACAGTTAAGATTAGATGCATCAAGTTGAACTTGTAATAAATCCTGCAAGATTCTCTTGTTAACCCACTTATCCCTCAGAATAAAATTCGATTTTCCATCTCCAATTTCGTGATAAATCAGATCATATGCCACGTTTCTGATTTTAAGAATCTGTTTCCAAAGCCATGAATGATGCTGTTTCGCATCAATACCCCACATACATTTATTTTTTAATATTTTAGCCTTTACCCATTTGCTCCAGAGATTGTTACCTTGAGAATAAAATCTCCTGAATAATAAACAAGTCATGTTCATAGCTTCTACACTTGGAATGTTTAATCCTCCCTCATCCTTGTTACATCATATGCTTTCCCAAGATACTCTAGCTCCAATAGGATCACTCATTGAGCCTTTCCATAAGAATCCAGCCATTATTTGGTTTAATTTGTAGATAACTTGTTTAGGAAGCATAAAAATCCTACACCAGAACAAAATTTTGCTCATTAGAACAACTCGAATTAATTCAATTCGTCCTGCATAAGAAAGCATCTTTGATCTCCATTGTTTGATGCGATCACAGATTCTCTCAACTAGCACATTACCATCGTTTACACTTAGCTTTTTCGAATTAAGAGGTATTCCTAAGTATCTTACAGGCAAGGCCCTTGTTTTGATTCCAAGAATACTAGAGATTTCAGCTTTAGTTACATCGTTCACCCCACCAAAATAAAGTTCACTCTTGTGAAAGTTAATGCACAAACCCGAACATCTTGAATAAGTCTAAGGCTTCTTTAACTATACAAGCAAAATTAGAATCATCCTTCATAAATATTAATAAATCGTCTGCAAATATTAGATGATTTAAAGCGACCTCTTTACATCTCGGATGATAACTAAATCGATCATTTTCTGCTACAATTCTAAAGAGTGAAGAAAAGACTTCCATAGTGATGGCAAATAAATATGCGGAAAGAGGGTCCCCTTGTCTAAGCCCCCTCTTTCCTTTGAAGTATCCACACGCCTCGCCATTAACACATAAAGAGTAAGATGGTGAACAAATACACATAATTATCCAATTTATAAATTTCTTTGGAAAACCTAAAGCATATAAAGTGGATATAAGAAACTGCCAATTGACACTGTCATAGGCCTTTTGCATATCCAGATTGATAGTGCATGAAGGTTTAGCTGATAGCTTTTCATATCCAAGGACCACCTCCTGTGATACTAATATATTATCATTTATACTTCTTCCAGCTACATAAGCCGCTTGGTTAATGGATATAATGGAATTCATAACTCTTTTTAATCTTATCATAATGATCCTCGCTATAACCTTGTATATGATGTTTAAACAAGATATAGGGCGGAATTTCTTCACATTAGAGGCATTTTTATCCTTGGGGAATTAAAATGATGTTAGTTGAATTAACTTGGTTGAGAAGCTTACCAGTACTGAAGCATTGTTTGACTGCAACACAAAAGTGTTTACCCACTGTATTCCAAGTTTATTTGAAAAAACATGCAGTAAAGACATCATGTCCAGGGCTTTTACTGTCTCCAAAAGCAAATAATGAACTATTTACTTCATCATCAGTTATTGGAGAAATTTACATCTCATGAAATTCAACAGGGACCTCCTTTTGAAGTATGGATTTTAGAGACTTAACTGAACAAAATTCTTGATTTGATTGTTCAGTACCAAGTAATACTTTGTAATAGTTGACAAATTCATGCTTAATGTCTTCAGAATCGGTTAAGACTGTACCATTATCGCAAATTAATATGGCAATATGATTTTTAGCAATTTTGCCTTTAATTATCCTGTAGAAGTATTTAAAACTTATATCATAGTCATTAATAAAAAGTGCTCTTGATTTCTGTTTAAGAGCCTCATGATGAATCATCATACTAATTTCAAGCCTCTTGGCTAAGATTTTCTCTTATGCACAATCAGTACTAATTTGTTTACCCTCCATGATTCTGAATTGAACTTTCTCTAGTTGTTGTTTGATGTTATTAATATCTTCAGGAGTCCTTTTAAAGTATTTAATGTTGAACTTTTTCAAAGCTTTATTTATCTCTTTAAGCTTCATACATAGCACAAACATCAAGTTTCCCTTGAATTCAGTACTCCAAGTTTGATTTATTAAGCTCGCAAATTCATCAAGCTTTGTCCATATGTTAAGGAATTTAAAGGAACAAGGTCCACTTTTCTAAGGAGCTCCAATTGTCATTTTAAGCGCACAATGATCCGAGGTTGAAAATGGAAGAATTACAACACTTGATTGAACGCTATTCACCCACTTACTATTTTATAAAAATTCTGTCAATCTTACTTGCTCTAAGATCTCCATCACTATATTTGTTAGTCCATGTAAAATATTGACCACCATATTGGTGTTCCTACAAGTATGCTTCTTCAATACAATCAACAAAGTTCAGAGCACTCTTAGGCAGAGTATCACAATTAAATCTATCTTCAATACTTAATATCTTATTACAATCCCCCATGAAGGCAATACAGCTATCTGTAAAATCCAGGTTGAGATTGATCATGTCATTCCATAGTAGCTTCCTCTCTTCAAAGTCATTGCTAGCATAAATGTATCCCACATAAAAAGAGGAGTTAGTAGCATAAATTGTAACATTAATAAAGATAATCTGAGATGATTCATAAATTAACTTAATATCCCTGTAATTCTTGTCCCACGGAACCCAAATTCTTCCATCTACACATTTATTGTAATTTTGAATCACTTCCAAGTAAGAGATGTGATTCATTATTATAGCTAGACTCTTCTGCTCCTTAACTCTTGTCTCAAGCAGAGCAATAAGCCTAACATTATTATTAAACATAAACTCACTAACACCTAACTGTCTGAGAAGGTTGTTTAGCCCTCTCACATTCCAAGCAGTTATACTCATCTATTAGGTGGTCTAGTGCCCACCTTTTCTCCACCTTGATCAATAAATCGTATAATATCCTTATATATGGGTTGTTCAACTTCCACTTGTATAATCTCGAATGAATTATTGCAGGAGATACCATTAGAAGTTGTAGCTTTATCACTTGATCTCTGATATTTACTATTATGTTTATTATCATTTTTCTGTTATTAACTGTATTTCACTGTTTCTCATCAATCTTTTCTTTACCTTTCTCAGTCTCATTGCCAGTACTAGCTTTTGGTACCCAAGCTTTTACCATATTAGAACAATTATTTTCCAAATGGCCTACTCTATTACACTTTATACTTATTCTCGGTTTCCAATCATAAGCAACTTTTACAACTTTCATTTCCTACATACCCATATCCACAAACAACTCATCAGGCAGTTCTTCATTAGTATCAATTTCAATACAAACTCGTGCGAATCCAAGCCTAGTTCTCGATTATGTCATTGAATCCATTTGAAGCGGATTTCCGATACCACTAGCAATGTAACTTAACCCATTCCTCGTCCACAAACCCATTGTAATATTGATTAATCTCACCCAAATCGAAATCTTAGTAGCATCAATTTTTTCAAACTGCATACCTAAACTCCATGGTCTTAACAGTAAAGGAGCTCCATTAATATGACACATTTGCTCCATTACTTTGCTATGCATCTGGTCATTTTCAAATTTAAATGTAAACATACCATTATTGTAGATTTAACAACAACTTTTCCATATTTCGCCCATTGAAAATTAACAATACTGACAATATTGTAGAACGTTGGAGGATAATCTAAGAATTGCCCTATTAAGCAATGTTCCCATTGAATCGGACCCTCTTCAAGGAAATCATTAGGAGGGTGATGGTTCTCTTACGACCTTGCCGAATTGGGGTATGAAAATCCAGATTGAGAGATGGGTTTCCACTAACTTCGAATAATTTTGACCATCTCTGTGGTTTCTCCACCGAAATCGGATCAATCTTATTGTTGACTGTCGATGCGTTCTGCTTGGTGTCACTAACTTTGATTATTTCTTTATCACTACTTGAATCCTTCATATTTACACTCACCGGGGGCGTGGTTTCAAAAACTTCTGTAGATTCACTTTCCGGTGAGAACATTAGCTTCGTAATATTTGTGTATCTAGTTTTACTCTTTGACCTTGATGAAGCATTGACTCGAGCAGAGTTGATCATTTTTTTCATTATAAGTCAAAGAGAGTGAACGATGGAAAAGGAAAAAGTAAAAAAGGAAAATGAATGATGAAGAAAGGGAAGGTTTATGTTTAGGTGTATGATGGTGATATGGGTGATCGTGGAAGAAGGGTTGAAGATTTTTAGATTAGTTTGTTAGATCCCAGAAACTAAGAAATAACACCTAATATAAAGAAAATAAAAGCTGAAAATATGGAAAAAGAGGTGTAAAAAGGTAGGTGGATAAGATTTTTTGGATGGATTAATTTTAAAGGCTATGAATATTTATAGAGCGAATTTTTTTTGTTGACTCTCATTTGACTCTCATTTATCAAAGTAATGATCTTTATAGCTTGATAAAGAAGAATTCAAAGCTTTAACCTGAACACAACTAGGAAAACCAGCCTAGTGCTTGTTCAGATACGTTTTCCTATCCTTCTCATTTAGTAGTGTATAATAGTTTAATTGCTTTATCAAGTCTTTTCGAGTCGTGGGGTAACGACTCATTTTCGAGTACGGGGTGGGGATCGTTGCCTCATCCCCATTTTTATGTGTTATTTGTTTTATTTTCTTTCAGTAAAATTAATTTTAGGGTTGCGTTTGACTGTAGAGAATTTTAAATGTCCCCATTAAGCAAACTTTTTATGAATTTATGATAGAAAATAGTAGACTTTAGAAGTTAGTATAAAACGCATTTAGATTGCATGCAAACATAGGTAATTAATAGGTAGAATTAATTAACAATGCAAAAGAAGTAAACTTGTACTTAAGGAAAATGTTTGGTGTGTCGAACGGGAGATCAAAAGTGATAGAGAACCCACTTAGATATGAACTAGAGGCAAGCTATGTAATTAGGAAAATAATAGAGGCAGTTCTTTGTTAGCCCTTTGAAACTTTTTAGCTTTCTATCCCTTAATATAATATTATCCGTCTTAGCCCCATTTTTAGCCTTTAAGCCTTTCTTTTGTCGCCACGATATAAGCTCATATCCCTACAGATTATTAGGCATTACCATATGACCCGCACTTGAATCACAAACCTGAAACTTCCTGTCTTGAGCTTGAGTTTGGGGGTGGTGGGTTTCATTAATGGGAGATTACACAGGGAGGGAATTTGTATGCGTTTTTATATATATGCACAATTTTTGATGATATATTATTTGTAACCCTTTGCCGCGATTTGAAAAAAAAAAGAGAAAAGAAAAGAAAAAATTTATAAGAGACATGACTTTTCACATCAAAATGATGATCATGGGTATCTTGTACAAAAAAAAATTAAAATGAAAAAGAAAATAAAGAAAGAAATAAATTAACCGTTGGAGTGGAAGTTGTAGAAATCATCTTTAGTTCTTATTGGGTAATTTTGGGGACACTACATTAGTGCGCCAAATGGGTTGAGTGAGAACGATATTCGAGTGTAAACTCAAGCTCAAGGACAGTTTGTTGATGGTAAGTGAGGAGAGAGCCAAAAACTCACTTCAAATTTACCAAATATACATTCCATACCGTCCCTAAGCCTACGCTATAATCATAAAGTCCTCGTGATTCCTAGTTATGTAGTGGATTTGTAATTCAGCTAATAGGGAGTATGCTAGGTGGATTTGTAATTCATCATCTTGAGAGAAGTACAAGCGTAACCTTCTAGCATTGTGAAGTTAATTATTAATTACTTATTTGTGTTTGATTTTGCATGACATTTGTATGTGTATAATAATTCCTAGGATCATACTATATGAGATTTGTTCTAAGTTATGCTTTCGGTGTTATTCATTAGACTCTACCTTTTTGCGTATCACTTTGAACCCTTGTTTTTATTTAACTTTGTCGGGACGACAAAGGTTTGAGTTTGGGTCTTGATGTCTCCCTTTTTGTTCTAATTATATGCCCTTAGGAGACATCAAATTAGGTGATTATTTGACTTATTTACTAGACTTTTAAGCTTATTTGGTTATATTGCGATTTCTTCCCTTGGATTTGGATTATTTATGTTTTAGAGCTTTTACGCGTTAATTTGTTTGTTTTTAGTGTAAAGTTATTAGGTTTATGATTTGATGGAATACCAAGACAAGGAGAAGAAATGGGAATTAAAGTCTTATATTGGGCGTAGAAGTCAACGGCCAAAGAATTAATTAGTTGGGAATGAAATCTGGAATGTTGTCACAAATCATTGTTTTTGAATGTCTTAGCCACTGATTCAGCCTTGGAGCATAAGAGAAGGATGATAGAGATCGAATCTGGGAGATTTAGCAAGTTGAATGGAGTCATTCCGAGTCCGGACGCAAAAGTTACAACTGTTTTAGTAACAGCTACACATCAGTTACGTGATTTCATATTTGGACTTATGCTTTTTATAATTTAACCTAATCATCTTAAGTAAATGTTGGAATCATTCCCTAGCCCCGATCGTCTTGTAACGAATTTAACACAAGTGTTTACTGTACACGATAATAGTTATCCCTACACTAATGATTAAAGGAATTGTTTCCTTGAATCTATGGCAAGCTTTTATGTTTATGGTATTCATTTACATAACATAGAGACAGATCCTTGACTAAGTTACGCACTAGATATCATAAGGTGTTATGATAATGAGAATCTAGCTCATAGGACTTAATATAAAACGTGTTCTTAATTGTAGGATCATCGAACTAGGACCTCGATGATCCGGTTAGATTAATATGTAGCTAACGAGTATTTATCAGATAAATATCGGCAGTTCTCGTTTACCGAGTTAGTTACATCGATAATGCACATAGAGATGTGATTATCGAATAGACTAAAAATCTAGAGATTCCTAATGGTTAATTACCTTGAACTGTCAAGTAGGTTAATCTCTAAAAGGAATTTTATGCTTGTAATCCTTTGACCTGAGGTCATCACTATTGTTGTGTATGTGCTTGTTATGTTTTGATACTGGACTGCTAGTGTGTCATAATGCTAGTCGAAAGGATATTGTACAAAACTAAGTATATATGCTCCTAGGGTTGAGTCAAGATGGAATCTATCAACTCTAGGCAAAGAGTTTGAGCTCTATGATGCCATAGATTTTAACGATTGTATCAAATATTTGGCCAAGGTGATAGAATGAATGCAGAATGGTGCTTCTTAGGTCATTCGTCAATCGTTGATAATCGACCTGTAACGTAGTTGATTTTCTAAATGGGATTTGACAGTTGTACCATATCCCAGGATAATCCGGAGCTGTAAAGATAGAGGGAATACATATATGATCCTTCACCGGGTTCTTTTTACATAGTTACTTCACATTATCCGGTCGTTGGGAAGTGTTGTTAGACGCCAACCTCCATTAGTAGTTAATTAAGTTAACTACTACCGGTTTAACGATGAACCGATGTAGTCGCACACTAACGAGTGTATTGATCTTACTTTATGTCGTTAATTAATTTTATTATTAGATAATAAATGTTAATTAATTATATACTTGCAGTATTGGTATATTAATTTGCTAGCACAAATTAATATCTAATATAAGACCGAACTAAGACAAAAAAAAGAAAAAGAATTGACAGGTTGTGGATCAAACCACGTACTTCTAGTATTGTAAAGTGTGTCACTAACTGCTGTGCTAGTCAAGTGTTTTTGTATAATGAAGAAGGTCCGAGTCCACTTCACAAGTGGTAATGGACCAGATTATTAAAATAATCAACTTTCAATATACGTTCCTGACTTTTCCAATTCTTTGTCTTTTCATTTCCTTCTGTTGGGTTTATATAAATATAATGAGAGTCATTATACATACATAGGTTTTTTTTCATCATTTTTCTTCCAAGAAAAAAAATCACGGAAACTAAAAGGTTTTAGTCTCCAAGTCAGAATTTGATTCTGAAAGCAAGGATCGAAACTCGGTGTGCAAAGCGTGGAGGATTCAAGTTTTTGAAGCTGGGTTAGTCACAGTCAATTCGATCCTCATACAAAACCATAAGGTATGTAAATGAATTTTCCTCTTTAAATTCTTAAATCGCAACTAGATGGTTTCTTATTGCAAGTTTGTTTCCATCGAATTACATTTTTGATATAATTGGGTTGCAATTTATTTCAATTGGTATCAGAGCCAGTTTGTTGCTTTTTAGGTATTTAAATCTTTTTATTATATAATAATATTTGAGTTTTGTTCATAAGAGTTTGTATGAAAATCATGTTTTTATATGAGATATAGAAAATTGTGTGGATTGATCAGTAGTTCATTTTTTTGTGTTCTTATGCAGCCAATCTTTTTTTATGAGAAAGAAATAATTGGGGATGCTTGTTAGTTGTGAAGTGTTATTTCGTGATATAGAGTAGTGTTTTATGTTTGACTTAAGTGCTCCATGCTGGCGGTGACATGTCAAACACTTGGAGGCTTCTCAACCGTTGATAACTTTCTTATTTGGATGGCTGAGATTGAATCTTATTAATGAGTCATATAAAAGGGCTCATTACCCCTCCATTAACTTCACTTCTTCGATTACATTTTCTCTCTCTTCTCTCTCGAACCCTAGGTCTGAAACTTTGTGTTTCTTCTTCGTTACATCGATAGATTAGATTAGAGTTTAGCAAATCAATAGATTGAATCTACTGATTCAATTCTTCAGTGTAATTTCAGCGTAGTTGATTTACGGTTAGATTTGTGGAATAATTGTAATATTGGGTATACTTTGAGGGTTTTGCTTATGAGGTTCTTCAATCTTGTGATTTGAGGTATATAGTGGAACTGAGCCTGTGTTATCTGGGCTCAACGTGGATGTAGGTCAATTCTTGGCTGAACCATGATAAATCTTGCGTGTTCTTTGTGTTCTGTACTTTTATTGTTTCTCGCTTAATCTCTAATTTCTAGCAATAAGGTGTATAATCTTTACAACAATGGTATCAGAGCTTTTGGTTGTTATTCAATCGATCGGTTCTACACGCGTTGCTTGAAAAATTAGGGTTTCTATCTTCTAGATTTCCTGGAGACCTAATTTTTTGGTTTCTCAAATCTTTGAAGGGTTTTATAAAGGTTATTAAAGCGGTGGTTCTGAGATAATTCCTCATGACGAATTCAACTCGTATTGATATGTAAGTTTTTGATGGAAAAATGGACTTTGGTGTTTGGCAGAAGAAGATGAAGGTACTATTATCTCATCATAAGGTCAGTAGTTCATTATTGGAAGATATTAAAGAATGGCGAGAAGGAGAATTAGATAGAGAGGCTGAAATCAAAGAGGAAGCATATAATATCCTTTTCTTGAACTTATCAGACTCTGTGATCCGCCAAGTAGATGGTGCAGATACAGTTGTTAAGCTGTGGGGTAAACTCGAAACTCTATACTCTACTAAATCTGTGCCTAATCTTGCTTTCTTGAAAGGTTCTCTGTTTAACTATAAAATGGATAGCTCTAAATCTATTGATGAAAATCTTGATGAATTTACCAAAATGTGAAATGTTTCAAAAGGAACCCCTATGGCTTTAGATGATACTAGTAGATGCATGATTTTGTTAAATGCTATTCCTAGGTCCTTTCAAGTTGTTAAAGATGTGTTTCAATATGCTACCAATGTTCCTGAATATGATCAAGTTGTAACTGCTTTAAAAACTAGAGAAAATAAACTTAGAGTACAAAAAAGAACTGGTGCAAATATGTTTGCAAAAAGAACTGATACTGCCTTGATCCCTGAGACCTTTAAGGATAAGAAGAATAAGAAAACTTCTAAGGGTAAAGAAACCAGAAAATGTTTTCATTGTGGTAAGGTAGGACATTTAAAGAAAAATTGTTTCAAACTGAAAAACAAAATGAATTCCATGAATAATGAATCTAATGTTGCTTGTATGCCTAGTATAGATGATGTATGTGAGGTACTGAATGTTACTAGGGTATTTATTAGTGATAGTTGGATTCTTGACTCTGGATGTACTTTCCATATGTGCCCTAATGTTGAACTCTTTCATGATCTTGTTGAAATCTGTAATGAAACTGTATACATGGGGAATGACCATACCTGTGTTGTAAAAGGGATAGGGAAAGTGGAATTGAAACTGAATAATGGGAGAAAGATTATCTTAACTAATGTTAGATTAATTCCTGAATTGAAAAAAACTTGATTTCTCTTGGTTCCTTAGATGACTTAGGCTGTGTGTCTAAGGTTGAGAATGGTGTTTTACATGTATATAAAAGGTCTAAGCTGATTTTAACTGGAACTAAACTCTCTGGCCTATATGTGTTAGATGGTTCTCACTTATCTGCTTGTGCTAACCATGTTGCTAACAAGATGTCACAGGGTGTCACTGAAAAATGGCATCTCAGACTAGGCCATATGATCCTTCAAGGTTTAACAATACTCAATAAACAGGGTATATTTGGTAAAGAAACAGTTAGTAACCTTTCATTTTGTGAAACATGTGTGTTGGGTAAGCAACACAGACAAAAATTTCAAGCAGGTACTCATAAATCCAAATATTGTTTGGAATATGTTCATTCTGACTTGTGGGGGCCTGAAAAGGCTGATGCTCATGGAAATTACAAGTATTTTCTATCACTTGTGGATGACTACAGTAGAACTGTGTGGACTTTTCTGTTGAAAACAAAAGATGAAACATTCGAGAAAATTAAGGAATGGAAATCACTAAAAGAAAAACAAACTGGATTGGTCCTTAAAGTATTAAGAACTGATAATGGTCTTACGTTTTGCAATGAAGAGTTTGATACCTATTGAAAAGAAAATGGAATCTTAAGGCATAGAACTGTGAGGCTCACACCTCAACAAAATGGGGTGGCTGAAAGAATGAACAGGACATTGCTAGAGAAAGTTAGGTGTATGCTTTTCACTTCAGGCCTACCTAAACCTTTCTGGGGTAAAGCTCTCTATACAGCTACATATCTTGTGAATAGGAGCCCAAATAAGACTCTTGATTTTAAAACCCCATCAGAAATATGGAAGGGAGTCAAACCTAATTTTAAACATCTGAGAATCTTTGGGTGTGCTGCATATGCACATACTAAAGATGGGAAGCTAGACCCTAGGTCTATCAAATGTGTTATGTTAGGGTATCAACAACAACATGGTATAAAAGGATATAGGTTACTGGAAAAAGGAGCCAGAGGCATTAAAATTATATGTAATAGGGATGTAATATTTGATGAACTAATCTTTCCTTTCAAGGTTTGTGACACTGCAGGTAATGATGCTCCACCTGAACCAATGCCTCAAACTGTGGGGTTAGAGCTTGAGGTGGAGCCACAAACTGTTGCTGATCATTTGAATGCAGATCCAACTGATGAACCTGAGGGTAAAACTCAACAAAATCCACCTGATGATGTCAATGAAACTGAGGGAAGTGAGCCACCAAAACAACTCAGTGAGTCGTCACTTGGGAAAAAAGGGAAAATTATTTTTGTAATATTCCTTTTGTTCGGTGGAAATAAAAAGGGTTTTTGGTGGCCAGACAAATAGTGTATTTATTTTCTTTTGATGGCTAGTCTGACTGAAGAAAAGAAAAGGAAATTATTTTTGTACATCATCATTGTATAGTATTTGATAACATGTTTTAGTGGGACTATTGTTATTTTGATGTGCAAGTTATTTTTTTTCTATTTTATTCTTCAATCGGATGTCACTGAAATTGTTATACTTGATATACAGTAGCTATCATGTGACTACAGTAAAAGTATTGTACTTTATGTATATTTTCTTTTGTTTGATTCGAAAAAAAAAAAGAATAAAAAAAAGGAACTCAGATGCAAATGAGATTTGCAGCTTCTTACTTTTGAAGTAATGGTTTTTTTATATATACTATATTACTAAAAGAAATTAGTAATATATTAAATAGAAAAAAAAATCACTAAGTTTTTAAAACAACTAGTTTTGATTGATTAGATCAATAATTGATCAAAAGAATTTATTCGATAAATGTTCTATTAATTTTTTTTTATATTGTTTTGGACACCGTTTCCATTCTAAAATTTAGGATTATGAATCTCTAATTTATTACCACTTGATAATAAAATTATTGAGTTTATTAAGCGATATATAAGATATTTCGTGAGATTTGTCCATCGAAAGTAGAGTTTTTAAATTTGTTAAGTTTGCATGTCTTGATCTGACTACCAGGTGGACTTGTAGTTCGAATACAAATTATAAAAATCTATATTGTTTGATAATAGGATAAAGTATTAATTTTACGTTTTCAGTGTGGACAGAGGATGTGGGATTGATAATATCCTATTATAGGATGGATTAACTCAACAAAACTGATTAGAAATGACCTGACTACCAGGAGGCTAAATAATTTTGAATCTCTTATTTTATATGATAAAATTAGTAATGTACCACACTTTAATTATGCGTGAGAAATGACCTGACAACTAGGGGGCTCATTCATGTTTTAAAAGTTTTCATTCTACACTTCAATTATGCGTGAGAAACAACCTGACTACCAGGGGGCTCATTCATGTTTTAAAGTTTTCAATTATATATCTCTTAGATAACAGTCCATATCTTTGTTATTTATATAATAGTGTTCTTATAGCATTGCTCCCTATTCCTTCCCATGTTTAGATTTCTTGATGTTTCTGCTAAATCACTTCTCAAATCATCCAAAGATTGGTTGGGTATCTCAAGAATTGTGACCGCAACTTGAGAGTCTTTCTTATGCACATGAGACTCATTGATATACTCAATGAGCTATTGACTAAATGTATTGTTTTGAACTTCAAAAGACATTTTTAAGCATGATATTCCCATGAATCCTTAAATATCTTTAGAAAATGTATAAGTAACTTAGTATGTACGTTAGATACCAGTTATCTTATACCAAGAAACAAGGTAAGGACATTAATGGAAATTGTTTCCGTAATTTTTTGAACTTCTATTAATTACACAAAAAGGGTATTGGATACTCGTAGTAATTTAGATATATGTAAAATGTTGCATACTCTAAAGATTAATAGACGAATAAGAATAAGATAAGTTAAATTACAATTTTGGTAATGGAGCGATTGTTGCAACCACAATTGTAATAACAAATTCTTCTAAAATGCATATGGCAATACATATTGTAAGAAAACTGTATTTTTGTTCGTAAACTTGTTTTTGAACAAAATAGTTATTTGATCATAAGATGGTTATGGTGTATTAATATAGTATAAAATGACCAATGGAGATTTTCATAGTGATGAATTACGCTCCATTGGACACTTACAATATGGTGATTATAGTTGCCTAAAGTAACTACGTAAAAGTGTTATAGTTGTTTCTGGTCATAAATCAAAATAGATAATCATACTAATTCAACCTTATCTTTGGCGTTATAGACTAAGTAATAAACTATGAGAAAATATTTTACTAGTTTCACAAGGAAGATTTTCTTGAAGTATGATTTTGAATCATATGAAACTTGTGTGACTTATCTTAATGAAACATGACTAAATCTCATTTTGATGAAAATTGAGATAGTGTTAATGAGTTCTTATGTCCATTACATATTAATGTATGTGGGCAGTCCAAACTTTAGCCAAAGATGGATACTCTTACTTCATCTTCTTCACTTACTATATATTAGATATATATGTGTTCACCAGGTGCAACACCAATACGAATTATTTGAAATGTTCAAATTACTATTTGGTGAAGCTGAAAACAAGTGTATAAGAGTATGAAGGAAGTAAAATATTAATCTGTAGAGCTGGAAATCTTAACAATAAATTAATAGATTATCTATGACAAAATTAGATTTTGTCTCAGTGATTCACTGGTTTTTAAATATTCCTATGGGATTATGTTTTAAAGTCAATTGCATATTAAATGAACTCTTAGGTCCCACTAAACAATCGATAAAATCCATATGTGGTATTGAGATGATATAAATCAAACCTTAAAATATAGAAAATGAAATGTTTGATTTATACTAAACCACTTATGATGGCTAAGCTTGAGTTGATAACTTTTAAATATAGTTTTTTTGGATACCCAAAGAAAATAACGAGGTAATATTTCCACACCATTCTGAACACAAAGGGTTTGTGGTAAGGCGGACAACCTTTATAGATTGGAATTCTGGTGGTCCTTTGTGTGTTCAAAAATAAAATGCAAATAAGGATAAGAACACCACAACTACAAGTGTACAGTTGTCCCAAGTAATAATAGTGATAATAGATTCGTTCTTAGGGACAGATTGGTTGACTCTAATGCTTATCATATAGTGATTAATTGCACGTAAAAACAAGTAATTGATTTTAAGATGGATTGTTGGTTTTCTAAAACTAAGACAAATAATTAAAAGATTAAATTAAAATGCAAGTAAATAAAGGTAAACGCGAGAAAATAATAAATAAACGCAAGTAGGAAAGGCAGTACTTGAGATATGCAAGGATTTTTACTAACTCTTATTCATTCCATGTTTGTTTAAGGGACAAATCGGTAAAAAGTAATGGTCGGGATTCTAGATTCTCCTTACCCCCGTCAGGGTGGACTAAGGAGCTATTCTTAAATGCTACAAACCCCGTCAAGGTGATTATAGTCCACTCTTGAATGATTAATTTCTATTCTACCCAATTGTCCATAGGATTAATTAAACTCGTCAGAGTCAATAATTTATATCCTACATTCATTAATTAATTCCATATTTAAACCCCCCGTCAAGGTGATCCGTACGCCACTATATGGAATAGCCTAAATACTAACACCTATTTTTGATTCATGACTTCAATAATAGTTTATAAATACAAATTAATGAAAAATACCAATTACCCAATTTGATTTCAATTATAAAAATTCCAATTTCAAAAACATAGAATGAAATAGAATCAGAATTAATCCATAATGCGATCTCAAACACTTATTAAATTTTAATCATACTAATGCGAAAAACTAAGAAATAAAATTAAAAGCAATTCATAATTGTTTTACAGAATAAAATAACAGAACCTAATTACGGAGTTGAATCGGCTGAGAATTGGAGATATAGATAGTCTCCAGCCCTTGCTTCTTCTCTTCCTTGATCTAGCTTCTTCTCTTCCTTGATCTAGGTTCTTCTCTGATGTTCTGACTCTTAAGCGTATGAATTGTATCTTAAAAATAAGAGTCTAAAGCGTATTTATAATGGTAAATTTGGACTAGGGCTTTTCCTTAGGGATTACGTGAAAAATAGAAAAGCCCAAGTCCCTTAATTAAGCCAAAATCCCGTAAATGTCGTACCACCTCCACTAAAACAGCTCTAACCAGTTCGTTTCAACTCGGAATGACTCTGTTCTAGTTGCTAAATTTCCGTAACTCGATAAGAAATCTAATCTCTTCACAAGTCAGAGGCTAATTCTGCTCTTAGGTGTCTCGAAATCAGCAATCTTTGTCAACTTTCCAGATTTGCAGCTTTAATTTGTCAATTTCTTCGGGATATTTCTTCTTCCTTTGTCTCCATTACATGATCTTTGACTTTATTCTTGGATTCCTCTCCTAGCTAATATTCAAAACCTACAAACTTTTCACTAAAACAAGCAATATTACGCGTAAAAGTTTAATAAATGAAAAATACTAGAATTAAAAGAGGAAGCCGAATTATTGCATAGTTAGTCCGAACGTCTATCAAAATAGTCGAAAAAGCACAAAAAATGATGTCTCCCAAGGGCATAATATTAGAACATTTAGGGAGATATCAAGACCCCCAACTCAAACCTTTGTCGTCCCGACAAAGTGAAACTAAAAACAAGGGGAAAACAGTAGATGCAAGAGAAAATAGAAGCTAGCAATTATACCCTAAGCAATTCTTAAGATAAATCTCATATAGCAAACAGTAGGAACTAATATACACATACACTTACATGCAACAATCAAACATAAATAATCTCAATCATAAAATTAAAGTCGCAATGCTTGAAGGTCACACTTGTACTCACCTCTGTATGATGGCTATAGGGTGTTCATTGATTTTACCTTGCTTTGAACGCTCCACTTAGTATACTCCCTATTAACTGAATCATAAATTCACTATGTACCTAGGAATCACGAGGACTTTACAGTTTTAGCGTAGGCTTAGGGACGGTAGGATATATATATTTGGTAAATTTGAAGTGAGCTTTTGGCTCTCTCCTCACTTACCATCAACAACTATCCACGAGCTTGAGTTTATACTCATATAATGTTCTCACTCAACCCATTTGGCACGCTAATGTAGCGTCCCCAAGTCAACCCAATAAGCACGAAAGATGTTCACATAAAATTCTCCACTTTGCCGGTTCAAATATATATTTTCTTTTCATAAAAAAAAAATCTTTTTCTTTTCTATAGCTATGACCGCTATATTTTTTTTCATATATATATATATATATATATATATATTTATTTTCATGCCCTTTTTGGAAATTTTAGCTCGTAGCTTCTTTTTCATTTACTATTACCCCGGCAAAGGGTTACAATTAACAATATCATCTGATTTTTCTTTTTGTGCCTCAATACAAACACATAATTTCCCACCCAATACAATTTCCCATAGATGGACCCACCACCCCAAACTCAAGCTCAAGACAGGTCTTAGGATCGTGATTCAAGTGCGGGTCATATGTAAATTCCTAATAATCTAAAGTATATGGGCTTATATCGTGGCTTCAAAAGAAAGGCTTAAGACTTAAAATTGGGCTAAGACGGATATAATATTAATATAAGGGATAGACAGCTAAAAAGGCTTCAAATGGCTAACAAAGAACTGCCCCTATCATTTTCCTAGTTACATAGCTCGTCTCTAGTTCATATTTAAGTGGGTTCTCTACTAATTAAGATCTCCTACACACCAAACATATTCTTTGAGTACAAGCTTATTTCATTTGCATTGTTCATTAATTCTTCCTATCAATTACCTATGTTTGCATGCAATTAAAGTGTGTTTTATACTATTTCCCAAAATCCACTATTTACTATCATAGATTCATCAAACGTATGCTTAAAGGGAACATTTAAGATCTTCTATAGTCAAACGCAGCTCCTAATTATTTTTATTGAAAGCAATTAAAACAAATAGCACACAAAAACTGGGATGAGGCAACGAACCCCGACACGTGTCCCCACTACTCGAAAATACTCAATAAAGCAAATAAACTAATTTACACTAAAATGCGAAAGGGATAGAAAACGTATCTCAACCAGCGCGTGGCTGGTTATCGGTGTTGCGTCCAAGGACATTATCCTTCATGAGTAGACCATAAGTTGCGTGTTGAATAGTTCTCACTCCAAGTAATATGTTTCGGATAAGGTCTAACTCCTTTGTAACGTTTCCCAAAGCAGCAATCATCTTCTCTTGATTCTCCTCCAACACCTTAATTTTTAACTCCAACCCATTATCAGGTTGCACTCTCTTCTTTGATGGAGGAGCTCTAGGAGTTCTTACGGCTCGTGTCACTTCATCATAGGCATTCTGAATTGAATTTAAAGTCATTTGTATCCCAACTACGAAAGGTTCAACTTCAGCGTCCCCACGTGGAACTTTTGCGTCTAGACACAATGTAGTAATGGTACACACAAATTTGAGATTTTGCTGCATCGTAGGGGTTTTCGCGAATTCCATGATACTGTCATACATCACACGAGCCACATCTATATGTTTTTCCTCAATAATACACTTGATAAAAATAATATGTTCCTTTTTCAATTTCGAAGTGTGTTGAATTCCGAAGAAGGTAGGAATTACAAAACGGGACCAAACCTTAGCACAAGGTAATAAGTTACTGTTATACATTTGCCCATGATATCGTTCTCCTTCGAGAATCGGTAAAGCCCCATCAACAAGTACTTTGCCCCAAAGAGATTCATAAGTGAAAGAAGGATCTTTAAGGTAGCTTGGAAAGGACATGGTCCTGTGAAATCGGGTAATTTCAAAGATTTTTTAATAAGTTCAATGGAGAAAGGCATTACTAGCTTCTTTCGAAAAGGCTAGTCCTTGATAAAAATCACGCACCAAAACTGGAATATATTCAAGTTTTCTTCTCTCAATGCTGTCCAACAAAATTATCACAAGTAATAGCATAATCCTTAAAAGCATTGTTCATAATACTTTTCGGAAGATCCATCTCAACACCAAATTTCAAATAATTAACCCTATCACGAACCTAATCATTCCAAGTCATACCAACCTTCTTTGGCTTTTGAGCCACATCTTCTTTCGTGGTGGCATATTTTCTTGAAGGGGTACTTGAGGAATTTCTTCAATCTCCTCCTCATTTTCTTAGTCACTTTCTTCCTCAATTTCAGTTCATCAATTAATCTGCTCTTCTTTGAATTAGCCTTAATTAGGTTTTCTTTTTGCTTGGGAGCAGCCTTAATTGGAGTTGTCTTCTTCTTGGGAGGAGCCTGGACCTCATCAGTCTTGCGTTTGGGACGTGAATCCTGAATTTCAATAACCTTCTCTTGAGTAGAACCAATAGTATTCCTGTTTCTAGGCACATTCCTTCAATAAAATAGATAGCATCAGTTCTGTCAGTCATCTCTTTCCACCCCAAACTCAAAACTACAAATAGTTAAAAAGTAAAGAAAAGCTTAGAAATTTGATGTTTTGAGGCTTAAATCTTGAAGAATATGGTGGAATATGAAATGGGTAAGGTTAATTGATGTGTATTGAGAAGGAATTGGGTTTGATTTGATGCTTGAGTGAAGAACAATCTTAGGGAAAAAGATGGAATTTAATGATGTTTTGGAGAGGAGTTGGGTTGATTATGTGTTTTTGGGATGAAGGAGGCTAGGAATTGATGAATATATAGCTGTTAAATGATGATATTCGGAGTAGGGTAGGTTAAGGATTCGTTTTGGAGGCTAGCTTGTGAAAGAAGTCAAGAAAACTAGGTTTAAAATCTTCAAAACCGCCTCTCGCAACAGTGAATCGGCTAGCCGGTGGCTGACCAGTATGCCGATCGCTGTGTCGGCGAAAAATAAATTACCAAAGAATTTGATTTCGCAGACCGGCAAGCCAGTCAGATGACCGGTATTCCGGTCGCGTCTCGCTGGCGCAACCTCAGACGCAGCACCTTGCGTCAAATATCACGCACTAATCAGAACTTTTTTTTCTTCGTGGCCGGTGGCTGACCGGTATGCCGGTGGAATCTCGCTGGCGCAAATCCACACCAAAGTTTGGTGCGTCAAACTCCACGCACTAATCAGAGAATTTGGGGGCTACAACACGTTTGACCGGTATGTCGGTCAGCTCGCCGGCATGGCGGTCAAACCCCCTGGAATTTGTCTATTTTTTTTCTTCGATTTCTAGGATTTTGACCCCAAACTTGGACCGTTTTACCCCTGAAATCATCAAAAACAACTACCCTTTCTCATTTCTTAATAATAAACACTTAATTAACGATAATCAAACTAATTTAAATTGCGAAAAATAAAAACTGGAACTAATATACAAGGAATCGGCTTTTGTTTAACGTCGTTAAGCTCGACGGGTTACCTCTCGCCGTTAAGGAGCATCGAGGAGGTACATGACATCCTTGGGATGTGGATCATTCAAACGATTGGTATCTTTACCTTCATGGTATATTTTTAATCGATGACCGTTCACCATGAAGGTGCGGTGCTCGTCTTTATGTTCAATCTCTATAGCCCCATGAGGTGTTTTTTTTGTCACAACATAAGGACCCGACCACTTAGACCTTAACTTACCCAGATAATTGCTGAACTTGGTGTTATACTTCAACACTTTTTGGCCTACTTCAAATTTCTTTACACGAATTCGATTATCATGCCACCTCTTAGTGTTTTCTTTGTAAAGCTTGGCATTTTCATAAGCATGTAACCGAAACTCATCAAGTTCATTAAGTTTCATCATTCGATTTTCACCAGCTAAAGTAGGATCAAAGTTTAACTGCGCAATAGCCCAATACGCACCCATTTCAAGCTCAAGAGGTAAGTGACAAGCCTTACCATAAACCATACGATAGGCAGACGCACCAACTGGGGTTTTGAATGTAGTACGATAGGCCAATAACGCGTCATCTAGCTTCATTGACCAATCTTTTCTAGTAGGACCAACAGTCTTTTCTAAAATGGATTTTACCTCACGATTTGAAACTTTGACTTGACCATTGGCTTGTGGATGATATGCGGTAGAAACACGGTGTCTCACTCCATACTTCTCTAGAACTGTCTTTAAATACCTATTCACGAAATGAGTTCCTCCATCGCTAATAATCACCCTAGGTGTACCATGTCTAGTGAAGATGTGTGATTTCAAAAACTTTATTACTACTCGCGATTCATTCGTTGGTAGAGAAACAGCCTCTACCCATTTAGACACGTAATCAACAACTAATAAGATGTAAAGGTTTCCATTGGAAGGAACGAACAGACTTATAAAATCAATACCCCATACATCAAATATCTCAACTTCAAGAATATTGTTACGTGGCATTTCATCCCTCTTGGATATATTTCAAGTAAACTGACATCTATCACATTTCTTTACATATTCATGACAATCTTTCATTAATGAAGGCCAGTAAAAACCAGATTATAGTACCTTAGCAGCAGTTCTGTCTCCCTTGAAATGTCCACCATAGAGTGAGTCATGGCAACCAGCCATGATTGCATCTGTTTCTTCCTTGGGTACGCATCTTCTTACCATTTGATCAGCACATACTTTGTATAGGAAGGTATCCTCCCAAAAGAATTGTCTAGCACGATGAGCTAATCTTTTCCTTTCTTGATGAGTGGAACCTTCAGGGAAAGAACCACTTACAATGAGATTTGCAATATATGCATACCAAGGAATTCCAAAATCATTAACTGCAAATAAACTTTCATCAGGAAACTCCTCTCGAACTAATTCAGGTCCACCATTTGAATCTGATCCTTCAAGGCGAAATAGATGATCAACGACTTGATTCTCACAACCTTTTCTGTCCTTAATCTATAAATCAAACTCTTGAAGCAATAAAACCCATCTAATCAATCTTGGTTTGGCATCTTTCTTCTCCATAAGATATCTAATAGCAGAATGATATGTATAAACAACAACTTTCGCTCCAAGGAGATAGGAAGGAAACTTATCGAATGAATAAACAACAGCTAGCAATTCTTTCTCTGTAACAGTATAATTAATTTGAGCACCATTGAAAGTTTTGAAAGCATCATAGATCGAATAAAATATCTTATCTTTTCTTTGACCTAAAACAGCACCCATAGCCAAATCACTAGCATCACACATAACTTCAAATGGCAAATTCCAATCAGGAGGTAATACAATAGGAGCGGTAATGAGTTTTTATTTAATTGCTTGAAAGGCCACCATGAAAGCTTCATCAATAAGGAATTTGGTGTCCTTCACAAGTAAGTTACATAGTGGTTTAGCAACCTTAGAAAAATATTTAATGAATCTTTTGTAGAAGCCGGCATGGCCTAGAAAACTTCTTACCCCTTTAACAGACCCAGGAGGAGGAAGAGTTTTTATTACCTCTATCTTTGCTCGATCAACCTCTAAACCAGCACTAGAAACCTTCTGACCCAACACTATACCTTCTCGAACAATAAAATGACACTTCTCCCAATTTAAAGCCAAATCTGTTTCCTTGCATCTAATCAATACTTTCTCTAAATTCTGCAAACACTTATCAAAGTCATCACCAAATACAGAGAAATCATCCATAAATACCTCAATGAAGTCATCGATCATATCCCAGAAGATTGCCATCATGCATCTTTGAAACGTAGCAGGTGCATTACATAACCCAAATGGCATTCTGCGATATGCAAAAGTACCAAAGGGACATGTAAAGGTTGTCTTATGTTGATCTTCTGGAGCTACATTTATCTAATTATAACCGGAATAACCATCCAAAAAGCAATAATATTCTCTACCAGCTAACTTATCTAACATTTGATCAATAAAGGGAAGAGGAAAGTGGTCTTTTTTGGTGGCCTTGTTCAATTTACGATAATCCATACAAACTCTCCACCCAACAACAGTTCTGGATGGAATTGATTCATTTTGAGCATTAAGAACTATAGTAATTCCTCCTTTCTTTTGCACACATTTAACAGGACTCACCCATTCACTACTCGAGATGGGATAGATAATCCCCGTGTCTAAAAGCTTGATAACCTCTTTCTTCACTACCTCCTTCATAGCTGGCATTAATCTCCTTTGGACTTCAACTGAGCGTGCCATATTATCTTCAAGAATGATTTTGTGTTGACAATAGGAGGGACTAATGCCTTTGATGTCAGCAATTGTCCAACCTATCGCCTCTTGGTTAGCTCTTAGCACACGCAACACTCTATCTTCTTGAGGACCTGTTAAAATTGTTGAAACAATAACCGGTAGAGTTTCATTAGTACCTAAATACGCATACCTCAAGTAGGCCGGTAATGGTTTTTCTTCCAACTTCGGAGGAGATTCAATTGAAGGTTTCTGTTTAGGTACAATCTCCCCCGGTTCTCTCACAGGTTCATAAGCAAGACGCCTATACTTTGGATTCTCAGAGTTTAGAGCTGCCACTGTTTCGGCTAGCTCTTCCATAAATTGAGGTAGATCAAGTATCATGGCTGCCTGCACGATATCAACATAAGTAAATTCATTGTATACCTCTTGCGTGACTTGCTCAACTACATCCATTTGGAAACAGTCCTCTCGAGAATCTGGAAACTTCATAGCTCGAAACACGTTGAATTTTACCTCCTCGTCTTGGATCCGCATCGTCAATTCTCTGTTGTATACATCAATTAAAGTACACCCCGTGGCTAGGAATGGTCTTCCCAATATAATGGGGACATTCCTATCCGTGTCGTATTCAAGAATAACAAAATCAACGGGAAATATTAAAGTACCTGCCTTGACATGAACATCTTCTATTCGTCCCTCCGGATATGCAAGGGATCGATCAGCCATTTGCAAGACCATAGAGGTGGGTCTTGCTTCTACAATATCCAGCTTATCAAAGATTGATTTGGGAATAAGATTGATGCGTGCACCCAAATCACATAGTGATTTACCTTTACATCCTTCTCCAATCGATATCGGAATTGTGAAACTCCCAGGATCAAGTAGCTTTGGAGGTAACTTACTTTGACAAATTGCACTACATTCTTCAGGTAGACCAATCATCTCATTATCACAATAAGGCCTTTTGTTGGTGAGGGCTCTCTTTAAGAAATTTCCATACTTGGGTATATCTCTAATATCTTGCAAAAATGGAATATTAATAGATAAGCCATTCCCCTTGTTAAAGAATCTCTGATATGCTGCCATGTCACTCTTTTTCTGAACTCTAGACGAAAAAGGTGGTGGAGGACGACCATCTTTCTTTTTCTCAATAGGTTTCCCCACTTCTTCTACCTCAACTTCTTTCTCTTTATCTACCACATCCTTTTCTTTTCTAATAACTTCTTTCTCTTTCATAACGGGAAAAGGAGGTGGGTGAAGGCTCAGCATTGCAATCTTCTTGTTGTCTCGGATTTTCTGTATCACTAGGGAGTTGCCCTTGTGGTCGCTAATTCAACTGTTTGTTCATTTGTGCCACTTGAGTTGCTAATAGTTTTATTTGTGCTTCAGCAGCTTGTTGACTCTAGATTGATTGTGCTTGGAGGGCAATTAAATCTTCCACCATTTTTGAAGGTTATTATCACCTTCGTGTGGATGAGCAAGTAAGGCTTTTTGGTTCATGGTTTCATTATAGTTATCTTGAGGAGGTTGTCTCTGAACATAACTTCCGTGATTTTGTCCCCCTTGGTAGTTATTCTGTGGTCTTGGATTATAGTTATTGTTATTACCTTGGGGACGCGGCTGATATGCGTAAGTCGGATTGGCTGCCCCATTAGGATTTGAATACTGAAACCCAGGATGGTTTCTATTTGGTTGATATCCTTGACCACCTGAATTGTAGTTCCCTTGGTTAGAAACAAACATCACAGACTCTTGATTATTCTGACAATTCTCCCATTCATGATCATTTATACCACAATATGAACACCCATAAACTTCTTGCGTAGCATTCATTTCAACCCTTTTACTCGAAAAACCCTCTTTTACGGCTAAAGTAAGCTGTTTCAATTGTTGCTCTAATGTGGTTTGTAATATGCTCTCCAAGGAAGAAAACTTCTCTTCGATATTTATGTTGTTAACTCCTTTAACTGGTGTTCTTACCGTATTCCAACCCACTTCATTCTTTACCGTTCTTTGTAGGATGATCGTTGCATGAACAGGCTTAACTTGTAAAAATCCAGCACCACATAGCAAATCTAAATCTTTTCTCGATTTCCCATCAAGACCTTTGTAGAATATTTTCAATTGTTGTTGATCTGAAAGGCCATGATGAGGGACTCTTCGCAAACATGACAGAAATCTTGACCAACTTCTACCCACAGATTCATCATATTCTTGTCGAAAATGCGTTAATTCAAGTTGATCATCTAACCTCATGTTACTTGGGTAGTATCTGTTAAAAAATGTAGTTTGTAGTTGATCCCAATTAGTAATCGTTCCAGGTTCTTGCGTATCATGCCATTCACTCGCTCCATCTATAACAAAAAATTGGAATGCAGCAAAAGACATTTGTTCCTTTGAAAACCCTTGAGTGATGTATGAACCACATATTTGCATAAACTTCTGTACCGCGCGAATGGAATCTTCTCCAGGCTTACCACGAAAATTTCCATAGCTTTGAAATTGAGCTAGCATACCCGAATCTGGACAGAATCTTGGAACATCGATATCTGGAGCACTAACCCCAAGAGGAGGAGCACGGAATGGAGTTTCTTCTGGACCATTAATGAACCATGGATCATTATTGATTTGCGGAGCAGGAGGTTGGCGTTGACCATTTGCATTAGCGTCCTCTGCCATCTCTATAGCTAATTTCTCCGCTAACTCTTGTTATTTCTTCCTTTTATTTAAGCAAGTGTGATTAATGACTCAGGATTATTGAGGGGCGGAGTTGGTTCAGGATACCCATGCTTCCTTCGCATACACCAAACCTAAAAACCTGAAAAAGAAGAACAAACAAAAAGCGTAAAACTGAAAAATAAAATGCAAGTACCACTAAAGATAAACACCGGGGTCACATGCTGCCGTCCCCGGCAGCGGCGCCAAAAACTTGGTGGTCCTTTATGTGTTCTAAAATAAAATGCAAATAAGGATAAAAGGAACCACAACTGCAAGTGTACATTGTCCCAAGTAATAATAGTGATAATAGATTCGTTCTCAGGGACGGATTGGTTGACTTTAATGCTTATCAGATAGTGATTAATTGCACGTAAAAACAAGTAATTGATTTTAAGATTGATTGTTGGTTTTCTAAAACTAAGACAAATAATTAAAAGACTAAATTAAAATGCAAGTAAATAAAGGTAAACGCAAGAAAATAATATATAAATGCAAGGAGGAAAGGCAGTACTTGAGATACGCAATGATTTCTACTAACTCTTATTCATTCTATGTTTCGTTTAAGGGACAAATCTGTAAAAAATAATGGTCGGGATTCTAGATTCTCCTTACCCCCGTCAGGGTGGACTAAGGAACTATTCTTAAATGCTACAAACCCCGTCAGGGTAATTATAGTCCACTCTTGAATGATTAAGTTCTATTCTACCCAATTGGCCATAGGATTAATTAAGCTCGTTAGATTCAATAATTTCTATCATACATTCATTAATTAATTCCATATTTAAATACTAACACCTATTGTTGATTCATGATTTCAAAAATAGTTTATAAATACAAATTAATGAAAAATACCAATTACCCAATTTGATTTCAATTATAAAAATCCCAATTTCAAAAACATAGAATGAAATAGAATCAGAATTAATCCATAATGCGATCTCAAGCACTTATTAAATTTAGATCATACTAATGCGAAAAACTAAGAAATAAAATAAAAAGTAATTCATAATTGTTTTACAGAATAAAATAAAAGAAACTAATTACGGAGTTGAATCGGTTGAGAATTGGAGATATAGACAGTCTCCACCCCTTGCTTCTTCTATTCCTTGCTCTAGCTTCTTCTCTGATGTTCTGACTCTTCAGCGTATGAATTGTATCTTAAAAATAAGAGTCTAAAGCATATTTATAATGGTAAATTCGGACTAGGGCTTTTCCTTAGGGATTAAGTGAAAATTAGAAAAGCCCAAATCCCTTATTTAAGCCCAAATCTCGTAACTGTTGTACCACCTCCACTAAAACAACTCTAACCGGTTCGTTTCAACTCAGAATGACTCTGTTCTAGTTGCTAAATTTCCGTAACTCGATAAGAAATCTAATCTTTTCACAAGTCAGAGGCTAATTCTGCTCTTAGGTGTCTAGAAATCAGCAATCTTTGTCAACTTTCCAAATTTGCAGCTTTAATTTGTCAATTTCTTCGGTATATTTCTTCTTGCTTTGACTCCATCACACGATCTTTGACTTTATTCTTGGATTCCTCTCCTAGCTAATATTCAAAACCTACAAACTTTTCACTAAAACAAGCAATATTACGCGCAAAAGTTTAATAAATGAAAAATACTAGAATTAAAAGCGGAAAGCCGAATTATTGCATATTTAGTCCAAAAGTATATCAAAATAGTCGAATAAACACCAAAATGATGTCTCCCAAGGGCATAAAATTAGAACATTTAGGGATACATCAAATTCCATAGTGAAGGAATTCATAATGTTAAAATAGATCATAATGAAATAAAGATTTCAGAGTTATTTATATAAGCTAAAGAGCATCAGATGCATGCCGATCTTTATTTCCTTGATCAGTTAATAGTTTCATTTTAAGTTCAAGTCTCAAACTTTGAGAAATTAGGGACGATTAATGAACCTCTCTTGGAATAAGGAAGTTAACAAAATCAAGGGAAAGAATAATTTATTGTACACAAGCCTCCCATAGGTTATATAGATATCATCATACACCAAAATCAATAGTAATAATGGTGATAGTTTGATGAGGAAATCATATAGATGATAACCCCATCAAGTGATGATCCTAAATCCCTATGAAGAGGCTATGACTAGTCTAGTGACAAATGGGTAAGAACCATAGAATCTAAATTAGTATCTATAAGAATTAACAATGTATAGTACTTTGGTTGAATCTTTAATAGATATAAGATCCATTTATAGTAAATGGGTGCTAGGGAAATGATTGGAGTAGACTGTAAGGTACAGATCTATAACGTCCTTTTAATTGCTAAGCGTTTAAATCAAAAGGAAAACATCCATTATGATGAATTCCTTTTCTCATAGAAATGCTTAGTTTATTTCAGATTCTACTATTGATAACTACATACTATTATTATGAGATATGGTAATATCATGTGAAAATAGTTTTCACTAAATGGGAGTCTATGACGTCCTTAAAACCAATCCTAAAGGTCTCATATTGCCATTTACTCATAATAAAATATGTAAGTTCCAATAATCCATTTAATGGGTTCAGCAAATGTCACTAAGTTGAATTATTCTCTTTCATACAATCAAATAGTTTGACTTTATTCTTTTAGAATAAGAGTCATAAGAGTACAAAGGACTAGTTGTAGTACACACATCTTCTTAGTGTTATATGTAGATGACATATTATCACATAAGGATATGATATACCAACCAAGCAGATAAACTAAGTTTTTTTATTGTCTAATAGTTCTCCATGAAAGCTTAAGGAAAAGTAGCTTATATTCTTTGAATTGGGATCTCTAAAGATAGATTAAAGAAGCTACTTGACCTATATCAATCTTAGTACATTTATAAATTTTTAGAAGTATCACATGGAAATTCCAAGAGGAGCTATTTAACAATAGGCTTTGGAATTACTCTTAATGGGAGGGTTTGTTCTAGGACCCTAAAAGTAAGAGAATGAATGTGTATAGTCCTATTTGTTAAAAAAATAAGGATCTATCTAACATACCATGAAAAATGTATAAGACCTGAAGTGTACTACATGCTAGGAGTAGCGAGTAAGTATGAAGGTAAACTTGATGGGGGATGTTGGAAAGTAGTAAAGACTATCCTTAACTACTTAGGAAGTATTAAGGACCAATTCCTCAACTGTGGAGAATATAAATTGAAGCTAATTGGGTATATAGATGCTTGTTTTGCTTCAAACATGGATAATACCAAATCAACATATGGTTGTGTCTATATAGAAGAGAAGTTAATTGGAATAGTTCCAATCAAGATACTATAGCGGATTTAAATTACTAAAAGTAGAATACATAGTAGCATAAGATGCAACTATGCAAGTTCTCTGGATAAATAGTTCTTATATATTGTGTAGTTTCTACAATATAGATAGTAGATCAGACTATAGATCCAGACAAATTCTGCATTAGTATCGCTTGATTCGAGATATTATGAATATGAAGATGTTCACATTCAATAGGTAGAAGAAAGGGAAAATGATATAGATCTATTCATCTAAAGTGTGCTTATCAGAAGAGTATGATGAGAACAAACTTCTTATAAATTATGGTACTTGAACGATTGGATCTAGGCCAAGTGGGAGATTGTTGGAATTATGCCCTAGCCCCGATCGTCTTGTAATGAATTGAACACAAGGGTTTACTGTACACGATAATAGTTATCCCTACAGTAGTGATTAAAGGAATTGTTTCCTTGAATCTATGGCAAGCTTTTATGTTTATGGTATTCATTTATATAACATAAAGACAAATCCTTGATTAAGTTACGCACTAGATATCGTAAGGTGTTATGATAATGAGAATCTAGCTTATAGGACTTAATATAAAACGTGTTCTTAATCGTAGGACCATCGAACTAGGACCTCGATGATCCGGTTAGATTAATATGTAGCTAACGAGTATTTATCAGATAAATATCGGCAGTTCTCGTTTACCGAGTTAGTTACATCGATAATGCACATAGAGATGTGATTATCGAACAGACTAAAAATCTAGAGATTCCTAATGGTTAATTACCTTGAACTGTCTAGTAGGTTAATCTCTAGAAGGATTTGTATGCTTGTAATCCTTTGACCTGAGGTCATCACTATGGTTGTGTATGTGCTTGTTATGTTTTGATACTGGACTACTAGTATGTCATAATGCTAGTCGAAAGGATATTGGACAAAACTAAGTATATATGTTCCTAGGGATGAGTCAAGATGGAATCTATCAACTCTAGGTAAAGAGTTTGAGCTCTATGATGTCATAGATTATAACGATTGTATCAAATCCTTGGCCAAGGTGATAGAATGAATGTAGAAAGGTATAGCTTAGGTCATTCGTCAATAGTTGATAATCAACCTGTAACGTAGTTTATTTTATAAATGGGATTTGACCTTGACAAGCTTGACTAACCAATAGCCAAAGCGTTAAGAACTCGAACCATCTGAAAGTAGTTTTATCCATCCTGGCGGAGTTTAGAATACCGTAGGAGAGCTCCTTAGTCCACCCTGACGGGGGTAAGGAGACTTTAGAGTCCTGACTAGCACAATTATAACTATTCAGCCCTTAACAGAAAACATTAATTAGGAAAGTTTGCAGTGAAACCCTTGCGTGACTCAAGTACTACTCTCTCCCTTGCGTCTACCCCTTTATTTGCATTATTTTCATTTCAGTAATTTATATTATTTGCACTTTAGTCCTAGAAAACCAAAACAAACATTATATCATGTATATTGCCGTATTTGCAATTAAATCGCTATTTGATAAGCATTAGAGTCGACCTAATTCGTCCCTGCGAACGAACTTAATTATCATATATTACTTGGGACAACTGTACACTTGCAGTTTGTGGATCCACTATCTTTAGCATTTATTTTATAACACACAAGGACCCACCAGGGATCAGAGTTACTATTATATTGATATTATAATTTTTAGTCTAGGGAACTGCAAGATACGGAAGGATTATGAATCGTTTGAGCATTTATTTACCCTCACAGGTTCATAACAAAAGGAATGTGTGTATGCTTTCCGGTTGCACGACCTATTTGCCAAGTATGATGGATTTTATGTATATGTTTGAGATGAGAGAAAGAGTAGCCTGATGCATATAACATAGGTGTGAGAGTAAACCCATCATGTGCATGTGGGAGATTGAAATAAATTGTTTTGGGCCTGACCCATATTGTGGGTGCCCATAATGGGTTAGCCTGGCCAATGTGGTAGTTATTATTTGAATAACTAGTATATAAATAACTTCAAGAAAGTTATTTCAGATTAGAAAATCAGAATTCATTTTTCACGTTTCTTCTTTCTATTCTCTGCCTTATACTTGAGAGAAACAAAAACATCAAAATTCTTTCAAGATCTCATTAGCATATAATAGAAGATATAACGGCATTTAGGTTGTGGAATAACAATCTTCTTCGTCAAGTAAGTATATTCAACACCAGAAAGCATTTCGATTCTTAATTCTGCCTAAAGGTTTATCTAGAACCCTTTAAATTTTTAACAGTTCGAATTGCCAACAAAAGAAACCAATCAACTAATCCACCTCGGGTCACGGGGATGTACTCTAAGATTGGGATAACAACTCAAATTGTGGAAGAAACAAAAACTGAACATAAAGGCAAATCTTTACTTGGTAATCCAAAAGAAGTCCGGGATTTCATTTGGGGACTTAAGGTGGTACCGAAATTCAGAAATTTTGTTTAGAGGGCTTATAAAAACAATATACCATCTAATGAAAATAGATTCCAAAGGAAAATGATCACTAACCCTATTTGTGAGATTTGTAAAGATCAACTGAGAGTGTTGAGCATATTATGTTTCAATGTAGTTGGACAAGAGCAGTTTGGTTTTCATCTCCTTTGATTTTTATATCTCATAATGACTCTACCTCTTCAATATTCCAGTGGATCACTTATATTATGGAATATTTGAAGTCTAGAGCAGATACAAATAGTTATGTGGCTGAGATGGCTGCAAACATTGCATGGGTTATTTGGAAAGGAAGAAATTCCTTTGTGTTTAGTAATAAGTCCCCTGACCCACTGTTTACTATGAAGGAAGCTTTAAAGTCCAATGATGAGTATTTATTAGTTTATTGTAACATATATGAGGCTAAAAATTCAAACAAACTTATTGTGCTTGACACAAGCGAGATTATTAATAACCCAAATGCTGAGCCAGTCAATTTTGTATCATGTTGATAGTACTAGTACTTTACCATTATCTAAAACTGGCTAGTCCCCACCCCTAATTGGAGAAATTAAAGTAAATACTAATGTAGCATTTGATAGAACTAATTCTTATTCAGTTATTTCTTGCATTGTCAGGAACCATGAAGGTAGATTTTTCGAAGGAAATATGAGAAGGGGAGCATTGACACCTGTGGAGGCTGAAGCTTTATCTATCAAGCTTGTCGTGTTGCATCACAATTTTGAATGTAACCATTGAGAGTAATAGTGCTATTGTTGTAAATTCTCTTAATTGTACAAATGTTAAAACCCCGCATATTATTTCTCATTTGTGTAGGGATATTAAAGAGTACATAGGTACTCTTAGACTTAGATTTTCTTTTGTCAAAAGAAAAAAAATTGTGTGGCTGATTGGGCAGCCAAAAAAATGTTTAAAAAAGAAAAATTGTTTGGCTTGGATTGGTTGCAATCCCCCCCCCCCCCCCCCCCCCCCCCCAATTGGCAAAACTCCTATGTAATGACTATGATGCTAAAAGAGTAATGATATATACCACCCAAATTCATACCACCCAAATGTCACCCAGTGACGTGACGTGAATTAGTTGGTTAATCTATTAATATTGTTGATTTGATTAAAGATTTTTTACCAACCAAGTCATGCCACGTCATTGGGTGACATTTGGGTGGTATGAATTTGGGTGGTATATATCATTACTCATGCTAAAAACATCGGCTGATTTTATACTTTCTTTCATGAAGTATTTTTATTTGACTAAAATAAAAAAAGAAACATAAAATACAATAGATTCATAGGAAAAGGAACCCAAGAATGTCCATCTTCATGGAAAATATGAAATCTTATTTTGAGAGGGTTGAAGACAATACCAAGAAAGAGTGGGGGATAGACACCATGATTAAGAGGAAATCTACCTTTTTGATTCTTCCGAGCTGTCGTGCAAAAAGAGATATTATTCAAAGCTTCTTAATTGTAATCCAACCCTATGACTTGCACCCAAATTGGAGAAACATTAAGACTAATGCAGATTAAAGGAACCAGATCCTCCCACGTCTTAAGCAACACATGCAAAGCTTGCACAATTCTAGGCTAACGAAACCGAACCCTTTTGTAGTCGTCTCGGCCAAACAACTCCACTAAAAATGGTTGTCTAGAACTTCTTCGTTGTGCATTCCCTCCAAAATACCCCAAGAGTGATTTACGACTTTTTTGAAATCAATAATCATGACTCTTCCATGGCTGACTATGTGTGCTATGAACATGTATAGTTGCACCCCAAGTTCTTTAAGTGATGCCTTAACATTTAGGAAGAAAAGCTCTAGATGTTCAAGAACGTGTTTTTCCATATATGTAATGGATACCACATGATGGTCAAAGGATGCCATAGAAAAGGAAAAAGGAAAAAGGAAAATAAGATTATATAAGGAAGACGATGAGCCAACTTACTCCAGGTTTGGTATTTATATGGGAGATATTGGGAAACCGTAAGTCATAAATATAAATTAATGGCAAATCTCATGCAACCAATAGTTGAATTAGGGTTTATTATCAGAATATAAGTAGTATTATGTATCAAGATACGCAAGTAGAAAGAAAGTGAGAATATCACCTTGTTGTGTCGAATCTCACAGTCAGATAATCTCATTTAGTAGCATCTAACCCGGTGGTGACAAATAGTTAAATAAAAAGGATAGTGTGACCATCCGATATGTAAGGCCCTTATCTTACACCTATTCCTGTAATCAATTATCGTTTTCGAGACAACCTGTGGCATCATACATGTCACGCTTCCAGAGATAGTGGAAAATTAGACGAAACATTTTTTAGCAAGCCACGTAATTACAACAACATGTTTCTATCCCAAAATCTACATGGGATTCCTCCTACTTCCATGGAAATCAAAAGTTATTAACACTATCTTTTATGCTACTCTCCATTCCAACACCAACTATATGTCAACATAAAATCTCACCGTTGAACTACACTTGAACTACACTTTATAACATAAAAACTACAGCCTACCCACTCAATCTTGAACTTCGAAAATTTAAAGTTGATAAAGAAATTGATAATAGTAAAACGAAGGTGAACTGAGTGACTAAACATTAAAAATATAATCAAAAACGGAAGAGCAAAATAAGATAGTGATGTCTCCCTATTTGTGATGATTTAATTTTAGTTAAAGACATCATTTGTAGTGTTTTAGGAAGTCTTTTAGCCGAATTTTCTATGATTTATTGTATTTTCCTAGTTCTTGTCTTGATTTAATGATTTATTATTTTTAAACCATATATGGTTTAATTATTTATTTAATGTGAAACTTTAGAAATATATGGTAATTAATTAGAATCCAAGTCAAGAATAAGAGATATGGAAAGAAGATATGTATGGAAATAAAAAGATAAAGGAAAGAAATAATTAAAAGGTAAAGATAAAGTTGCCAAATAAATCTGAAATTCCCAGCCACGTTCAAATACGAGATCATAACTAAAGATTGGAATGGAATTTGGAGATGAGGTATGCACCAATTGATAGAGCTTTCCGAGACGATAAGTTTGCATATAAGGAGCGTATCAAACGGATAAGTATTAAAGGAGTTATGGTCAAAACAAATCAGCATCAAAATCTTACCTTATCCAGAATTTAGGGTTACGAATTAGAGTTGGGCTAGAAGTCCATTACTCTACTTATACCTTAAGAAAAACGACTAGGGCTTGCCTAAACACCTATAAATACACCCTCTTATCATATAAAAAATCTCCTTGCTCAACTCCAAGTATAGGCTTAGTACTTGCTTGTATTTTCTCAGTTTTAAATATTAGTTTAGTTATTAATTTATTATTCATCCTTAGAATCAATCTATTCATCAAGAAGCAAGTTGACCTATAGAGGAAGACAAGAGGCTAGAAGATTGAAGATTGACAACTCCTCTTCTACATCTCTCCTTCTCTATATTTAGGGTAATTAGCTATAGATTTATGCTCAACCATACTCTAAACTTTTATTCTGTAAGTTTTACTTTTATTGTTGGGTTATTATTTTGTCTTTAAATTCATAATACTATTTGTTATTTTAATTGATTTGAGCTTGGCGTATATTGTTATTATGTACTTTGATTTATTGTTTAAACCCTAGATTTGGCCAATCTTAGAATTATTCTTAGGTATTGACAACACCACATAATCGTCTAAGTAGTGACCCTACCTAGATAGCCATTAAGGTTTGATTTAATCACCAATCATTACTTAGGTTTCATTGGTAGTGGAGAGGTAGCTTAAGTCCATCCAAGCAGTGGTTAGGTAGAATTTAGAATCCTGGTTAATATATAATGCTCAATTCACCATAAGATTAGAATAACTTAGTAATAGACTCATATTAATATCCCTAATTTATTTGACTTACTTTCATATTTAGTTATCTTCATTCTTATTTAGTATTTATTTCTTATCAGATAATATTTCATCTTATTATATTTTATTCAAAACATCTAAATTTCTCTACGCTTATTGAATATAAGTAGATCTAACGGATTAAATCCCTGGGAACGAACTTGACTTATCATTAAAACTTGCAAACGATCTGTGATACTTGCAGTGAGTTCTGTGGTTCTCAAGGGTGTGTGACATTTATTATTATCTCTATTTATATCATTATTTTATCACACCTTTGCCACCACCAAATAGAAAGATCTAGTAAAAATACATAGTGAAATTTTAAAACTATGCATACATAAAATTGATCAACATAGATCAAACTTGATTCACCAAATATTACAACATTCAAAATTTACCAAATAATTTTACATTTTTTTTGTTCCAAAGGTTACTTCATATTAAACAAACAAGTTACAAAATCAACCAATCCCCGGGGGGAATTGATTCGTTAAGAACGATACTAGCTAACCTACTAGATTGCGCAAATAGATGCGAGCCATTCATGTTGCTAGAGAGCTTATGTTTGGCTATCTCGTTGGCTAGGCTATTCCTATCTCGACTTATCCATCAAAATATAGGGTTACATTTTTCAGCAATAAAGTAAATGCTTTTAATAATATTACAAACTTTAGGAATAGAAATAATTTTGTTTTTCTCTAAAGGAAGCATAATCACTTGGCAATAACTCTCTATAATAGCTCGTGATTCTTTAAAATCTCTCGCTACTACACAGGCTTTGAGAATTCCAAGCGCCTCTGCTTCTAATGGAAAATCAACTTTAATTTCCCAAGCATTATAATCTAGCACTCTTCCTTGATGATCCATGTTAACATAAGAAATAACAGCTCTTTTGTTATTATATGAGGCATCACAGTTTATTTTTATATAATTAATAGGATGGGGAATCCATTTTCTATCTTTCGTATGTATCTCTTTATCAAATTGTGCATCAGTACCCTTAAGTTGTGTTCTTAGAGCACTTATATCATTTATAGCCTTTATACCATTTATATCATTTATAGCATTTGTAGTATTATTATCCTTCAGTAAAGTATTTACATCCTTAGGATAATTCGCATTTTGGTAATCATTCCATTCTTTTTTAGCCTTTTCAATGACCTGTAGTGGCTCTAGTTTAATAAATCTATATTTCTTGTCATTTCTCGCCTTCCAGATGCACCATAAAAGGGTGCATATTTGTTCCAGAAGTGACTTATTATCCAGCTTTTGCTTCTTTATATCATCAATTAAACTTACCATCCAGTTTGTCTAGTCTAGTAGACACTTGGTTGCAAGTATGTAAACTGAAAGGTGAGGCAAACCAGATAACTCTAGTCCATTCACAATTAAGCAATAGATGTTCAGGTGTTTCAACCTCCTTATTGCAAATATCACATAATGGTGTTTTAATAACCTTTTTCTTGTAAATATTTTCATTCGTAGGGTAATAAGTTTTTAAGTACTCGCCACATGATTTTTTTTATCTTTGGAGCTACTTTTAGATTCCAAATCAGTTTCCATATACTCGTATCCACATTATGAGAAGAGTTAGTTTTAGAGTTGATTATACTCGGCTCTTCTCTATCTTTATTTTCCTTCAGGATTTGATAACATTTCTTAACAGTAAAGTTACCATTTATATCTTTATCCCAGATAGGAATATCACTTCCTCCTGAGTAAGGAATAAAAGTGTTGGTAATTATATCAGCTATAGGGTTGTCAAATTCTTCATTAATAATATCAATTTTCCATTTACGATCTTCATGATTTATAAGATCACTTACTTTCATTGCATTTCCTTTTTTTGGTTTGATAACCTCATTTTGATTATGAATCCATTTATCAGTATAAAGGTTGATATTATAACCATTACCTAATTTCCATTTAAGATCATTTTTGATCATATTCTTACCACACATTAGACTTCTCCAACCCCAAGAGGGTGAGTTTCCTAATTGTGCTTCAATAAAGTCAGAATTTGGGAAATATTTTCCTTTTAATACTTTGTAAAGGAGTGATTCCTGTTTATTAATAAGGTTTCAGGCCTGTTTACCTAGTAATGCAATATTCATAAGGTGTAAATCTCTAAAACCTAAGCCACCAGAGAATTTACTTTTAGATAAAGAGTTCCAATTTTCCCAATGAATTTTTTCTTACCATTGCTTCCCCACCAGAAATTAGAATTTTGTGAGTTAATAAGGTTACAAATATTTTGAGGAATAAGATATGAGGACATGTAATAGTTGGGTAAACTTTGTATAACAGATTTTATTAACACTTCCTTCCCAGCAACAGATAGAAAAAGGTTTTTCCAGTTTCCTATTTTTTGCAAAGTTTTATCAACAAGAACATTTAAATCCTTAACTTTAGATCTTCCCCATTCAGTGGGGAGGCCTAAATAATTTCCTAAGTTATTAGCAATAGGCATATTGAGTTTATTAGACAAGAAAATTTGTAAATAATGTGGAGTATTGGGGCTAAACTTAACACTACACTTGTTAAGGTTTAATTTCATACCTGAAGCATAGCTATATATTTGTTGATAACATTGTTAAAGCTTTCAATCTCCTGATTATTAGCTTTCATAAAGAATATGTTGTCATCAGCGAGTAATAAGTGTGAGACAGGGGGGCATGTTTCGCTATTTTAATACCTTCCATGAGATTTTCTTGTTTTTTATCGTTAATAAGTGTGGATAGTAGTTGGGTAGTTAAGGAAAACAGTAAAGGAGATAATGGATCCCCTTGACGTCAGTCACGTTATGGTTTCTCTAAATCCAACGGGCTACCATTTATTAACACGGCATATGAAACCGAAGTAACACACCTCATAATTTTATCAATCCAATTTATATCAAAGCCCATCTTAATCATAATGTCTTGAAGACAATCCCACTCAACATTCTCATACGCTTTTTGTATGTCAGTTTTGATAGTCATAAAGTTGATAAAGTTGATAGTTTCGTGAGCCACCATCGTGTTCTCTTGAATGTGCCTTCTAGGTATAAATGTCGATTGACTTTCGTCAATTAGCAAATTTAGTACCGGTTGCATCCTATTCACGAGAATCTTTGCAATGATTTTATAAATAAAATTGGAGCAACTAATAGGGTGATAGTGTTTGATACAAGTAGGTTTCACTACTTTAGGTATTAATGAGATGAAAGTTTTATTAATATCTTCTAAAGAGCCACCATTGTACCAAAAATTGTTAATAACTTTAATAACATCTAACTTAATAATATCCCAATATTTTTTGTAAAAAATTCCCGGGTATCTATCATGTCCAGGGGCTTTGTTAGCTCCTAGTTCACTAATAGCTTTCTCAGTTTCATGGATTTCCAATTTCTTAGTCATATTATTATTCATAGTCTCAGTAACCATGTGTCTAATAATAGAGGTGATAGGTTCATAGTTTATTTGGCCTACTGTTTTGAAAATAGTATCAAAGTAACTTTTAATCTCATTATTAATATCAGTGTAAGTATCAACCCATTCACCATCATCTTTATTAAGTCTCATGATTTTATTAACCTTTCTTCTTTCTTTGGTATAGGCTTGAAAAAACGAGGAGTTTTTATCCCCATGTTTAAGCCAGAGATTTCTGGATCTCGAGGCCCAAAAGTCTTCTTCTTTTTTCCAGATATTCTCAACTTTTTTGATAATTTCATTATATTTATCCCAACATTTGGTATTGGGATCATTAAAAATAGTTTCAAGATCACTCACATATTTATCTATCATTTTTTATTGTTATTAAATTTCAGTTTACTCCACCTAGTAAGGAGAATTTTACATTTCTCCAGCTTAAAGATGAGAGGGTTACGAATATGCCCTGGGTTATTATTTTTAAGATTCCACACCTTTTTAATAATTTCAAGGCATTCAGCTTCTTCAGTCCAATTATTTTCGAAATAAAAACTTCTATCTTTTTTAATGTGATCATCATTCATATAGAGTATTTGGGGCGAGTGGTCAGACCCTATAGCAGGTAGTAGATCTACCCAGGCTGTAGAGTAAAGTTCACCCCATTTTTATTACAAAAAGCTCTATCAATTAATTTTTTATCATATCTTCATTTGATCTTTTGTTAGACCACGAGTATTTACAACCTTTACTAATAATTTCCTCAAGATTATTGTGTTTTATGAAACCATTGAATCTATTCATAACTTTATTAGTAATGTTATTACCTCATTTTTTATCAGAACAGAATCTAATGTTATTAAAATTGCCAATTAACATCCAAGGTTCATTATTAACTGGTTTACAGGTATTATATTTCTTTAGGCATTCTTCTTTGTTTTTATCCAAGGGGGCCCCATACACAAATGTAGTAAAGAATTCATTCCCATTCTCTTTTATCCTACAATGTATGTGATTGTTAGACTTATTCATAATTTCAATATTTATATTATTCTTAATAAAAATAGCTAAACCTCCACTAATACCTATGGGTTCCACAGTATCAAGTAAGGTCATATTAATAATCTTTTCTAACTTTTTAACAGTAATATAGGGGTTTTTAGTTTCCAAAAGAAATAGTACCTGAGGCTGGTATTTAGCAACAAAACCAGCTAGGGTCTGGACTGTCAAGGTGTTGCCAATACCTTGACAGTTCCAGGAAGCTTGTATCATTGAGACTTTTGGGGTTGATATGGGTCAACCCCGCAAACCTCTTCGTTAGTAGCCACCTCCTCCTTCTCAGCATCGTTATCATTATCTTGTTTATCTTCTTCGCTATTATCCATCTCATCTTGTTCACTTCTTACACTCTCTTCTGTTGAGAAGATATTCTTAGTAATTTTTCGATGTGCCCAGATATATTGATGTCTCTTCTCATTGACTTTCGTATTGATATATTTGCTCAATCTCACACTCTCGCCTTAATCAGAAACCTTTTATTAGAGTCATCCTCTCTTCTTCGTGAGGTTTTGATTTTGTTAATTGCATTCTCTGTACTACAGTCTTTGAAAAGGTTGTGAAAAGCCGAGTAAGATTCATTACTAATTCTTGTAGTGTTGATTGGTGTGGTGAATTCATTCTGTTTATGGAGGTTTTCTATCTGGTTTGAGGTTGAGATGGTGATAGGGGTAGGCTGTGGATTAGGGTTGAAGTGAATTAGGGATTGAGGACTAGAGTCAACAGTGTAATCTGATGAGTTATTAATTTGTTTCGTAGTTGAGTTAGAGGTGTTTGGGCTGGAGATGTTTTTGTTATGTGAGAAGATAACGTTTGGGCTTGGAGTTTTATTAGTTGGGCTTTTGTAAGTGCCGAAAGTAATATTCAGGTTTTAGGCTTTTGGGGTATGAAATTTGTTAAACATTTCTTTTGCCACGTTGGCAAGTTTTCCTTCTTTCTCTTTGTACTCAGCCGATGTTTGTTTTTTCTCTACTTCAACCTTATTAGCCATAACAACCATTCCACTATCTCTCTTCTCTTTGTGTTGTCCTTCATCCGCGTAGTGGTGTCCTATTTTGTCTTTCATAGGTGAATTCGTACTGAATTCAAAAATAGCGTTGGTACCTTCCTTCTCGTTACCGTTTCTGTCACCGTTACTGTGTTTACTCGTGTTGAGTTGATTCAACTCAAGGTTTGGCTCGTTGCCACCATTGTTATGGAGTTTAGCTTTGTTTCTTCTCTCAAATTCGTAAGTATTCTTTCTTACTGTAGCTTCGTTGACCTCTCTTAATACGAATTTAGGGGTTGGGCCACGGGTTGAGACCTTGATCCACGCTCCGATTTTGGGTGAGATTTTAGGGTTTCGACATTTAGATTCCTCATGCCCAAAAATCCCACACACATAACATACTTGACCAATGTTTTCATATTTAAATTTGATCCAGGTAGCCTTATCCTCCGATTCCCAGTAATTTATACCTGCTATTAAGGGGTTCTTGATGCTCCAATCAACCCTGAGCCTAGTGATAGAATTTTCATTGATTTCAATTGTATCTGGTAGTTCTATTTGATGAACTTTACCAAAGTAAATAAACATCTTTTCAAGGCATTTTGTAGTTAGTAATGTAGTAGGGATACCCGATAGCTGTAGCTACAGGGTGGTGTTGATAACTGACTTGTTTTCTCTATTTTCATACTTGTTGACAGCTAGGTGTTTTTCTTGGATAGTCCAAGGTCTTTGCTCCCAAATCTTCAACCTATCTTCCTCATTTCCACATTTGATAATGAAGGTATTTTCTCCACATTTTTCAGTTTCAACTGTATTTTTTAAGTTCCAATACTTGTTGATATGGTTTTTGATATAGATATGATTTGTTTTTTCATTGTGGAGCAATTTAGCTATGAGTTTGAACTCGTTAGCTTTTCTATAGATAGTGTTATTATCCGGAGAGATTACTAACACTTTGTTCTTTGCTAGGGGTTGTGAAAAAGCATAAAAATCTATTGGAAGAATGAACTCTAAGTGAGAAGGAAGAGATCAAAGGAGAGGAAAAAACAAGAAGGAAAAAGATGGGAAGCTAATATCTTAGAGATTTTAGAAGTGGTAGAGATATTAGATAGGAATTAGCTTAAATTATTATTTTTGAGATAGGTTTGGGTGTTTGGAGAAAAAGAGTTTGAGTGAGAATTTTATATTTTTGCTTACTGCTTTAATTTTACATAGTACTTCTTTCTTTCCGTTATAATATATACTAGTACTAAAATCGAATAGGATAAAATCTCTGTACATTAATAAATATAGCAACATTTAACATTACAAAATATTACGTAGAAGTGTCGACACTTTCATACTCATTTTCTCACATACATACGCAATTCTTCCATCTTCTCCTCTTCATTCTCCCAAATTTCTTTATTATTATGTCGACATCAACAGAAACCCACGCCAACTCCCTATACTACTCCCCTACCCCACAAATATTTGCCCCTTCAAGAACCCCAGAAAACATACTCACGATCATTCTTTACCTCGTACTCAATAAGAATTCGTGTGAACTTACATCGAGTTTGGAGTTATATTAAATATACACATATATACTTATATGTGTTTGTGGGGTTTGTAATTGAAGAGACAGAGAGAGCCATGTCATTCATTGAGGTGAGCTCTTCCATAACTTTTGTAAAAAAAACACATTTTTATTTCCCCTTGCCAATTTTGTCTCGAAAATTGTGATTTTTAATGGGTTTATTTTGTTGTTTTGTGGGTGTTTCTAGGATCTGTTGACTTTGCTTTCTTTGGATCAATTTAGGGAAAAGACTCGAACTTTTTCAGGTAAAATTTGCTAGAAATGAAGGCAATTTGAATGTTTAAATTTTGGGGTTTCGCATGTGTATTCCTAATTCTAAGTTCATGTTTTCAGTTTAGAGCAAGTAATTGTGTATGCAAAAAGTTTTTCTTTCTTGATGTCAAATAAAGTAGTAATGTTTGAAGCTTATAAATCCAAAATTCATTTATCTTTTCAACTTGATTGCTCACTTTTAAACTTTGGAATTTTGTAATAAGATGTTACGGCTAAAAAAGACTCAGATTTTGATTAAACATTGATTCTTCTTTTAATTGCATGCTTGCCTAACAAATCGATTTCAGTTCGTGACAATATGGATAGCAGAAAGATACACACTATATAACCAAAAGTGTAAATTGCACCATTGATCATTGTGCTATTCCCGATAGCCAAATAGACCCCTTTTTCAAAATTCACCAAATTCAGCCTTGTGGAGGGGTTGTTTTGCAAAATTATTAATCATGAATAACACAGGTATATATGCTACTTTTTGAATTTTGATACCCAGTTAGATCTGGGTGATTCATATAATCCAGTTTGTATGTTATTGCTAGATAATTATTGTTCTTTCCTTTTAATCTTCCAATTAGCTAATAAGTTTCAAAATCTTTTGATTCTTGGGGATCAAATAGATTCTGTTGTGCAGAACTTGTCAAACACAAACTGCTCTACAACGACAGATTTAAAAAACTGCCGCGACGAATCAGCGGCACTTCCCCTAAAATTAATCGGAATCGCATCAATTCTCATAGCCGGCGTGTTCGGAATCGCGATTCCACTAATCGGGAAACGGCGACGTTTCCTCCAAACAGACTCCAATCTTTTCGTAGCCGCTAAAGCCTTTGCAGCTGGTGTCATTTTAGCTACCGGTTTTGTCCATATGTTACCCGATGCAACCGAAGCTTTATCTGATCCGTGTCTTCCGGAAATCCCCTGGACAAAATTCCCCTTTTCAGGTTTCATCGCAATGATGTCAGCATTAGCTACTTTACTCGCTGATTTTATCGGGACACAATACTACGCGCGTAAACAAGAGCATGTACATGATCTTATGGACCCCGCGTCCACGTCAGATATTCGAGAAAATTTGCTTGGAAATAGCGAAAAGGTGTTTGGAGAGGAAGAAGATGGAGCTATGCATATAGTGGGTATGCACGCTCACGCAGCTCATCATCGACATAATCATAGTCAAGAACAAGGAGCGTGTGAAGGGCAAGATAGTCATTTACATTCACATTTGCATTCACACTCGCATGGTTTTGCATCTGACGAAGAACATGGTGAAGGTGGTGCGAGGCATATTGTAGTTTCACAAGTTCTTGAGTTAGGGATAGTATCACATTCAGTTATAATTGGGCTTTCACTTGGAGTTTCGCAAAGTCCGTGTACTATAAGAACATTGATAGGTGCGTTATCATTTCATCAATTCTTTGAAGGATTTGCGTTAGGAGGGTGTATATCGCAAGCTCAGTTTAGGACGTTACAATTGAGTTTAATGGCGTTTTTTTTCGCGATAACAACTCCTTGTGGAATAGCTGTGGGAAGTGGTGTTTCGAAGTTTTATAATCCGAATAGTCCGCGAGCTTTAATCGTTGAAGGAATACTTGATTCTATATCGTCTGGAATTTTGATTTACATGGCTTTAGTTGACTTGATTGCGGCTGATTTTTTGAGTAAGAGAATGAGTTGTAATGTAAGGTTGCAAGTTGTGTCTTATTTCGCACTCTTTTTAGGAGCTGCTTCTATGTCCTCTCTGGCTTTATGGGCTTGATTTTATTTTGTAGATGTATGTAATTCTCTCTCTTTTTTTTTTTTTTTTTAAGATGATCAAGTTTATGAAAAGGGGATCGTGTTTATGTGTATTGCTTTGTTTTTTCAAATGTTGGATATAGTTTTTGCGTGTTTGGTTACTCATTTCGAGTAGCTGTTATAGGTTTAGAGAAACTAATTTGCACATAGGAATGAAAATCTTTTCATGATGATTTTTCCCTGTGTATATTAGTATATTAGGGATAGAGTCGCAGTCAATAATTCGCTTGGAGTTTCACGAAGTTCATGCACTGTTAGAACCTCTTTGAAGGTCTTGCTTTTGGTGGGTGCATTTCCCAGCCATAATTTAGGGCACTTAGATTAGAATTTTATTTGCCATAACAGCCCCTTTAGTAAATAGATGTTGAGATTAGTGTTTCAAAATTCTATTATCCCAATAGCCCATGGGCCACATGCTTGTTTAAGGAAAAGGAAAAGCCTACTCTTTTATTACCATATACATACAATATATACATATATCGTAACCTTCCCTATGTCGAACATTACAACCAAATAATACTTTACAATCCCAAAGTGTGTAGTTGAAGGTATATTAGAGTATATGTACGGAATGGCCGACATATGAGATGAGGACCACCTTATAACTCACTTGTTTAATCCTTGCGAATGACTCCCTCTTGCATTTAAACTTCAACATCTTTGGTACCTCTGTACAATATACATGAACACTTCAAAATGAGATATTATTTATGCTTGTGCATCCCACATTCGAGAGCCTTAAGATTTTTAGGGTTCTTTCACACGTGTTCTAAGTTTACTGTAACGGCAAAATCATGTATGCATTTTTGCGACGTTTTCATTTTTCATGCCCTATATGAGTATCTTTACATATTTGATGGCCTTGAGGGCCCTTTCCCTGTTTTAGCTGGTTTCATGCATTTTTTTGAGTAGTTGTGGTTATTTTAGGGAAACTTCATCCGATTGATAGAGATTTTCATATGGAAGAAGAGTGCCCCGATTCTAAACCTACTATACAGAGAAGAAAGCTCGTGAACCTGAAAGATTAGCTAAGAAATGAAAAGTTTAAGAAGTTAAGCCTAATCTAAGTTCCAAACCTACGCTAAGAAGTCATAAGCACAAGAAGAAGTATCATATATGTCCCACTAAGACACTAAGATGCACCGCGGTTAAGAAGTTGGTGTATCACGATGTGGCACAAAGCCAAAGACAATAGGAACCTAAGATTTGAAGATCAGAGTCACCAACCATTCAGGTATATACCCGTGTCGGAACCATGTGTCGAGCATTATAAATACGAGTACTTACCCATTTTTAGATACCTAAGATCACATTATAACAATCCTATCTTGGGTTGGAAGAGAAAAACCCTAGATTTATCCTCTATTTTTTTCATTTTTTGTGATTAAAGCAAGCATTTCATTCCAGCTGAGCAAGCTTAAATTTTAGATCTATATTAAGGTATTTACTTATCTTTACTAATTAGATTTATTCTTGTGATGAATTCAATTCTAGTTATGAGCTAAAATTCTTGTATAGCGTGGGGTTGGATTGAGATATGTTCCATATAATATGTGTGGTAGTTATTTATTATTGGGACCATATGTGGATGTTTAATTCCCATTTAGTGGATTAACTCGTTTATATCATCTTGTTAAAATATCTACTAGGGGAGTGGCCATACTTTGAGTACTCGTAGCCTTTGATATTCTTCTATGGGAAGGTCAATAGTGTGGGAAGAATTTTTAACATATGCTCTTTGTGACAGACCAAGTTTCCTTTGACAACGGCACCTACCAATTTGAATGCCAAAGAGTAATACATTGGAGAAATGAGTCTTTCATGTCAAAATTTTGTGATGGATTTCTATTGGTGTCATCCAACAGAATGTTGTTACATACTAGAAATATATCAGCGACTTAGAAAAAGGATGATGAAACTTTTCCCACTGGTCTTGAGGTAAACACACTAGTCAAACTTGTTACCCTTGTAGTCTTGAATTACAAATTTCATTCTTTACCAATTTTTATTCATTTGTTTACAATGCTATGCTTTACTAAAATGTTTCTGAATCTTTTGGTTTACATTTTTTATGGGGATCAAATAAATTCTACAGTGCAGAAGTTCTCAAACATATGTTGTACTACAACGGCAAACTCAAAAGGATGTCATAATGGATCATCGACACTTTTCCTCAAATTAATAGGAACCAGATCAATTTTTATTGCGTAAGTGTTAGAAAAATCGATCAAACTAAAATGCGGAATAAATAAATAGATCGAAAAAAGTAATGATACCTTCGGCCATTGATGTCTCAAGAAACTTTTCCTTATGTTTTGTTCTTCCAAACTCTCAAGCATTCAACTATAGATGGTGTATAATTTTTGTGTGAATGAATTGAGTTTAGGGACCAAAACTCTAGTTTATATAGCCAAGCTCCCATCAAACTTTTTAATGGCAATGAATTACTAGTTGTTACAACCTTTCATTTGCAAATGGTTAATAAAAAAGTGTTACAACTTTTCATTTGCATAAGTTTAATGAAAAAATCATTAAGATAAAATTAGTGTATGGATTAATGTTGGATCATGAAAAGCCAAAAGTTATAAGTTTATTTTATTCAACAATTTCAAATAAAGACAAATAAAATAAAGAGCTAATTACCATATACACCATAGGAGGTAAGTATATTGACTATAAAAGTCACACACCAAAAACAAGCAACCAAAAGACAAAACTAACCTTTTCCAATTAAAAAAAAAAAAAAAAAAAAAACAATATACACACGGAACGTCTGATAACAAAAAACACAAAACACATACAAACACACAAATACACACAGTAAAAAAACACGCACAAACACACACTTGAGAAAAGAGCGGAGAAGATCAGCGAAAAATAAACCAAAAAAAGCGTAGAATCAACACAGAATCGAAGCCGAATCTCAACGAAACACGAAGATTTAGCAAACACAAACAAATAAAAGGAAATTCAACCGTAAAAAGCTAACAAAAATCAACAAAAATCAACAAAAAAAAAAACAAAAAAAAACAAAAAAAGGTAACACAGTGATTGAGAATGGTGTTATGTTTATTTTCAGATTATTTGCGTATATAGAGTAGCATTTGATAATTAGATAAGAACACATGCATTTCCGAGATGAATATATGAACTAGGGTTCGAAAATTGAAAAAAAATCAACAAATACGGATGAATATGTGAATCTAAACGAATATAAGTGTGAATATATGTGTGTAATTGCGAATAACATGAATTCATATGATTATTTATGTGTATAGAACAAAAATTGTTAAATAAAGTGAAAGATTAGTGTAAATTGAATGACGATGGACTTATTAGTGATCATTGAGCAAAATAAGATGTTATAACAGATGAACAGTGTTATGATTATGTTCATAGAAGATGAAATAGTGAAATTTATCTGGAATTTACAGTTAAAAATGTAATTTACAGTTCATAGCAGATATAGTTGTAGTTTGACTGTGAATGAACTGTAATTAATGATTAATTGCTTAGTTTGGAATAAACTGTGATTATTGTTTAAGTTTAGATTAAACTGAAATTATAGGAATAACAATTAAACTGTTAGACTGAGTTTAGATGTGTACTGTAATTGGAAATATCACTTAATCTGTAGATGATGATGATTGATTAAGTATTTGAAGTTTAAATCTGATGATATCTGTACTAGATTAAGTGATTAATGCATATGAGATTAAGCTGTAGTTATTTGGTGGGAAAAATCCCACCAAAAAACAAACACTAAGAAAGATAATTCAAATGAAATTTTTTGGGAGGGAATTCTGAACAAAAAAAGTCAAATGCCACTTGACTTTATTCATATATATTTGGTGGGAATTATCCCACCAAAAGAAACATATAAAAACAACAGGGAAACATGATGGGATTGTAAAAAAAGTTAGTGAAATTTGGTGGGATATCAAACACAAAACAGAATAAACAACAACATATACTTGCATATAACTTACTTTCATATATTATTCACTTGCATATATTATTCAGTTTCATATGCATTATTCAGTTTCATATGTATTATCCAGTTTCATATGTTACTTTATGTTTAATATTTAGTGGGATTCAGTGTATAATATATTGTGTAACTTTAATAACAGGTACCATGAGTAAAAGGTACAGATCCGCACTAGACGGAATGTTCCAGATTCTTAAGCTACCAACAGTGACAGCAGAGCACGTAAAAGCGTGCAAGAAACTCCCTTTCTACCTTTTAATCAAAGAAATCTACAGAATTGCACAAAATGGTAGATTAAAAGGTATGAAGGGGAAACCAAAAGCATTGAAATTAATTGAGGACTGTTATGACAAAGGCAAGAAGGCTTTTGTGTTTCGAGGGAAAAGCGTAAAACTTACATCAAAAGATGTGAGATTAATCTTAGGAGTTGAAAGTGGAAATGAGCCACTGAAAAAATTTACAAAAAGCCAAGTACAAGGAGAGGCTTGGTACAAAAAGATGTTTCTTGATGAAGAGAAACAACCTTCAAATAAAACAGTAAAAGATTTGATCAACGAGGTACTAAAAAAAAAGAAACCAAGAGAAGAAGATCTCGAACAGTTCGCCAGATTGATGTGTATGATTAGTCTACACACTTGCTTCTTCCCAGCAGCTGCAGGAAGGATAGACTGGTGGGTTCTAGGAATATCTGCGGATTTACAAAGAATTAAGGCTTACGATTGGGCCTCAACAATGGAACGTAAGTTAATGGAAGGGATTGATGAAAACACAAAAGGACACATAAGTGCACCATTCTGTATACTACTGGTAATTATTCTCAACTGATATATTTTTTAATGAATTATTTTTGACTGATTTTTGACTGATTATGATTCACTTTGCAGCCATTCTTCTTCGAGCATATACAAATGTGGAAGCCTTCTGAAAACAAAGCATACCCGAGGATACTCAGATGGCTAAAGACATACAAGAAAGGATGCTTCAAAAAGAAATTTTTAGACAAGATCAAAAATGAAAAGGTAAAAAAAATCAATAATAGAAACTCAAGTAGAAAATGAAACTTGAATTATTTTTAACAATTTTCGATATACAAATGCAGGTGAATCAGAAGGAACTTGTGATCAAACAATATGAAGAAAAGAAAATAAAAGCTTACCTTGAAAATGAAGATGATGAAGAAAGTGAAGAGGAAGATCAAGAAGAAACTGAAGATGGAGAAGAAAGAGAAAGAGAAACAGAAAGTGAGGGAGATGAAGAAGAAGAAGAAGAAAATGAAGAAGAAAATGAAGAAGATGAAGAAGAAGCAGAAGAAGATGAAGAAGAAGAGGCAGAAGATGCTGAAATCGAATTGACAGAAGAGGAAGCAAGAAGACAAAAAGAGTATGATGAAATTTACGGGTTTTCGTGGCATACAGAAGAAGAAATGACGCTAGCAGAAATTCTCGCGCAAATAAAAACGAGTCAAAATGATATGATTAATAAAACTATAAACGAGACAATCAAATATGGAAATAATTTCCAAGGAAGTGTCACCGAAAAAGGAGAAAGTTCCAAAGTGCAGGCAGGTTATGACCCGGAACTAGCATTTGACTTAGGACTAGATGATAGCACACAGGAAAAAGAAGGGGACAAAGAGATTGAAATGAAGAAAAAACTTGAAGAAGTTGAATGTGAAAACAAACAACTAAAAAAAGATAATACGCAAGTGAAAAAAACACTTGAAGTACTTCAGGTGGAAAACAAGAAACTGAAAGAAGAGAATAAAAAAATGAAAAAAAAGATGGAAGAAATGAGGAAATTACAAGCTAATCGAGAAAATGAACTGAATTTAGAGATGGACAGAGTTAAAAAAGAATTAGAAAAATTAAAGGAAACGCGTAACCGAAGAGTAAGCTTCAAGCTAGATAAAGAGAAGGGAAAAGAGCAGATGGAAATTGAGGAAGGTAGAAAACAGATGGAGATTGAGGAAAGTCAGTTTGAAGAAGATGAAGATATGATGGATTTAGAGGTTGAGATGGAAAAACTTAAAGAAACAGAGATGATGGAGGAAAATAGACAAGAGAGCTGGGTAAATGAAAATGAAACAATTATGGAACCTGATATGGGTGAAGAAAAAACTGAAGAAATGATGGAATATGAGAAAGTTGAAAAAGAAAATCAAAAAATGATGGAAAGCCAGATGGTTGAAGAAGATGAAGAAATGGTTGATGAAGGAACTAAACAAGAAGATGATGACTATGAACTTGAAGTAAGTTGGACAACCAGTGAATCTGAAACAGAGAAAGATACAACAGAAGTTCAAAGCAGAAGATCATCACTACTGAAATCACCAAACTCAATGGTGAAAAAAATAAAACAAGATGATAGAGTAGGTAGGAAAAAGAAAATATCGGATGATTATGTCACAGACCCGAAACTAAACGAAGAAGAAGATTGGGTAGAGGTTGAGGGGGTGAAATTTATAATTCCAAAACACAAAGTATGTGATTATGATGACTATTATATGTTATGTGTTTATGGAAAAGGAAAACCAAGACAAACAAAAATTTGGGAAGATGAGGAAAACAATTGTGTTTATGTAGAAGAAGTAATGGAAGTAGCAAGAGATGGAAGATTAACACATAGCGTAAGTTTTTTTTTTAAAAAAAAAAAATTATAAATACACAAAGTTAACACAAAAAATGTAAGATTATTAATATTTGTTTTGTAAAAATTGTAGTTGATTGAAGCAATGCTAAAGATATGGAAGAGGGACAGGAAAGAACAAATGTTAGAAAGCTTGCCCACAAATGCTATGGTAAGAAGAAAAAAAAGACAGTTTGTGTTTGGTGGGAAAATTCCCACAAAAACAAAACAGTTTCTGTTTGGTGGGAAAATTCCCACAAAAACAAACCAGAAAAAAAAAATGTTATTTGAATTAAACTGTTTGGAAAAATAAATTGACAAATTGTTATTTGAATATACAGGAATTGAGGAATCAATTTAAGTGGGATGAGCTAGCAAAGAAAGTAGGAGATCCTTTCATAAAGTGCTATACAGAAAAAAAATACACAATAATTCCTATCGAAACAAAACATGGGAATGGAACTTTGTGGACCCTACTTGTGTTGGACAGAGATCAGAATGAATTTGTACATTTTAACTCAATGCCAGATGAAACGGATAAAATGGCAGGTGGGAAAGCAAGAGAAAATGCGAAAAAAATGTACGAGTATTTGACAAACAAGATCAGAATTCAACAAAAAAATGAAAAAAAAAACAATATTGAGCAAGTGCCATTGATTGATGTGCATGTAAACCATGGTAGTACAAGATTAGCAGATTCAGGGGCGTATATTTTACTATATACAAACGACTTATTTAAGAACCATCCAGTATACAGATCATACACTACAAATGCTGCACAAGATGTTAAAAGATACATTTCAAGAACATTATGGACAGACGAATATACGATACCTAAGGTACAAAAAATCTGATTTAAAACTAGAAGTTGTAGCTTATATATTTAAAATGTATATTTACAGGTTCAACGAGATGAAGGAACGAGTAGTAGCGCTCCAGCAACTATTGAACCATCAACATCAGGACAAAAAAGAAAAAGGGCAAAAAGGGAAAAGCCAAAAGTTAATCTACTCAGAATCCAAAGGCCAAGATTAAACAGAATGTAAAAAAATATGAAATGGATTTTCAATAATATAATATATAATAATATTTGATTTCTTTATGCAGTTTCACACCAGAATGTCCAAGGAGAAGTTTGAGAATTAGACTAATGGAAAGACCGGATTTGAGAGATGACACAGTAATAGAATTTTCAGATAGTGAAGAAGAAGAAAAAGAAGAAAAAGAAGAAAAAGAAGAAAAAGAAGATGAAGGAAAAACAACAGAAGAAGAAAAAAATGAAGAAAGAGTAGTAGAACAAGCAGAAACAGAAGGAGAAAAAAACGCAGAAAGAGAAGGAGAGACAAGGGCAGAAAAAGAAGGAGAAAAAAACGAAGAAACAGTAGTAGAACAAGCTGGATCAGAAGGAGAAAAAAGCGCAGAAGGAGAAGGAGAAAAAAGGGCTGAAGAAGAAGAAATAAATGAAGGAGAAAAATTAGAAGAAACAGAAGAAGAAGAAGAAGGGAAAAGTGAAGAAGTAGAAAAAAGAACAGAAGAAGAAGGAGAAAAAAGAGCAGAACCAGAAGAAGGAAAAACTGAAGAAGAAGAAAAAAGAGCAGAAGCAGAAGAAGAAGAAAAGAATGAAGTAGGAGAAAAAAGAGCAGAAGAAGAAGAAGAAGAAGAAGAAGAAGAAGAAGAAGAAAATGAAGAAGGAGAAGAAAATGAAAAATAAATATTATATCACTACTTTTTATGATTTCAGTTTTATGTTTATTGTTATTTTTGAATGAAGTTGTTATTGATGGTAAAATTGCACTACTTTATATTAAGTTGTTTAAGATGTTATTTTAATTGTCTATTTCAGTTAAATGTTGTGTATTTCAAATGTGATGGTAGTTGTTAGTAGTTGATATATAGAATCTATCAAAATAGCAGCATACAAAAATTCCCACGAAAATAAACAGTTAGGGTGATGTTAAATTTGGTGGGATACTTAGTTTGGTAGGATAATGAATTTGGTGGGATGTTCAGTTTGGTGGGAAAAATCCCACAAAATAACCACATACAAAAAACCACAAAAAAAGATGAAAAAACAAAAAGGAATTGTCATAACAAAACTAAAATTTAATGATAAGAATAGGATGTTTAATTTTTAGAGCAAAAAATGTACAAAAACAACACTAAGAAAAAAAAAAAATCAAATAGAGAAACAAATTTTTTTTTTTTTTTTTTTTTTTTTTTTTGTAGTTGGTGTGATTCGAACCAAGATCAATAGGCAAGTGTATAGCTTATGCATGGTCTTTTTGACCATTGTGCTCAATGAGCTTCCGTTTATGAACTTTACAATCAATATACTTATTATGGGGATCATTGTATGAAATCATATCAATATATTAAAAAAGTTAAAGTTGTTGTTTAAGTTAAAGGTAGTTGAATGTAGTTGAATGAACAAACTAAACTAGTATCATACTAGTTAGTTAATCAAAAATGAAATTAAATTACTAGCCAAGGATTTGATGAAACAAACTAATTATAGAGGTTAAAACCGAGTCAATGAATAGGAATCCAAAATGACTCTACTATGAAATAGAAACAAAAAAAAAACTACTACTATACTACTTACTTTAGGGAGAAAAAAGATCCCACCAAAAGAGAGAAACAAATTTTTTTTTTTTTTTTTTTTTGTAGTTGGTGTGATTCGAACCAAGATCAATAGGCAAGTGTATAGCTTATGCATGGTCTTTTTGACCATTGTGCTCAATGAGCTTCCGTTTATGAACTTTACAATCAATATACTTATTATGGGGATCATTGTATGAAATCATATCAATATATTAAAAAAGTTAAAGTTGTTGTTTAAGTTAAAGGTAGTTGAATGTAGTTGAATGAACAAACTAAACTAGTATCATACTAGTTAGTTAATCAAAAATGAAATTAAATTACTAGCCAAGGATTTGATGAAACAAACTAATTATAGAGGTTGAAACCGAGTCAATGAATAGGAATCCAAAATGACTCTACTATGAAATAGAAACAAAAAAAAAACTACTACTATACTACTTACTTTAGGGAGAAAAAAGATCCCACCAAAAGAGAGAAACAAATTTTTTTTTTTTTTTTTTTTTTTTTTTTTTGTAGTTGGTGTGATTCGAACCAGGATCAATAGGCAAGTGTATAGCTTATGCATGGTCTTTTTGACCATTGTGCTCAATGAGCTTCCGTTTATGAACTTTACAATCAATATACTTATTATGGGGATCATTGTATGAAATCATATCAATATATTAAAAAAGTTAAAGTTGTTGTATAAGTTAAAGGTAGTTGAATGTAGTTGAATGAACAAACTAAACTAGTATCATACTAGTTAGTTAATCAAAAATGAAATTAAATTACTAGCCAAGGATTTGATGAAACAAACTAATTATAGAGGTTAAAACCGAGTCAATGAATAGGAATCCAAAATGACTCTACTATGAAATAGAAACAAAAAAAAACTACTACTATACTACTTACTTTAGGGAGAAAAAAGATCCCACCAAAAGAGAGAAACAAATTTTTTTTTTTTTTTTTTTTTGTAGTTGGTGTGATTCGAACCAAGATCAATAGGCAGTGTATAGCTTATGCATGGTCTTTGTGACCATTGTGCTCAATGAGCTTTCGATTATGAACTTTACAATCAATATACTTATTATGGGGATCATTGTATGAAATCATCTCAATATATTAAAAGTTAAAGTTGTTGTTTAAGTTAAAGGTAGTTGAATGTAGTTGAATGAACAAACTAAACTAGTATCATACTAGTTAGTTAATCAAAAATGAAATTAAATAACTAGCCAAGGACTTGATGAAACAAATTAATAGTAGAGGTTGAAACCGAGTCAATGAATAGGAATCCAAAATGACTCTACTATGAAAAAAAAAAAAAAAAACTACAACTATACTACTTACTTTAGGGAGAAAAAAGATCCCACCAAAAGAGAGGAACAATTTTTTTTTTTTTTGTAGTTGGTGTGATTCAAACTAGGATCAATAGGCAAGTGTATAGCTTATGGATACTCTTTGTGACCATTGTGATCGAAGAGCTTTCGATTATAAACTTTATAATCAATATACTTGTTATGGGATTCATTGTATGAAATCATATCAATATAATAAAGTTGTTGTTTAAGTTGAATTGGTGGGCAAAATCAACACAAATGAAAACAAACAAAAATAACTACCCCGGAAGAAAATAAAAACGAGAAATCATAATAACATTACAATCTTTGATGTAATGCACAAAAAGAAACAAGGCAAACACTTCAAAATAAAAAAAATCTCAAAGAAAGGAAAAATATGTATTATTAGAAGAACCAGAGTGTTTGGTGGGAAAATTCCCACCAAATAACAACATACAAAAAACCCAACTAAAACAATGTGTAACTCCCTCAAAGAATACAAAACTAATACAAATTCATAAAACATCTTATTTAAAGTGGAAACATTAACCTACCACAAATACAATACTTTGAGAAAAATCAAAGCTTATTAAAAAAAATGTTACTGTTATAGAAAAAACAGATATATAAAAAAGGAATAGTAAAATAAGATATTTGCTTGTGATAAATGATATGTGAATAACAAGATCAAATAAGTGCATCGCATGTGGATTTGTTGTGATAAGTATACTCGTTGCAACGACCACAAAGCCTCTTAGACCGAGTAAACACAACATCAGAAGAGTAACGATTCTTTTTCGGCCTCCCGGGAAGACGCTTAACTGAAGGGGGCTGGATTGCCAAATCATCGACAGGTGGTGCGGGATCGAGATAAGTAGATATTGCCGGAATGCTTTGAGAATAGGTTTCAATGTACTTTAAAGTAGAAAAGTAAGGATCCACGAATTTATAATGATCTAAAGGTCGAAATTGATGAAGGGCTGCAAGTGCGTGTGGACAAGGAAAACCATCGATTTGCCAATGAAAACATGAACAGGTGTAATTGATTATATCGACCGTCATAACTGGATCTGACATGACTTGAAAAACGTGATCGCTTGAGGGTTTAACTGACCAAGGACGGCTTCTATCGTAGTTGATCCAGTACCTCAAATCAGGATCTTTTGCAAGAAATCTATCGTATGATTTTGCTTCGATTAATCGATCGTGCATCTGAACCATCAAGAGATTACGGATGCTGTCTATTAGCTCGGTTATCGGTAAATCACGGAACTTCTTTATTTGACTGTTGAACGACTCGGCCGCGTTTGAAGTCATCTCCCCGTATCTCTTTCCGAGAAAAAACGCGTCTGCGTATTGTTCCCTGGGCAAATTAGCCATGAACTCCGAAGCTCTCTCGGTGCCTGTGAGCAAGAACACCTCGAGACAACGCTCGTACTCCTCTTCGTTAACGGCCTTGGCACAGTTATCGAGTAAAACGGACAAGACTTTGAAAGTACCGGCAGAACCACAGAATTTCTTCTTCAGGTTCTGTTTCAGATGGAACATACAAAAACCGTGAAACGCGTCGGGAAAGGCACACTTCAACGCTATAGGAATACCGTGATGACGGTCCGAAACAAAAGTCAACACACGGTCAGACACGAGAGGAGCAAGAAATTTCAGGAAAGAAGTCCAACTGTTTGCAGTTTCCGAGTCTGTGATAGAAAAAGCTACTGGGAAAAGACCTGAAATAGGTAATTGTTGTTAGTAAAAATATAAACATAAAGAAAAAAACAAAAACAAACAAAAAAATAAAAAATGATTGCATGGGGAAAAAAGTCAGGAAAAACAACTACATGTTTGGTGGGAAAAATCCCACCAAAGTCACTTAACATATTTTTAGAAAGTTTTACTTTTTGAAACCTTTGTTTTTTAAAACACTTTCCATTTTTAAACTACAATATGATGTTTAGTTTAATAAGCTAAAAAAAAAAAGCAAAATGAATGAAAAAAAAAACAAAACTTTTATAGGCAGTTTGTTTGGTGGGAATGATCCCACCAAATACAAACTGCAAAAAATAGGGAAAAGTAAATGAATTACCCCTGTTTGCGTCTTTTGCAATGGCTGTCAGAAGGGTCCCCTTGAACTTTGACTTGAGAAAAGTAGCGTCGATGAATAGAAGTGGGCGGCAGGCACGGAAACCGGCAATACAAGCACCGAAAGCAAAGTGAACACTCTCGAATGAACGTGTAACGGGATCGACTTGTAAAAAGAAATGTGAAGAAGGATCTGCGGCTTTTACTTTTTCAAAATATGCCTTGATAAGATTGTATGAAAGAGCCGAATCACCGAAAAATTCGTCTCGGGCTTTACGTAAAGCTGTTCCTGCGATTTTATATGATATGTTGTATCCGTAATGGTGTTTCAGATGAAGAATTATGTCATTCGGAGTAATAGAAGGTCTTGCTCGGACTTCATCGAGAATAACATCGCAAACCACGTCAGAAGATAAAACACCGGTTTTCTTTGACTTGTCTGGTTCACCGCATGTGTGTGTGTTTGTGAAAGATTTCACGTAGAGACGATCGTTACCTTTCTCGATTGAAGCGTATACATACCATAGACACCCTTTCGATACCTTTTTTTTACAATAAACGCTGACTTTCGAAGCATTGTTGTGACCAAAATCGAAAAAGTATCCTGATTCGCAAGCGTACTTTTCTAGACAGATCCTGAATTCTTTCACACCATCACGGTAAAACTCGCCTACTGACTTTAATAGTTTGTCCCAGTTATGGCTTCGAAGTATTTTAGGTTTATGAAGCGAATCTAAAGAATCGTCTCCTGGACGAATAACACTCACGGGAGATTGAACCGAAACTGAAGTATCCGAAACAATGGAAGAACTTGTTGAACTTGATGATCCGCTATGACAAGATGATGTACTAAATGAAACACTACCATCGATAACATTAATTTGTAAGTCACCTGTGCTAGAATGCTCAACCAACCAAGTAATGGCTGAAAAATCGGCTTCCGAAACAAGTTTGCTACTTCGCGAACCATATGAATAATTGTACTTCACAAGTGGATGACAAAGAGAAGGCCACCTTTCACTAACGTAGGACTTGATATCAGCAAAGGAATGTAATAACTGAAAAGGATAAAAAGCATTCTCGTCCCCCAATTTGAACTCTACTAACACAGAAGAAGACATTGAAACCTGCAAAAAAAAAAAAACACGGAACAGAAACAAATTATACATCACAGATAATAAAAATACAATTCAAATGAAATGAAACAACAAGATAAGCCATAAGAATACAAACAAAACTAAAAAGTTGGAAAAAACATAGACAGATTGTTTGGTGGGAAAATTCCCACAAAACAATCTGCAGAAAAGAAAAATAAAAATTTGCAAAAAAAACACGAAACAAGAACAAATTACACATCAAAGCTAATAAAAACACAATATATTTGAAATTAAACAACAGTCTAAGGAATAAGACTAGAGAAAAAAAGTGAATACAGTGGAAAAAAAAAAAGACAGATTGTTTGGTGGGAAAATTCCCACCAAAACAAATAGCCCTGTATAATGCATAAATTGAACTACAGGTCCTTATTGTTTGTGTATATAGCATTATAAGACCTTAATTTAAGCAAAATATGCAACATGTAGCACAATATTCATTTTTCTAAACTAATACACACTTATATAATGAAAAATTTGCAGTATAAGTCCCTATAGTTTAAGTTATTGAATTATAAGACATTGTTTCATGCAAAATCTGTAATATAATGCATGTGTATGGACTAAATTACACAATTCAAACTTATATAAGGAAGAAATTGCAATATAGGTCCATGTTTTTGAGTATAATGCATTATAGGAACTTGTTTCACTAAAAAACTGAAGTATTATCACTACATACATAATTATTAACTAAACTGCACAATACACAATTATATACAGATCAATGATTATAAATGAGGTAATATAAGAGCTGAATAAGTCATAAAAGCAGTTAAATACTTCTGATTTCGAAAATGATGATGAAGATCTTCATAAATTTATATAACGAGTAAAAATTTAGCTCTTAAAAAACAAGACGAGTCATAGAGTTATAGTTTACAAGCATTCGAACTAAAAAAAACTAACAATCACAGAATCACAGCTTGAAAACAGAAGAAAATGAGAAAATTCGATGGAAAAAGAAGAAAATAAGATGAATTACCTAATTGAAGATGATAAACAAGAAGAAATTCACAGCAACTTGATGTAAATGAAGAAGAAAAAAGTAATGTCTGCGAAAGATAAGAATTCAAATTTCGAATTACATAAACACTCGACAAAAAAAGAATCAAAATGAAACAAAATAGAAAGAAAAAAGGAGAGAAGAAATCACCTGCGGTTTGAGATGACTAATCAAGCTTGAATTCTAGCAAAAAATTCGAAAAAAAATGAAGCAGAAAGGAAGAAATCACCATGGAAGCAGTTTGAGAGAAAGAGAGAAGAAGATAGTGCGTGTGTGTGAGTGCGTGTGAGGAGAGAGAGAAAGTGAGCTGAAGAAATAAAGAAATAAAAAGAAGAAGAAATGAAATAAAAGGTAATAAAGGGGTAAAAAAGGAAAAAAATATTTACTAGGTGACTTTTATGGGCAATATAAAAGAGAAGATGCTGGAGGGCTATTAATGTTAGTTTCATGACTTACATGGTAATTATTCCTAAAATAAAATAAAGTTTTATATTAATAAAATAAAAATATGACTTATATTCTCCCACTTAATCCAAACATTATACTTGATATTTTATCTTAATCATAAATATATGAATCATGGCGATAAGTCCTCCAATTATGAGAGAGTAGTATCTTCCATGTATCACAATATATTTATATCTTTATTTTTTATGTTGTAACTATACTTAATGAATAAACCATATGTTTATTCTAGGTCCTAACTAAATGATTTTCTCAAATAAAATTAAGGTGCGCAATGTATATGAGAAAATATCATAATTATATTAATGATAGTGTCATACAAATAAACACTACATGATGGGACCAAGCCCCATACTCACTACATGATCCTTGAATTTCATTGGTGGCATGCCTTTAGTCAATGGATCAGCGATCATTAATTCAGTACTAATGTGTTCAATTACCACCTTTTTATCTTTAACACGTTCCCTTATAGCTAAATATTTAATGTCGATGTGCTTACTTCGACTTCCACTTTTATTGTTTTTAGCCATAAAAACAGCTGCTGAATTATCGCAAAATATTCTTAATGGTCTAGAGATAGAATCCATAATTCTTAGTCCAGATACAAAACCCTTAAGCCATACACCTTGTGAAGTAGCCTCAAAACAAGAGACGAACTCAGCTTCCATAGTAGAAGTTGCAGTCATAGTCTGTTTGACACTCCTCCATGACACAGCTCCACCGGCCATCATAAAAATGTATCCTGATGTTGACTTGCGTGAATCAACACAACCGGCAAAATCAGAATCTGAGAATCCGACCACCTCTAAATTGTTTGTTCGCCTATACATAAGCATATACTCCTTGGTTCCTTGGAGATATCTCATTACTTTCTTTGCAGCTTTCCAGTGGTTAATACCTGGGTTACTTTGATATCTACCCAACATTCCAACTACAAATGCGATATCAGGTCTTGTGCAAACTTGAGCATACATCAAACTTCCGATAGCAGAAGCATATGGAATGTTCTTCATTTGTTCTCTCTAAATCATTCTTCGGGGTTTGGTTCAAATTGAATTTATCACCCTTCACTATGGGAGCAACACTTGGTGAACAATACTTCATCTGAAATCTCTCTAAAACTTTATTGATATAGGTTTCCTGAGACAATCCCAAGACACCTTGAAATCTGTCTCTATGAATCTTAATGCCAATGACATAAGACACCTCACCCATATCTTTCATATCAAATTTTTTGGAAAGAAATTGTTTCACCTCATGAAGCAAACCCTTATCATTAGTCACAAGCAAAATATCATCCACATATAAAACAAGAAAACAAATTTTGCTCCCACTAATCTTTTGGTATATACATTGATCCATGGGGTTTTCAACAAATGCAAATGATGAAATTACTCCATGAAATTTAAAATATCATTAACGGGAAGCTTGTTTTAATCCGTATATGGATTTCTTAAGCTTACAAACTAACTGCTCACCAGCGCTAGAGATAAAACCTTCAGGTTGTTTCATATAAATCTCTTCCTCTAGATATCCATTAAGGAACGCCGTTTTCACATCCATTTGGTGCAAATCAAGATCAAAATGTGCTACTAATGCTAAAATAATGCGTAAGAAATCTTTCTTAGATACAGGAGAAAAAGTCTCTGTGCAATCAATTCCTTCTTTCTGAGTAAATCCCTTAGCAACAAGTCTGGCTTTGTATCTCTCGATATTGCCTAATGAGTCTTTCTTGGTTTTAAATACCCATTTACAACCAATTGCTTTAGCCCCATTAGGCAATTCCACAAGTTCCCAGACATCATTATTCTTCATGGAATTTATTTCCTCTTTCATCGCATTATACCATAAATTTGATTCTTTGCAACTTATGACTTGTGAAAAGTTAGAAGGATCATTTTCGACTCCAAAATGATAGTCAGATTCTTGAAGATATACTACATAATCACTAGAAATTGATGATTTCTTAAACCTGGTTGACCTTCTTAATATTGTATCATCATTATCTGTATGAGGTTCAACTTGTTGTTCATAATTACTAGGTTCATCATGAACAACTTGATCTATCAGAATATCGTCAACAACTTGTAGTTCTTCAACGATTGAACGTTCAACACTAGATTGTACTTGAGGGGTGTTATGAACAATAATCATTCTATCACTTGAAGTGGAAGGTTGAATTTCTGAATGGTCAATATCAGAAATTACATTTCTAATTTGATCGCTCCCACTGATTAAGTCATACTCAAGAAACTTTGTATTTCTTGATTCCACAAATCTAGTGTTGTGAGATGGACAGTAAAATCTGTAACCTTTAGACCGCTCAGCATATCCAATGAAATGCCCACTGATGGTCCTTGGGTCCAGTTTTTTCTCTTGTGGATTATAAATCCTGACTTCAGACGGGCATCCCCATACGCGCATATGTTTCAAACTCGGTTTCCAACCTTTCCATAATTCAAATGGTGTCTTTGAGACAGCCTTGGTTGGAAATCGGTTTAATACATACACTGTCGTTTTTAAAGCTTCAATCCACAAGTTTTTAGGAAGATTGGAGTTGCTAATCATACTCCGTACCATGTCCAATAATGTTCGATTTCTCCTTTCTGCTACACCATTCTGATCCGGTGAACCAGGCATGGTGTACTGGGCAACAATCCCATGCTCTTGGAGAAACTGAGCAAACGGACCAGGTGCTTGTCCATCTTCAGTATATCTACCATAATATTCACCACCTCTATATGATCTCACAATCTTTATATATTTTCCACATCGTTTCTCTACTTCAGCCTTAAATATTTTAAAGGCATCTAATGCTTCGCTCTTGTTATGAAGCATGTAGAGATACATATATCGTGAGTAATCATCAATAAAGGTTATAAAATATTTCTGACCATGCATATCCATGTCAGGACAACATATATCTGTATGTATGATTTCTAATAAATCTGAACTCCTATTGGCACCATTCTTTGAATTGTTGGTCTGCTTTCTCTTAATGCAATCCACACAAGTTTCAAAGTCGGTAAAATCTAGAGTATTAAGTACTCCATCTTTTACCAACCTTTTGATTCTTTCAATAGAGATATGCCCTGATCTCCGGTGCCATAGAGTCGAGGAATCCTCATTTATATTACACCTCTTTGTACCAATTTGGACATGAAAATTATTGTTAGTAGCATTGTTTTGTAAATTAATGCAATAAAGACCTTCAGACAAAATACCATTCCCAACACATTCATATTTATTGAAAATACTAAAAAATGTCTTTGAAAATGTAAAGGAATAACCCAAAGGTACAAGTCTGGAAACAGAAATCAAGTTTCTAGAAAAACTTGGAACATAAAAAGTCTTTTCTAATTTCAAAACATAACCACTACTTAAATATAAATAACATGTTCCAACGGCTTCCACATGTGAACCCATCTTATTACCGGACAAGATGCATTGCTCACTGCCCACTGGTTTCCTTAGGTTTTGCATACCCTGTAAAGAGTTGGCAACATGGATTGAAGAACCAGAATCAATCCACCAGGTGTTAATATTAACATTAACAGTATTAGATTCATAACAAACTAACTAAGTAGGATTACCTTTATCTTGAAGCCATTTCTGGAATTTAGCACATTCCTTCTTCATGTGTCCTTTCTTTTTACAGAAAAAACACTTAGCTTCTTTCTTAATATCAGCTTGAGGTGCTATTTACCTTTCCCCTTCTGATTGTTCTTTGGTTTGCCTTTCCCTTGAGTAGCCAACATTGCACTTTCACCTTGTTCCATTAACAACCTTTCTTCTTCTTGAACACACATGGTCATGAGTTCATTAATTGACCATTTATCTTTATGTGTGTTATAGGAGATTTTGAAAGGTCCATATTGATTTGGAAGGGTGTTCAAAATATAGTGCACAAGAAAAGACTCAGAAATCTGTACCTCGAGATTCTTAAGTTGAGCCGAAATATCTCTCATCTGCATGATGTGCCCACGCACACCTCTAACACTTGTGAGCCTAAGTGAAGAGAGCTTCATTATTAGAGTGCTTGCTAAAGCCTTGTCTGAAGTGACGAACTGGTCATCAATGGCTTTAAGTAAATTTTGGACATTATCATGGTGATTTACTGAACCACGGATGCTTGCTGCTAATTTTGTCTTAATAAACATCACACTGAGGCGATTGGATCGCTCCCATTTTTCATAAAGTGCAATATCTGCTGGAGTGCTTTTGTCTGTAAGAGCAGGTGGTTCAGTTTTCCTAATAGCATCATCTATGTCCATCCACCCTAAGTGAAGAAGAACTCTTTATTTCCATGACTTGTAATTATCCCATTAAGTTCGGGAATGTCACTATGGATATCAGAAAAATTAACAGGTTGTGATGCTGCAAATAAAGATTACATGCTTATCAATAAATAGACTATTAATAAATATCATGTTTCACCAATGCAAATCATGATCTAATAAATCTAAGACATAAAAATTGCCTGTGGGCTAAATTTTTAATTCAATAAGATTTATAATGTATGACAAAATATATAAAAATATTCCATCATTACTAAATAATAAAACTATCAAATAATTATTAAGTCATAATTCCTGTGGGTAAATTATGAATAATTGATATTCTATCCTAATTAGTTATTTAAATATAATAATATTCCTGTGGGATAAAATTATTATATTTTACAATTTATGTCTAATTTCATTATGTGATCTTATACCAAAATACATATTTTATTCAACTAAGATGCTGTGGCTATTCTTTGATTAAATAAAATATGTTGATCACTTAGACAATTCAATATACCATACTAAAATTTTATGAGTATATAAAACTATATAACAAAAATATGATAAAATAAACCATATATTTTATTCACATTTTGTTTACCTAATTACACTCATAAAATAAAAGTGCATGAAGTATGAAAATAATAAAAAATATATATATAAATAAATACCTGGAGGCCTAAGTAAAACTTAAGGATAAAAATCCAAAAGTACCATAAGTCTAAATGAAAAATAAAATGTCTCATGGATTATAATCATCTTCAATTGTAGGACATCTTAGATTCAACACAAAAAGAAAAACATTTTGCAAAATTATTTTGGCAAAATTATTTTAGCCATGAACTAAGCAAAAAATATAAAAGTTTAACTAAATCAAAGCAGAGGTATGCTTTAGGCTCTGATACCAAATGTTAGAAAAATCGATCAAACTAAAATGCGGAATAAATAAATAGATCGAAAAGAGTAATGATACCTCCGGCCATTGATGTCTCAAGAAACTTTTCCTTATGTTTTGTTCTTCCAAACTCTCAAGCATTCAACTATAGATGGTGTATAATTTTTGTGTGAATGAATTGAGTTTAGGGACCAAAACTCTAGTTTATATAGCCAAGCTCCCATCAAGCTTTTTAATGGCAATGAATTACTAGTTGTTACAACCTTTCATTTGCAAATGGTTGATAAAAAAGTGTTACAACTTTTCATTTGCATAAGTTTAATGAAAAAATCATTAAGATAAAATTAGTGGATGGATTAATGTTGGATCATGAAAAGTCAAAAGTCATAAGTTTATTTTATTCAACAATTTAAAATAAAGACAAATAAAATAAAATAAAGTTTTATATTAATAAAATAAAAATATGACTTATAGTAAGTGCCTGGAATCAATCATTACATTTAATCAGACTAAGGAAAAGTTTCCTCCAACAGACTCCAAACTTTTAGTAGCCACCCAAAGCCTTTGCAACTGACGTCATCTTAGTTGTCGTTTTGTCCACATGTTACCGGATGCTACTTGAGTGTTATCTAATATGTTTCATACAGATATCCCGTGGTTAAAATTCACCTTTTCTAGATTTATTGCAACGATGTCCGCATTAGCTACGCTGCTAGCTGAATTTTTGGTACACTACTATACGATATGGGTAAACAAGATAACCAAATTTAAGGTCCTATCGTGGATTTTGTGTCCATATCCGAGTCAACATATTATATTCGTGTAAAATTGCTTGGGATCATGGAGAAGTTTTTGTTGAGTAATAAGGGGTGCTATGTATACTGTGGGCATGCATGCACACACATATCATTATCAACACAATCATAGACATGAACATAGGGCATGTCAAGGGTAAGGAAATCATTTACACTCCCAATCAAGGGTAGATCTAGGATTTTTTGTTAGTGTGGGATAAAAGTAAGAACAGTAGAGGGGTTTAGAGTAGCATCTGAAAAAATTATCAAGACTAAATATATTTTGTGCTTAAGGTTATTTTTATACATACCTTGCTTTCTAGGGTTAAAAATCACAAAATACAAATTATTAGGGCTAATATATTTGTTGGGGGGACTGCCATATATCTTTCTTATTTTTTACCCAATAAGGAATTTTGGAAAATTTGAATTGAATTTTGCCCCACTGCCCCAATATTTTCCCATGCTCGCCCTCACACGATTTTGCGCTAACAAGAAAGGTAGTGCAAGAAACATCGTTGTGTCTCATGTTCTTGAGCTAAGGATTGTTTCAAACTATGCCTCGAAGTTTCTCAAAGTTCATGTACAATTCGAGCCATGGTCATGGTGTTATCATTTCATCAATTCTTCAAAGGTTTTGATTTTGGAGAATGCGTCTTGCGAAATTTGTTTAGGACCCTTCAATCGAGTGTGGTGGCATTTTTTTCGATAACATCTCCGTGTGGAAATGATATACAAAGTGGTGTTCTGAAGTTTTATCCTCCCAATAGCCCACGAGTATTGATCATTGAAAGGATACTTGATTCTATTTTTGTTTACGTGGCTTTGGTTGACTTAATTGTGACTGATTTTTTCTGTAAGAGAATAAGTTGCAATGTGAGGTTGCAAGTGTTAGTCTTTTTTTTTGTTCCAATGACTTATAGACTAAAATAAAGAGTTTAGCCTATGCCTAAAGCGAGGAAATCAACTGTTACAAGTTTCGCTAATTGCGGATGAAATCCTAAACTAAAATTAATGCCTAAGGGCGAATTCTTAGCTAACCAATCAACAACTTGGTTGTTTTTCCTCAAAGTAAAGGAGAAAGGGGGATCACAAGTTTCAGAAATAAAATAAATACTCCTAATAATATTACAAATATTAGGAAAAAGAAGAGGGAGATTAAGGGAAAGGGGCTCCAATAAAGCTTTACAATCATTCTCGATAACGCATTTGACGCCCTTGAAGTCTTTAGCCCATAAGCAAGCTTTCAAAACACCCAATGCTTCAGCTTCAATTGGGCTTCCTGATCTTATCTCCCATGCTTCCATTTTAATAATTGATTCTTTAAAGTCCCTGGCAACACATGAAATTGTTGTTTTATTAGCTTTATATAATGCATCAGTATTAATTTTATAAGAATTCATAGGAGGGGGGCACCAGGCAGTTTTGTTGCTATTCCCAGTTCCTTGTTAAAGTGTAGTAGCATTACTTTCAAATCCAGTAGTGTTACCTTTATTATTTTTCCTCAGATCACAAGGATCATCATCAGAAACCGAGGAGCAAGAGTTATCATCTTTTTCTACCTAATAATTTACCCTCAGACATTCACTGTCATCCTTGGGTTTTAATATTTGTAATTGTTCTTCCCACATAGTTTCAGCTAGCAGAAAAGTTTTAATAGGACAAGGTGGTATATTTCAAAATACATATTTGTTTCTCTCTTTCCATATATGCCATGATATAGTGGCTATTTTCTCAATTAAAAAACCTTCTTTACCAACTAATTTTTTTGCCTCTTGATTTGTATTAGCCATCCAAGTGTCCAATGAAAATGTCCACTGGTTGCTAGTTTTAATAGATAGTAGAGAAGCCAACCAAACATCTCTTGCCCATGGGCAGTCAAAAAGCATATGTTCAGTGGTTTCTTCCCTTTCATTACAAATACTACAAAGTTTTGGATTCTGGGCTTTCCTGTAAAAAAGATTCACATTTGTAGGCAAGTGATTTTTAAGAGCTCTCCAAAGTAAATTATTGATTTTAGGGGATATTTTGATGCCCCAGATCATTTTCCACACTACAGGGTTAATAGTATGAGAAGAAGAGGGTACCTAGTGATTCTTAAGGATTTCTTTTTTATCAGATTCCTCTTTTAGTGAGTGATAAGCTAATTTGAGAGTATATGCCATCGTAGTTGATATTCCAGATCCTCTGGTCAGGAAGAGGTACCAAAGGAATAAACATATTACAGATTTTATTAGCTATATCCTCTATATAGTTATGTTTGTTAAGTTCAACATTCCAGTTTTGAGTATCCACTTTAATTAAATCCTTAACATATTTAATATTATTGTGTAGAGGGGGAATAATATTCTTGCAATTATTAATCCATCTGTCTCTACAAAGGTTAATATACTCCCCATTTCCTACCTTCCAATGTAGATTATTAATAGTGAGATTTCTTCCTGCTATAATGCTTTTCCAACCCCAAGAAGGAGAGCTTCCCAATTCAGCTTCATAGAAGCTACTATTATGAAAATATTTACCTTTTAAGATTTTATAAAGTAAGGAGTTTGTGTTATTCATAATATTCCAAGCTTGTTTACCAAGCAGGACCAGATTCATAGTATGGAGGTTCCTAAAACCCAAACCTCCTTGAAATTTACTAGAGGTTAAGGAGTTACATTTTCCCCAGTTTATGCCTTTTTTACCATTCTTACCCCACCAAAATTTGGCTATGTGGGCAGAAATTAAATTACATGTTTTAATAGGTAGAAGATAAGAGGACATATAATAGTTTGGTATGCTCTGAAGCACAACTTTAATAAGGAGCTCTTTACCCGCTTCTGAGAGGTATATATCTTTCCAGTTATCAATTTTTTTTATAACTCTTTCAGTAAGCATGTTAAGGTCTCTCACCTTTGATCTTCCCCATTCAGTAGGCAAACCAAGGTATTTACCAAGGTTATAGGATACTTTCATATTAATTTTATGCGACAAAATAGCTTGAATATGGTGGGGAGTATTAGAGCTAAATTTCACCCCACATTTTTTAAGATTAAGAGTAAGACCAGTAGCAAGGGTGTATTGTTTAATAATATATTTAAAACTATCCACATCTTTATTAGTAGCACTAAAGAAAAACATACTAACATCCGCAAATAGCAAATGTGTAAGTTTGGGGCAATGTTTTTTTATTCTTATACCATCTAGAAGTTCATTGTCAGTTTTATCTTGAATTAATATGGATAAAGCTTGAGTAACAATGCAGAAAAGGAGAGGGGAGAGGGGGTCACCCTGTCTAAGCCCTCTCTCAGGTTTTCTAAGTTTGGTGGGTTGTCCATTTATAATAACCGAGTTCGAAACAGAAGATACACAATTATATATGAGTCTACACCATTTTGCATGAAATCCCATTTAAATCATCATATCATATAAGAAGTCCCACTCAACATATTCATAGGTTTTTTGATATCTGCTTTAACAATCATATAATATTTTTTGGTAGTTCTTTTTTCTTTAATAAAGTTACACATTTCATGAAACCATAGAGATTTCTTGGATATGTTTACCAGGAACAAAAGCAGACTTGTGAATATCAATAAGATTACTCATAAGCGGTTGTAGTCTATTAACAAGGATGCGAGCAATGATTTTATAGATAAAGTTAGACACGCTAATGGGTCTAAAATGTGTACTATTCCCAGGGTTCTCAATTTTGGGGATAAGCGAGATATAAGTGTGGTTGAAGTCCTCAATACTAGCTTCATTATACCAGAAATCGTTCACAACTTTTATAACATCAAGCTTAATACTGTTCCAATATTTTTTTTAAAAGAACCCAACGTAACCATCAGGTCCAGGGGATTTATGAGCCCCAAGTTCATTAATAGCAGTTTCTATCTCATTTATTTTAATATTCTTAACTAGGTCTTTATTCATATTTTGGGTGACCAAATTTTTATTTTATCAAGAATTTTAGAATAGTCCCTTTTACCTACACTTTTGAAGACATTAATTGAAGTAATCAAGGATATTATTTTTAATATCAGCTGGTTCAGAAAGCCTGTTACCATTATTATCTTAAAATTCTACTAATTTTATTAATTTTTCTTCTTTCTTTAGTAGAGGCATAAAAGAAGGCAGTGTTATTGTCTCCTTTTTTTTTTTAACCAAGTCACTTTAAACCTTGCAACTCAAAATTCTTCCTCTCTTTTCCAAGTAATTTCACATTCTTTACATGATGTAATCTTTCATTTACTTTACTTTTTTTTAATTTAACCAATCTACTGAAAAAAAGGCATTTTATTTGTTGTTTTTTAAGAATGTTTATATAGTTTTTTCAGATAGGAATCGCTTTTCTTTGTTGCTGATTTTTTTATTTTATATATATTATATCTAATGAATTTTCCAAGTAGCTACTACTCCTTTCATCCATCAATGTTTGTCACATTTTTTTCCACACAAATTAAGAAAAACAATTAATATTTTTCTATTTTTACAAAATTACCTGCAACCAACTAAGTAAATGAATTTAATGATGATAAGCTTTTGAATATTTAATAAAGATAAAATTGGTAAAAATATGTAAAAAAGTACTTTGGTATCTTAAATAGACAACCTTTTGTGGAAATCTGTTTTTAAAAATTGTAACAAACATTGATGGGCGGAGAAAGTACATTGTAAGCTCTATCATTTATTCTCATTATAGGTTCTTGGACTAGGGATAATGTATCCTTCTCACTTATTATTGGGTTTACACATTTTTTTGTTCAAACTTATTGGGTTTACGCTGGTAGTTTCACAAAGTTTAACATCTTGGAAATGTTTTGCTTTAGGTGGGCTCATCTCCAAGGCACAATTTAAGACCTTATTATTAATATTATTTTTTCACCATTACAATCCCTTTAGGATAAGATTTTGAAATTGTCATCTCAAAGTTGTATAATCCTAATAACCTGGGCCATAAAATTTGATGATCAAAGAAGGATTCCTTGATTTTGAGATGTTATTTACATGTCTTTAATTGATTTGTAGGGTTGATGTTTCTTTTTAGCAGATGAAATGTATGTATTAAATGGAATGTAATGAAAGTCAATATATATCTCTTCTTTTTTCTTTCTTCTCTCTTTGTTATCTTATGTCTTAAGAATTGTTTTTTGGTCAAAAGATAAGTACAAACATATTGCCTTGGCTACATACACATCATGTATTACTAAAATTTATTCATGCATTTATTTGATTGAAAAGCTTGACAATGTTGATAAAACAACATCTTGCCTGGTGTAATTATCTAAAATTCACCGATGTTGGAAAATGAAACACACTTCAGCTGCTTCTCTCCAATATTTTTGTCGCTATAGTTAATAATTGGCACAATAGTCCATCGAGTCTTAGGCACATCCATGATAGCCATAAGCTCAAGGTTTTTGGAATAAAAGGACAGTACTCTTGTGATGATAATTTTAGTTTAGATGATTCTTTCCAAAGAGCAAAGGCTTCACCTTCAATGAGGAATTTTACCAAACATTTCCAGTGCTTTTATAAATAATATTTCCATCTTTATTTTTCATAACAAGTGAAATACCTATATTGTACCAATTCCATGTAAAATAAGTATCACAAAAGATAGAAATATCTCCGCTCCACTCATTTTGTATTGATTTGCTTGATTCATATCTTGGATATTTGGTGCTCCGGTATTGATATAAATATCAATATCAATATCACCATATAATTCTATGATGAGATGATTCGTGTCATTATTTTATTCTTTAAATTTCCTTTCCTTTATATCGTGTATTCCTTGCCTTTTGCATTTCCAAATGTTCTACACCGTGATAGATACAAGATCCATAACAATATTATCATTCCATCCTTCTTTTGATAATTTTTCTATAATTCAAATAAACCAGCAACTTATATTGACCTTTTGGCTTGGGTCAATTTTAATTTGTAACAAATAAGTAGACCAAATTGATAGGTTTACGTCATCTGCATACTTTATCCTTAAATAATCTTTTCTTAAACAATTTATGTTTAGTCAGAACTACGTTTAGGAACATTTCTAAACAAAAAATCCTAATTTTTGTAAGAATATTTGACCACCGGATCAAATTCCAAACACTGCACAAAGGAAACTCATTAACTATTGATGATTGACAACGACAAAGTTTATTTTTGAAAAATTACATGGGTGCCAAATTTAGAGTTATACATACCCATTTAGTGTTATACATATACTTGATTTTGTCTATGGACAAAATCAATTTATCCTCTTCGTTGAGACATAAGAGTGGAATTCTAATAATGGTTTCAACAACATGGCATGGTAAAGTTTGTCTTGGTAACTCATTGTTCCATCCTGTTAAATCAAAATTGAACAGATGTGCAACAATTTCCAAATTGGATCCAACTATTTGTCTAGGTTTAGATCTTTGCTAACCCTTTGGTGATTCTATATATTAGTTAATACCACATTAACAAAACATAATCCCTTTCTTATCATGTTGAGACCTTGCATAATGCTAGCCTAGCTCTATGTTCGTTTATTTTTAGGGTTTGACATCCACGAAGTACAATCTGTATAGTATATATCTTTGGGAACCTTTCCGCCAGATAATCTATTTTTCTACGGATGCGCTAAGCTTGCTTAGTTAGAAGAGAAAAATTCTTATGAAAATCTCAAAATCCTATTACGCTAATAATTAGTGAAATTTCATACTCTTTCCATGCTAACCAATGAATTTTCTTCAATGCTGACCTTTCCATCAAAATTTACAACTATACAAAAAAGTTGTTTACAATAGGTTTTTGAAAAGATAAAGACGGAGATTCAATAATTCGGGATAGGCTATAAAACAACTTTTATCATGACCTTTTCCCTTCTTCCGATAGTAGCGAAGCTATTCAACTATGTAGTTTATAAGGAATCATTGATACAATTAAGAGTTTATGTCTTAAATATCTGAATATTCATTAGAGCTCTAAGTATTTCCCCAATGGATTTGTCTTTTGGATGTGAAAGATATCTGTTATTGATTGCATAGTATATGGTATGATTCTTTTACTGAAACAAATTAATTTTTTTTGAAACTTGATTCTTTGGCCAGACGCCTTATAATATTCATCAATAACTCTTCAGAACACAATGCCTTCCTTTTCTTTGGTATGTGGGGGGTCGGGCCAATTTGTGTGCACCACGAGTAATTCTTTTAAACGCTGAAGAAATAGCAACGTATTGACCAGTTGAACTAACCCAACTGGTTACACCATGCGTACCTTATTCTGTAGAGACACAAGAATATAAAAATGGACGTATACAAGTTATAAATAATACTTTAATATTACCATCTCCACACTCATTATTAATAAGGTCAAATGAGAATTTTGTCATAAAGCTAGAAAAGAAACGAAACAAATGATCACCTTAACAAAGATTGAGGTTGAAACTTCGATCACCAATTTTCATTAAAGTTATTATCGAATGATACAATAAAGATACAGTTGTTAATCAAATCAATTCATTTGGACAAAATCTTAACTTTTGAAGAGCAATGAATAAGAAATCTTGTCAAATTTGGACATATGTTTTAATCATGTTCAATATCTATGTTGTATAATACTTTTTAGGCTTTTTTTATTGTTTCAAAAAGAAAGTCATCTCATGCGCAATAGGTATATTATATAAAATGTTTAAACTTTTGTTAAAATCAAAATGAAGTTGGAAAATTCAGATTATCCATAAATAATTATAACCGTATTGCAAGAATTTTTAAATAATCCTATGACAAAAGTTTGCGCATGATATTGGTCTAAAGTTATAAACACTTTCATAACAACCTTCTTTTGGGATGAGCGTGAACATACTGTCATTAATATTATAAAGGACATATTGAATTTATAGAAGTCAGAAATCATTTTTCAAAACACTCTATATTATTAGTAATGTTTTTATGGAACCCTAGATACACTAGATACATACATATTAAAAAAATTCTGAATTTCTTCCTTTGAAGAATTCTTAGTAAAGATATCATTTCTCTAGATTATGACTTTATAAGAGACATGCTTATTAAACAAACTCATAGATTCTATTGAAAAATAAATATTTATAGAAAAAAAAGAACATATTATATATAACTATACTAGGTATAGCCCGTGCCTTAAGGCACTCCAAAATATAAAAATTGAGACAAATTAAGGTTAAGGTTAGGTGTAAGGTTAAGTTTAAGGTTAAGTTAAAGTTAAGGTTAGGGTCAAGGTTAAGGTTAAGATTAAGGTTAAGATTAAAGTTAAGTTTAAGGTTAAGTTTAATGTTAGGTTAAGTTAATGATAAGGTTAAGGATATGGTTAAGGTTAATAGTTAAGGGGTTAAGGTTAAGTTAAGGGGTAAGGTTAGAATTAAGGTTAATGTTAATGTTAAGGTTAAAGTTAAAGTAGAGGTTATTTTAATTTTAAGGTTAAGGATAAGGTTAAGGTTAAGGTTAAGGTTAAGGCTTTGGATAAGGCTACGACTAAGGATACAGTGAAGGCTAAGGCTATGATTAAATTTCAAGTTAAGGTTAAGGTTAAGTTTAAGGTTGAGGTTGAGTTTGAGGTTAAGGTAAGAGTTAAGGTTAATATTAAGGTTAAGGTTTAAGTTTATGGGTTAAGGGTTAAAATCAAGCTTTTGGTCAAGGGTAAAATAAGGTTAAGGTTAAGGTTAATTTTAAGGTTGAGAAATTTGGGAAGTTTTGTAAGGAATGGTTTTATATTATAAATTTAAGGTAAACGTTAGTATTCCGATATATAATATTAATTTAAAAAAATGTTTGATTAGTTCATATAATATAAACGATCTTGTAATTAAAATAAATAAGAAAATATGCAATTAAGTTGTGATGCTCATTTGGTCATATTTTAATATTGATAAAAATTTAAAAAGTTAGGTTAGATATCTTATTTTGGTTAAGGTAAATTTAAAAATTAAATAAGTATTAATTTTTTTTATGATTCAAATATAAAATGCAAAACTTGGTCTTTTAATAGCAAAAATTGTTTTTCTAATTTATACATGATAGATATTATATAACATATATAGCTACGTTGAGAATAGAATATGACACATACTTTATTAAAAATAGAATGCTTAAACGTGTCTTTCATGAGTAATCATCTTTCAATTTAATTTATCCGTATGTTTGCTACATATATGAGTTTATATTTAGATATATTTATTATTAAAACGACACTATTTTTTGAATACTATAAAATCCGAGATTGAATGAAATAAATTTGTTACTTACTTGAGTAAAATATGAGGTAAAACGTAAGTATATATATGTTTTTATTTTATATTAATTAATTATGAGAAGAATATGGAAATTATGAGAAGAATAAGGGGTTTTTAAGTATTAAGGTTAAGGTTTAAGGTTTAAGGTTCATGTTTCAAGTTAAGATTAATTTTATAATTAAGGTTAAAGTTAAGTTCTAACTTTAAGGTTAAGATAAAGATTAAAAAAGTAAAGATGAAGGTGAAGGTGAAGGTGAAAGTTAAATTTAAGGTTTAAGGTTTAAGGTTAAGGTTAAGGTAAAGGTTAAGGTTTGAGGTTCAAGGTTTAAGGTTTAAGGTTAAGGTTAATTTTAATGTAAATTTTTAAGCTTTAAGTTTAAATTTAAGGTTGAGGTTGAGGTGAAGGTGAAGATGAAGATTAGGTTTATGGTTTAAAGTTTAAAGTTTAGGTTTAAGGTGTAATATCTAAGGTTATGGTTAAGTTTAAGGTTAAAGTTGAGGTTAATATTATTGTTAAGGTTAAGGGTAAGGGTGAGGGTAAGGTTAACGTTAACAACAAGGTTAAGTTTAAGTTTAAGTTTATGTTTAAGTTTAAATTTAAGTGTAAGTTGAAGTTTATGTTTAAGTTTAAGTTTAAGGTTAAGGTTAAGGTTAAGGTTAAGGTTAATGTTAGGTTAATGCTAAGGTTATTATTTAAAAAGTTGAGGTTGGGGTTAAGGTTAAGGTTAAGGTTAAGGTTAAGGTTAAGGTTAAGGTTAAGGGGTTAAGGGGTTAAGGGTTAAGTTTAAGGTTAATGTTAAGTTTATGGTTAAGGCTAAGGCTAAGACTAAGGCTACAACTAAGGCTAGGGATAAGTTTAATGCTAAGGCTAAGGCTAAGGCTAAGGTTAAGGCTAAGGCTAAGGCTACGACTAAGACTAAGGCTAAGGCTAAGGGTAAGGGTAAGGCCAAGGCTAAGGCTAAGACTAAGACTAAGCCTAACGCTAAGGCTAAGGCTAGGGCCAGGGCTAGGGTTAAGGAGAAGGTTAAGGTCAAGTATAAGGTTAATGTTAAGGTTAAATTTAAGTTAGAGGTTGATGTTAAGTTTAATTCAAGGTTAAGGTTGAGTTTTATGTTAAGGTTAAAGTTAAGGTTAAATTTAAGTTAGAGGGTGATGTTAAGTTTAATTCAAAGGTTGAGGTTGAGGTTGAGGTTGACTTTAAGGTTAAGGTTAAAGTTAAGGTTTAGGTTGCGGTTAAGAATTTAGGTTAAGGTTAGAGGTTTGCGGTCAGCGTGGATCAAATACGGAACTTTTAGATGTCTAATGGAGTGGGATAAGGGACAATTAAGTTTTTATTAGAAAAAAAATTAATGCAATTAATGTGAAGAAATCAATTAAGGGACCAAAGACGATCATGCTCGTCTTTTTTGTAGAGGGTCCAACCCGTTTAAAAAAGTACTTTATTATATAGATATAGAGATATAATGAATAATGAATGTTAATGGTCAATTATTAGATTATTTTAATTATTAATTATCCTTTAAGTGTTTATTAATTTTAAATTTTTATATGATAGACACATATATATTTATTATCCTATGAATTCCATCTTGACTTTCTAATATTCTATAATTTTTTATTGGATGAATCAATATATTTCTTGTCTTGAAAAGTTTATTTTTATAAAGTTGAAATGATTTCTTTCAAAATTATACATGTCTTGACAAAGAAAATAAAAGAAATAAAAAATTATTTAAATATTGTAATGTAAAGTGATTTTTTTTTAATTTTATATTAAATCTAGTTGAACTTTTCTTATAATAAATTTTGAAAAAATTCTTAAATTTTTTAGTACTTTGTAAATTTTAATAAAACGGAATAAATTTTATTTATATGAAAGTTAATTTGAATACTTATAATTTTATTTATATGAAGATTAAACGGATTTCATATTATTTAATATTTTCATGCGTATGTGTATATAATAAATGAAAGAATGAGAAGAATAGGGGAATTATGAGACAAATGGGGGAATTATGAGATGAATGGGGAAGATTGAGGATAAATAGGGAGAGTTATGTTTCATTCTGCTTTATTATATAGACTAGGTATAGCCCGTGCCTTAAGGCACTTCAAAACATAAAAATTGAGACAAATTAAGGTTAAGGTTAAGGTAAGGTTTAAGGTTAAGTTTAAGGTTAAGTTAAATTTAAGGTGAAGGTCAAGGTTAATGTTAAGATTAAGGTTAAGATTAAAGTTAAGGTTAAGGTTAAGTTTAATGTTAGGTTAAGGTTAAGGTTAAGAATAAGGTTAAGGATATGGTTAAGGTTAATAGTTAAGGGGTTGAGGTTAAGTTAAGGGGTAAGGTTAGAATTAAGGTTAATGTTAATGTTAAGGTTAAAGTTAAGGTAAAGGTTATTTTAATTTTAAGGTTAAGGATAAGGTTAATGTTAAGGTTAAGGCTTTGGCTAAGGCTACGACTAAGGATACAGTGAAGGCTAAGGCTATGGTTAAATATCAGGTTAAGGTTAAGGTTAAGTTTAAGGTTGAGGTTGAGGTTGAGGTGAAGGTAAGAGTTAAGGTTAATATTAAGGTTAAGGTTTAAGTTTATGGCTTAATTAATGTCAAGCTTTTGGTCAAGGGTAAGGTTAAGGTTAAGGTTAATTTTAAGGTTGAGACATTTGGAAAGTTTTGTAAGGAATGGTTTTATATTATAAATTTAAGGTAAACGTTAGTATTCCGATATATAATATTAATTTTTATAAAAAATGTTTGATTAGTTCATATTATATAAACGATCTTGTAATAAAAATAAATAAGAAGATATGTAATTAAGTCGTGATGCTCATTTGGTCATATTTTAATATTGATAAAAATTTAAAAGTTAGGTGTATCCTATTTTATATAGATATCGTATTTTGGTTAAGGTAAATTGGAAAATTAAATAAGTATTAACTTTTTTCTTATGATTCAAATATAAAATGCAAAACTTTGTCTTTTTATAGCAAAAATTGTTTTTCTAATTTATACATGATAGATATTATATAACATATATAGCTACGTGGAGTATAGAATGACACATATTTTATTAAAAATAGAATGCTTAAACGTGTCTTTCATAAGTAATCATCTTTCAATTTGATTTATCTGTATGTTTGCTACATATATGAGTTTATATTTAGATATATATATATTATTAAAACGACACTATTTTTTGGATACTATAAAATCCGAGATTGAAGGAAATAAATTTGTTACTTACTTGAGTAAAATATGAGGTAAAACGTTACTATATATATGTTATTATTTTATATTAATTAATTATGAGAAGAATATGGAAATTATGAGAAGAATAAGGGGTTTTTAAGTATTAAGGTTAAGGTTTAAGGTTTAAGGTTTAAGCTTTAAGGTTCATGGTTCAAGTTAAGATTAATTTTATAATTAAGGTTAAAGTTAAGTTTTAACTTTAAGGTTAAGATAAAGGTTAAAAAAGTAAAGATGAAGGTGAAGGTGAAAGTTAAATTTAAGGTTAAGGTAAAGGTTAAGATTTGAGGTTCAAGGTTTAAGGTTTAAGGTTAAGGTTAATTTTAAGGTTAATTTTTAAGCTTTAAGTTTAAAGTTAAGGTTGAGGTTAAGGTGAAGATGAAGATGAAGATTAGGTTTATGGTTTAAAGTTTAAGGTTTAGGTTTAAGGTGTAATATCTAAGGTTATGGTTAAGTTTAAGGTTAAAGTTGAGGTTAATATTATTGTTAAGGTTAAGGGTAAGGGTGAGGGTAAGGGTGAGGGTAAGGTTAACGTTAACTATAAGGTTAAGTTTAAGTTTAAGTGTAAGTTGAAGTTTATGTTTAAGTTTAAGTTTAAGTTTAAGGTTAAGGTTAAGGTTAAGGTTAATGTTATATTAGGTTTAAGGATATGGTTAAGGTTATTAGTTAAAAAGTTGAGGTTGAGGTTAAGGTTAAGGTTAAGGGGTTAAGGGGTTAAGGGGTTAAGGGGTTAAGGGTTAAGTTAAAGGTTAATTTTAAGTTTATGGTTATGGTTAAGGCTAAGGCTAAGACTAAGGCTACGACTGAGGCTAGGGATAAGTTTAATGCTAAGGATAAGGCTAAGGCTAAGGTTAAGTCTAAAGTTAAGGCTAAGTATAAGGCTAAGGCTAAGGCTACGACTAAGACTAAGGCTAAGGCTACGGCTAAGACTAAGGCTAAGGCTAAGGCTACGGATAAGGCTAAGGCTAAGGCTAAGACTAAGACCAAGGCTAACGCTAAGGCTAAGGCTAGGTCGAGGGCTAGGGTTAAGGAGAAGGTTAAGGTCAATTTTAAGGTTAATGTTAAGGTTAAATTTAGCTAGAGGTTGATGTTAAGTGAGGTTGAGTTTGAGGTTAAGGTTAAAGATAAGGTTAAATTTAAGTTGGAGGTTGATGTTAAGTTTAATTCAAAGGTTGAGGTTGGGGTTGAGGTTGACTTTGAGGCTAAGGTTAAAGTTAAGGTTTAGGTTAAGGTTCAGAATTTAGGTTAAGGTTAGAGGTGTGCGGTCAGCGTGGATCAAATACGGAACTTTTAGATGTCTAATGGAGTGGGATAAGGGACAATCAAGTTTTTATTAGAAAAAAATTAATGCAATTAATGTGAAGAAATTAATTGAGGGACCAAATACGATCATGCTCGTCTTTTTTGTAGAGGGTCCAACCCGTTTAAAAAAGTACTTTATTATATAGATATAGAGATATAATGAATAATGAATGTTGATGGTCAATTATTAGATTATTTTAATTATTAATTATCCTTTAAGTGTTTTTTAATTTTAAATTTTTTATATGATAGACATATATATATATATATATATATATATATATATATATATATTATCTTATGAATTCCATCTTGACTTTTTAATATTCTAAAAATTTTATTGGATGAATCAATATATTTCTTGTGTTGAAAAGTTTGTTTTTATATAGTTGAAATGAGATCTTTCAAAATTACACATGTTTTGACAAAGAAAATAAAAGAAATAAAAAATTATTTAAATATTGTAATGTAAAGTGATTTTTTTTAAATTTTATATTATACCTAGTTGAACTTTTCTTATAATAAAGTCTGAAAAAATTCTTAAATCTTTTAGTACTTTGTAAATTTTAATAAAAAGAAATAAAGTTTATTTATATGAAAATTAATTTGAATTCTTATAATTTTATTTATATGAAAGTTAAATGGATTTTATATTATTTAATATTTTCATGCGTGTGTGTATATAATAAATGAAAGAATGAGATGAATGAGGGAATTATGAGACAAATGGGGAATTTATGAGATGAATGAGGAAGTTTGAGGATAAATAGGGAGAGTTAGGTTTCATTCTGCTTTATTATATAGACTAGGTATAGCCCGTGCCTTAAGGCACTTCAAAACATAAAAATCGAGTTACTTTTCTACTTTCAACTTTGGCATAGAAAATATTTAAAAGATATGATGATATTTTGTCTTGAATATGTAAAAACCGAAATAATAGATAGAATGAATACGAAAGTGAGATAAAAAAATTGGTTATTAAACTCAAATGCACCATAAATCCATGTACAATTTCAACAACTAATAAATAGATTAAAATACGAAAATAATCAAAGAGTATCATAATCTAAATGTGTGAATCATATAATCTCGAGTTTTTAATATACGTGCATAAATCTCATAACTCTACAAAGTATCATTGTGTCAACATACATATATCTGAAGACACTCAAGATTTTTTTTCCATTGACGGGAATCGTACCCAGGTTTGATGGGTGAAAGTCAAGATTAAGATTAAGGTTAAGGTTAAGTTTAAGAATAAGGTTAAGGTTATGGTTAAGGTTATGGTAAGGTTAAGGTTTAGGTCAAGGTTAAGGTTAATTTTAAGGTAATGGGTAGAGTTAAGGTTTAAGATGTAAATTTTAAGGTTCAAGGTTAAGGTTTAATAAGATATAAGGTTTAAGGTCGAATATTAACGCTATAAATATTTATTTAAGATAAATGTTAAGGTTAAGGTTAAAGGTAAAATTTACAGTAGTGTTTAAGGTTATATGTTAAGGTTAAGGTTATGGTTAAAGTTAAGGTTTAGGTTTAAGGTTTAAGGTTTAAGGTTTAAGGTCTAAGGTTCAAGGTAAAGTTAAGTTTTAACATTTAGGTTAAGGTTAAGTTTTAACTTTAAATTTATGATAGTGGTTATAAAATTTAAGATGAAGGTGAAGGTGAAGGTTATAGTTATTGTTTAAGGTTAAGGTTAAGGTTAAGGTTGAGGTTAAGGTTTAAATTTTAAGATATAAGGTTTAAGGTTTAAGGTTTAAGGTTTAAGGTTTAAGGTATAAGGTTTAACGTTAAATATTAAGGTTATGGTTAAAGTTAAGGTTAAGGTTTAATGTTTAAGGTTTAAGCTTTAAGGCTCAAGGTTTAAGCTTTTAGGTTCATGGTTCAATTTAAGATTAATTTTATAATTTAGGTTAAAGTTAAGTTGTAACTTTAAGGTTAAGATAAAGGTCAAAAAAGTAAAGATGAAGGTGAAGGTGAAAGTTAAATTTAAGATTTAAGGTTTAAGGTTAAGGTAAAGGTTAAGGTTTGAGGTTCAAGGTTTAAGGTTAAGGTTAATTTTAAGGTACATTTTTAAGGTTTAAATTAAAGTTAAGGTGGAGGTGAAGATTAAGGTTTATGGTTTAAAGTTTAAGGTGTAGGTTTAAGGTGTAATATCTAAGGTTATGTTTAAATTTGAGGTTAAAGTTGAGGTTAATATTATTGTTAAGGTTAAGGGTAAGGTTAATGTTAACAATAAGGTTAAGTTTAAGTTTATGTTTAAGTTTAAGTTTAAGTGTAAGTGTAAGTTAAAGTTTATGTTTAAGTTTAAGTTTAAGTTTAAGGTTAAGTTCTACGTTAATGTTAGGTAAGGGTTAAGGATATGGTTAAGGTTATTAGTTAAAAAGTTGAGGTTGAGGTTAAGGTTAAGGTTAAGGGGTTAAGGAGTTAAGTGTTAAGTTTAAGGTTAATGTTAAGTTTATGGTTATGGTTAAGTCTAAGACTAAGACTAAGGCTACAACTAAGGCTAGGTATAAGTTTAATGCTAAGGCTAAGGTTAAGGCTAAGGCTAAGGCTAAGGCTAAGGCTAAGGCTAAGGCTAAGGCTAAGTCTAAGGCTAAGACTAAGGCTAAGACTAAGACTAAGAGTATGGCTAATGCTAAGGATAAGGCTAAGGCTAAAGGTAAGGCCAAGGCTAAGGTTAAGACTAAGACTAAGGCTTACGCTAAGTCTAAGGATAGGTCGAGGGCTAGGGCCAGGGCTAGGGTTAAGGAGAAGGTTAAGGTTAAGTTTAAGGTTAATGTTAAGGTTAAATTTAAGTTAGAGATTGATGTTAAGTTTAATCCAAAGGTTAAGGTTGAGTTTGAGGTTAAGGTTAAGGTTATGGTTAAGAATTTGGGTTAAGGTTAGAGGTTTGCGGTCAGCGTGGACCAAATACGGAACTTTTAGATGTCTAATAGAGTGGGATAAGGGACAATTAAGTTTTTATTAGACAAAAATTGATGCAATTAATGTGAAGAAATAAATTAAGGGACCAAAGACGATCATGCTCGTCTTTTTTGTTGAGGGTCCAACCCGTTTAAAAAAGTATTTTATTATATAGATTATGGTCAATTATCAAATAATTTTAATTCTTAATTATCCTTTAAGTGTTTATTAATTTTAATTTTTTATATGATAGATATATATATATATTTATTATTCTATGAATTCCATCTTGACTTTATAGTATTCTATAATTTTTATTGGCTGAATCAATATATTTCTTGTCTTGAAAATTTATTTTTATAAAGTTGAAATGATTTATGTAAAAATTATACATGTTTTGACAATAAAAAATAAAAGTAACCAGATGGGATTAGCTCACTGGCCAGGGCCTTGGTCTACCAATCTAGTGGTGCAGGTTCGAACCGAGTCAATGACTCCGAGTCCAAAGGGCTCTCCTATGTAACCAAAAAAAAAAAAAAAAAAAAAAAAAAAAAAAAAAATTATTTATATATTGTAATGTAAAGTGATTTTTTTTTAATTTTATATTGTATCTAGCTAAATTTTTCGTATAATAAAATTTGATTTTTTTTTTTAATTTTTTAGTACTTTGCAAATTTTAATAAAAAGGAATAAACTTTATTTATATGAAAAATAATATAAATTGTTATAATTTTATTTATATGAAGGTTAAGTGGATTATATATTTTTAATTATTTTCATGCGTATATAATAATGTGTATATGTATATAATAAATGAGAGAACGAAATGAATGGGGGAATTATGAGCTAAATGGGGGAATTATGAGACGAATGAGGAAGTTTAAGGATAAATAGGGCGAATTAGTTTTGATTCTGCTTTATTATATAGATTTTAATTATTAATTATCCTTTAAGTGTTTTTTAATTTTAAATTTTTTATATGATAGACATATATATATATATATATATATATATATATATATATATATATATATATATATATATATATATATTATCTTATGAATTCCATCTTGACTTTTTAATATTCTAAAAATTTTATTGGATGAATCAATATATTTCTTGTGTTGAAAAGTTTGTTTTTATATAGTTGAAATGAGATCTTTCAAAATTATACATGTTTTGACAAAGAAAATAAAAAAAATAAAAAATTATTTAAATATTGTAATGTAAAGTGATTTTTTTTAAATTTTATATTATACCTAGTTGAACTTTTCTTATAATAAAGTCTGAAAAAATTCTTAAATCTTTTAGTACTTTGTAAATTTTAATAAAAAGAAATAAATTTTATTTATATGAAATTTAATTTGAATTCTTATAATTTTATTTATATGAAAGTTAAATGGATTTTATATTATTTAATATTTTCATGCGTGTGTGTATATAATAAATGAAAGAATGAGATGAATGAGGGAATTATGAGACAAATGGGGAAATTATGAGATGAATGAGGAAGTTTGAGGATAAATAGGGAGAGTTAGTTTTCATTCTGCTTTATTATATAGATATAAATTTATTTTCATGTATTTCTATTAAAAAAATAATTCTTTATAGAAAGAATATATATATATATATATTTAAAATAAAGTAGAATATACTAAGTTTTTCTATTAAAACTCAACTCCTTCCTAAATCTCTCATAATTCTCCTAAATATCTCAAAATATACAAATTTCCCTACCATTTTTATTTGATCCACTTATTAAGTTTACACTTAAATAAATCTATTCTATTAAAAATTTAATCTAAACCTACATAAAATGACTACAATAATAATAAATTCTTCTTTAACGTTATTTTTTGTTAATTAGTAAAAACTTAAGGATATAATGTGGGCACAAACTCAATTTTGAATTCTCTATCATGATTAACTCAAACATGTTTCAACCCACAGTCAATAACTCAATAGACCCAACCAAACAAATAACTCAATAGAATACTTAACTTCATCTCCAACTCACAGTTATGTAGAAGATATTTCACATTCTATATTATTAAGTCAACCTATTCTTATTCTTACTATGGTTTAATTTAATTTAATTTTTTATGAGAAAAATAACGATCCTTTAACTTATCTTTGTATATAAAATAGTAAAAGAAAGTGCAAACATAAGTTTAATGAGCTAATTTGATATTGGTCGGTCGATTCGAATTTCTCCAAATAAATTTTATTTTAATCAAACAGACTGAATTCAATAATATATAGAACCGGTTTCAAGAGGTCTATTTTATTTTATTTTACATTTGTCGAAAAGTATGGTTTATAAATTATGAGAAAAATAACATTTCCGTTATTTAAATTGCAAATCTCTATAGTGTAGTCCGTTTCTTATCTTAAAAAATCTATATAATAAAGCACTCCATGCCTAATTAATTTATTTTTTCTTCACTATTATCTTTCTCATAATTTTCACATTCCTCTCATAATCCCTTAAAAACTCGCATAATCTCATTTATTAATTCAAAAATATCAATTTCATTTTTAGAAAAATAAAATCTATATAATAAAGCCAGATACACCTGACTTCTCCTAATTTCCTTATTCCTCTCATAATCCCTTTTAGTCTTTCATTTTTTTATTTATTATCAAATAAATTTATCTCTCCACTTTTATTTTAGCCTCTCTTATTGTTGATATGTTTAATTTATAAAACACATTTGTCAAAAGTCTTTATTTAACGATATGGAAAAATTGAGCGACTATTTTTTATTGGAGCATCCATTTACTGCAAATCGGTAGTTGATTTTATATAAAATAACATATTTTGTAAAGAGAATTTCTTCTAGATATAGTAACACCTTCTATAAAAAACATTTTTAACACTAAGCACTACAGGTTGTGGGAGAAGGATATATCATAATGTCATAAATCAATAATTTATTAAGTGTAGGTATTAATTACATATATATACACACCTTTATTTCTTAGGAAATGATGCAACATATATAATTTCCAATTTTTTTAACCCCTTAAACTTTAAACCTACAATATTAAATCTTAAACCTTAACCTTAAAAATATCCTTATCTTGACCTAAACCTTAACCCTTAACCTTAACCCTTAACCTTAACCCTTATACGTAACAACAACCTTAATCTTAACCTTAACCTAACCTTTACCTTAACCTTAACCTTAAACTAAACCTTAACATTAACCCTCAAATCATTAACCAGAAACCTAAACCCCTATTAACCATATCTTTAACCTCAACCTTAACCTAACCTTAACCTTAAATTTAATCTTAACCTTAGCCTTAATATTAACCTTAACCTTAACATTAACTCTAAACCTTACACCTTAAACCTTGAACCTTAAACTTTACACCTTAAACCTTGAACCTTAAACCTTTAACTTTAAGCCCTAATCTTCATCTTTACCTTAACATTAACATTAACATTAACATTAACATTAACATTAACATTAACATTAACATTAACATTAAACTAAACCTTAACATTAACCCTTAATCCATTAACCATAAACTTAGCCCCTTAACTATTGACCTTATCCTCAATCTTAAACTAACCTTGACCTTAAACTTAATCTTAACCTTCTACTTAACCTTAACCTTAAACTTAACCTTAAACCTTAAAACTTAAACCTTACACCTTAAACATTAAACCTTGCGCCTTAAACCCTAATCTTCATATTCACCTTAAGGTAATCTTAACTTTAATCTTAAAACCCTTAAACCTTCAACCTTAAAACTTACATCTCAAACCTTAAACCTTAAACCTTAAACCTTAAACCTTGAACCTTAAACCTTAAACCCTAATCTTTATCTTCACCGTAACCTTAACTTTAAGCTTATTTCTTAAACCTGTAACCTTAACCCTTAAACCTTTAACTTTAACCTTTACCTTCACCTTCATCTTAACTTTAACCTTAAGAATAACCTTAACCTTGAACCTTAATTCTTAAACCTTAACCTTAAGCTTAACTAAAACCATAACCTTAACCTTAACATTTAACCTTAAACCTTAACTTTAACTTTAAACCTTGACCTTAACTTTCATCTGAACCTGAACATTAACCTTAACTAGATGAAGATTCATCGCGCTGATATTCGACCTTAAACCTGTAATCTTATTAAAACTTTAACTTAAACCTTAAACGTTAAATCTTAAACTTTAACTTTAACCTTAACTTTAACCCTAAACTTAACCTTAACTTTAACCCTAACCTTAACCTTAAAATTAACCTTAGCCTTGAACTTGAACTTGAACTTGACCTTGACCTTGACCTTGACCTTGACCTTGACCTTGACTTTGACCTTGACCTTAACCGTAACCTTAAACTTAACCTTAACCATCATTATCCTTAAACTTAACCTTAAATTCTCCTTGATGATTAAAAAAAGAAAAACCTTAATCCTAACTTTAACCTTGACTTTCACCCTTTAAACCTATGTTCGATTTTCGTCAACGGAACAAATTTTTTCTTTAAGTGTCTCCAGACACGGGTTTTACCTAGTAGACATATATTATATAAAAGGAATCTAGATCTTCATGCTAAATTTACTTGGAGTCAATAATGCGAACATTTTGCATTTTGCAGTGACATATCCTTTGAATTATTATGGTGTGGAAATATTTAGTGTTTTTGCTTCCTTTGCCAAGCCATTGAACTTGAGCTATGTCAATTCAGTAATTATCTTCTGTCATATCAATTTGATAATTATCTTCTGTGCTCCACATATTATCAAACTTATGTAGAATTGTAGAATAATATGTGACTAACAAAGATTTTTATCTGATGGGGTCTATATATACTGAAAAATAAGATTATTGTTATTTACAAATTTTCTTTTGCTCTATCGATCAAAGGTCATGATCGAGATATTTTTCTTCAAATTGAATTCCTTAAGATGAAATAAGCTCGGAGTAAAGCGCCATTAATTTTAGTTTTTGTTCTCAGAAATTCAGAGTCATGGCAAATTTTTTATACCCAAAAAGGCACAAAGGCTCCTCATATGGGATTCTTAAAGGATTTTTAACTGAGAGTCTTAGTACCAAGGCTTTAATTGAAGCCTTAGATCTAAATCTCATGTTAAATTCTTAGGCATTCCATATAATCAAGATTATCAACATCTCAACATTATTGCTTATGTAATCATTCGTACACCCTGTGTGTGCCCTTAACGGGAATCCACATTGACTCCACATAAAATATGCATAGAATATTATATTTAAAATCTATTTGTTTTTTGGTTTTTGTTGTTCTGAATACTCAACATTGTTTCTCTATATTAAAATATAAGCTGGGAGTTAGGATACAAATGCATTTTCTTATAAGATAGCTCAGATGAATAGGATGTCTTAGAATAATAAAAAAGGTGAATAGGATGTCTACTAATCTCACATCCCTTCTCACATCCATGGGATGGGTTGTAAATACAAACAAAACTGCAAATGGGTTAAAAGAAAAACCACAGGCGAAAGATATATACATGAAAATAATCAATTAGAGAAACTAATAAAAAGTAATGAATAATGTATTTATCCTTTTTTACATTACATTGGAGAGTCAACTGAACCATTCTAGACCACTTTAGAGTACAATGCTTTTATCACACTAGAGCAACAATAACCTTTCAAAATAAAGAACATTGTCAACAAAATCTTAAATTTACATGTCTAAATCTTACCACGGGATTCCAAAATACCGTTCCAATATCATTGAAAATGAGATTATGAATATTTCTCCATAGAAATCTTCATTTTGTTGACATAAAGCTCGTGGCTACACTCTATTGATAATATGGATGATGATGTCACCAACAATCCATTCTGGTAAATTGTTGATTCTATCAACATTCTGTAAATTTCTTGTAGAAGACGACATAGGAGTATTCATATGAATTGATTACTCCACTTCACCTATTTTAATTAAGTGAGCATTCAGGTCCGCTCCATAAACTACAACACTAGCTAATATTTTTTTTAAGTATTGGTGTCGCCTAAGGTGTGATAAAATAATGATATAAATAAGTGCAAATAAACACCCTAGGCTGAGCACGGTTCTGCAAGTATTACAGGACGTATGCAAGTTTTAATGATAAGAAGATTCGTACCTCATAGACTACGAAGGTTAGGAAGAACTTATGCAAATTATCAAGTGCATATATGAAAGATAGAACATATAATACGCAAGTAGAAAGATAGATTGATTTTTATTTGGTTTTTAATAAAAGAAAATTAAACTAATAAACTAAAGACAGAAAATTAAATAAGCAAAGAACAAATAGTATGATAGTTTAGCCTGAGTAATTAGCTAGTAATCCCCACTAGTTTTGCCGTTCTAAACATGTAAGGGTGAATTATGTAGTATTTCAATAGTCAGTTTCAATTGCGCTAGGTAGTTTTAAATAGGGTTTTCCTGCGTCAATAAGGAGTCCTAAGCAAACTTTTCTTGCAATTGATTAAATAGCAATACATTAAACCATGGTGACTATCTAGTTAGGTTGATATGTCAGATCTAACCTTATTCTAGACGTTATGTGCTAATACTATAATTAAATATACCGTTGTCAATGATAATCTAACTACTATGATGGTAATTTTATATGGTCATGATCCACAAGAACACAGAATATAAATCCCAACACATAAACAGAGAATAAAAACAATAATTCAATTTAAAACATAGAATTCCCAAATTAGATAGATGTCAATCAAAACTAGGGTTCATACATATATTCTAAAACCCAAGCTAAATTTATTTAGTTCATACTGAGAAAAGAAAAGAAAAGAATTACAGAATTGAAGGTTGAAGAAGACATGATTGATGCACAACTCCTTCCAGACTTCTCTTCTTGTGTTGTAGCTTCTTCCTGACCTAAGGTTTGGCCAAGGATGATTTTTGAATGTTAAGAGGCTGTATTTATATAGTGTAGGAAGACCTAATTCGTTTTCTTGAAGGAGAAGGTAAGTAGTGGACTCCTAGTCAAACTCAAATTCGTAACCCTAAAATATGGAATCATCCCTATTTTATTTTTGGTCCTAAAAGCTTCAATACTTATCCATTTGACGTGTATGAGTAGTCGAAATTCATCGCCTCGGAAATATATTTAATTTTGCTCTTGACCGTTTCTCCAAATTCCTCACCGATTTTGAGATATAAGCTGATTTGTGGTCGTAGGTGCTGGAATTCAGATTTATGACAGCTTTTCCTTTTACATAATTTTAGCTTTTACTTCTTTAATTGAAAAATCCAATCTAATTCAACGTAACACATAAGCAAAATATAAAGAAAAAATACTACTTAGGTTCGAGTTTAAACGCGTGAGAAAAAAAAGAATGTATGATTTTTCAAATTTTAAGTCTAGATTTCTTGAGGGTGTCATTTTAAGGTTAATAATAAAAAAATATAATTATTTTATAATTTAATAAATGTTATGTATCTTAAATTGATCTACTTTAAGTATATTATGACATAAATATTATTCAAATCAATATATTAGTAATAAATATTTAATATAATATAAAAATTGCCTAGGTAAAAAAGCCTAGGTAAAAACAGCCTAAATTACGATTAATGGGCCGCATAGCCATCTAGACGCTCGCAAATGCTCAAAGTGCCTAACTCTTTTAGTGGGTAATATACACACTCATTTTGTTGATTCATTTTGGTCCTTCAATCAATTTTTTATACAAACTTTTAGTGAGTTATATATTCTTGCACATCATACCATTAGTATTGTTAGTTTTTTTCCTATGTAAATATCAATTGTTTTAAATATTCTCCTCTTCCCTAACCTTGGAAACTCCTACAACTTTCTTCCATTTTCCATTCAAGGTGAAATATGTGCATCGTAAATGACAATTTTTATAGAATGAATGACATTTTGAGGGTTTTATATTTTAAATAATAAAGATAAAATAGTAAATTCATAATACATTGTTATAAATTTAAGATCTTAGTAAAGGTAGAATATGTACACAACTCATGTTACAAAAACCTAATTAGAAATTTTATTTACAAATATTACTAAATAACACCTAATATTGAGAAAAATGAAATTAAAACATCAAATAGTGTTTTATATTTTACATTCTTGATAATGACAATCCACATCTGTCAACTAAATTGTACACATCCTTTTCATAGCGTAGAATAGAGATTAACATCTTCTTACTAACTAAAATACGAGTATAAAAAAAACACTTTTTGTCTATGCATTTATTATATATTTAAGTTGCAAAGTAATTATGCCCAACGTCAAAAAGTTGACGTTATTTTTAAATTTATTAATTAGGCTTTATGGTCAAAGAAAAATAAATTTTGTAATATTTTTAAAATGATATATATATATATATAAATATATATATATATATATATTTTAACAAATTAATTTTTTTAGTCGAGTACTAGAACTGCAATCAATTGTATCGTACCTCAAATAACAATTTGTTTTTACATTTTTTCTTTCTTTGTTAAGTGTTAAAAAGAAAATTTATATGAAAAAAATGCATAAATTTTTATTGAAAAGATGAAAGATATTACACAAATTTGGACGTATATATTAATTTTTATCAATGTAATCTTATATGCATACAACTTCTGACGCTGAGATGACTAAATAAAAAAAAATGAAAAATATCATCAATTTACATACGTAATAATTTCAATAGTTTTCAGCTATTCATTTATTATGTTTGGTTGATCCCACCGTCACATCTTCATGTGATCAATAATAAGTTCTTCACACCTATTATTTTATGTATCTACACCACCGACCTTTCTCCTTGTATAAATAATTCTAATATCCCCAAATTTTTATTCAGACTAAATAACTCATCATAATTTTCTTCTTCCCCCTCTACGTTTATTCTATAAAATTTTCCATCTCTACTAAATCAAAACGACCAAAATGAAAACAATTCCTTTTGAGATTAAGGTTACGCATGACTTAATCACGTATTTTAACTCTATTTTGATCGAGGATAACTCAGGAGCATATCATGTCAATGAGGAAATGGTGAAGATGTTTGTCAAAGAGCTTTTCAAAGATATGGGTAATGATGATAAGTCAAATCTCGTACCTGTGAAAAATTGAATTCCAATGTGAGAAAGTTGTATGATATGAACTAATTTCATCGGTTGATAATATGTAATTTATTGTATGTATTTAATTACATACAATAGAAGTTTCATAGTCTCTCTTTATTATCTTGCTTCTTTTCGTTAATATAAAATTAAACATAAATGTTTTCTAATTCACTTAATTTCTTATTCCAAACGTGTCTTGATAGTGGTTTTGTGAGAAGGTGAGATAAGCTCATAGTGAAATATCAAGTATAATCATTTTCGATCTACAAAATAACATTCTTATGAAATTCTTTATATCCTTAATTTTTCCATAAATGTATTGATAATTTTACAAATGTAATTTATAATTAAAATCAATAAAGAATAAGGAATAAGTGTTAGACTTTTTGGTCTTGTTGTTGGTTATGATTGAAAATATCTAGATTAAATTTTTATTGTTTTATTATTAGAATACTGCAAATATCTAAACCCACAATGTTGAGATGTTAAATTTCACATCACTGGAAAGACTGTAATGTTTAAATTCATTTAGTTGTTACATCATATAATTAAAAAACATTAGAAGGAAAAGAATTCAATAAAATATTCAAAGTGAAAACTTAAATAAATGAAATTGAAATAAATAGGATCAGAGTTAGTCCATTAACTTTTTTTAAAATTAGTCAACTTGAATTAGGTTCACCTAAACACTTGAGTTAAGGGGATTGATCCAAAAATATTATTACATTTTATTTATATGTTAGTCAATTGGGGGTAAAAGTAACCAAACAAAAATTATTATCCTTGAAAGGGGTTAAATATTTTGACACTGGTGTTAAAATATTTTTCTACTCAATTTTTTTCACATAATTTATTTTGGGAAAATTCACACAATATCTTCTACAAGTAGAGGTTACCTCTTTAACTGGACCCCTATATTTGCCCTTACGTAGGAGAAGTTGTCTTCATAAAATAATCAATTTCACAATCAAATGTTTCAATTTAATTAGTTCTGAACCAATCACTGGGTTGCAACGTGATCATTTATGTACCTACAATATGGATTACATTTGAGAAGATTTAGTATTCATAATATCACATTGAAACAAAGAATTGTTACAGGTATTATTCCCTAAGTTTTATGTTTAGGTATCAAAGTCGGTATTACTGTTATCTACTTGACTATTTACTTTTCCTAATATTAAAAATAGAAAAATATATAATAATTCACAAGATTGATTTAAAATATATTATTAAACAAGATGATTAGTTATTCCGTACATTTATTAAATAACTATAAATATAGTGATAATTAATTCATACTCTCATATTGCAATCTTATCATGTGTCACTAATTTTACTACCAAACCCTCAAAAAATATTGCAACATATGTCGAAAGGTGGAAGGAAATAGTGAGCTACCACTTACTTAGTGAGAATATAATTATATGACCATATGAAGATCTTGACCTCTCAAGGGATATTATGTTTAAAGCACTGTCATTTGGATTATGTATGTCAGTTTACATATCAAACATATACGTATTCATACAAGGTAAACTTGACTACCAAACAAGACATAACACAACACAATAAATAACAACTAAATACATATATAACCATGATTTAATGATGTTGTTATCTTACCTTTATGACTCCTACAACGAACTCATCAATCTTATATCACCTACTATATCTATACTTTAGGGTTACGATGATCATACGACCCCTTGTACCTTGGAAGTAGATATGGATAAAAGAGTCCACTTCTTCACAGCATGACAAAATACGTGAAAAGTCAACATAATGAAAGCATAATATTTGCATCTATAGGTAGTAACCTTTCATATTCGAATAAATATTCAGTCGATTTTGAGGCAGTGACTAAGTAGGTCACCCATCTTTCAGCAATATCACCAAAAACATCAAATATCAATTAACCTTCAATAGATACCTAACGAAATAGTCCATACTATCTGAAATCATAAGGCAATTAAATAATGCATATAACAAAATGATTTTTAAAATCAAAATAATCAAGACAATAAATATCTCAATTATACTATTTGTCAGTTCACAAACCATACACTTTCATATATTTATAATATTGTTTAGGGTATCGTTCACATCTTGACGACCAGACCTTTACTAAAGCAGGCACTTTATATCAAGAAGTTAAATTTTATTCTAAAGTAGAAGTAGTACATATATAAAATTTCCTTCATTGCAAATTTTTTGTTGTGGTTGATTTCAAAAAAGAACAAGGAGTTATTTGAAAAAATAAGTGTGAGAGGGAATGATCATTTCACCCTAGTTTATGCTTAAGCCCTTAGAATCATCACTCAAAGAAAGCCTAATGCATCAACTAAGAAAAAGGAATACTAATACTACTACTTATAGTTAGAACTATCACATTGTAATAAATAAACGAGTTAAATCCCGTTATATACGTAGCTAACACATACGCATATAAAATGGGTATCAAATCAAAACTCAACCTAGAGAAAAGGTAAATATGAAACCAAGAACAGTTAAACAAAAGAAAAATAAATTAAAAAAGAAAAAAAGTGATACCAAATGTTTAGTAAATAGTAACTTGCTACTTGATGAGAGAAAGTTTGATCCAAACTACTTGGAGAAGATAAAATGGAGGAGTGAGAGAGTAGATTTAGGGGTTTCCCTTTCTTTCTCCTCTAAATCTAATACAAATATATAGGGTCTAATGTGATCAAAGTCTAGAAAAAGTAATAGATCAAAGATGTGATTGGTAATACATGGTTGAAAAATACATATACAAGCTCCAACTTCCAGGTAAAGAGTATAGCAAAATGGCCATGATCCATCCTTCAAATCAATAATCTGGTTCTACCTCGAAACATATTCCATATTATGGTACGATGAAAGTTTTACCATGGTATACCATTCTTTCGTGGCAGTTGATGTCTCCCCATTTGTGATGATTTAATCCTAGTTGGAGACATCATTTTAGGTGTATTTATTAGAGTATAGGTCGATTTTCTCATGATTTAGTACACTTTCCTATTTTGTGTCTTGAATTAATTATTTATTATTTTTAGAGCATATTGGGTTTAATTGTTTATTTAGTGTGTAGCTTTAAAGATATATGGTAATTAATTAGAGTCCAAGTTAATTCTAAAAGCTAAAGGAAAGAGGATAAACATGTAAATTGGAGATAAAGACAAGAATTTTGAAAAAGGAAAAGATAAAGTTACCAAATAAATCTGAAATCCAGCAGCTACGACCATAAAAGAGCTTATATCTCAAGATTGGCTAGGAATTTGGAAGAATCGGCTACATCAAAGTTAAATAGCTTTCCAAGAAGATGAATTTCTACTACTCATACGTGTCAAACGGATGCGTATTGAATCAGTTATGGCCAAAACAAAACAACATCAAAATCTTACCTTTTCTAGATTCTAGGGCTACGAATTTGAGTTGGGCTTGGAGTCCAAAACCTACCTTATACTCCAAGAAATGAATTAGGTCTTCCTATACCCTATAAATACATCCTCTTATCATTAGAAAATCATCCTTGGTCAAACCTTAAGCCAAGAGGAAGCTTACAACACAAGAAGAAGAATCTGGAAGGAGCTGTTCATCAATTATGTCTATTTCAACCTTTGAATTTGTAATTTCTTTCTTTTCTTCCATTATTATGAACTAAATTATATTTAGCTTAAGTTTTAACATATATGTATGAACCCTAGTTTTGGTTGACATCTATCTAATTTGGGAAATATGTTTTAAATTGAATTTATGTATTATTTCTATGTTTATGTGCTGGATTTATATTCTGTGTTCTTTGTGGACGGCGACCATATAGAATTACCTTCATAGTAGTTAGATAATCATTAGCAACGGTATATTTAATTATAGGATTCGCACATAACGTCTAGTGTAAGGTTTAGACCTGACAAATCAACCTAACTAGATAGTCACTATGGTTTAGTGTATTGCTATTTAATTAATTACAGGAAAAGTTTTCTTAGGACTCCTTATTGACATAGGTAAACCCTATTTGAAACTACCTTGCGTAATTGAAACCGATTATTGGAATACTACATGATTCACCCTTACATGTTTAGAACGGCAAAACTAGTGGGGATTAATTGCTATTTACTCAAGCTAAAGTCGCATACTATCTTCTTCTCTTGCATTTAATTTTCTGTCTTTATTTTATTAGTTTAATTTTCTTAATAAAAAACCCAATAAAAATCTATTTGTCTTTTATTTCTCTGTGTATTATTTGTTCTAGCTTTTAATATTTGCACTTGATTATTGCATAAGTTCTTCATAACCTTTGTAGTCTCTGAGGAACGAATCTTATTTATCAATTAAAACTTGCATACGTCCTATATACTTGCAGAACCGTGCTAACCTAGGGTGTTTGGTGGCGTTTATTTATCTATTATTTTATCACACCTTAGGTGACACCAGCATTCATAATATGATCATCTGTTAGGCTCATAGGGGATGCATCTCTATTGAAGGGCCAACTCGTTTTCAATGATTTTATCCCAATATTCCAATCATTGGCTCATATTTAGTATGCTTATCTAGGGTGTAATCTTCCACCATGTTCTATCTTGTATCGTCTTAAGAACCTAAAAATGGAGCATGAAATGCATGATTGTCCTGATAATAGAGTAAATGATATCCTAAACATATGAAAAAGTCTCACACAAAGAGTGACACTGAAACTTGGTGGATCAACGATGGATGACCCCCATTCAAGCCTAACTTTTCAAAGGGTTCCTTATACAAATCAAGCATCAAGCACATAGGCTAGTAACAACTATTATGTGTTATGTTGTATACAATTATCATATATATGGATTTATTGTGATGGCTTACTACTGAAATGGGTAAGAAAAAGAGAAGCCATAAACATGCTACACGTGATGTATGGGGGAGGGGAGGTATGTAGTTCGCTCTCAGTCATCGTGCACTCACTAAGAAATCTACACTCAAGAATACTAGTTTCCAAATATGCATTAAGCAATAAAGGATATACTATATGCATCCATTGTATGACAACCCATCACTCTACAGGGCCATTTAACTATAGAGATCCTCTTATCATACTCTATCCAACGCCCTTTTAGACATTGAGGTCTTAAATTTTTTGGTCATTACCCCCAAAACAAAACAAAATAATCATTTTGTTACGTGTCCATCTAGACGCTCGTAGATGCTCAAAGTTCCTAACTCTTTTAGTGGGTAATATACACACTCATTTTGTTGATTCATTTTGGTCCTTCAATCAATTTTTATACAAACTTTTAGTGAGTTATATATTCTTGCACATCATACCATTAGTATTGTTAGTTTTTTTCCTATGTAAATATCAATTGTTTTAAATATTCTCCTCTTCCCCAACCTTGGAAACTCCTACAACTTTCTTCCATTTTCCATTCAAGGTGAAATATGTGCATCGTAAATGACAATTCTTTATAGAATGAATGACATTTTGAGGTTTTTATCTTTGTAATAATAAAGATAAAATAGTAAATTCAAAATACATTGTTATAAATTTAAGATCTTAATAAAGGTAGAATATGTACACAACTCATGTTACAAAAACCTAATTAGAAATTTTATTTACAAATATTACTAAATAACACCTAATATTGAGAAAAATGAAATTAAAACATCAAATAGTGTTTTATATTTTACATTCTAGATAATGACAATCCACATTTGTCAACTAAATTGTACACATCCTTTTCATAGCGTAGAATAGAGATTAACATCTTCTTACTAACTAAAATACGAGTATAAAAAAACACTTTTTGTCTATGCATTTATTATATATTTAAGTTGCAAAGTAATTATGCCCAACGTCAAAAAGTTGACGTTATCTTTAAATTTATTAATTAGGCTTTATTGTCAAAGAAAAATAAATTTTGTAATAGTTTTAAAATGATATATATATATATTTTAAAAAATTAATTTTTTTTAGTTGAGTACTAGAACTGAAATTAATTGTATCGTACCTCAAATAACAATTTGTTTTTACATTTTTTCTTTCTTAGTTAAGTGTTGAAAAGAAAATTTATATGAAAAAATGCATAAATTTATATTGAAAAGATGAAAGATATTACACAAATTTGGACGTATATATTAATTTTTTTCAATGTAATCTTATATGCATACAACTTCTGACGCTGAGATGACTAAATAAAAAAAATAAAAAATATCATTAATTTACATACGTAATAATTTCAATAGTTTTCAACTATTCATTTATTATGTTTGGTTGATCCCATCGTCACATCTTCATGTGATCAATAATAAGTTCTTTACACTTATTATTTTATGTTTCTACATCACCGACCTTTCCCCTTGTATAAATAATTCTAATATCCCCAAATTTTTATTCAAAGTAAATAACTCATCATAATTTTCTTCTTTCCCTTCTACGTTTTTTCTATAAAATTTTCCATCTCTACTAAATAAAAACGGCCAAAATGAAAACAATTCCTTTTGAGATTAAGATTACGCATGACCTAATCACGTATTTTTACTCTATTTTAACCGAGGATAACTAAGGAGCATATCATGTCAATGAGGAAATGGTGAAGATGTTTGTCAAAGATCTTTTCAAAGATATGGGTGATGATGATAAGTCAAATATCGTACCTGTGAAAAATTGAATTCCAATGTGAGAAAGTTGTATGATTGAACTAATTTCATCGGTTGATAATATGGAATTTATTGTATGTATTTAATTACATACAATAGAAGTTTCATAGTCTCTCTTTATTATCTCTCTTCTTTTTGTTAATATAAAAATTAAAATAAATGCTTTCTAATTCACTTAATTTCTTATTCCAAACGTGTCCTGATAGTGGTTTTGTGAGGAGGTGAGATAAGCTCATAGTGAAATATCAAGTACAATCATTTTCGATCTACAAAATTACATTTTTATGAAATTCTTTATATCGTTAATTTTTCCATAAATGTATTAATAATTTTACAAATGTAATTTATAATTAAAATCCATAAAAAATAAGGAATAAGTGTTAGACTTTTTGGTCTTGTTGTTTTTTATGATTGAAAATATCTAGATTAAATTTTTATTGTTTTATTATTAAAATACTGCAAATATCTAAACCCACAATGTTGAGATGTTAAATTTCACATCACTGGAAAGACTGTAATTTTTAAATTCATTTAGTTGTTACATCATATAATCAAAAAAAAATTAGAAGGAAAAGAATTCAATAAAATATTCAAAGTCAAAACTTAAATAAATGATATTGAAATAAATAGGGTCAGAGTTAGTCCATTAACTTTTCTAAAAATTAGACAACTTGAATTAGGTTCACCTAAACACTTGGGTTAAGGGGATTGATCCAAAAATATTATTACATTTTATTTATATGTTAGTCAATTGGGGGTAAAAGTAACCAAACAAAAATTATTATCCTTGAAAGGGGTTAAATATTTTGACACTGGTGTTAAAATATTTTTCTACTCAATTTTTTCCACATAATTTATTTTGGGAAAATACACACAATATCTTCTACAAGTAGAGGTTACCTCTTTAACTGGACCCCTAGATTTGCCCTTACGTAGGAGAAGTTGTCTTCATAAAATAATCAATTTCACAATTTTTCAAATGTTTCAATTTAATTAGTTCTGAACCAGTCACTAGGTTGCAACGTGATCATTTATGTACCTACAATATGGATTACATTTGAGAAGATTTAGTATTCATAATATCTCATTGAAACAAAGAATTGTTACAAGTATTATTCCCTAAGTTTTATGTTTAGGTATCAAAGTCGGTATTACTGTTATCTACTTGACTATTTACTTTTCCTAATATTAAAAATAGAAAAAATATATAATAATTCACAAGATTGATTTAAAATATATTATTAAACAAGATGATTAGTTTTTCTGTAAATTTATTAAGTAAGTATAAATATAGTGATAATTAATTCCCACTCTCATCTTGCAATCTTATCATGTGTCACTAATTTTACTACCAAACCCTCAAAAAATATTGCAACATGTGTCGAAATGTGGAGGGAAATAGTGAGCTACCACTTACTTAGTGAGAATATAATTATATGACCATATGAAGATCTTGACCTCTCAAGGGATATTATGTTTAAAGCATTGACATTTTGATTATGCATGACAGTTTACATATAAAACATATACGTATTCATACAAGGTAAACTTGACTACCAAACAAGACATAACACAACAAATTAAATAACAACTAAATACATATATAACCAAGATTTAATGATGTTGTTATCTTACCTTTATGACTCCTACAACGAACTCAACAATCTTATATCACTTACTATATCTATACTTTAGGGTTACGATGATCATACGACGCCTTGTACATATTTGTGTATATGTGACATGTGGAATTACCTTGGAAGTAGATATGGATAAAAGAGTCCACTTCTTCACAGCATGACAAAATACGTGAAAAGTCAACATAATAAAAGCATAATATTTGCATCTATAGGTAGTAACCTTTCATATTCGAATAAATATTCAGTCGATTTTGAGGCAGTGACTAAGTAGGTCACCCATCTTTCAGCAATATCACCAAAAACATCAAATATCAATTAACCTTCAATAGATACCTAACGAAATAGTCCATACTATCTGAAATCATAAGGCAATTAAATAATGCATATAACAAAATGATTTTTAAATTCAAAATAATCAAGACAATAAATATCTCAATTATACTATTTGTCAGTTCACAAACCATACACTTTCATATATTTATAATATTGTTTAGGGTATCGTTCACATCTTGACGATCAGACCTTTACTAAAGCAGACACTTTATATCAAGAAGGTAAATTTTTTTCTAAAGTAGAAGTAGTACATATATAAAACTTCCTTCATTGCAAATTTTTTGTTGTGGTTGATTTCAAAAAAGAACAAGGAGTTATTTGAAAAAATAAGTGTGAGAGGGAATGATCATTTCACCCTAGTTTATGCTTAGGCCCTTAGAATCATCACTCAAAGAAAGCCTAATGCATCAACTAAGCAAAAGGAATACTAATACTACTACCTATAGTTAGAACTAACACATTGTAATAAATAAACGAGTTAAATCCCGTTATATACGTAGCTAACACATACGCATATGAAACGGGAATCAAATCATAACTCAAGATTAAACAAAAGAAAAATAAATTAAAAAAGAAAAAAAGTGATACCAAATGTTTAGTAAATAGTAACTTGCTCACGATGAGAGAAAGTTTGATCCAAACTACTTGGAGAAGATAAAATGGAGGAGTGAGAGAGTAGATTTAGGGGTTTCCCTTTCTTTCTCCTCTAAATCTAATACAAATATCTAGGGTCTAATGTGATCACAGTCTAGAAAAAGTAATAGATCAAAGATGTGATTGGTAATACATGGGTGAAAAATACATATACAAGCTCCAACTTCCAGGTAAAGAGTATAGCAAAATGGCCATGATCCATCCTTCAAATCAATAATCTGGTTCTACCTCGAAACATATTCCATATTATAGTATGATGAAAGTTTTACCATGGTATACCATTCTTTCGTGGCAGTTGATGTCTCCCCATTTGTGATGATTTAATCCTAGTTGGAGACATCATTTTAGGTGTATTTATTAGAGTATAGGTCGATTTTCTCATGATTTAGTACACTTTTCTACTTTGTGTCTTGAATTAATTAATTATTATTTTTAGATCATATTGGGTTTAATTGTTTATTTAGTGTGTAGCTTTAAAGATATATGGTAATTAATTAGAGTCCAAGTTAATTCTAAAAGCTAAAGGAAAGAGGATAAACATGGAAATTGGAGATAAAGTCAAGAATTTTGAAAAGGAAAAGATAAAGTTACCAAATAAATCCGAATTTCAGCAACTACGACCACAAAAGAGCTTATATCTCAAGATTGGCTAGGAATTTGGAAGAATGGTCTACATCAAAGTTAAATAGCTTTCCGAGAAAATGAATTTCTACTACTCATACGTGTCAAACGGATGAGTATTGAATCAGTTATGGACAAAACAAAACAACATCAAAATCTTACCTTTTCTAGATTCTAGGGATACGAATTTGAGTTGGGCTTGGAGTCCAAAACCTACCTTACACTCCAAGAAACGAATTAGGTCTTCCTATACCCTATAAATACATCCTTTTATCATTAGAAAATCATCCTTGGCCAAACCTTAAGCCAAGAGGAAGCTTACAACACAAGAAGAGAAGTCTGGAAGGAGCTGTTCACCAATTATGTCTTCTTCAACCTTTGAATTTGTAATTTCTTTCTTTTCTTCCATTATTATGAACTAAATTATATTTAGCTTAAGTTTTAACATATATGTATGAACCCTATTTTTGGTTGACATCTATCTAAATTAGGAAATATGTTTTAAATTGAATTTATGTATTATTTCTCTGTTTATGTGCTGGATTTATATTCTGTGTTCTTTGTGGATCGCGACCATATATGATTACCTTCATAGTAGTTAGATAATCATTAGGAACGGTATATTTAACTATAGGATTAGCACATAACGTCTAGTGTAAGGTTTAGACCTGACAAATCAACCTAACTAGATAGTCACTATGGTTTAGTGTATTGCTATTTAATTAATTGCAGGAAAAGTTTGCTTAGGACTCCTTATTGACATAGGTAAACCCTATTTGAAACTACCTAGCGCAATTGAAACCGATTATTGGAATACTACATGATTCACCCTTACATGTTTAGAACGGCAAAACTAGTGGGGATTAATTGCTATTTACTCAAGCTAAAGTCGCATACTATCTTCTTCTCTTGCATTTAATTTTCTGTCTTTAGTTTATTAGTTTAATTTTCTTAATAAAAAACCCAATAAAAATCTATTTTTCTTTTATTTCTCTGCGTATTATTTGTTCTAGCTTTTAATATTTGCACTTGATTATTGCATAAGTTCTTCATAACCTTTGTAGTCTCTGAGGAGCGAATCTTATTTATCAATTAAAACTTGCATACATCCTATATACTTGCAGAACCGTGCTAGCCTAGGGTGTTTGGTTGCGTTTATTTATCTATTATTTTATCACACCTTAGGCGACACCAGCAGTCATAATGTGATCATCTGTTAGGCTCATAGGGGATGCATCTCTATTGAAGGGCCAACTTGTTTTCAATGATTTTATCCCAATATTCCAATCATTGGCTCATATTTAGTATGCTTATCTAGGGTGTAATCTTCCACCATGTTCTATCTTGTATCGTCTTAAGAACCTAAAATTGGAGCATGAAATGCATGATTGTCCTGATAATAGAGTAAATGATATCCTAAACATATGAAAAAGTCTCACACAAAGAGTGACACTGAAACTTGGTGGATCAACGATGGATGACCCCCGTTCAAGCCTAACTTTTCAAAGGGTTCCTTCTACAAATCAAGCATCAAGCACATAGGCTAGTAACAACTATTATGTGTTATGTTGTATACAATTATCGTATATATGGATTTATTGTGATGGCTTACTACTGAAATGGGTAAGAAAAAGAGAAGCCATCAACATGCTACACGTGATGTATGGGGGAGGGGAGGTATGTAGTTCCCTCTCAGTCATCGTGCACTCACTAAGAAATCTACACTCAAGAATACTAGTTTCTAAATATGCATTAAGAAATAAAGGATATACTATATGCATCCATTGTATGACAGCCCATCACACTATAGGGCCATTTAACTATAGAGATCCTCTTATCACACTCTATCCAACGCCCTTTTAGACATTGAGGTCTCAAATTTTTTGGTCATCACCCCCAAAACAAAACCAAATAATCATTTTGTTACGTGTCCATAAATCGCCAGACTAGATGGATCAAGGCCAAGGAAAAAATTACTCCACTTTAAATACATCTTGGTCATTCATATGGTATAATATCGTTCACTGCTTTGGGTTACCATGAGTATTCACGACCAGCCAAAAAAACACATTTATTGTCAAAAAATTCCTCATAAGTTGTGGAAAGGATAGGTACATATCGGCCAATTACGCTTAGTTCATATCCACTACAACAATTGAGCCCAAGTTTGCTATCAAATGTTTTGGCATACACCAATGGATGAGACCCATCATCATCCGAAGTCTCGGTCAGAGCCATGAAAAAAATCCTAAGGGGATTTCGCATTGCTATGTATCTTCTATGGAAGGACAACCTTACAACTTGGTATACAATTTCCAAAAAATAAATCCTTTGTGGATAAACACTTTGGAATCAAGTATATATGGCCAAGTGCCTTAGTAGTAAATCCAGGGGTGGATGGAGTGCCTATTTCACCAAATGAAGCATTTCTACCTACTCCATATCACTCTAATACGATTAGAACAAATTATTTAATCAAAATGGGGAAATATGTGTTAGGAACTTGGTGTGGGGGTGGCCAAGAGTATATCTCTAAGATTTGTTACTTGGGATACAATCTCCAACCCAATGTGAAGGCCCATACATATTCATTCCCAAAGTCTAGTCTGGATCATATCACCTTATAATGGAAGATGTAAAGTACCTTCCAAACTTCAAGCATGCCAATCACTGAGTTGGGAATCCATGACCTCCAAGCCAACTAAGCAAACTATATTTGTTAGAATAGGCCTCACCTAATCTTCTTACATATCTACCACAAAAACACAAATAAAATGGCCAAATTCGTCCTACTACACTATTTTCCTTGGTAATTATCTTATCCCCAACAAAGTTTTTAATGAGATGAATGATAGAAGATCGCTTTGGATCATGTTAGAAATAAAAAAAACATTGCTTTGTTTAGATTTGATGCTTTGCGTCATAACCATATAACTAACATGCTCTGAACTCTTATCTCTATATTTCCTTAATGAACAAGTACTAGCTAACTAGCAGGCTCACTACCCTTATCTTTATCTATCAATTAGTTAAGAATAATTATGTTACTAACAAGTTTTTGACCCTCTTCTCTAGATTTCTTTTTATGAGAAGGGCTAGATAAATAATCGGTTCTTAACAGTTTATTGATTGTCACTCCAACCATCAAGGATGGTATGATGCACTAGAAATTTGTAGTGTATACTTCAACTATTGTATTATCAGAGAAAGAGAAAGAGCATGTTAATGTGGAATTTACCTCAAATGAAGTGTTATATCTGCGTCCTTAATAACAAATAGGGACATCTAGAATATTGCTATTTACGAGTTATATCATTCTTCTTAAGAGAAGAGTAATCGACTATGGTACCCACATAGTGCTCGAAGAGGAGATATTAGTGCAAGATAGGCCACTACCAAATATCTGGTTACTTCAAGTTGTGTTGTTGAAAGGGATTTGAAGCTTCTTTCTAATTTTAGTAAAAGAAAGACGGTGGCATCCAATGAGAATAGGGTGAGTTCCTCAATTATGCCTTTTAATAATGAGGATAATACTCTTCCAGAGAATTGATCTTGCCTCTTTTAAGGGGATGCCTTATTGTAAGTGTATTAAGGGAACCTTTGTTCCATTGATGTTGAAAAACAATTGACATGTTATTTTGATACGTGTCTTGCTATAAATGTCAAGGTCTAATGCTAGTGAAGTCAAGAGGGAGCTCGACGTTCTCTACTCATATAAAATAAAGGAAGCAAAGACATCATATTATCTAGATTATCAAAAATAATATAAATAGTTAATTTATAAATGAATTAAGGGAGGCATAACTTACATGGGAAAACATACCAATTTTAAAGAATAGAAACTTGTGAAGAATCAAAGAAAGGTAAAAGGCATCCTTATGTCATATGAATAAGTCTTCCATCCCAAATATGTTTCTCTCCACCTTCTTAAATAACTAAACATCCAATAGCTTGAGATCTTACCAATGTATATAATCTCTTATGCCTCTTGAATTATTTTACTACAAGAAAACACCTCATACAATGACAAATATTTTATGATAATTGTTTTAACCGTCATATAAATTTTTTTACCTCCACCTTTTTATGACCCTTATTTGAATTGTCATTGTTTAAACGGATTTCTTGACAATTTTGAAGAACAATCTACAAAAAGATAATTTCTCGACGATTCTTTATAATTAGTCTTTAAAAAATATCAAATAAGATGAATATACATAATCAAAACACGTTAATATAGTAAGATTTCCTCAACCGCTCTATTCATTTTCTACATAAATGTCTTCATCTATATCCGTTCGAACCCATTCAGGATCCTCAAAATCATGGTCGGGGTGAGCTGTTAACCTTTCAGAAGGATCCTACCTCGCATCAAATAGATCTCTAGCGGTTACTTTGACAACTTACACTTGTGGACATGTGGGATCTGGTACATAAAGTACCTGTTGAGCTTGAGAGAATAAAACAAATGGATCATCATACGCTCTCCAGTATGAGATAAACGTGAGAAATTGACTGATGTAAAGCCCAACTGATCTTATTCTATACCCTTGTTCACATCAGCCCAATCACAACGTAATAATACAAATTTAAATAGTCCAAAATAATCTAGCTCAATAATATTAGTCAATTTGCCAAAGAAATCTACAATCCCTTCAAGTGTGTTTTGATCATGTATAGACGAATAATTAGACGTCAATGATTTGGCAACAACCCCACTATTTTGTGTTTCCTTTCAATTGTCCCGCTCTTTGGTACAAAATCTTATACCATAAATTGTCATCCCTGTAAAACTTTTAGCATATCTATTAGGTCTTATAGCTAGTCGCCTCACATTTTTGGATACAACCCTTTCTCCCAGTGTAGCAACCTTCACAGTATAGAAAAGTGTTGATAGAAGAATGTCACTGTATCTATTATACACATAACATAAATTTTTTAAGATCTCCTTACCTGCATTTTAAACCAATCTGGGAATTCCTCACTAATCACCCTATTGAGAGCAACACTTGTTAGCCTTTTGTTTTTTTAGCATCCTTTGCTTTATACTAATAAATTCCCTGCAAATATATATATCATATCTCAATAAAATTATCTACAAACAATAAGACGTATCTATGTGCTTGATTCCATGTTTTCTCATCCAGAAAAATTGTTTTTGTTGCACCGATCGCTTTTCTAGCATTTTGAAACAAATACTTATCTCTCTCAAGTTCTATTACATCAAGATTTCAACTTGATCGATTTAATGTTGTCTCAGTTCCATCAAGGTATCTAGAGAAAAATATTAGACACTCGTATGAAATATATATTTCAGCAATGAACCTTCAGGTCGAGCCTTGTTACCTATATTTCCTTTATACTCCTTCAAACACCTACATTTTCATTGGATAAATATACATTAAACCAGCAACATAAAGTTAAAAGTACTTTGTTACCTCTATATAGGGTACATCCACCTATAATGCACTGTACCAACAACTTTAACCTCCGCAATAATATGTATGACCAAATGAATTAGGATTTTAAAAGATGAAGGAGGGAAAATCGTCTCCATATGACACAAAGTTAATGTTGAACGAGACTCCAACTTCTCAAGCTCTTGAATATTCAATATTTTTGGGCAAACGATTTCAAATGTAGAACTTAATTATGTCATGACCTTCATGACTTCATTGGTCATACAAGAGCGTAGAGCGACCGATAGGATATCTTGCATCAAAATATGATAATCACGAGTCTTCAAAAATTGAAGCTTCCGCTCCTTTATATTTACTCAACGTGATATGTTTGACCCACAGCTATCCGGAAATTTAATATCATCCATGACCCTTAAGAATGTATCGTTTTCCTTTTTTGACATGTGATAACAAGCAGAAGGCATACATTTTTTCCCATTTGATGCTATTTGAGGATGCAATTGGTGTCTTATGCTTATTAAAACAAGATCTTCCCGTGATTTTTCGTCTTCCTTTTTTTTCAGCCCAACGTTCAACAAAGTCTCAATGATATTTTCAAATACATTTTTTTTCAATTCACATAACATCTAGATTGTGGCGTAACGTCTGGTGCTTCCAATACGGTACTTAAAGAATATACTTTTATTCCATAGTATCCCTTCAATGTTCGGATTGCCTTGATCGTCAACAATAAAACCAACATTTTCCAATTATCTCAATGATTTGGTACCAGAGATAGGAATAGGCGGTGGTCTCAATTATTCGGTGCCATAAAAAATAGACTTTCTTATTTGAAAACGGTGTGAAGGACTTAACCAGCGATAGTGTCCTAAATAACAAAACTTTTGCCCTTTATCCAACTATCTCGAGTCAGTCTTGTTTGCACAAGCTGGACACGCATATCTTCTCTTTAATCCTTCTGGAGACAAACTTACTTAACAACTTTGTAACTTGTGACTACTCGTACACTTGTGAGTTTTCATCCTTCTAGTGGTTAATTTTATATCACACATCGGAGGACACCAATAGATCTGTTGGCGATATTTTATTTCTATGACATTCTTTTCTATAAATAAAAAGTGTCAAGACATGAAAATGGCTATTTTCTACACTAGATCTCAGGATATCAAACATAGATCTTCAAAGAGAGAACAAAGAATTTCAAGCTCAAATATACATCTTTTTAGTTGCTTGGTAATCGAAATATATTATATCTACTCCTCAAGGAGTATACAAGCTAGATTGACATTGTTATCTTAAACCCTAATTTCCTCTTGTTCAAGGTGATAAGTTTGATATTCAATAGACTAAGAAAGTCATTTGTAACCTTGTGTATGTGTAGACAAAAGAGAAGACTTTACCAGTGTGTGCAGTGGTTTTGTGAGTATTATACTTGAATTCTTGTGTGGTGATACACAAGTGAAGGCTTCACGAGCTTGTGAAGTAGCTTAGCTTCGTGAGTATTGATTGAATACTTTGTCTGCTTGTATTGGTGATAACACAAGGTTATGATTCAAAGTGGTTATAAAGGTGTTTTCTCTCTTATTTGTTGAGAGACACGGAAGATTTGTGGAATATCTTGCCAAATCCTTAACGACAAATAGAGCTTAGGTCGTTGACTAAGTCTATAGGAGTCAAGGCACTGGGAACCACTGATACGTGTTTCGCAAAGTGGTCGATTGCTTTCAAAATCACTATCAATGGATATATATTATGTGAAACTATCAATTACTATCTTTTATTCCTTTTTACCACTTACGTGGTGCTAAGGGTTTGAAAACTTTCTCGAGTTAGGTCGATAGAAAAAGATAATTTGTAGATATATGTGAGTGCCAAGTTTTAGTCTCAAATTGAAAGATACTAGGTCAAAAGTATTTATGTTTCAACACAGTGAACAAAAATACCAAATAACATTAAATAATCTTCAACTGTACAAAAATATAACAATCGGTTAATTAAGAGAACTATTATTGTAACATTGGTCTCTGTGGTGTAGTGGTTATCACGTCAGCTTTACACGCTGCAGGTCCCCAGTTCGATCCTGGGCAGGGACAAATTTGTTTTGAACTAATATATAGATAAAAAATTTTGTTTTTGTTTTGAATAGGGGTGGAAATCAGAAGGAACGGATCAGAAAAAGAAAAATGGTCTTTCGGAAAAATTCTAATTTTTTCCGGAATAGATTTCTTCCATTCCGATTCCTATCCAATTTTTTAAGATTGGGAAAAACAATTCCTAATTCCGAATTTTGGAATTTATCGGAAATTCAGAAATTTCAGCACAGAACTTTCGGACCTTTTGGTTCGGAAATTTCGGAACTTTGGGTTATTAATCGGAACAGTAGTTTGAAACTTACACGAAGAGTAACCGTAGTTAGAAACTAGTTATAAAACTTACACGAAGAGTAACAATTAGTTAAAAACCAAAATTAAAATTTACATGAAGTAACAAAATAACAGTAGTTAAAAAAACAATGCTAAACCACTGTTACTTTTCCAATTACATGAATAAACAAATATTACAAAAAAATCTCGGAAAATGATCCTGCAATTTTGTTTTAAAGAAGTCTTGCATGCGAGTCTCAAAATGATCCTGCAATTTCCTATAAGTTGTTAGAAAAAGTGCGAAAACAATGTTGTATAAGTTACTAGAGAAAATGCGAAAACATTGCTTTAGCATTCTGAAAAGAAGATCATACTAGGCATTGTTGGATTGTCTTTTTTCGACCATAAGTATCATTGAAATGGTTAAGGATATTAAAATAGTTAACAACATCAACGGGTTTATGGGTATTTTCTGTGATATGAAATTTATTGACAAGGGCGTGAATCTGTTCACCTGTTGAAGGTTTTCTTATGGACATTATCAATAATATAAGGAAGAGAGAAATTATTTGCTGAAACTTAATTATTTTTTTGGATTAATCAAGTCTTGAGTTAATTTATAAGTATACTTTGAAAAGTTTTTGAAATATAACTGGACAGTATATATGGAAGCCAAACTGATTTTCAAATTCCAAAACTTTTCAAGGACCAAAGAAACAAATCATTAATTTCATGTTTCAAAGATGTAATATTATTTTTAAATATAATTTATAATTCAGAAATATCATTCGGAAATAAAATCAGATCGGAATATCCGGAAATTTCAGATTTATATGTAGTTCCAATTCCAATCCGATTTTTTCGGAAAAATCAGAAATCGGAATTTCGAAACATTAAAAATCTATTCCAAAATCGGAATTTTTGGATCGAAAAAGTGGAAAATCAAAAATTTCGGATCCGATTTCTACCCCTAAATTTGTCTCATCTTTATTCTAAAATTGTGATAAGATTTTTTTCAAGATTCAAAAAAAATTGACCTTCCACTACAATTTCTTTTTTAAAAGAAAAAAGGTGCTTCAAAAAATAATTTGTTAAAATAAATTATGTTATATAATTTTTTTATCAATATCAAATTTAAGATAATTTTTTAAGTAATTTACCATATTAGACAATGTTTTGGATCAAACGAATTTAAAATTGATGTTAGAAATCAATAACGCTATTGTGATTTGAATACATTTATATTTTATAAAATTATGTGTAATAATAACAATTTTGGTTTTTAATTCTATAATATATATAGTACTAAAACCTAATAAATTTAACATTTTTAAAACCAAAATTTAGCAACTTTAATCATATCATGTTTGTGTAATAGAATTCAAATCCATTCGATTCGTTTAACCTTGGTTTTGGTTTGTACTCATACCAATTAATACCTAGGTGGCCGGAGCAAAGCTTGGCTTATCTCTATCTCAAATGGGTGATGTGCCTTTGGATAGCTAATGAGTCATGACGAGCCACAACAGGGCCGTTAGGCGTGTGGACAAACAAGAACCATAATCGTGCAGGCAATTGGCCCGCTTGAGTTTCGTCATTTGATAAACAAAAAATCTGCTACATCTACCACTAGTTCATAAATTTAAGGTTTTGACAAAAAAAAAAAAAAAAGAATTTAAGGTGTTCACGTCAATATCTAGACAATGTATCATAGATTTGGCGTTCAATTGGCATTACACTAGACATCCCACAATCAGTGGAGAGATTCCTAGCCCACCGATTACAACTTACAGTATGTCACATAATTTAGACTTTTGCTATTTTCTCCTATATTTTGATAATTTATTTACCTTTTTTTTTGTCAAAAACTGGAATTAAAATAGATGATAAGTTCACATTACAGAAGCCGGGTTAGAGAAGCTACACCCCGAGAACAATCTAAATAACAAAACAAACGGTAAGAAAACGACAGACAAACAAACAAAAGTCTTGAAAAAACGCGTTTCATCACCCACCCCACCTTACTAGATAGCTTACGGCCTCTTTCCGAACAAACCAATAGAACCAACAAACGAAACAAGCTAACCAACGAATCACTGAGCAATCGACGAACCAGCATAAATGCCACAGAACTGGAAATGATCGACAAACCTAACCAAACTCTGTAGATTGCATCACCAACAAAGGTAATATATTGCACCACACAAAAGGGTAAAAAAGGAGCAGGAAGGGGGTAAATATTCCAGTAGCGTCGCGGTAGAAGACGAAACACCCAAAACCAAGATGATAGACAACTTAACCAACCACATCCAAAGTCCTAACACTCGAAACAAACTAACTAAACACGAGCTAAACCAACCCCACCTGAACGGCAAACAGACGTAGCCAGCAAATGCGAGATCAATAGAAAATGACGAGATATAATAAGACCTAAAGCAATGAGGCCCAAAAACGACTGACAAAAGGTTCCCAGCAGCAGCTGTCTGACCAATTAACTCCTCGACCCACCATACAGGTTCAATCTGTCACCACTCAGAACCAAACAAATCGGAGAAGCGTAAACGAGGAATGAACGGCAAACACCCAACGTTAACTCCACCAATAAAGCGGGACCAAACAACGGCCAAAAATCTGCCTGCATAAATAAGACTAAGAGGAACAGGGTAGGTGATGTCTCCTCATTTGTGATAATAAAATCTATCTCGGAAGCATCATTTTAGTTGTATTTATTAGAGTATAGGTCGATTTTCGCATGAATTAGTACACTTTCCTATTTTGTGTCTTGAATTAATTATTTATTATTTTTAGAGTATATTGGGTTTAATTGTTTATTTAGTGTATAGCTTTAAAGATATATGGTAATTAATTATCAATAAATATTTTGCTCGGCTACTTTAATTGGTTTTAAGTCTAAAAAAAGTAAAAAAATTAAATACCTAAACTCATATTATTGCTTACTAGAAATTTATTCTATATATAATTGCTCAAAACATCATTTTAAGTGATTTGGCTGTTTCAAAAAGTCCATAAATCCCCCCTCAAAAGGTTCACACATTTTACGATCAACCTATTATACCCCTGTTAACACACACAAGAAGTGTGGGTTGTTGATGTCTCTCCTTTTTTGACAGATTTTGAGTTATATAAGAAATCATTTAGTTGGTTTTTTGAGATTAATTGTGGGAGTTATCCCTTTATTGATGTTATTTGAGTATTAGCTAATCTCGGATGATATGTGTATTTTTGGAGCAATTTGAGATAATTTGTGTGTAAGTGTGTATCTACTAGGTATATGGATTATATTATACCTCAATATGAAACTAGAAAGTCTATAAGTATGAATCATAATTTGTAATTGTGATTTATTTTGGATGAATTTGGAATTTTCAATTTAAATTAAATGTGGATTATTGTTGTTGTAATTATTCATGTGTTGATGCTTGTTTCTCATATGATGCACACATATTTAGGATTTGTCAGCAATTAAATTATGCCCGCGAGGGGGATTTAGTAATGGATCTAGGATAAATCACACATTCTGAAGTTGAAGTCTCAGAAGAGCTAAACTAACTAGGTAATCACGAGTGGGTACAATAATCTTAATCGTTAGATAACATTGTAAATTCACTCGGGAGAGGTAGCTAGTTTTAAATAGTAGCCCTACTTACTCGGGAGAGACTTAAGTTGTACCTTTGAATCCCGATAACTCACGATGTTGCGTTTTTACTTGGGAATTGCGAGTTAATCTATGTCATTATTAGTGGTGAGTAAGAGTGTCTCGGGTTACACCCTTTCCCCATTCTCATAACCTTCTTAGTTTAATTTCTTTAGTTAAATGTTAGTTTTAATTAATAGTCTTAGTATTTTTAAAATCCAAAAACCAAACAAATATATACTTTTTCATCTTTTTTTATCGGCAAATCAATTTTTATATATGTGAGGTCAAACACCCATTATCTTTTACAAATACTAACTACGAAAGATAGTAAAACGGAAAAGTTAAAGGAACTTTACAAACTATGCTTAAATCTCTAAGGACTAAAACACAAAATTACGAACTTAGTAATTAAGTCTTCAATCCACTTAGCAGCTAAAATCGAGCTTTTGTCCCTTTTAAATTTCTTTGCTTCAACTTAATCGAGATTAGAGAGTTTATGCGATTTATAATTTGTTTCTCATTTAGTGAACCTTCAAGATGAACTCTCTTACTGCTTTCGGTCCATATGCAGTATATGTAACACGTGAAATATAAACCAATAATCAATGTCAACTCTTTACTCACACACCCTTCATTAACACCATCAATGAGATCATTGCAATTCGTATATTAACGTTGATATCACGGTTATTAAGCAAAATCTTAAGAATCTTGTTTGAGAAATAATAACTAACCATTAAATGATCAAGTTCTTCAACTTGTGTGGAACAAAATTCACATATTGGATTGACTATTAATCCCCAATCAATCATCCTCTACTTTGAAGATATCTTGTTATGACACACAAGCCAAATAATAAAAGAACACCAAGGTACACAACTCTTAGCCCAAACAAATTTACTCATAATATTTGTATCTCTATCTTCACTAAATTTGTAGAAGAGCTTTTTTGAAGGATAATTTCTTTTTGATAGATTCACTCCAGAAGATTTTATCCTCGTGATTACTTAATGAGAGGTTCTACACACCTGGGAGATGATCACCAATTATAGGGGGAGCCTCTATCTACCTTTTCCACTGCAATCAAACATATTTTTGTTGCAGCATGATCCATGCTTATAGATGTCTTTATTGAGTACTTGAGAAAAATATTTCATATCAATCTATTTGTCTCATAAAATAAATGTAATTCTTCCATTTCTGACCTCATGATGAATAAACTTGAAAGCAAACTCTATAATTTTAAGATTTTTCTTCCAAATCCATGTGTGACTCTATTTGATATCTAAGCTCCAAATGAAATCATCTTGATCAAGTTGATGTGAGCCCGTCTACTCATAAATTATCATTATGTCTTCAAGATTAGGAATGTTAAGTCCACCATACTTTTTTCTAGTGCACACTTGTAAGTTTTCATCCCCATGGAGATGACTTATTTATCAATATTATTACTTATGATAACTCTACACTTGCAAGTTTTCATCCTTTCGGTGGTTGATTTTACATCACACTTCGGAGTACATCAAGTGTTTGGCGTTGTTGTCAGGGTTTTTATTTAATATTAGTTTTTCTTAATTAGATTTTACACTTGTTCGTGATTTTGCTCTTATTCTCTTAGGAACAAGTCAACCAAAGAGATGGATCAATACTGCCGATTTCTTTGAAAATGTATGGAGGATATTATTTGAATCCTGGTACATTCAACTATGTGAAAGACTCTTCAAGTAATCAACAATGAAGTAGTGACTACTACCAAGTACCTTATCAATACCCGCAAGATCAAGGATAATACAATAAATTGGCTAGTAATATTCAACAACCTCCATTGATACCTCAATCTTTCTAATCATTGGAGGGTACGTTTGTGTATCATATGCAAATGAGCGAAGAGGTACAAGAATTATATGTAAAAAAAATGATGGTAGAGTCTAGTATGGAAGAGAAAAGTTAAAAATATTCAAGAGACTAGACTCAAGGATTTAGAAGATGAACAAAATATGAGCCTCATTTCGATATAGATAAATTGGGGTGCTCCCCAATGCTTGGATCTCGTAAAGCAATCATAGAAAGTTTATATGCCCACCTTGTACCACAAAAAATACACCAAAGAAAAGAATCGAAGGAAGTTGTGGAGTATAGTTAAATTTAGTATGTGATTGGAGACGTTGAAGTGGACAAGCTAGAAGCATGCAAGGGGGTCATGCCATGTTGCGAAATAATGTGGTGCAAAACTCGTTGAAGATCATTGGGAAATAGAAGATAAGAAAGAGTTATACCGTCAAAGACATACGTAAAATGGTATGATAGTAATATTAATCGTCTTGAAAACAAGGCGGCAAAACAGGGAAGCCACCCAACTCCCTACAAAGATCAATGCATAAAAAGAAATGGTGATAGATTCTCCAAACTACTATTCCTAGGAGGAGGCAATTTTTAGTGAAGGAGTGCCGAAAGGGCCTCAAGACAATTTTGAGGGAAGTTTTCATGTCGAGCTTATCGACGTGATAAACAAAAGAGCTTCAAGTAGGCAACCCAAGGTCTAAAGGGTCAAATCTCACACTTTCTATCGCTTTTCTTGAGTTAGTGTATAGTATTTTCAATAGTTTAGAGCTTAATTAGTGTATATAACAAGAAGGGTAAAATGGAGAAACAATGAAATGCTAGAAAATTAGAGCCGCCATTAGAAAATCTGAGGGTATCGGTACATCGGGAGCGCTTTTTCGATTAACAATGGGAGAAATAATTGGATTTCGAGTTTTTTCCAAGAAGTTATTGAGAAAATAAAAATCCAGAAAAAAATCGCAAGGGTTGCGGTATACCGTGGGAATTATGCGGTATACCACATGAATATCGACAAAAATAAGTAAGGACCGGACATGAATTAGCGGCGTCAGACATTTTTATCTTACAATGCCAAGAGTGAAGTCTTGGGTGTGATATACCGCAGACTTTCATGGTATTTTGCAATCATATCAGCCATGGACAAAATTTGAAAAACTTAGAGAGGGCATAACTTTGCGTTCAGATGTCGGAATTAACTTTTTTTCGAGTCTATATTGTATGTTTTTTCTAGATATATCCAACGCCGCATACGACACATCAATAGGAGATTTCATTAGAAAGTTATGGACAAATCCTTGAGATTTTTCACACAGCACCAACTTCGAAAATAAACTGCAAACAATTGGCTAGTGGTTTTGGGGAGATCTTGGTACAGTTGGATAGATAGAGTAGTATGGCTTCTATTTTCGTAAAACGAACCCTCATTTGGATGTCTTATGAAAAAGTTATAATCAAAACGTTGAGATGTTATTCTAAAAATAAAAGAGTTTTCCCAATTTTGCATGCCCTTTTGGCTCCGATTCAACCGACAAGGCTGAGTAACTCCACACACATCATTAATAGAGCAATATGTATAGAGAACGTCAACCCCTAACTTGGAGATTGAGTGATTCTCACGAAAGTAAGTACTCTATCCCCTCTCATTATCATTTGTATAATATGTGTTTAGGTGTATATTTCTAACTTTACTTACTTTATTGAGTCTCTTCGAGCTGTAAGGACACACTTCATATTTGGTTGGGGCGGGGTACCTGTTCTCTTCGTCCTCGTTTTATGTGTTTACGTGCTTTAAGAAAAAAATTAAAAACCCAGAAAAAAATACCTTAGGAAATTAGGTGTTGAACTAGAAACATCCCTTTGTAAATCTTGTATATAAGAGGCAATGATAGAAAAAATGTACTTGCTTTTTAAATATTTTCATATTTTTACTTGAATACGCATATGAAAACATTTTAATACATAAAGAGGATTATCGAACAATGCATATAAGCGCCTAGAAACTAAGAGATAACAGAGTATATATGTAGAACGTGAGATCTAACCTAGTGAAAAACCTACTTTCTTTTCAACTCTTATGTGAATGGTCAAAGAGATCACATAGCTAGGAAAGGGACTAGGGTGGTTCCTTGTTAGCCACTTGTTCACTTTAGCTTTATTACCAAATGAAATTGAATTATACGTTTTAACCCCTCTGAACCTGAAGTCTTTTATTTGTTAGCCCTTGTTATAAGATGACACCCTTTAGTGTGTAGTATTTTACCATATGACCCACTCTCGAGTCACAATTCCTTTGGACTAGTTGCCTTGAACCTGAGTTTGAAGTGGTGGATATTTGTTATTATTGGTTACATTTCGGTGGTTTTATGCTTGTATGGTGTTATATATATTGACGCACTTGGATATGATCCTTGTCGGCATTCAAGAAAAGAAAATATTGAAAAAGAAAAGAAAAAAAATTGAAATAAGTCTACATGAAGTCTTACATAAAAAACAAGATTTATGTTTGACTTGCAAGAAGAAAGAACAAAAAGTGGAAATAAGGAATCTAGTATTTGAATTATGTAGAAACATCAAAAAAGGGAGTTCGTTTTTGGGGATTTGGGATGCTGATTCATTGCATCAAAAAAGGAATGAGTGAGTACATAGTTGCATGTAAACTCATTTTCTTAGGCGGTTAGTTGTTTGGTTAGTGAGGAGAGGGCAAAAATCTCACTCTACATTATCCATATATATATACACACACATATATATCATACCTACCCTAAGCCATACGCTACAATTAAAAATACCCTACAGATCTTAGTTGTGAAACTGAATGACGAATGATTGGGAAGGAAATGAGTTAGTAGGCCATTACATGTTGCGGAAGGATCGAGGATCACCTTATAGCCGCCACTTCGAGTTAAATATTCTAGTGTCCCTTTTATGCATTGTTAAGTTAATCGTTCTTGGAATTTTAACATGTTTATTATGTGATGGATAGTATACGTGTGAATTACTTTTTGAGTAGGACCTTGTGGGACTTGTTGCACATTGTTTTGTTTTATTTTGGAATTATTACATGTTTCACCCTTGTGTATGCTTTGGATTCGGAACCCTCTTTTGTGTTTGTTTTGTCAGGACGACAAAACCTCGAGTTGGGGTCTTAATGTCTCTTCTTTTGTGATATATTTTGAGTTATATGATACATAAGTTATTTGGATTTTGAGATTATTTGTGGGATTTATCCCTCTATTTGACGTTATTTAATTTTTAGTTAATCTTTAAAATCATGTGTATTTTTGGAGCAATTTGAGATAATTTGTGTGTTACGTGTGTGCTCCTAAGTAAATGGATTATATTACACACCAAGGAGAATCTAGGAAGTCTAAAAGTCACAAATAAACTCAAGACAAGCTGCAAAGTGAGTCAACAGGTCCACTAGAAGCTCAACAAGAATCGGCGACAAAAGGTTTCCATCAACTTTAAAAATTCACTACAAATCATTGGTAAGTATTTTGATCATAAGATTTACGCTCAAGATATACCTTCAAGATTGTATTATGTGAGAAGAAACAGTTTGGAAATTGGATTTGAATTGAAGAAGTTATGGGTGTTTTACTGCCAAGACCCAAAGTTGTCCAGATTTGTAAGTGTCCATTGGGCCACTTTTAACTCACTTGAGTTGGATCAGTTGAGAAAAGACGTGTTTGGGACTATATAGACTAGTTTTTAACCTCAAACACTCTACTTAATACATTTTATAGCTTGAAATGTGTGGATCAAGGGAGAAAAGATAAGGATTTTAAGAACAACACTTTATTCCTTAATAAGTGTAATTCTTCCATTTTTTAATTTCTCAGCTTTCATTATGATTTATTCATAGATTGTTCCTTCCTTCCACCATGAAATAAACTCTTTACTAGTTTGAGATGCTTAGGTACGAACCTTAATTTGTGATTGAGATGATTTTGCATGAATTTGGGATTTTAAATTTAAATAAAAGAGGGATTGTTGTTGTTGTAATTATTTTTCTGATGATGCTTAATTCTTATATGATGCTCACATATTTAGAATTTGTTAGCTATTAAATTACGCCCACGAGGGAGATTTAGTAGTAGATCTAGGATAAATTATACCTTTTGAAGTTGAATACTTGGAAGAGCTAAGCTAACTAGGCAATCACGAGAGGGTGAAATAGTCTTATTCATTAGATAACATTGTATGCTCACTTGGGGGAGGTTCATAGTTTTAAATAGTAGACCCTACTTACTCGAGAGAGAATTAGGGTGTACCTTTAAATCCTTATTGGAAACAATGTCCGGTTTTATCCTTGGAATTGTGAGTAAATCCCTGTCATAATTAGTGGTGAGTACGAGTGTCTCGAGCTACACCTTCTCCCCATTCTCACAACCTTTGTAGTTTAACATCTTTAGTTAAGTTTTAGTTTTAATTTATAATATTATTAGTTTCTAAATTTGGAAACCAAACATATATTAAGTTTTTCGTCTTTTTATTCCCATAAATTGCTAATCGCCGCTAAAGTTCATTATTAAATTTTTAATCGATGTGGAGACGAACTTATCAATCACTATTATTACTTGTGACTACTCATACACTTGCGAATTTTTATCCTTCAAGTGGTTGATTTTATATCACATCTCAGAAGATATCAGATGTTTATATATATATGAGCCCATAAACATATCTGTTGGTTTTGCATACCAAAACTAACAAATTCTCAAATTTAGAGCCTCTGATCACGAGAGATCAAAATGGAAAATTTATTTCTTATTTTTGGTGTGATCTAATATGGTTATTTTTTTTCAAATTCAAATAATTTCTTCGAACAACATTCTTATTGTTCATTCAAAACTCCATACGCAAGCAAGAGTTTCATTTTTAGGTATATTCCTCACCATTATTTGATTTTTGGTGTTCAGTTTACCACTATTGTTTTCTTTATTGAGTTTCTAGTAATTATTATTCATTTCTCTGCATCAATTTTCTTTATTTTGTTATTAGATAACTTACTGTACTATGTAAACAACTCACAATATTTGTATTGGCAACCCACCGTGTTATGTAGATAACCACTAGATTTGTACAAGTAACCCACTACAATATGTAAACAACCCACTACTTTATGCATCATCAACCACCCCATTTGTTGAGACAATTCATTATTAATACACGTACCGGGTATTTATATGTTTGTCAACCCACTACTTTTTACTTATGTTTTTAGTCTATACTGATTTCTAGATTTTCTTTTTGGTTTTTGATGTCTCTATATTTTTTATAGAACAATCTAATCACGAGATATTATTTTAGGTGTATTATGGGCTTAACTGATAGATTTTTTCCTATTATTTGTTAGTCACTCGTTTCTTACCTTGTTTTGGAGGTTTCTTGCTTTTAGAGCATTTTTTGTGTAATTTATATGTTAAGTATGAAACTCTTAGGTACAAAGATGATATTAAATTTCAAAGAATGGATAGGGAGTAGAGGAAAGAAGATCAAAAACTAAATCAAGATTTTAAAGGACCAAAGAAGTCGTTTTTAGAAAGTGCAAAAACTGACAGCCAAATTTGGATGATGTTGCGTAAAATCGACAAATAATTTAAAGGAACCCTTTTATATACAACTAGGTTTTTAAATTAGGAACGTGTGACCAATGGTGGCATATGATTTGGATTTATAACGAAGAAGTTATTAGGGTTACAACTTCTATGGGCCAACTAGTCTACTTTTTAAGGAAAACGGGTTTGAGTTGGATTAGGACTCCAAAATCTAGCCTATGACCTAAATTTTGTCCAAACACCTATACTTATATGTATATATTTATATATATGACTGTTTGACTTAATAAACAAGTCCTTGCCTTCATAGCCTCCAGAACTCGTTAGAGAGAGAGAGAGAGAGAGAGAGAGAGAGAGAGAGAGAGAGAGAGAGAGAGAGAGAGAGAGAGAGAGAGATTTGACTTGAGAAGGAAAGAATATAAGCTGGAGCATTACAACTCCTCTTCTCAATCCTTCCACCGCTACTATTAGGGTAAATTTTATTAGATTCTTAGCTTAATTATGTTTCTAATATTTTTATTCTTTAGTTTCATTTCTTTTATTATGAACTAATTTTCCCATAATTTGGGTTTGTAGTATGTATAATCCTTGAATTCTATTTGTTATTCATTAATTATTTGGGATTGAATTTAACTGAGTTGAGCTTTATTTTATATAACTGTATTATGTATTTACCGTTTATTCCAGCCTAGCTCTGGCCAAGTTTAGGACTGCCTTTAGTAATTAGGATTTCCACCCTGACGGGGGATTCAATTGCTTAAAACGATATATCGCCTAGTGTGCGGTAATAATCCTGTCAGGCTTGCCTAACTAGATAGTCATTAGGTTTAGATTTAACCAACGATAGACGCGCAAGGTCCCCTTACCCAAGTCCCTTGGTAGTACTGAGGTTGCCTTCTAAGCTACCCTGAAGGTAGATAGAGGGATTATATAGCACAAAGTACTTATATATGCTCAATTCCCCCTTATAATTAGAATAGTGATTAAGTAAGATAGATGCATACTATTAGACTTGAGTTATATCTCATCTATATTCTATTTAGTTATTCATTTGATTAATAGTCTAATCTTATTTTCTTGTATTTAATTCTTATTTATAAAACCAAACAAATATTTCCTTTTTTATTTATGTTTTAGTTTATACAAATAATCTCATCTACACTTATATCTGAACACGAGTTTGAGCTAACATGCTATATCCCCTGAGAACGAACTTTACTTATTAACCATTACTTGCGAACAATCTGTGCACTTGCGAAGAGTTTCTCGTAGATTTCCATAGGTGTGTGTGCTTTTACTATTTGTTATTTTATCACACCGTAGGCCCCACCAGTTTTATGCACATATAGGTTTTGCTATGACTTCGAATTACTTGTCATTTTCTGATACCTTGAAGAGAAACGCTTGATTATGTTGTTTCGCTTAACATGATTTCCGGATGCCAAAGGTTATGGAGATGGAATAAGAAATGTTTTCAGATTTTGAGTATAAAGTGTGATTTGTTTCCTTTTAATTTAGGCGCATGGAGAGGAAGAAAAAAACAATTGGGACAAATTTGTCTTTTGTCTGGGATGGATCTTCATGATCATAAAACATAAATCATGAACCTTTCAAGTTATCCACCCTTTACTCTATTGTAATAAACATATAAAAATATGTAACATTCACTTTATCTTTTTATAAACGTAACTGGATATCGTTAATTTAATTAATTAATTATTTTCTTCTACTATGTTATTGTTAATGTTTGTGATACACGAGGTTAGAAGAATATATAATGTTATCCGTTTTGCCTAATGGGCTTTGAAAATCCTCTTCAAAACCCAAATACTCCAACCCGTTAAAATTTTCTCCAAAGATGTCAAAATATGTTAAAAACTAATAAATTAAATTAAAACAACAATTTTTTTTTATACCCTAACTACCCTTATATAGATGCATATAACCCTCTAATCTACAAATCTCCCACAAACTCTATCATTGTGAAAAATGCTCTCAAACCCTCCTCCACCCCCTCTCTAATTCTGGTCGTCATGGCGGCTAAGACGACAATGTAACTAGTTTGGGGGCGAACCATAGTGCAAGCTTCACAACAGCAGATCGGAGCGAGTAGACAGTCTATGGCTATGGCTTCCATGGTTATTCATGGTCCGGAGCTTAGTTCCAGGCAAGATCAGGGTCGTTGCTGGATGTTCAAGGTTTGGAGTAGAATAGAACGTCATTGAGATAATATGGTTGTTCGTAGTTTGATATCTATGTTTGCAGCCATGGTTATGGGTAGATCCGAGATATATGTTCGAGGATCCATGAAGAAACTTTGGGAGGATTTGTGGTCGAGGATCGAGGATCGAGGATCTGTCTTCACTTATTGTTCAAAAAAAAATTGCAGAACACGGTTTGGGAAGACAATGACGTCAGCAACGTCATCATGCTAACATCATCGTCAGTTGTTGATTTTTTATTTAAAAAAATCGAATTTAGTATTTTTTTTCACTAGTAATGCGTGATATTGCTTTTTATGTTTCGATTTAATTTTTTATTTACGTAAATTAAGTATATTTCTTATATTGTCATTTTTGTTCATTAATATTTTTTTAATACATCAAAGAGCCGCTTTGGACTCAGAGTCATTGACTCGGTTCGATCCTATACCGCTTAGATGGAAAACCAAGGTTCTAGCCAGTTGAGTTAACCCTAACTGATTTTTTTTTTTTTGAAATTTTGTGCAACTACTTCGTAATTTTTCAACCTACTCAAAAATTTTCAAGTATACTCAGAGGCAATCTGAGCATACTCATAGAATCTGGTACTTAGTGACTTTGTATTGCGCCCTGGTGGTGGTGCCAACGATGGTTGGTGATCGGTGGTCCTCGATCAACAGTAGTGGTACTCAATGACTCGCTGAGTTGTTGGTCAATAATTATTTACCACTTATTTTTTTTGTTTTTATAGAATTTTTATTTTATTTAAATATATTTTAAAATTTAACTACACATCAAATTTAATTACCCATAAAAGATATTTATCATATTCTGAGTTGTTGGTCAATTCGTATACACTAAGAAATTGGCCTCAAATATCCATTTCGAGGCGTGGGGATAAAGGAAAAGGGAAAATGGAGGAGACTGAGAAACATACCTTCCAGCAGGGTGAGGCGTCCAGGCCGGCGAAGTCACGAGGTAGCGCATCACAGTCACGCCAAAATACTGAGAAAACAGATTACCGTGGTACAGGGCTACTCAATGAAATCATACAAGAGGCTGGACATCTTCATTTGGGCGATGATGTGAGTGGTAAGAATCAGCGCGAGAGTAATATGGAGGAGCAGATTAAAAGTCAGGGTCAAGATGTTGGTAAGGGTTTATTACAGGATAATAGCGATTGTGGAATTGGGTTATTACAGGAAGAGGCTATTCCAACAAACCTTGTGTCAAACCAGCCCATGGGCCAGAATAGATTTGGGCTTAATTCTCCTAGTAGCGACAGAAATAGAGAATTAAGGACAAAGGCTAAATTCGATGGGAGAAACAAGGAAGAGAATTTAAAGCGTAGAGCAAGTTACACACCAAGGCTGGGACAAGGATTAAAACAGCAAAAATTAAATGATTCAACGTTCAAATTTTCAGGCATTCGCATTGACGAACAGGAAATTGACATGACCAAAGGTAAGGGACAACTTGAAAAGGAGGACGAGAGTAGTGGGGGTTGGTTCGATTTATCGGATAAAAATTTTTCAGATTTAGATGGATTAAATGCTTTTGTGGACGCGGAAGATTCACAATTTGAACCAGAAGAGGAATTTCCCGAGAATATTTATAGTGGACAAGTTGATGACTACGGGGAAGCAAGTGAGGACTCGGATTCAGATTCGGGAGAGCATGAGGTGCAGAGCAAACTTCGTAGGGCTGCGAAGGGAAAGAATGTTCAGGAGACCGGATTAGGAAAGAAGGGGAGCGGTCAACCCAGCAAGGTGACCGCGATTAGGAAATGACGACCTGCGTCTGGAATTGTCAGGGGATACGGGCTCCACTGACAATTTCTAGTATTAGGTCCGTATTAGATAGATTTAAACCAGGGGTTGCGTGCTTTTTTGAGACTATGCTGCGCGCGGTAGATGCCCCCGATGTTATTAGGAATTTTAGATATGCTAATAGTTTTATTAGGGATCCAGTAGGCACGGCTTATCACTCTGGAGGCATTTTGGTTCTTTGGCAAACAGAGGTTGAGTTAGACGTTATATTGTCTACTCACTATTTTGTAATCCTATATATTTACGATGCATATTTTCCCTACTATATTATTTGTATTCATGCTCCTACAAAATTAGAGGATAGACTAAAAATTTGGGACGAAATTTCAATATGGAAAGCTAATAATAATAAACCATGGATAATTATAGGCGACTTTAACGACATCTTAAGACCATGCGAAAAACTTAGTACTTCTCCTCCTGATAATAGACGAATAATGGAATTTAATAGATTTATTTCAAATAATAATCTTTGTGAAATTCATTCTGATGGATGTTATTATACTTGGACTAACCGGCAAATTAACAAGCCAGTCAAGGTTAAACTTGATCGGGCATTTGCTTCATGCGATTGGATAAACAGGTACCATAATGCACAGGTATATGTCCCTCCAGCCATTGGATCAGATCATTGTCCGCTCATCCTACAACATGATAGAGCTCGTAACAGCGGACAACGATGGTTTAAGTTCGAAACTTTATGGACGGAACACGAGGAATGCGAAGGAGTAATTCGGACGGCTTGGGGTGAACCTAATACAGAAATATCATTACCTCGAGTCATCGAAAAGAGGGACAATACAATTATAGCGTTAAAAGGTTGGAGTAAACGAACATTCCGAAATAATGCTAATAAGATCAAAGAGCTGACAAAGGAATTACTATGGCTTGAAAGACAAGAAATGACAACAGATATCCTTAACGAACAAAATAGAGTTAAAAATGACATCAAAGATGCTTATATAGCGGAAGAAAGATACTGGTATGACAGAGCAAGGCAAACATGGCTTAGATATGGAGATCGAAACACAAAGTTTTTTTATCTAGCGACAATTAAACGAAGACACCAAAATCGTATACACAAGATCAGGAATGCAGATGGGATATGGTTGGAAGAAATCTCCGAAGTTAGGAATACTTTCCAAGAGTTTTACGTACAGATGTTTAAAGAACGGAACCAAGAAGAGATGGAGGGTGCAACTCGGACAATTCAGAGGAAGGTTACAGATGAGATGAATGACAAGCTGACATCACAACCTACACTAGACGAGGTTCAAAAGGCAGTCTTCGATATGTCCCCGTCCAAGGCACCGGGTCCAGATGGATTAAACGGTAAGTTCTATCAAGAATATTGGCATATTATAAAACAAGATGTCTTTCTAATGGTTCAAGATTTTTTTGCTAATAATATTTCTCTAGACAAACTGAATGAAACTTTGATTACGCTCATTCCGAAAGGTGACATACAGGAAGGATTAGGGGATTATAGACCAATATCATGTGTTAATTTTGGATACAAAATTATAGCTAAGATACTAGCAAACAGATTACAAGGGTATATGAATACAATTGTATCGCCTACTCAATCGGCGTTTATAAAAAATAGAGCGATACAAGACAATATTCTTATAGCACAGGAACTATCGTTTTACATGAAAAAGAAAAGGAAAAACGCTAAACCTATGGCAGCGATTAAATTAGATATGGCTAAGGCATACGACCAGGTACGTTGGGAATTTTTATTATTAGTTTTGAAAAAGTTAGGGTTTCATGATAAATGGATATCGTGGATTGCGAATTGTATATCATCTGTTACTTTCCAGATTAACCATAATGGGGATAGGCTCCCGAAGTTTAAATCGGAGAGAGGCATTCGCCAGGGTGATCCTTTATCCCCCTTTTTATTCTCTTTAATGACAGAATCACTGATAAGTCTAATAGATTCTAAAGTAGAAACGGGGAATCTTCAAGGAATAAAAATAAATAGAAATTGTCCAGCTATTTCTCACTTATTATTTGCAGATGACTCGCTCTTCTTCCTGACGCTAGATGATCAAGAAGTTGAACAATTCCAGGAATGTATTGCCACATACTGCGCAGGATCGGGTCAACGGATCAATTTCACAAAATCATCAATATGCTTTAGTAGAGATGTAGCACAGGAATACAGGAATCAAGTAACGCGACGAATAGGAATCAATGAAAAGGAAGATTTGGGTAAATATTTAGGAATTCCTCTTTGCCATAAAAGATCAAAGGTGCAATCGCTACAATGGATTGCCGAAAGAATTTTTAAGCACACCGAAGGATGGAAAACGCAGCTGCTATCAGACGGAGGGAAAGAAGTCTTGATCAAAGCAATACTACAAGCTATTCCGATATACGCGATGTCTATTTTTTCATTCCCTATTTCATTTTGTAACAGACTAATTTCGGCAGTGGCAAATTTTTGGTGGAATTCAGGAGAAAAAACGCGGATACATTGGCTAGCATGGGAAAAAGTGGCGATCAGCAAACTAATAGGAGGAATGGGTTTTAAAGACTTCAAACGTATGAACACGGCTCTATTGGCGGCTCAAGCATGGAGATTGATGCGCAATCCCGATACACTTGCTGCGAGACTGTTAAAAGGTATTTATTATCCTAATAGTACATTTTTAGACGTAAGATTACGACAATCTAGGACATGGTCATGGGCTAGTTTATTAGAAGGAAGAGATATGTTACGGAAATATGGAAGATATCAAATAGGAAACGGAGAAACTGTTAACATTTGGACAGATAAATGGCTGAATACTAGCTGGGAACTAGAGAAACCAAGACACTGTGAAATCAACAAGGTTAAAGAACTCTGGATAACTGATACAACGGAATGGAATACAGACCTAATAAATGAGATACTACCGGAACCTATTTTACCAATCATTCTACAAGAAAAAGTTTTTGACCGGGAGACTTCGGACACATTTATCTGGCCACACGCGATGAATGGGGAATATACAACAAAAACAGGATACAAAGTTCTTACGGACACGGTACTGTTCGAGAATCCAAGACAATCAAATAATGTACCATCTGATACTACACTTTGGAGAACAATTTGGCACTCAAATATTCCCACTAAGGTCCGAATTTTTGCTTGGAAAGCATGTACGAATGCTATACCGACAGGAGCTAATTTAGCACAAAGACATTGTGCGGAGGAGAACAACTGCCAGTGGTGTAATGCGGGTATTGAAACGGGAGAACATCTCCTACTTATGTGCGGGATTGCGAAAATGGTCTGGGCTGGGTCGGCGTTACAAGTCAACATTCAAGATGATATAGGAAGCTTGGGAGATTGGATACTGCAAATTATTGAAACTTTTGGTTCAGGAGGATGGGAGAAAGGAGTGGTCACATCATATATTCTTTTACTTCTGTGGAACATCTGGAAGTCAAAGATGAGAAGTCGGCACCAAAAATGTGAAGTTGATGCGGACGATATTTTACGGACAACAAATAAAAGTATGACAGAACACTTCGGTAATGAATGGAGACACCGTCAAGTAACACAGTATAGTGAGAGAGAACAAAGGACTGATGAGCACGTGGATCAAGGATTTACGACGAATACGGCATTTCTATGTGACGCTTCATTTGTGGCTCCCTATTTACCAACAGGTATAGGGATAGTGCAGATAGACAAGGACACAGGTCAAAGACATACTTACTCTACTATTGCGATGTGTGGATCGAGTGCGCAAGGGGAAGCGCAGGCGGTATTAGAGGCGCTAGCACGAACAGATAACACTCAACACGAGGGAATAACTATATTCTCGGATAACCTTGGACTCGTACAAGGTATAAAGCAAGTGTCGACAGCAGATTGGCAACTCCGACCATGGATTCGACAAATTAGGAAGGAGGCTTTGTCTAAGGGACCGGTCTTCTTCAAACATATCCCGCGCAGGTTCAATGGTCGGGCTGACTCTCTAGCCAAACAAGTCAGGCACAGGGCACAAGGGACTGTACAGGCAATGCAAGGGCTAATGACGAACTTTACGAGACTCGGGATAGGCTAAAGTTAGTGTTATACTAGAAAGGTAGAAGTGTCTTCGGAGTCCAAAAAAAAAAAAAAAAAAAAAAAATATCTACATACAAAAACCACTTTTTTTTTTGTAATATATATTGTGGAAGATAATATATCTCTTAATAGTAATGTAACAATTTGTGAGGTGAAAAACAAAGATAAGCCTAATGTGTAAGAGATTCTGCCATGCAAGAATTACAATATTTCCAAATCTATGCAATTTGATCCACTGAATCCCAATCCATATCGTGTTCATTTCCTTCCATACATTCAGAAATCCCATCATATACAAACTAAATTTCACAAATCCCTTACTATTTTCCATATTTACGGTATTACCCAATTCAACTATACATATATTTAATTTTTTTTCCTCAACTAACCACCACACTTTAAAAAATCACAGATTTATACTTTGTTTATTCATCATTTTTTTTTTTTTTTTGGGTACATGAGAGAGCCACTTTGGGCTCGGAGTCATTTCGACTCCAATGAGATTCGATCCCAGGACCTCTTGGTCTCTGCGGAGTAGCCTAACCACTAGGCCAACTATCTATCTCAATTCATCATTTTTATGTACTTATACAATTTTATTCTAAATATCTACACAATAAAAAATAAAATAATCAGAATCATTCTAAACAAAATTATCAAATTTCTATAAACAGACTAATCTTAATCATATGTTTAATTATATTTTATACATTTTTTTCAATTTTTTTATAAAAAATCTTCTATTATTCATATATCACGTAAATTGTTTAATTATAATATAAAACATTTTAATTATCTATTACGTGTCACCTACATTTTTACTCATATTTCATCGTATTTTGAACACAAATTTATCTTATAAGTATGAACTTTGTTATTTGTATTCTTCTTATTATTATGCATTTAGTTTTACATATAATAATTTATTTTAACGTTTCAGAACGGTTAATCAAAGATATTATTAAAGAAAACCTAATATATAAATAATAAGAGTAATGCTGGATATCACCCCAAATCACATCGCCTTTATATCGCCTTCTAAGTGGATTTCAAATTAACCAATCATATGATTTCTCTTTCCTGATTTATCATTATCTCTCTCCTTTGTGATTGGTCCACATAGGAGGCGATATAAAGGCGATGTGATTTGGGGTGATATCCAGCATTACTCAAATAATAATCATCTACCCACAAAGCCACCACCAACCACAAGATCTTGAAAATGATACTTAACTAAACGTTTATCTATTTTTTAATTAAAATTAAAACATTTAGAATCTTTTTTCTTTTCTTTTTATACTCAAAATAAGCCATTTATAACTCATTACCACACCCACTATATTCGCACTTACATGTAACAACAATAAGGAAGAAGAGAGAGCTTCTTCACAAAGCATTTCTTTCTTTCTTTCTTTTCTCTCACATTATCAAGAATGGATCGTGCTCGAAAGCTTGCGAGTAGAGCCATTCTGAGACGTTTAGTTTCAGAATCCAAGCACCACCACCGTGCCCCGGTGGCGCCGCTGCATGACGCCGCATTGTACACGCCGTCAAGGTATGTATCAACTTTGTCACCATACTTATTCAATCAAAATAAAAAAATATCAAACACTAGAGAATTTGGTTCTCAAAAGAGATTCATATCAGTTGAATCTCTGAAACCATCTGATACTTTCGCACGCCGACACAATTCAGCAACCCCTGATGAACAATCTAAAATGGCTGGTTATTGTGGATTCAATTCCTTAGATGAATTAATAACAGCTACGGTTCCTAAATCGATTCGAATCGATTCGATGAAGCTTCCCATCTTTCACGAAGGTTTAACCGAAGCACAAATGACTGAACATATGAAATATTTAGCTGATAAGAACAAGGTGTTCAAATCATTTGTGGGTATGGGATATTATAACACCTTCGTACCACCTGTAATTTTGAGGAATATAATGGAGAATCCAGCTTGGTATACTCAATATACACCTTACCAAGCTGAGATTTCGCAAGGAAGACTTGAATCATTGTTGAATTATCAAACAGTGATTACAGATCTAACCGGTTTACCAATGTCTAACGCTTCTTTGTTAGACGAAGGTACTGCTGCAGCTGAAGCAATGGCTATGTGTAACAACATCCTGAAGGGAAAAAAGAAAACTTTCATCATCGCTAGTAATTGTCACCCCCAAACTATCGATATTTGCAAAACCAGAGCAGATGGTTTCGATCTCAAAGTTGTAACATCTGATGTAAAGGACATCGATTACAAATCTGGAGATGTTTGTGGGGTCCTTATTCAGTACCCTGGTACTGAAGGTGAGATTTTGGATTACGGGGAGTTTATCAAAACTGCACACGCTAATGGTGTGAAAGTAGTTATGGCGACTGATTTATTGGCTTTAACGATGTTGAAACCTCCTGGAGAATTTGGAGCAGATATTGTGGTGGGATCCGCTCAGAGATTCGGTGTTCCGATGGGTTATGGTGGACCCCACGCAGCTTTCTTGGCTACTTCACAAGAGTATAAAAGAATGATGCCCGGAAGAATTATTGGTGTAAGTATGGATTCTTCAGGCAAGCCTGCTTTACGTATGGCTATGCAGACACGTGAACAACATATTCGAAGGGATAAAGCTACTAGTAACATTTGCACTGCTCAGGTAACATTTAATTTCTTTTTTTAAAGTCTTATATTTCACTTCTTTGATTAAAAAGAATTTAAAAATCTAGTCTTGATTTGATTTTGTTTTGCAGGCACTTTTAGCTAACATGGCTGCTATGTATGCTGTTTATCATGGACCTGAAGGTCTTAAAGACATAGCTCAAAGAGTTCATGGTCTTGCTGCAACTTTTGCTCTTGGATTGAAAAAGCTCGGAACTGTGGAAGTTCAAGGACTTCCGTTTTTCGACACGGTCAAAGTCAAAGTTTCCGATTCAAAGGCAATTGCTGATGCTGCTTACAAGCACGAGATGAATTTGCGAGTTGTTGACAAAAATACCGTAAGTAGAATTTTAACTATTCGTTCGTTTAGTTGAGATGACGATTTTAATCTTGAGTTGATTCGTTTTCAGATCACTGTTGCTTTTGATGAAACCACAACTTTAGAAGATGTTGACAAGCTATTTAGCGTTTTCTCGGGTGGCAAATCTGTAAGTATTGCGAGTTTTTTTTCATGGTTTTGGAAATAAAATTCGAAAGTATTAAATGTTTTTGTGATTTTTTCAGGTTTCATTCACTGCTGAGAGTCTTGCACCGGAAGTTCAGAATGTTATTCCTTCGGGACTTGTGAGGGAGAGTCCATTCTTGACTCATCCAATATTCAGCTCGTATGTATTTTTCTCGTATTTTCTAAGTTTATTGTTGAATAATAATCTTATATTTGAATTTGGTTTTTTTAGGTATCACACTGAGCATGAGCTACTTAGATACATCCACAAGTTACAATCAAAGGATTTGTCTTTATGTCACAGTATGATTCCATTGGGATCTTGTACCATGAAATTAAACGCTACAACTGAAATGATGCCTGTGACATGGCCTAGCTTTACTGATATTCACCCTTTTGCCCCTACTGAACAAGCTGCAGGATATCAAGTATTTCCTACACTTAATCTCATCTTTTTGCTTCTATATAGTTTGGAAAAAAAAACTCATTACATTTGACCTTTTTCAGGAAATGTTCAAAAATTTGGGAGATATGTTGTGTACAATAACTGGATTTGATTCCTTCTCATTGCAACCAAATGCTGGTGCTGCTGGAGAATATGCTGGATTGATGGTTATCCGTGCTTATCATTTGGTAACTATTATCACCCAATTCTTCTAAAACACATACTAATTTGGTATATCTATTTGTTTTTAATCCTTATTAATTTGTTTATAGTCAAGAGGAGACCATCATCGAAATGTGTGTATCATTCCTGTATCAGCGCACGGAACTAATCCAGCTAGTGCTGCCATGTGTGGAATGAAGATTGTTACAATTGGAACAGATGCTAAAGGAAACATTAACATTCCAGAGTTACAAAAGGCTGCTGAAGCAAATAAAGATAATCTAGCCGCTCTGATGGTATAATATTAATAATACCATTAATAGCCTTTATATAAGATTAGTTGTTATTTTAATATATTTCCCAAATTCTAGGTTACATATCCTTCTACTCATGGAGTTTATGAAGAAGGTATTGATGAGATTTGCAATATAATTCATAACAATGGTGGTCAAGTCTACATGGACGGAGCAAACATGAATGCACAGGTATATTTTTGTACTACCTCGTGTTTATTAAATATTATTCTAAAATATTATTCTCTTGTTATAGGTTGGTTTAACTAGTCCAGGGTTTATTGGAGCTGATGTTTGTCATTTGAACCTTCACAAAACATTCTGTATTCCTCATGGTGGTGGTGGACCAGGAATGGGTCCCATTGGTGTAAAGCAACATCTTGCACCTTTTCTACCTTCACATCCAGTGGTATAATTACACACTCATTCAGACTTTACTATTTTTACTTAAATTGCATATGCAAGTCCCTAAGGTTATAACATTTTAGGTGGCTACTGGAGGTATACCAGCGCCTGACCAAGCTCATCCCCTTGGTACCATCTCCGCTGCACCATGGGGGTCCGCACTCATTTTGCCTATATCATACACATACATTGCCATGATGGGTTCTCAGGGTCTTACTGATGCATCAAAGATCGCAATCTTGAATGCTAATTACATGGCTAAGCGTTTAGAGGTTCATTATTCTTTCATACGTTTTTTAAATTAGGGTTTTTTGTTACTTATCATGTATTTTCTGTTTTTAGAAACACTACCCGGTTCTTTTCCGTGGAGTCAACGGAACTGTTGCTCATGAGTTCATCATTGATTTGAGGGGATTCAAGGTAATAATATTTAAATCGAGTGTATATATAGTTATTTTTTGTTTATTCACTTGTATGTTTGTATATTTTGTAGACTACTGCTGGGATTGAGCCTGAAGATGTTGCTAAGCGTCTTATGGACTATGGTTTCCATGGCCCAACTATGTCATGGCCTGTTCCTGGCACACTTATGATTGAACCTACTGAAAGTGAAAGCAAGGTACGTAACATTAATAAAATGTGCTTAAAAAAAGTGATTTTTGTTTAATATTGATAGTTTGAGACCATGTTTGTTTATATGGCAGGCTGAGTTAGACAGGTTCTGTGATACCATGATCTCCATAAGAGAAGAAATTGCTCAAATCGAGAGTGGAAAAGTTGATGCTAATAACAATGTCCTCAAGGTAAAAATGATGTGCTTGCTATTGTAATTTATTATTCATTTGGTTAATAAAATTGGTAAAATTAACGGAGATTTACACGTGTAGGGAGCTCCTCATCCACCATCAGTTCTCATGGCTGATTCATGGACAAAACCATACTCACGAGAATATGCTGCATACCCTGCTTCATGGCTCAAATCTGCTAAGTTCTGGCCAACTACTGGTATGTATATTATTAATATTCTTAATTATATTGAGTCTCTTATGAAATTATTCTGATGCAATTATGTATGTATTTTCAGGACGTGTTGACAATGTGTATGGGGATAGGAACCTGGTGTGCACTCTTCTTCCAGAAGTGGAAGAACAGGCTGCTGCAAATGCTTAATAAGTTTTTATATGTGCAATTTACATAAAGTGATGTTTCTTCACCAAAGTGAACGTATTTTTCATCATCTTCTCTCTCTTGTATATAGAAAGCCCACATAGAGTACATCTTTGTGGGTGACTTTCATCTTCATTATTCCCCACTTAAATTACATTGTCGATATTTATAGCGTTCACATGGTGGATTTTGGTTCTTCCTATTGCTGCTACATACATCACTTCATTATCTCTATTTATATAAGCATTGAATTTGCAAGAGATGGGATATCCACCCATCTGAATTTCATATGTTTAATATGATAGGGGAAATGCAAAGAAAAACCTCAATGTGGTTTAGCTAAAGTGTGAAACACTCTCTTATAGTTACAAATCTAGCTATTTAGAATTGGTGTATTGTTCGACTGATTGGATAATGTGCATGTCTATTTGTTCATCGTGCAAGTGTGTTTCCCGTCACTATGATGCACGGAAAAGGGGGATTGTTTGGCCACAAGAGTATATTTAAAATAAGGTAAATTATGAACTTTTCACAAAATTTAAAACAAATGTGCATGGAATAACACACCAACTACAAGCTATAAATTCAAAGTTACCCAATCATACAGGATATTTTGCATAACCTAATAAATTTAAGACAAATCATTGCCCAAATAATTTTAGCTTCATCTCGAGCAAAACTATGAAAGCAATAGTGAAAATGCAATATCAAGTTCAAGATGAATGAACGGATCACGAACAAACGTAGACATACAAGATATCTATAACATATTATAGTGATGAGCTTCCATCATATACCCACTATTAATGGGGATTTTGACCCCGAAAAACTAGAGATGGGAAATTATTTAAACTACGAATATCTCGGGAGAAAGCCAAGAGAGTTATATTGTAGAAATTGTGGTGTAGAGTCTACACCACAATTTCTACTGTAGACGGTAATCAACATATCACAATTTCATCTAGTTTGTTTTTCTAGGCGTTGTACCAAAACGTTTAAGGTGACGTTTTTCGCTCACCTATCCTACTTAGACGAGGCATTTATTTAAGACATAGTAAATTATTTGAATAATTTTATGTTTCACAACCTAGAAAAATTGCCTATTTGAAATGTAAGTTAAGTTTATTTTCTTTTCTTTTTTAAAACATGAGAAGTTCTAAAATCAGGGTAAACAAATCTAAATTTCACAATTGGAGAACGTGTTTGGCTAAAGAAAATGAAAACAGTTATCTGAAAATAAAAATAAAAATATTGCTATACTGGAAAATGCGAAATCGAAGTTTTCTATATTTTCTGAAAATATTGAAAACGAAAACAAAAAACATTTTCAGAAAATTTAATCTAAAAATGAAAACGGAAAATATTTTCACAATCTAAACAGGGCCTAAGTTTCCAATACACCATTTTTGGAGTTTTCTATCTGCATCAATTACTCCCTCCGTTCCACTTAATTTGTCCACTTAACTTTTCACATATATTAAGAAACATAATAAATGTATTCACCATTACAAAAATACCCCTAATAAAATATCTTGATATCTTAAATGTGTATTGAACATATAAATTTCAATATTTTAATAAGGGTAATAGTGGAAAAAGTAGGAAAAAAAGTGTCTTGAACTCTTAAGTGGACAATATATTTGGAACATTAATTTTAGTAAGTGGACAAATTAAGTGGAACGGAGGGAGTATGTGGCATATACTTCGTATATGATGTGTTCATATAATATGGTAATCTAGATAAAGAGATATACCCTTGTTTGGTTAAAAATTACAATAAGAATAAAAGAATCCCTAAATATTATATATGAGCATGAAGATTGTTGGACAATCTTAATTAGTAATTGAACAATGATGATTGTTAAAACTCTTTCTTGAGTAAATTAATAATTATATGAATTAAGTTCTTGTGATCATAAAGTGAATAACATAACATGTGATCTCTTGTGGGGTGACTCTTAAATGGTGTGAAAGTTTAGACTTCAAAAGATGTGTATAATGCTCCAATGGTATGCGTATATATAACCTTCAAAGGCTTTAACATATCTATTAAGAAACCGTTCTTGACTGAGATCGAATGTCCAATTTCGACTTAGGATAAGTACCAGGTTTGAAAAGTTGTACTTTCTTCCTGTTGAGCATTTTTCAACTTATCAATTTCAACGATTAATTTGACAAAATCGGGAGATCGGTTCTAGATCAAGGACAGGCTCCAATTCAAAACTTGAACCCGGTTTTGCTAAGAGCGGGTGCCCATTTGCTTATGTATTTTGAACTTAAGGATTTTGGACTTATTAATCTATCGCTCAAATACTAAAAAAAATCATATGATATGGTCAAAATACAATTATAAGGAAGTTGTTAGTTCATGTCATTTCAAATAATCATCACAAAATTATAATATTAATTATGTTTATTAGATGAATAAGTATAAAAGACCGATTCCAACCCTTTTGAAGAAAATAAGTCTAATAGGAGATATGTATTAGATAAGAAAAAAAATGTTATTAGCAGATGTCAAATGAATATTTGGAAGATCGAACTTCAAACCAGAATTAGAAGACACAAATAAGACTAGCAAAATAGGCTTAACTATAGGAAAATTATTTCCCAAAAAAGATCCTAGTCGAAAATACCAAGTGTTAAAAGTTAGGAAAGTCTGTCTTGAAAAGCAGTCTAAAAACAGAAAAGTCAAAAGAAGAGAAGAGTCTCTGAAGAGATAAACAAAAGAAATATTAATTAGTTTTGAATACTTGTAATTGTCCGTTTGTCAACCCAGATTTTTTCGTTTCTTTAGTTATTAAAGGAGGAAAAGTACATATATGTAAAACACTTTTTTCTTTTTGATAAAATCAGTAGTTAGAGTTTAGGACGAACAACTAAACTCCACCGTCTAGATTAGTCGTCTAGGATCATTGTAATTAGATTATGGTGATTGAATAAAGTTCTAGTTTTATTTTATACTTGCAAGCAAATTTTCTCTTATACCTAATCAAATGTATTGACAAAAGTTATCCTAAGCCTATAGGGAATGAATTTGCGCATTGCTAGAATTGAGATTAAACTAAATAGCCAACTGTATTGACATAAGATATGCACTTAAAGGTCCAATTCCTCTTTTTTTTCCAATATAAGATTGTAACTAGTCGTGAAATGTAATGTGTGATGGATTACCTCTATATCTAGCAACGACAATCAAAATACAACAAGTAAGTATATCTTGATAAAGTGTTCTTATTTTCAATTTCTTAATTGTGATTACTCTATCAGACACTTGCTCCCTAATCACTCATCCTCCATAATCTTAACTCAACCAAAACAAATCCCCCAAATACAATACGATTCAATATATAATTTAGATAAGGTACTCACAGTATTTAGTAGATTGACCATTAGCCCCAATTGTCTCGTGACCAATCCCGATCTCTAGTGATTTCGTAAAAAAATCCATGTCCTTACGAAATGCATCAATTTTTGGTGTCGTTACCATCATGGTTAATTCGAATAATTTTGTTTTTTTACTGCTTTCGGTGTACAATTATTTGTTTAATTTTGTACTTAATTAGTTTTTCTTGCTTTAGAATGTTTTTTTATAAAATATATAAAATTATTATGTAATATTTAGTTTATGTACGATAAAAGATGGTTAGAGAATGAATTGGTACCTGGTGGTCCTTTGTGTGTTCTAAATAAATGCAATGAATAATCGAACCACAACCGCAAGTGTACGGTTGTCCCAAGTAGTATAACTGATAAAACAGATTCGTTCCAAGGATGGGATGGTTGACTACAATGCTTATCTATTAATGATTTATGCACTTATGAAAGCAAATAAAAGTAATATGTTGTTTGGTTTTTGTTATTAAAGCTACTGAATGAAAAACAAATTATAAATGCAAGTAAAAGCTAAGACGCAAGTAAAATGATGTAAAACGCAATATGAGAAGTAGCACTTGAGAACGCAAGGATCCTCCCAATCCTATTTCCTAACTTATGTTGTTTAAGGGCTAAATTGGTCAATTACAATGGTCGGGATTCTAAATTCCTTATACCCCCGTCAGGGTGGACTATAAGGCGATCCTAGAGTGTCACTAGTCCCGTCAGGGTAAATATGATCCACTTTTAGATGTTTAAGTTAATTACCACATTGGCCCTAAAATTAGCTAAGTTCGTCAGAATCAATAGCTTCTATTTTAGATTAAATAAATATTTCCGTACCTAAACCCTCCGTCAGGATGATCCAATCGCCACTAATTGGAATAGCCTAGATACTAACACCTGTTCTTAGTTAGCTACTCCAAAAAAAGTAATTAATCTCAATTTATTGAAAAGAGTAAAAGACCTAATTCAATTTAATTTAACAGAAACCCAAATTCAACATATGAAATTCAATAAGACTGGGATTCACCCATTAATTGTTCTCAAGCACTATGAATTGTTTAGCTCATATTAAAAAGAAAAACTAAATTAAATGTAAAGGAATTCATATTTGATTACAAAATTAAAAGATAAAAAGAACCTAATTTCCGGAATAGGAATGACTACGAACGGAGATATAGACCCTCTCCAGCTCTTGTAGCTTCTTCTTCTTCCTTCAGTTGCTTCTCTCTGGTGTTTAATCTTGTGGAATGTGAATTGTATTGTAAAACAAAAGTCCAGACCTCCTTTTATATGTGCAAATTCGGACTTGGACCTAGGCTTTTAATTAAATGAAATATAAAAAGGCCCAAGTCCACTAACTTAGCCCAAATTCCCGTAACTGCTGATATGCCTTCGCTAAAACGGCTTTTCCCGATGCGTTATGACTCCGATTGACCTCATTCCAGTTGCTAAAGTTCCGTAACTCGATAAGGAATGTTTTCTCTTCAAAGGTCAGCGGCTAAATCATCGCTTAAGCACCTCGAAATCAGCAATCTATGGCCTGGAAAATGGTTTTTCAGCTCTAAAAATAATATCTTCGGGATTTATCTTCAAGTCTTGACTCTATCTTGATCTTTGACTTTCTCCTTGGATTCCTCTTCTAGCTAACATCTAAAACCTGTAAACTTTACACTAAAAATACCAATATTACGCGCAAAAGCTTAATAAATTAAAAATGCTAGAAATAAAAGAGGAAAATCATATTATTGCATATTTAGTCCAAAAGTCTATCAAATTGATTAAATAAACACAAAAAATGATGTCTCCTAAGGGTCGAAAATAAGAACAATTAAGGAGACATCAGTACCCTTTGATCCCAATAAGTTTGGTAAGCCTACTTTTAAATTTGTATTTAGTTTTATTAGTTATTCTACTTGTTTTGCTTTAGTTTTAGTAGTTTATAACAAAAAATCTAGTAGTAATAAGTCACCAAGGAACTTGAATGCAATGTCATATACCTAATCCAGATCGTGTGACCTGCTCTACATTAATATTACCACTCTTTTCCAAAAACACTAACTTTAATGTTAGAAAAATGATATGTGCAATCCCTAGTTTCATAGGAAAAGAGAATGAAAATCCTTATAGTTATTTAAGGAGATTTGAGTCTACATGCACAACTTTAAGTATCATGAGATGAGGGGAAGATTAAGGTAAAATGTGAGCATTTGAACATGTTTTAGATGAAGGCGCGACACAATGGTTTGAAAATATCCCAAAATAGTCAAGTCATGCTTTGTAAATAATCTTTGTGATGACGCAAGGTCGGTTTTTATTAATATTATTTGTTTCGATGCAAAGTTGCGCTTTGTAAATACTCTTCGTGCCGACCTAAGGTCGAGCTTTGTGAATAATCATTGTGTCGATGAAAGGTTGACATATGTAAATAATATTCGTGTCGGTGCAAGGTTGGTCTTTGAAAATAATATTTGTGTTAATGCAAGGTCGGTTTTTGTAAATAATCTTCCTGATGCAAGATCGGTCTTTGTAAATAATTTTCATGTTGACATGGGATCAGACTTTATGAATAATCTCCATGCCAACGCAAGGTCGGGATTTGTGAGTAATATTCTTATCGATGTAAAGTCGGTCTTTATGAATAATCTACGTGTCAATGCAAGGTTGGGCTATATGAATAACCTTCATGCCTACACAAGGTCAGGATTTATGAAAAAGAAAGATATATATACCGATATAAAAGTTATATTTTATAGCGAATTTGTGCCGGCGCGAGGATTGGTATTTAAGAAGGATATATGTCGACCCCTTAGTCGCTGGTCACATAAGGAATTCCTTAAGCCGACCCTTTAGTCGATTATCTTAAGAGGACGGCTTCTGACAAGGTTGGTATTTTGTCACCAACGTAGTTGGCCTTTCGTTTTCCAACACACAGTTTATCTATTAGGTGCCAACAAAGTTTGTCTTTCATTTACCATCACATACTTGGTCATATTAAAAAGTTTGTTTATCTTTTGACATTTCCAAGTCGGGAATTTCTTTGGCCGACGCCTTAGTCGATGATCTCGGTAGGTTGGTCGCCAACAAAGTTGGTATTCATTTGTTAGAGAGGACGGACTTTAGGTGCCAACGAAGTTGGTATTTATTTTCCAACAGAGTTGGGTTTTAGGTGCCAACAAATTTGGTCTATAGTTTCCAGAGGATTTTGTATTTAGGCGCCAACGAAGTTGGTCTTCGGTTGTCAAAGAGTTAGTATTCAACTGCCAGAGGAGTTGGTCTTTCGTTTGCTAAAACACGATTGGTCTTATTGAAAAGATCTTTGTCTTTCAACTTTCCCAGCTCAAAAATTCTTTTTAACAAAACCTTAGTCGATGATCTTAATAAAACTGGTGACATAGTTAATACGTTGATTATCTTTTGCCTTTGATTTTTATGAGACCTGCATTGCAGCTCACAAAATAACGTAAATATCATTAACAAATTTATGATTTTAAGTTGGTAGGCTTTTTAAGACCATTTATAGGTAATTCCAGTGATTGTCGCAGGAAAGGCTCGATAGTAGTCAACATCATACCTTGTAGTCAATTCCACGTCTCTTATATGCATCAACATATGCATCAGGATCATTAGTCTAATCGAATTCTGACATTTAATAGACTAGTTTTTCTCATGTTAATGTTCTCTCTGCAATTCTATTTTGTGAGGACTTGAAATTGATTTTTTGGGGTAAAAAAGACACAAGGTTCTATGAACAATACCATGATGTTGGGGCGAATTTAAGATTTTACAGTATGGTGTGAAGGGGGTAAATGTTAACACAAATTTTTGGGTAATTTTATAGTTCTGAGAAAGCTAAAAGTGTCAATTGTTTAACAAGACTTCATGTCCCAGTGGATAAGGTGTTGGTCTACAAAAACAGAGATTCTAGGTTCGATCCCTAGTGAAGTTGGTCTTCCTTAAGTTGGTCACGTAGCTCAGTTGGTTAGAGTGTAGGTCTTATGAGCCGAAGGTCGCGAGATCAAGCCACCTCTGGACCAACACTATAAATCTTGTCTTCTTTTGATAAAGAAAGATGTTACTCGTTAATTTAATAGAGTAGTTTTCCTCATGTTTATGTTTCTCTCTGCAATTCTATATTGTAAGGACATGAATTTGAATTTTTGGGGTAAAAAGGACATGAGGTTCTATGAACAATGTCATGATGTTGGGGTGAATTCAAGATTTTACATTGTGGTGTGGAGGGGGTAAAAGTTAACACTAATTTTTGGGTAATTTTCTAGTTCGAACAGAGCTAAAAGTTTAAAAAGTTTAACAAGACTTCATGGCCCAATGGATAAGGCGCTGGTCTACGAAACCAGAGGTTCTGGGTTCGATCCCCAGTGAAGTCGTTCTTCCATAATTTGGTCTTGCAGCTTAGTTGGTTAGAGTTGAAGGTCATGCTTTTGCTTTTGAGCCCCTCTAGGACTAATATTATAATTTTGTCTTCTTTGATAAAGAAAGATGTTATTACTTAATTTAATAGTGTAGTTTTCTTCATGTTTTTATATCTCTATGCAATTCTATTTTGTGAGGACATGATTTTGATTTTTTGTGGGTAAAAAGGCACGCGTTTCTATGTACAATACCATGATGTTAAGGCGAATTCAAGTTTTTTTTTTTGGTATGTGGGTGGTCTGGGCCAGTTGCGAGTACCATGACTAATCCCACGCGAACTGAAGATTTTACAGTGTGGTGTGGAGGGGGTAAAAGTTAACACAAATTTTGGGTAATTTTCTAGTTAGGAGAAAGCTAAAAGATTAAAATGTTTAACAAGACTTCATGGCCTAACAAATAAAGCGTTGGTCTACGAAACTAGAGATTCTGGGTCCGATCCCCAGTGAAAGTGAAGTCGATCATCCTTAAGTTGGTCCCGTAGCTTATGAGGCGAGGGTTGCGGGTTTGAGCCCCGCCATATTATAAATCTTGCCTATGTTGATAAAGAAATATGTTACTCCTTAATTGAATAAAGTAGTTTTCCTCATGTTTTTGCTTCTCTCTGCAATTTTATTTTTTTGGGGTACATGGGTGGTTTGGGCTAGCGTGCGCGTACCACGACTAATTCTACGGGAATACTCAAACCGCCTTATGCACACCCAAGGTAAATCAGAACTAGGTTACCCATGTTTAGGGACGAGTTCGAACCTTGAACCTCTGCAACTCTATTTTGTGAGGAAATGAATCGATTTTTTTTGGGGGTAAAAAAGACACGAGGTTCTATGAACAATACCATGATGTTAGGGTGAATTCAAGATTTTACATTGTGGGGTGGAGGGGGTAAAAATTAACATAGTTTTTTGGGTAATTCTCTAGTTCGGAGATAGCTAAAATTTCAAAATATTTAACAAGACTTCCTGGCCTCGTGGATACGCTGGTCTACAAAACCAGAGATATAAGGCTCGATCCCTAGTGAAGTCGGTCTTTCTTAAGTTGATCTTGTAGCTCATTTGGTTAGACCGTTGGTCTAATAAGCCGAAGGTCGCGGGTTTGAGCCTCGTCGAGACCAATATTATAAATCACCTCTTGGTTGATAAAGAAAGATATTACTAGTTTTCCTCATGTTTTTGTTTCTCTCTGCAATTCTGTTTTGTGAGGACATGAAATTAATTTTTTGGGGGTAAAAAAGACACGAGGTTCTATGAACAATACCACGATTTTATGGCGAATTCAAGATTTTATAGTGTGTTGTAGAGGGGGTAAAGTTAACACAAATTCTTGGGTAATTTTCTAGTTCGGAGAAAGCTAAAAGTTTAAAATGTTTAACAAGACTTCATGGCCCAATGGATAAGGCGCTGGTCTACGAAACCAGAGATTCTGGGTTCGATCCCCAGTGAAGTCGGTCCCTTAAGTTGGTCCCGTAGCTCAGTTGGTTAGAGCGTTGGTCTTATGAGCCGAAGGTCGCGGGTTCGAGCCCCGCCGGGACCAATTTTATAAAATCATATCTTGGTTGATAAAGAAATATGCTACCCCTTAGAGTAGTTTTTGTCTCTCTTCGCAAATTTATTTTGTGAGGACATGAATTAGATTATTTTGGGGTAAAAAAGACACGAGGTTCTATGAACAATACCATGATGTTATGGCGAATTCTAGATTTTAAAGTGTGGTATGGAGGGGGTAAAAGTTAACACAAATTTTTGGGTAATTTCTAGTCCGGATAAAGCTAAAAGTTTAATTTTTTTAACAAGACTTCATGGTCCAATGGATAAGGAGATGGTCTACGAAACTAGAAATTCTAGGTTTGATCAACATTATAGCGAATCTGTGCCGACGCGAGGATTGGTATATAAGAATGATGTATATCGACCCCTTTGTCACTGGTCGTAGAAGGAACTCCTTTAGCCGACCCTTTAGTCGATTATCCTAAGAGGACGGTTGCCAACAAGGTTGGTCTTTAGTCACCAACGTAGTTGGTCCTTCGTTTGCCAACACACGGTTAGTCTTTAGGTGCCAACAAAGTTTGTCTTTCATTTTCTATCATATACTTGGTCATATTGAATTTTTTTAGCTTTTGACTTTTCCAGTCGGGAATTTCTTTGCCCGACCCCTTAGTCGATGATCTCGGTAGGTTGGTTGCCAAAAAAAATTATTTTTTCTTTTGTTAGAGGGGATGGTCTTTAGATGCCAACGAAGTTAGTCTTTATTTTCGAACATAACTGGTCTTTAAAGGAGTTGGTATTTAGGTGCCAACGAAGTTGGTCTTCAGTTTTCAGACAAGTTGGTCTTCAGTTGGTATTTCGTTTTCCAAATCACGGTTGGTCTTATTGAAAAGATTTTTGTCTTTCGACTTTCCCAGCTCAAGAATTCCTTTTGCCAAAACCTTAGTCGATGATCTTAATAAAACTGATGACATAGTTAATACGCTGTGTATCTTTTGCCTTTGATTTTTATGAGACCTGCATTCCAGCTCACAAAATAACGTAAATATCATTAACAATTTTATGATTCTAAGTTGGTAGGCTTTTTACGACCATTTATAGGTAATTCCAGTGATTATTGCAGGAAAGGCTAGAAAGTAGTCAACATCATCCCTTGTAGTGAATTACATGTCTCTTATTTTGATAAACATGTGCATCGAGATCAGTAGTCCCATCGAATACCGACATAGAAAACGACTCAATCTTCTTTAGCATTGTGGTATCTAGTATTTAGCATGACAAAGGATTCTTTTGATTAATTGAAAATGTTTGATCAAATTGATATACATCCCTTAATCCGTTCAGAATCCTTATTCCCTATCGGAGTTCCCTCAGATATTGTTGTTTACTTCCTCTCTCATCCTTAAACGGCATTCTATGCATCTTTGACTCCTAAGGATACATACTCTAACAGTGACCTTCGAAATTACCTAGAATATGAATGATTGGAGTCTCTCTCTGCATGGTTGTGTCAGAGGTCTCCATTAGATCACAAGTCTTTATAATAACTAATACAGATATTGTGATATCATTAGATGAGGCACATTGTTCAACAAGAATTTATGAATCATTGACTAGAGGATGATTATTCACAACATTTAGTTGTGGGATAGCATTGTTCTCTTGTGGTTGACAATTTCTCACTATCAGAGGATATATTTTCCCAGCTACTGAGGCGGTGTTTGTTATTTTGTCTTCCATTTACCATGATAAATTTCTTGTCGTTCGCGTCAAAACCATATGTTATATCAATGGGAATCGAATCTCGTTCCCACAAACGACGCCAAATAATAAAGTAAGAATACCGACCTTTTACTCCAATAGATCGATCAAGAACATAAATAGAATGGATAAAAGAAGAGTGTCGACGATGCCAAGTAGAAACAACCTGATTCCCAAAGTTAACTGCGTACCTTGCTGCTAGGGATGGCAAATGATATCTGAACCGATTAAGTCATATTTTTCAACTACAAACACTACATCTCCTCTCAAAAGCATCCCTTACCTCACCACATACTCCACCACCATAAATCCTTTGGTGGTGGTTCTTTAAGGCGGTGGAATGGTGGCATAAAGGAGCAGCTCGAGAAACACCACACCTTCCATTTTTCTGAGCTCATGTGAAGCTTTTTCGATAGCATCCATGGAGCAGTCATAGAAGTGAAGCTTTTTCTAGTGAGTATTCATGAAGCTTCTTCGAGATCCATTAAGCTTCAGTGAGTCTAGATCTTGTAGCAGCAACCATGGTGATTTTTCTGGCAAGAGCTCTTGCAAACGACCATTGAAGAGAGAACCACATCGAGGATCAACCATGGTAGTGAGAAGACTTTGAAGAGTTTACGAAGCTTCGATTCGTAAAACTACAGTATAAGATGAATGGATTCAAGATCCACAGCTTTTTCTCAACTAATTACAATAGAAACTCCACTTTGTGGATCCCTCCGTAAGTAATTTGGGAATATGACATCCTAAGTCTAAATGTAACAACTTTCATGTAAAGTCTACAAATTCTTTTTGTTATTTTCAAACACATTTTTGGCTTTCCTTTCCCTCTGTGATTGGATTCAAACGTGAAAGAGAGAATGCAACCTTTGAACGTCTTTGGTGCCCCTCCACTACGCTTGTGAAGGATTTGAGATCCACGGTTTTTTATAATGTATAATTGTTTAGTTTTGAATATCGTAATTGAATTGTTTATTTCTTTTAGGTAGAATAGATTTTTTCATCATTTATTATATTTTTCTTTTATCATTTATTATATTTTTTCTATCATAAAAATAATTTTTGAACCATTTTTTTACTTTGATTATGTGTAATACTCAGTGAATTTAAGTAATACTCAAAAAATTTACTGAGCATTCTCAGAGTATTCCTCGAGCATACTCACAGTTTTGCTGACTTTTCCTCTAAGATTTACCAAGTATACTCAGAAATTTGTTGAGTTTACTCTAGGAAAATCTCGTACTCAGTGACTTCGTACTCAATAAATCACCGAGTATGTCAAGGGTGGCGGTGACGGCGATAGTGGTTGGCGGATGGTTGTCGAAGATGAACAATACTGATACTCGGTGACTTTTGTATTTAGTGAATCACCGAGTACGTCCTGGGTGGTGGTGCTAGCTGTGGTTGGAAATGAACAATACAAATACTTAGTGACTCGCTGAGTTGGTTTATGCTTATTGTCACTTGTTTTTTATTTTTATATAGTTTTTGTTTTTTAAATTATTTTAGTATCTGGTCATCATAAGATTGGATCGTAATCTCTTTAGAGAAGAAATCAGTCACACCTTTTATATCGACGATTACATAATCGTAGTATATAACATTATATAAAGTTTTTAAGTCAGAAAAACAAAATAACCCTTTACATACTTATGGGATAAAGGAAATATTATTAAAGATATGAAGTTATGATGCTAGCCTTTTTATATGTTTAAATCACTTTTCTAAAAATCGGGTTAGACGGCCGCCTATGCGCTAGAAAGTAGTATACCTTCCAAAAATGGCTCAGGCGGCCGTCAAGGGGTTCTAGGCGGGACTAGACGGCGTCTAGCGGACCTAAGTGGCCGCCTAGGCAGTTTGGAGGCAAAGAATTATAAAAAATCTATTTTTTTATCTAAAAAAATGAAAAAATCTACTTTTTGATATAAAAAATTATATAAATCTATTTTAAAATTTATATAAATTTATAAAAAATTTGAAATATAATTGATTGTTATTTAAATCTGCCTAGCAAGAAAATGCTAGACTCTATTTAGATGTCCACCCGATCCTTTAAACGTTTGAAGGTGTTGACCGCCTGTTTAATGTCTAGTGTCTTTTAAAACACTGATTTAAATAATTAGAAGTTATGTCAGTAGATTATACGTAAAAGCATAACAATATCTTGATGGTTGTTAGTTTGTAAAGCTCGAATGACTTTTTTTAATTATGAGAGAAATTATTTTTCCTAAAAGCCATTCCGGTAAACTTATCACGTTAAAATATTACACATAATTTAACCAATACTTATGCGTAAATGTTTTTCTTAATCGATTCTTATCTAGACTAAAGGACTCCTCCGTAATATTTAACTCTCCCACTAGCTCTAAAATATAAAGCTTTGATAAATGCGAAGAAAGTTTCACGCAATTCCCCAAGAACATATTCCCCAACTTGCAACAATTTACTCTTACAAGTCACCATACATACACAACTACCCTATATAGTTCCATTTCATCCGATCACCACCAAGTCAACATACCTCATCCACGGTCCACATCAATCAACCTCCATGACCCTTTATCCTCCCCATCCCATACAATCATCTCCCATCTTAACCCCCTCAAATTCTTCATTGACTTATGCCCCAAAAAGAAAAACCATTTCAACCCATTCAATTAAAAAGATTACAACTTGAAAGCAATTTTTTGATTGGATGACTCATTTAAATTATTATTTCGATAAATTAATAGTAGCTTAATGAGTAAGTTTCGAATATTCTCGACTTGCGTAAAAGATACGCGAATTTACCCGATAAATTTATACATCTTAAAAATTACTGAAATCTATTTACAAAATCTCTATTATATACTAGTAAGATTTCTTTATTCATAAAAATCACAACAAGTTTTTAGAAGTAATTTTTAATTACTGGAGTAAGGGTTTTACCTGTTCAATAAAATAAAAAAATCCTAGTAGTATTAGTTTGTCCCAAAAAGGAAAAAAAAAGGAGAAGTGAAAATTTCCATGAGACACGATGTCCAAAATGAAGCATTTGCTCCGGAAGCTCCACATCGGCGGCCCGTTCACCGACACGCAACAACCACAACAAGGCCATCACCGTCCTGATCAACGGCCTCCGTCTCCTTCTGCCTCACCTTCCGTTGCTTCGTCATCTTCATCGTTGCCGTCTCCGGCGAATGTGACATCTACGGCCGGAACTGTTGGTATTGATTCAGAGCTGGATCCGAATGGGGTAAGAACTGGTTCTGGTTCGGGTTCTGGCTCCGGCTCTGGCTCTAGCAAGACTACACATTTCAATTACTTCGAAGAAGAATTCCAAATGCAAATGGCTTTGGCGATCAGCGTATCGGATCCAGATTCTCGTGATGACCCAGAAACGGCACAGATCAACGCTGCCAAACAAATTAGTTTGGGTTGCTCACCTTCTCAATCCCTAGCTGAACTAATTTCCTTGCGCTATTGGGTAAGATTTTTTTCTATTTTCCTTCAATTTGTAGGGTTTTACGTAGCTGTAATATATATTATTTGTTGCATTTGTTAACTAAATTCTGTGCATTTTAAGTGAATTGAGCTGACAATATTTCCATTTATATGCCGAATTGTAGTTCATCATTTGTGTAAGCAATCAAATTGATGTTTATTGCAATATCTATGCTGTATTAGCTAAAGTATGAGTTATAAATTTTTGCATTCAATGTCGATTAAGCCTATGTTTTCACTTATTTAAGGAGTATAAGTGTCAACTGTGCATCATGGTGCAATCTATCCCAAGTATAATGGACATTTTATCATATTACTGTGTTAATCCTGATAAAAATGCTGTATCTTAACGTATCATTGATGCATGTCACGATATGAATGTTATCTTTTACTTTATGTCTCATCTTAAAGATTGCATCTACTTTCTCTTGTCCTTTTTTGCGTAATTTATGGGAGTAAACATCTCTACTTTCTTCTGTTTTTGCGAAAATAAACAGACTTAACGGTTTTTTCCTGTCCCTTTTCAACAAATTCATTAGAGTTTACGTCACTGTTTGTGTTTTCTTTTACCAAATCGACAAAGTTCTCTTTATCCAAATCAATTAAAGTAGAATATGCGTTTTCTAGTTCTTTTTGCGACACCTGTCAAAAGCGTTTGAGGCGTGTACTAAATCCCCAGCCCGTTAATTAGACATAAACCGTTCCCTAGCCCAATTAAACCTTAAACTAAAAAACTTGAACGAACAGAGTAGAAAATCACGTGCTTATGTTATTATGATCTGATCTAACTTCAAAGAAAAGTTGAACTTTGATGTTTGAAGCGTGCTCTTCTCTTCTGATATATCCGTTTGAATTTAAAGTTCGATCAGTTATTAATGAATGATTGTGGTTAGTTATAATTTGAATATTTGAAGTTTGAATTAACCTTTTAATAATTATTATCGGTAGTTATAATCTATCCTGTCGGTCAAAAAGCGACAAAATGTACCCAATTATTATACATTAACGTTTGTATCTGCTACTTTTCGCATAACATAAGAATCAATTGTGCTAATTACATGTATTTCCCGTTTAACAATAATTACTTACATCTTTTTTTATTGCAGACATATTCTGCTGTAAATTACGAACAGAAGATCATAGACGGATTCTATGATGTTCATGGCATCAATTCAAATCCTTCAGTACAAGGAAAAATGCCATTATTATCAGAATTATCAGCAGTTTCCGTGTTCAACAATTATGACAACGAGGTCATTTTAGTCAATCGTGAGATAGATTTGGATCTACAAGCGCTTGAAGAAAGTGTACTTTTAATGTCTGTAAGAAAAGGTTTATCAAGAAACCTCCTTGTCCAAGACATGGCGAACTTAGTTGTTAGCAGAATGGGCGGCCCAGTCAGTGACGCGGAGGAGATTTTACAGAGATGGACTGTTCGAAGTTACGAACTTCGAGTTGCTTTAAATAGTATTGTTCTTCCGATTGGATCTCTAGATATTGGGCTTTCTCGTCATAGAGCCCTACTTTTTAAGGTGTGTAAGAGATTTTCTTTTCTTTAATTCTTTTTATAAAGTTAAGTCTTCTTCTAACATTTAATAATTATGTGAAATGAATGTTAGGTACTGGCGGATAAATTAAATTTACCTTGCATGCTCGTGAAAGGAAGCTATTACACAGGCACGGATGAAGGAGCAGTGAATATTATTAAATTTGAGAATGGGAGGTATTAATTAAATTACATAGCGTTTATTTATATAGATAGATAGATAGATGGATTGTTATATATTTCTGTTATGATATTTGTATTTGTTTTTGCAGTGAGTATATTATCGATCTTATGGGTGCACCAGGCACGTTAATTCCAGCTGAAGTGCCAACAAGTCAGTTTCTGAATAGTGGGTTTGACCAGAGTAATAATTTAGAGACACCTGTCTCTGTTTTACCGAGTATAGATGGGATTGAAGGTATGAATTCTCTGATTGAAGACCTCTCATTTGTGGACATTGAAGCAAAACAAGATTATGATAATGTTGTGAATAAGAGTGAGCAATTCGAAGAACATTCACTAGCTGGGAAAAAAGCATCAGCTGCTCAGAAGAAACAAGTGAATGATGTGTCCGAATACGTAATTACAGCTGCTAAAGATCCGGAATTTGCTCAAAAATTACGCGCCGTTTTATTGGAAAGTGGTGCATCACCACCTCTAAATCTGTTTTCAAATATAAGTACGGATGAATATGGAAAACAGAGAGTGGTAGAAAGTGAACTAACTAGGGATCAAGGGGGTGAAGGTGATAATGGTCAAAATTACCTTCAGAAGTACTTGTCGAACAATGAGCTGTCACTTATTCCTTTTACTGGAGGACGGATATTTAGCAGCTCATTCGATGGAAGTGAAAGGAATCTTTTTGTTAAGGGACTGGGCCCACAACAGCTGGAGGAAAAAACATCTGATACTACAGGTGAGAACAATTTGGAATTTGCGGTCAATTATTCTTAATCTCACTCTTGAAATGATTTTTTTTTTTTGACAAGGTGCAGAATATCTTGAGGGGAAGATGTTATATGATACAGAGAGATATGCAGATAGTGTAATTGATCAGATTGACCCTTTACTTGGGACTGTTGCGGAGTGGGAAATCCCATGGGAGGATCTTCAGATTGGAGAAAGAATAGGGATTGGTAACGTTTTTGTACAATAAAACATATGATTGTGTAAAATCTAATAAATTTTTGTTATTATAGGTTCCTATGGAGAAGTATATAAAGCTGAATGGAACGGCACAGTAAGTTATCTAAATACTCACTCCTAATTAAATTACTCTTTACTGTATGGGTTAATGTTTAAATTTTGTTTCAGGAAGTAGCTGTTAAAAAATTCATGAACCAAGATGTGTCAGGAGATGGACTTGTACTATTTAAGTGCGAGGTAATTGCTAAATTTGAGTCTGAGGTCTGGTAGTTAAACAAAGAAAATATTAAATATGATATGTAATCTATAATGTTAATCGATTTCTTATAAATTTACAATTTCATTTTGCCTTTTTTTTTTTTTCAGGTTGAGATTATGTCGAGATTAAGGCATCCGAATGTCGTTCTTTTCATGGGAGCGGTTACTCGACCACCAAATCTATCGATACTTACAGAGTATCTTCCAAGGTTTGAATCTTTTTTACATTTTACAGTATAATTAGAATATTAAAGTGGTAAATTATCTTTTCTCACTCAATTTTTGAATGTAGGGGAAGTTTATATAAGCTGCTGCACCGTCAAAATATCCAGCTTGACGAGAAAAGAAGACTGAGAATGGCTCTCGATGTTGTATGTATTCGAATAACGAAAAATCACTTGTATTTTTATTTTATTTGTGATTAATTCCCAATTTTTATTTTAACAGGCTAAGGGTATGAATTACCTGCACACTAGCAATCCTGTTATTGTGCATCGAGACCTCAAAACTCCGAATCTCCTTGTTGACAAAAACTGGAATGTGAAGGTACATGTTCAAAACAATGTTTTAAACTAAATGACATCAAAACCTGATTGTTTTTACTTGATATTATAATTGTGTTATGTGCAGGTTGGTGATTTTGGTATGTCTAAGATGAAGCACCATACATTTCTTTCTTCAAAGTCAACTGCTGGAACGGTATTACTTTTTTTAAAATGGAATAATTTTCAAATTTTCCAATTTTTTTTTACAGACTGAAAACATAAAATTTAATACAGGCGGAATGGATGGCACCAGAAGTACTGAGAAACGAACCGTCGAATGAAAAGTAAGTAAAATATTAAGAATTATGGGAAAAGGGCATTGTTGAGATATTTGATTTGGTGTGTGTTACTTTGCAGATCTGATGTGTACAGTTTTGGTGTGATTTTATGGGAGTTAGCAACAAAAGAAGTACCATGGTCAGGGATGCACTCAATGCAAGTAGTTGGTGCTGTTGGTTTTCAAGGAAGACATCTCGAGATTCCTGCTAGAATTGATCCACAACTTGCTGAAATCATAACTGATTGTTGGAATACGTAAGTTTTTTTACTTAGTTTTAGTTATAAGATTCTCTATCATTATTTATATATATGTGTCTGTTTTGCAGTGTTCAAATAGAGCGCCCTTCGTTTGGACAAATCATTACTCGTCTCAAAAATCTGAGGCGATTAGAAGTTCCAAGAGCAGATGTTTCTTCGAGTAAGCGACCAGTTGTGTAAAAGTAGGTGATGTCATGATGAGTCAATGTAAGTTGTAGAGAGAGAGAGAATGGGATTGGATTGGTTGTGTTGGTTCATTCGAAGTGGGAGCATAGCACAACCTGTAGTAGAAGAGAAAAAAGAGTATTATTATATGTCCTCCAAGCCAAAGGCTGCACAAAGTGCCGGGGGGTTTATGTCATTCAAGACTTTTAACTTTTTAATTAGCAACATCAGGCTAATGTAATTTATATCATCTGATCGACTCCTTCATATTTCATTGCTCACAAAAACTACAACAAAAAAAAGATTTAAATTGAAGAAAAGGAAAAAAAATATGTAAAATTAAGTTCAAATATGTCTTATTTTAATGTTTAGCTTTAGGGGGGATATATCTTGCGGTCTACTTATTATACCTTCATTCTTCTTCTATCTCTTGGCGCCTAACTCCTAAGGTCTTACTACTTGCTATACATGTGGGATTGGGTGAGAAATGAACCGTATATAGTCATTAGGTATATGTGTGTTTATATGGAGCTACTTGATTTAAGATGAGTTGGATTGAGACATTCATATGAGTTTTTGTGTGCATAGAGTTTTTATGTAGGAGACACTATTAAAGAGGTAGGATTTCTTTTTTCTACTTTCCTTCCTCGACCCTCCGTGATTCCATGGAGATCTTTCCTCCTTTTCCATTCTCTTCCTTTTTCCATTATATTCATTTTTCCTATCATTATCTGCTTTCTCTTCTTTTTAGTTATATCTATGACTTTCATCTCATTTGGGGTAACTTAGAGCCTGTATAAGATTATAATCACTTGAAGTGATTTTAGTTCATTAAAAATAATTTTGATTCTTGAAATTACTTTTAAAAAAAATACTAGATAAATTATTTTTAAAATAATAATTTAAAATGATTTTAAATGTCAAAATATTTTTTATTATTATTATTTATAAATAATTTAATTTTAATCAAAAAAACACTTTTAGTTTTGTTTTTCTCACCCATTAAACTTTAGAAACGTGTTTACTAATTTTTGTTAGTCCTTGTTTTGCGGGTTAGTCATTGGTGGTGCTACTTTTGATTCAAAACTTGGTTTCGTTTGGTGGTAGTTGCAAATTTGTCCATAAGTAGTTCGGATTCCAATTGTGAGTATAAAGAAAGTGTTTTCTCGAAATACGCGTTTTTTATCTCACTTGCGTGTATAAATGCAACATGAACGTTGACACACTTAGGAGCAGTGCTTCCCAAGATATGCTAATACTCAAATTAGTTTAGTATTAATTTGAGTACCATGTTAAGATAGTTTTCAACTTTTATGCTTTCAAGAGCTCAACAATCAGTGCTTCTGAACCCTTCGACATCCTAGCTTATAACATAAGATAGATCTTTTAAAAGAAGGGTGACTATTCCCTTGTTTTTATTCTTTCCATCACTTTTATCTTGAACATAACAAGAGAGATATATAGATGAAGTGGAAAAGAACAAGAAACAAGGAAGTAGGAGAAACAAGGAAGTATTGCTTGAGCTCCGAATGACATATAGAGAAAATATGAGTATCACCTTGTAGTGAACAACCATCATGTACCCAGATGACTTCTTTTCTTTTCATATTTTTTCTTTTTAAGTCGTACAATATGAGGAAGAAAGTACCCTTATAAGACCCTAGAGGGAAACTTAAAATAGAAGCGGGGTGATGTAATCGACCTTTAAATAAAAAGACCAGCCTAGGGGGACTGCCATGCTAACCTTAGGCTTAGATAAGAGTCACGTCAATGAACGTAAACGAGATGATATACAGTCCATGACCAGTTTTATATTTCCTGAATATGAGGTGGGTATACCATAAAAATATTCATCCCCACAACGACATTGTTTCAAGTAATAAATTGGTTAAGTAAAATTGTTCTCCACAAGTTTTGATTGTAAATATGTCAAATAAGTTTATGAGTATCAATAGTCATAAAAAAGTAACCAACTCTGAATATAGACAATTATGAGGAATTATGGTTAAATTACTAATCTAAACCATGAAAGCAATACAAATATATCGTATCAAAGGGAGATATTTGACTTGGAATACCTACGATTATCCGTAAGGTTTTTACAAATATATCTTCACTGTGCTAAAGGGTGAACGATGTTATGGCTACTTACGGGGATTCAAATGTCCCCACTTAGCTTATGCCTAAGTCTTATGTGTAACCAACTCGGTTTATTCAAATCTTGTTTACAAAGCACTAATACTAACCTAATATGGTTGTGTAACTCACACGATATATATAACAATTCATATGTCCATTACAAAATATTGACTAATTTCCACTCTGAAATTTCATATATCGGTGTGATAGTCCTAGAGGGGGGGTGAATAGGATTACTAATAAGATTAATGCCTAATTAAAAAATCTTTTGGACAATTATAAGTTTAAGAGAAAACTTCTAAGTCAACTAGTTAAATCAAACTCTTATAGGATCATGCAAAGGTAAGATAGAGTTTTAATATAAAAGTATAACAAGTAAATCGTCAAACCAATATCTTAAAAACTACTCTAGGAGACTATATGTTAGATATCCTAGATAAACAATATCATATAACTCATGCTAGCATATTATCAAACATATAGAGTGCGGAAAGTAAATAGAGTAGGGATAGAAAGATACACACGATTTATAGTGGTTCGGTTTCCCTACATCCACTACCTAAGGAAGCCTCCTTAGGATTTCAAGCTTTTCACTAAGCTTCCGTGTCTCTCTTAACCGGGTCGAGAACACAATAACCTTTACAAACTCTTCGATAACACGAAGGACAAACCACTTGTGTAATCACAACACAAGGACACCAAGTATACTCCCTATACTTGAATTCTCTCTTAATCTATCTATTACAAGACCTAGACTTAAGAGGATAGCAACAAAGTGTTTAAAGGTTTGCTAATAAAAGCTTGTAACTAAAACTCCTAAAAGAGTGGATATGACTATAAGCTTGTTTACTCCTCTTGAGTGGATAGAACCTTGTGGCTTAATTGATTAACTCCTTGAAAGGATTTATAAGCTCACTAAGATTGAATTTGACTATGTATAGCACTTGACACCTTCTTGAATGATAGCAATTAAGCCCCTTAATGTTTGTAATTAGTTGGTGTAGTTGTAGCCTTCAAAGAGCTTCAATTTATAGTAGAAAATGGCTTCCAACGGTCATAAGACTTGGGTCCAACGGATCTATTAATCTCCCAACGGATATATTCCTTATGACTTGTCTTTTGTGCATAAAACCCTTTTGTGCGGTGTACCGCGGATATGGTCCGGTGCACCGCAGAGCAGTTCGACTTAACTTTGAGCTTACTGTTCGGACTAACCAATGTACCGCAACCCTGGTCCGTAAGCTTGGTCCGGTATACCGCAGCGGTGTACCGCGCCAAGTAACTTTGAAGGATAATGACTTGGATCAATAAATCTTCTTCACGAAAGTTGTTGGAAACATTATTCTGAGAATCTTTGAAGTTGAACACTGAAGCTAATTCTCAATATACATAAAGATAAGGTTAATAGCATTTGTATGAGAATTAGTTTCTTAAGATAAAACAATAAAGATGATCAACATGATAAAGAAAGATCTTTTTGATGAATAATGAGTGCACTATAGAATGTTAAGAAAATAGAAATAAGCACACTAAACATAAGAGGATTTGTAACATTAAAACAACCTATTAAGGGAGGCTATATGCCAACAATCTCCCCCTTTTTGATGATGACAAATCCTTCACTAAAACACCTTAGGAATGATATGAAAGTTTAAGCACTAAAGAAATAAAGCTCCCCCTCACAAAAAGCATAAGATTTTAGATGCATTTGTGAGTGTTTAAAACGTGCAAGTTTTGAAGGTTTTAGTGCACATAATATTTCTCCCCCTTTGTCTTCATCAAAAAGACGGGGTAAAAACAACTAAGAATAGAAGAGCAAGATCTCGAGTGAATAGATTTTAAACAATGATTTAGAGAGTGTGCAAGAGTTTTAGTATAAAAATGATTTTATAGAAAAAGATGCACAAAGATAGATATGAGTAAAGCAAGAGCTAAGGATAGAGACTTTTACCAACTCCTTGATCGATAGAATTTGATTTCATATGCTTTCTAATGACACAAACGATTAGTTGCAAAATATGAAATAAATGATTTTTCTAAGCATTTGAGTCTTAAAATATGATTTAGCAAAGACTCCCCCTTACAAAATGCATATAGTTTGTTTCAATTTTGTAAACGTTTGATTGACAATTTTCCCTAATAAGAACACTTGAAATCATTTTGAAGAAATTTAGGGGTAAAATTGTAATTTGTTGAAAAGCAAGGGGTCAAGATGTATTTTTCAAAATTTTTGGGGACTAAACGCAATTTTGAAAAATCTTTTGGGGACCGAAATGCAAATTTCAAACTTTTTAGGAACAAGGCTAAAAAGAAAAAACTATAGGGACTAAGGAGCAATATCAAGAATTAGATGAAGAAGTACCTATAACATCAAAGAACATGTTAGCAACATAAAAACCAAATCAAAGATGATAAGCAACTAACAATCACGATAAGAACATAACTAGTTTAACCAATTATCCAAATAAAACATTTAGCATCCTAACATAAAAACCAAATAAACCATAGTAGTAATATCCTAGATGTCCAAAACACGGACCCACAAATACTTAAAAAAGCATAAACACACCACAAACTAAAAAACAACCACATAAGCATAAAGACCCATAAACCACCAAGAAAGATAAAAAGAAGATTTAACGAGTATCACGAGGAGAGCGGCTCCTAGACCTTCTTCCATTTCCAATATCATCACGAATACAAGAGACATCATTTTTCATACAAGAAAGCTCATTTGCAAGATGCCCTATTTTATCTTCCAAAACCCCAAATTTCCTTTCAATTTTGTCTTCCAAAGCCACAAATTTACTACCTATATAATCCATGAAACGAGACATAGCGCTTTCAAAACCGGATGGATTAGGAGGGTTTACATTGGTGGGTTGGCTTGGAGTGGGCTCATTTGGAATAGGGTTTTGTTGGGCCGGGTTATCTAATAATTGAAGAGTTTCAAGCTCCGGACCATCGGTTCTACTTTTAGCTTCAAGGATGTGATTACGAATAGTAGCATCCGAAATACGATTAATAACGGAGACCGAAACATAGGTGTTGTTATAAATGACAAATTTCATTCTAAGAATCGTGAGATAATCGAAACTCCATGACTTATTGATTGGTTTCACATTTGTCCCTCCAAAAGAAATATCATTAGCTTCAAAGACTTTGGAAAGAAAAATACCGTAAGGGACTTTATCCCGAGAGGCTCTAGCATGATTCATCCATTTGAACATTATTGCAATAATGTTAATTGGTTGTTTGGTGAAGATCAAATATAAAAGATAAGCTTCATAGGGGATAAGTTTTGCATCATGCTTATCTTTCGGAATCACGGCCGAGATGAGAAACTTGTGAGCCACAATGAATTCCGGATCAAAGTTACGAATATTCCAATTTCCATCGGGAACAACCATTCTTCCATTAACAAAATCATTAACCTCATTTTGAGCAATTATATCAATATTAGAGTTATCCCAACCACTAGACCAAAACCCGCTAAAACCATCCGAAGGAATGTGAAATTGAGTACACAAAGTAGTAGACTTTAAACGTAAAACGGTACCCGAAACAGTTGACTTAATTGAAGAAGTAGCATGATTATATTCAAAATTAGTATAAAATTCTTCGATTAACCCGATTGCCAAATGACTACCCGAAAAAGCAAATATTTTATGACATTTTTGAAATGAAAGAAGATCAAAAAGAGAGTTTTCACCGGAGGGAAAGACCGAAGCACTCATTGTTCTACCCGGAAGAGCATCGAATGGCCGGAGTGGAGGTGGTGTTGGTGACCTCGCCGGAGATGGTTCACGGTGGCGGCTGGAAGAGGCTCCGGTGGGGGCTTTCTTCTTGTTAGCAGCGGTTTTGGTTCGAACCATGGTGGAAAATGAGATGGGTAATGAAGGATAGAGAAGGAGGAGTGATTTAAGGGGTGAAGAAGGGAGTTTTGGTGGTGGAGACGGAGTGAGAGTGGCCGGAAATCGCCAAGGAGGAGGAGAGGAGGTGTTCTAATGAAGGAATGAAGAGAATGGAATGAAAAACGGACTATAAAATATGTCAAAACCCTTACCTGCGGTGTACCGCGGGAACCGTCCGGTGCACCGCAAGAGTGTTCGGTTTTGACACAAAAAATGAGATTTTTGATTCTTTTAAAAACACCCGAAACACATTCGAAACTTCCCCAAATGATTCGGAATGGTATAAAATAATTTTGAGCATCTTAGTTTTGAAAAGAGAAGCCAAGGAGAACCAAAAAAACTCATACAACAGTTAATATCACAAAAGTCCCTAAGTTTTCTAAAAGTGCAAAAAGACCCAATGCAAGAACAAAGCAACATTTAAGCATGTAAAAAGTAAAGAACCATAAGATAGTAGCACAAGTTGATAAATCACATAACACACAATATAAAACATAAACATAAAAACAAGAGAGGAAAGAATTTCACCGTATTTTCCTTTTATGAGGTTTGAACGTCCTTTTGCATAAAATTCCATTTTCTTGACGCTCAACACCTTCAATACATATTACTATGGTAACCGAGGTGGAATGGATCCGGAAATGTTGTTAGCATTTGTCACGATCCATATTGGTTTTTCCCATGAAGGTATCAAAGATCCACTATTAAGTTGTTCATGGTAATGGCACGTAGAAGCATGATGACCGGGTTTACCACAATAGTTGCACGAACTTCTTTTTCGAATAGAGTTACCATGTAAAGGTTTTGAACAAGAAGTTTCCACATTCTTTCCAATATCCAAATTCTCACTTAAATATAATTTTTCTTTGAAAAAGCCATTTGGATCAAAAGGAGTGATATTTGAAAAAGGATGATTTTTTAAAGTATCAAGAGCAAGGGAAAAAGCTTCATCCAATTTTCTAAAACCTTCTATATTTTTCTTCATAGGATGTTTCCATTTATTTAAAGAAAAAATGTTTTCAAAACAAGGGTTTTTAGTATTGCCAAGAATATCATCCAAGGTAATACAACATTTAAAACAATTCTTTAGCTCAATTTTACCCTTTTTTAACATAAGATTATTCAAATGGATTTGAGAATCAAGAATTTTGAGAAGGGATGAAATTTGCCTAATATCACAATAATTATAAGGAAGAGATAAAGAGTTAGGATAAAGTGCTACCTCATGATTTGGTTTAAAATCGTTATGAGATTCATCATGGATTGAGACTTCTTCTTCTTCGTCATTTTCGACAATTCCATATAAAAACTCCAAACGATTCCAAAGCTCTTTTGCGGATTTACAATCTAACATTTGTGAGAAAATTTCTTCGGAAATTCCACGAATGAGAGTGTACATTGGTTTTGCATTTTGAGTGAGCTTTGCTTTTTCCTCAATGGTAAGTTCATCAAAATCTTTTTCTTCTTGATTTAGCTTAAGAACTCCCTCTTCATTTAACTCCTCTTTATAAGGGACAAATGGACCTTCCTTTACGATTCTCCATTGATCGGGATCTTCGGCTTTTATAAATTCCTCCATTTTTGTTCTCCAAGCAAAATAGTAAGTTCCTACAAAAAGTGGAGGTCGAGTAGAAGACGAACTTTCCAAAAGATTAAATTCCATATCGTTTACTCTACTAACGATTAAGCTATTCACGTAGAGTTAGGCTCTGATACCAATTGATAGTCCTAGAGGGGGGGGGGGGGTGAATAGGATTACTAATAAGATTAATGCCTAATTAAAAAATCTTTTGGACAATTATAAGTTTAAGAGAAAACTTCTAAGTCAACTAGTTAAATCAAACTCTTATAGGATCATGCAAAGGTAAGATAGAGTTTTAATATAAAAGTATAACAAGTAAATCGTCAAACCAATATCTTAAAAACTACTCTAGGAGACTATATGTTAGATATCCTAGATAAACAATATCATATAACTCATGCTAGCATATTATCAAACATATAGAGTGCGGAAAGTAAATAGAGTAGGGATAGAAAGATACACACGATTTATAGTGGTTCGGTTTCCCTACATCCACTACCTAAGGAAGCCTCCTTAGGATTTCAAGCTTTTCACTAAGCTTCCGTGTCTCTCTTAACCGGGTCGAGAACACAATAACCTTTACAAACTCTTCGATAACACGAAGGACAAACCACTTGTGTAATCACAACACAAGGACACCAAGTATACTCCCTATACTTGAATTCTCTCTTAATCTATCTATTACAAGACCTAGACTTAAGAGGATAGCAACAAAGTGTTTAAAGGTTTGCTAATAAAAGCTTGTAACTAAAACTCCTAAAAGAGTGGATATGACTATAAGCTTGTTTACTCCTCTTGAGTGGATAGAACCTTGTGGCTTAATTGATTAACTCCTTGAAAGGATTTATAAGCTCACTAAGATTGAATTTGACTATGTATAGCACTTGACACCTTCTTGAATGATAGCAATTAAGCCCCTTAATGTTTGTAATTAGTTGGTGTAGTTGTAGCCTTCAAAGAGCTTCAATTTATAGTAGAAAATGGCTTCCAACGGTCATAAGACTTGGGTCCAACGGATCTATTAATCTCCCAACGGATATATTCCTTATGACTTGTCTTTTGTGCATAAAACCCTTTTGTGCGGTGTACCGCGGATATGGTCCGGTGCACCGCAGAGCAGTTCGACTTAACTTTGAGCTTACTGTTCGGACTAACCAATATACCGCAACCTTGGTCCGTAAGCTTGGTCCGGTATACCGCAGCGGTGTACCGCGCCAAGTAACTTTGAAGGATAATGACTTGGATCAATAAATCTTCTTCACGAAAGTTGTTGGAAACATTATTCTGAGAATCTTTGAAGTTGAACACTGAAGCTAATTCTCAATATACATAAAGATAAGGTTAATAGCATTTGTATGAGAATTAGTTTCTTAAGATAAAACAATAAAGATGATCAACATGATAAAGAAAGATCTTTTTGATGAATAATGAGTGCACTATAGAATGTTAAGAAAATAGAAATAAGCACACTAAACATAAGAGGATTTGTCACATTAAAACAACCTATTAAGGGAGGCTATATGCCAACACGGTGTTTAGTCTGTAAGACCCCTATTCCTAGGATGGCCTAATAAGATTAGGTGACCAGGATAACTAATCATAATTATAAGTACAATAAATAATAGTAATCATACATTATAATCAATTAAACATACACAGAAAAGATATAAATATCAATTTATTAAAACTTAGAACAAAACATCTATGTCAGGTTCAAAATAGTATCCCGAGTCTATTAGAGATTAGAGCATGCTAAGAGTATGAGAATTCATAACTCTTATATGACATTAATCTTAAAGATAATTTAATATAAATAAATAATAAAGTACCTAATAAAGTATCAAGAGAAAGTATCTCTAACTCCTACCTCTTACTGGATTAATTTAAATACAGTCTTAGGTGTAAAGTCTGTTTAAAAGTATGTTGAACTACTATTTACAAGGTAATAGATAACATAAAGGACCCCTTAAGTAAAACCATGGACCACTATGATAAATATTCTCATCAATCTCGACATAGATTCTACAAACACCTTGCCAAGTTGAAGTTCGATTAGTGGTTGGAGAGGTCTTCTTAATGGGCCTATGAATATTGTCTCACTAACCAATTATCTAAGCTGGAGGTTGGAAAAGGTTTGACGAGTAATCATATGGATCTTCCTGCACTTGGATCCTTATCATACTCGCCAAACTAAGGTAAGTGAGAGGTTGGCAAGGTGTATTTTCTTACACATTCAAATATTTACTTGAACTCTTCAACTATTTGTGCTTTGACCTAAGCTATATACTGCTTTTTGAAATCTTTTCACGTAATCTGATCTCTCATATCCATGTCTTCTTATCATTCATATTCAATCTTCTTTTAGCGTTTATCTATATTCAAAATACATAAAAAAAAGTCCGAGAACGCATAAATGACTCTAAATTGACAACAAGACACACATGTATGAGTAACCCTTCACCTAATAATAATCTAAAAAAAAATTGGATTAAATGATGTCTCAGAAATATCAAATATAACCACAAATAATGAGATATTATTCATTCATGTATATGTTTCTAAAGAAGACCTTAGTATGGAAGATGAAGATATTCCCTCATCTGCGTCTTTTATACCAGCCACTACCTCTTCTAAACATAGACCCATATGCCATTGTATGTACGTAAACAAAACCAATATGGAAGAATTTGATTGTTTTTTACGACCTGGGTTAGTAGGGTCATTATATAGATAATCTCGAGAGTTTAATAGCCCCAACAAAATTTATAACCGTGTTTGAGTAGGGGTTATAAATACATGTCTGGAGCTGAGAACCCAAGTTGGGGGAATTTTTTTAGTGTTATGATGACGAGATAGTCATATGTAATAGATGCTTAAACATGGGTGTACGTCTACAATTTTTTGTTTATTTGGATGTGTTAGCCAATTATCACTCGGGCCCAGTCAACTATCACCTAACGTCTTGAGGATATTGTGGGATTTGTTTGTAAAGTTGATAAATGAATTCCGCATAACACACACATGGAATGTCTTAAGAGAACTTCAACCTTGTAAAATAGAATGTAGCGAGAAATGAATCTTTTATTTCTTTTCTTAGTTAGGGTATTTTATTGTCATACTTTCCTAACATCCACAAAGGATGACATGAAGTGTTTTCAATGGATTACTAATTCGGGGGATGGAAGTTTAGTTCAATTTAGAATAATCTAAAGATGTATAGACTTCCTCACTCATCTTAGCTAAAGAGAAAAGTGCTGGCCTAAATGCTATATTTTAATTGATATGTTGTTGACAAAACATTGAGAATCGAACTACTTCATACTACGATAGTCGAGATTCGTGTATAAGTCTTGCATGCTCAAAGCAACATGAAATTAATGTTGAAATATGGTCACCGACCCCCTGAAGAGAAGAAGACCGAGTTGTCAAAGAGCAACAACTGAAATCGTGAAGAAAGAGAAGATTGATCTAACCTCCAAAGAATATACATACCAAACTTCTGAAGACTAGCCAAAGAGGAATCCAAAAAAGTAGAGACATCAGGCCTATGAGTTAATGAAATGCCATAATGGAGTAAAAACATGGTATCTTTTCTATCAGCTCCTCCTCTTTTATTCATGCTTCCACCCTTTGAGCTTCCAGTTTGTTTATTATATCATCACATGTACTCTTGATTAAAGTATCCAGATTAGTCTCTTCTTTTTACGTCTGAACCCCCAAATTCTGCATCTTTTGGTTCCCGACTTTCTCCATCTTACCCCATACTCACCAATATAGGTATCTTTCTAAGGCTTTTGTTTTCCTCTTCAAGTTTCTCAAAGACACTCATAATTTCATCGTAATGCTTGTTCATTCTCGTCATTTATTTCTTCCTCTCGATTACGGTCACTAGTGTCTTTATTTTTTCTTCTAGTATTTGGTTGTCATTACTCATGGTTTTTATCACATCTTCTTGTCCTAGACTCTTCAATTCAGCTTCTTTCAGTCTGTTCTTTACCAAATGTAACTTTCTACTCAATTGTTTCGTCTTGAATCGTAGCTTTTCATTTTTCACTTTTAAAACCAGACTCGAGATGTATCCCTCTATCTCAGTTTATTGTCAATCTTCTAAATCATCTAGACATATTCAAGGTTAGCCTTTGTTAACTTATCAAATTCCATCATAAGTCTGTTGTTTTCTTTGGTTACTTCATCGACTCTCTCACGTAGTTTACACACTAAAGGATCCTTCAATCCCTATTCTATCTCGTTGACTCCTTCGTATCTATATCTGATTGGTATCACATCTGAACTATGTTATTATCACCCCAAACATTTTTTATTTGTTGCATCATTCTCTGTATCATTCAATTTCCGCTTCGAGGGTAATTCTTTCTCATAGGCAAGCTGCTTATCATCGTCTGAGTCCAACGAAGTCTCTAGAGGTATCCCATCAAACTTTTTGTAATACTCACCCCCTGGTTAATCCTCCTCTAGTGAGTCATCGACGTTCATATCTTCTGTAAAGCTGGGTTCATCATTGACATTCACACCTAACACTCATTCATCTGATTCATGTATCAACTCATTGATTTCTCTACATTGACCTTTGTCCACATCTATATCCTTTGATTTCCTTTTCTCATTTTATTCTGTCACCTCATTCTTGGTTTCCACCACCTCCTCTCCCTCTCTACTCTTGTTTATCCAGTCATCAACCAATTCTTCATCATCAATGTTTACATCATATTCAACCTCCAAACCTTCATTCAGTCCGAGTGGTAAACCGTCATCACCATTCACATGTTCTGCATCTTCTTGGTTGACATTCCCTGTATAAAAGCTGCTACATTTCCACCTTGCATCATCCCTTATTTTACTAATAAACCCAATCATTCTCTACTTCGGTTTTCTTTTAACCTAAAAAAAGTTTGCTTTTCAAAATAAATTAATAGAACCATACTCAACAACATGTTAACGAAATACAGGGATATTTCTATTCCAAGTACTCAATAAATACAGTAATCATAAACTAGCATAACCTTTTTTTATTGTTACCCCTTGCGAGTTATTTTCTTCGATCCACTTAGGTAGTCTCCATTCTGGAAACTAGGTATTGCATCTGAGTCCCTATTAGTCCCCACTAATACATGCTCAAGAAAACCACGAATGAAATAACATCAAGTTTAAAAAGTATATACTTAGTTCAGTTTTACTCACATATAGTTTATTTACCAGTATTACAAATAAACACCCGATCACTGACTCAGTATCTGTGTGTGAATGTATCGAGGTCATTATTTTAGTCAACATGGAAGATGCTCTGTCATAGATCCTAAGGTTGTCCAGGTTTTTTGCAAATACGTGCATAGGTTTTTAAACTTGATAGTACCTTTTTGTGTAACAAACTATTGTAAAAGTGAAAAACTCAAGAGCTTTGCAAAATCTTCATGTAGTTCAACAGTTAATTTTCCGTTTATAACTCCTAATATTCTTTTTTGTAAAGTTGAGGAAGTTATTTGATTGTTTGGCATGGAGTTCCTTACATACCACGTGCTTTGAGCCTTCTCCTCTGTCGTTGTCATGGTGGGAACATCCGGAGTACCACATTTAGTACCAAGGAGGATCTATATCTCTTTCGATGTTATTTTTAGTTTTTTGTCCCCTATGATAGACCGTTGAGGCTTTCTATCATAAAACTTAATGATGTGTTTAACCATTTAATCCGATTTCTCAAAATGGCTATACAAAACTCGTCTCATATCCAAACCCATCCATAATCACTGGAGTAGGGTTCGATGACACCTAGCAAAATGTCTTGGAGACGAATCTGGCATTTTCAAGATAGCAAACAAACCCACCATGGTTGATCGGTATTTGACTCCCTTTTGCGTCATCTGCAAAAGACATAATACGAACCAGTTGAGTATATATCTTTGAGTAGACACCTAAAACAATCAAATCAGTAGCCACAAAGAACAATCAACAACACACTCAGAGACTCTAAATCATATAATTCTAATGAATATCATCAACACTAATTAAATTATGACTGAGTATATTTAGTAGTCACAAATTACTGAATATAATATTCTAATTAACTAGGTATTGGCTATATTCACAATATCCAGTGTATAACAAGTCATTAATCATAAACATCCATAAAGTATTGAGTATAAGAACAAACAACGTACTGAGTAACACAAATCATCCACGCCTAACACAAATTATTGAGTATTGAGCATTATACTAGAAAATTCAATATACTAAGTACTATCATTTTCTGATTATAAGCAATTTCTACGTACAATAAAAAAACCACGAACTAAGTCCTAGCAATTTTTTAGTATACGCAACAACCACATACCGAGTACTTGAAAAAACTAAAAGAAGCATCCATGCATAACATAGAGATCTAAGTATCGAGAATTCCACAACACAAAAAACTACTGAGTACATCCGGAGCTCAAAAGCAAAAAGGAAACCTCTGAGTACATCAATGACAGTTACTACTCGGTTGTTTCAATGGATTTTTAATGCTACTAAATAAAACCATAAGAAAAAACTATAAGAAAGCTAATACGAAGCCGATGATACCTTTTAATCAGTTGTTGGCTTAATCCTTCCCGCCAACTTTTACTAAGTAGCCTGAGCTTTTTGTACCTTCGTCCTTCTTGTCGAGTTTACTGAATAGGGTGAGATTTTAGTAGTTTCGTGCTTTGATTTTACTAAGAGAAATGAAGAGAGAGAAAAAATCTCTTCGTTTGCTAATTTACTGGAGAAAGAGAGAAATGATAGAATGTGAAGCGTTTGAATGAAATGGTAATGAAGGAGAGAGTATCTATTTTTGTCTTACATATACCCTAATGGGTATTTTTGATCCACAAGATTTCAAATACTCCTTTAGAAAAATATATATCCATGCAATCCCTCATTCACCAAAAAAAAGATAGTGAAGTAGCATCATTGTTGGTGATGTGGGGAGAAGAACAAAAACGATGATGATTGGAAGATAAAAGATTTGGTAGAAAAGATTGTTTGTAAATGAAAAAAAGGGCTAAGAGTAAAAAAGTTACAAAATTACATGCTATTTGATATTTTATTCTATAAATAAGTGATTTAAAAGTATTAAAACGATAATATTAATATCTTTTTTCTTAAAACACGTGCATATTAAATATATATCACGGATTATTAGTCTTCTTTTTTATTCTACTTGGCATAATATATTATCTTTATATAATAACATCATGTTTATTTCATTGATGCCAAATAATATTTTTGTATTATCGAGCAAAATGTGGATAACTTTTACAATGGAAAAGGTCTGAACTTGACCGAGGAAAGACAATCGAAGTCGTCCTTGGGTTTCCTTTTTTTGTTCTAAATCCTTGGGTTTCCGAAATAGTGTAAAAAGAGACACAATTTTAAGTTCTCAAGTTTTTTATATTCGAACATTTAGCCTTCAATTAGTTTATGAAAATAATATGTATTTTTTGTTTTTATTTTCCATATTTTTTAAATACTAATAAAAAATATATTTGGCTAAAAAAATGAGAACAAATTTTTGGAAAATTAAATGAAACGTTGCTATATTAATGAACATGAAATCGACGTTTATTATATTTACTGAAAATATTTGAAAAAAACAAAAATTGTTTTTTAAAAATATATTTTAAAAATAAAAATATATTTTTTTTTCACAAACCAAACATGGTCTTGGGTTTCCCAATTCCTTTTAACTCTTCCCAAATCCTTTTTTTAAAATGAATAATTATTATTAACATTATTGATTCTCTTACAAAAATATTAACTACTTATATAATAAATACGTAAACACCGATGGAAGCTACAATAAGTGAAGACAAATTGGAGGAGAGTGGAGAGTGTTCTTAGAGATAAAAATAGTGATTGGATACAAGGCTTTACAATGCAAATTAATCATGTCATAATGGTAGTGATTAAGTTAGTAGCGCTGTGTGAAGGATTACAGATGTTAGAAGAGTTAGGGACGCGTAAGGTGGATGTGGAAGTGGATTCTTGGAAAGTGGTTGATACAGTTCAAAGGGTGGAAATTGGTAGAGGACCGGCGACGATATGGATCCATCATATTCGAGCAATTCTTGATGGAAACAAAGACTTTGTATTAAAGGTTATATTTCGAGAAAAAAATCCATGTACGAATTGGTTAGCTCATGCAGGCTTGTCACTGATAGAACCTTTTTGTCCCCACATCAACCCCCGGATGAAATTTAGAGCATATTTACACGTGATAGGATGAGATGGAAGACACCACATGTTACTTATAGTTCAGAATCGTTTACTGATGTACAAGCATAGTATCCAACGATCCATTGGATCTCTATTGTATTAAAAAAATGTGATATCAAAATTTAAATCATTTTAATTGTATTATTTAATTAAAAACTAAGAGTTAAAATTTATATTTTTAGAACTAACTGTTGTGAATAATTTTTTTATCAAAAATAATATAATCTATTTTAATATCGAATTGTTAAATCTATTTTTTTTTTGTCAGGTGAACGTATTTTTTTCAATTGATAATTATATAAAATAAAATATGATGAAATTTTTAGATAATTTATGGTGTAAATAATATTTTTTCGCATACAAATAATTTTACCTATTCAACTTTTAAACATTCAACACGAACGTATTATATATTTTTAAGAATCAAAATTACGTTAATATTAAGAAATAAGTTGGATATTATCCAAACAATATTTACTTTGATATTTACCTCATTTTACAACGATAAACACATAAACAATCTCACACATGCATTAATATCACAAGATTGTTCAAATTTTCTCATATTCATACCAAAATTATATTTTTGTGCCAAAATCTTTCTTCCAAAAACTTACAAAAATATATCCAATATTATATTAGACAAACAATAATCTCAACCATATGATTATCATGTTTACAACACATAGTGTTGTTATGTCTTGTTATACCATAGTGAACGAGGCGACCCCACCAGAGTTTCGTGAGCAGAGCTACCATGGCTAGAGTCGAAGCTTCGAAGTGGATGTGAAACCCCGTTCGCTGGATCTAGAGCTTCAAAATGAAGGTTCCCCGTTCGCAGCTATATTTTCAAGTCCAGTTTCCAACGAAGGTTCGAGCTCTATTTCCGAGCTTGGTTCGAAGGAGCCAGAGGACTGTTTTTTAGCTTGACTCGAGAGACCTGCCATTGCTACAGAAGCTCTATTGTACTCAGTTCTTCAAACCAGCTTTTTTTCTTTTTCCTTTTTCAAAATGTATAGAATTCAATTTTTTTCTTTTTCATTGCTTGAAGTTGTAGTATCAGTTTTTTTGGAAAAGTTGTAGTATTCAACTTTATTGTGTATTTTTTCTTTTCCTTAATCTAAATGTACAAATTTACATTGTTGTAATCTTATTTCGTGTATATATATATACTAATTATGATTTTATTTCCTTGTTTATTTTTAATTTTTCAAGATACTCAGTAGTTTCTACCGAGTACTCAGTGTTTTTCCCTAATACTCTGTAAAATCTCCAAATACTCAGTAATTTTTTCCCAATACTCGACAAAGTTTTCCAAATATACTTAGTAAATTTTTTCAAGTACTTAGTACTTTTCTGGCGGTGCTCGGTAGGTTATGATCGGAGGTTGCCGATAGTGATATGCCGTCTTATTTGGGCAGCACCCGACAAATATTGCCGACATGGGCAGAAGAGTCCCAAGGCGAGTTGAGACCCCCCAACTAGAGGGTGCATCCTGAGAGGCTGAGACAAATGGAATCGAAGACTCGCGCCTGAAGAGTTCAAGTAAATTGGCTAATTACTTGGGTACCAATTTACCCGAGCCTTACTCTTGAGGATTATGATAAAAATCCAACCAGATATACTGGGCTTTCCGTATCTATAGATACTCTTGTCATTAGTTTCACGAGGTATCACTTGTTCAATTACATTCTTCTCGGTTTTTAACCCCAATACTACGACCACCTCCCCTGACACCGTTATAAAAAGTTCTAATTTTTTTTTTTTTTCGATTATTTTTAATAAAATAGACTTTGCCCCCTTCCCGAAATTCAATCCCCATCCACCCTTATTCTATTCCTTGTAATATTTAAAGAGGAAACTTCAAAATAGAGCCTAGTGTGTAACAAAGAGTGATTTTAAAGCCTAGTTAGAAATTTGTTCTAAGTAAAGCCTAGTTTCAAATTTTGGTTCGTTTTTTCTCAATTCTACCCTTTTCCTTTTTTTTTCCGGTAATTTGTTTTCTATTATTTCTACCTAGAGGATAGATCCGTACACATAGGTATGGACTTTTTATTGGTTTTTTGTTTTTTAAATGTTTTTGAATCTTTTTTATATAGTCCAAATACACTAGGGCTGTACCAAAACCCATTTTTGTCAAAGGTTGTCCAAGTATGTGTCCATAGGGCTGTACCCATAGGGATGTACCAAGTCCATGTACAATGAAGTCAAAAATTGTCCAAGTCAAGTCCATGTCCAATGAAATAAAAAACTGTCCTCGAAAATCCAGGATTTGAATTGATGTCCTTTCATTGATTCCTCCTAAATTGCATTGATTTATCCTAAAGATTTCATTTCAATTGGAATTTGGTTATTCACCATGTACGAGGATCCCCACTAAGCATCCATGACTGAATGGTTAAAGCGCCCAACTCATAATTGGCGAATGCGTAGGTTCAATTCCTACTGGATGCACGCCAATGGGACCCCCTCCAATAAGTCTATTGGAATTGGCTCTGTATCAATGGAATCTCATCATCCATACATAACGAATTGATGTGGTATATTCATATCATAATATATGAACAGTAAGAACTAGCATTCTTATTGAGACTAGAACTCAGAGGGAAGAAAATCGATTTAAAGTCGGCACCCCTAGGGCTGTACCCCAAGCCCGTTTGTCCAAATACATGTCTAATGAAATCAAAATGAAATCAAAAGTTGTCTAAGTCTGTGCTCCTAGGGCTATACCTAAACCCAATTTATCCAATTAAAATCCAAGACTAATTAATTGGGCTGGACCCTTTAACACACACACTCGCTTTATTACCTGTAACAACAAAGAAAAACAAACATTACGGGCTGGACACTAACTAAAAAGAGAAAACTAGATGTTGTATAACCTTATGATCTGAGATGTCTGGCCCAATGTGGCTGGACCCATGCAGCTAACCCATGCTGGACCCTAACACCACGCACACAACAACAAAAAAATGACAGAATTACCAAATGGGCTAGACCCTAACCTTTTGTTGGACCCTAAATGTCTTCGTTCAGATCGAAGACGGTGGAAAACGTTGGAGAAGATAGGGTCTGGGCTGGAGGCGCGAGAATGGCTCGCTGGATGCGCTGCTCGATGGAGGTCAGGCTTCGTTGGGGCTGTATCCATGTCTGGTTCGTTTGCTGTCTGGTGGAGGGTGGAGGAGTGGCGGAGATCCAGTTTTACCTTTCTCGCTGCAGATTCTGTGGAGGATGGAGGAGTGGCGCGAACGGTTGTTACCTCTCTCGCTGTCTGGTGGATAGTGGAGGAGTGGAGCGAACGGTGGGATTTGGAGGTTGGGAGGGTGGCGCTTCTTCTTTTGCAGATCGGAGGGTAGGGAGGGCAGTGCTTCTTCTGTTGCACAGAGAAGACACAGTGAGGAGCATCGGAGCAGAGATGAGAGAAAGAAGGTTCTGCAGCGCCTTCGTTACAGCAGCAGCGGTTCACTTCGGGAAGATAGCCAGATCTGGAGGCAGCGTTAGGGCGGCGAGAGAGAAAGAAGGTTGGATGGTAGGGCTGGGAATACAGAGGAGGAGGGCATCGAGGAGTGGGGGCTTCGTGGTGGTCTTCCGAGCGCGAGTGTCGTGGTGGTGCAGAAGGTTTTGGTGGCGCGGCACAGTGAAGACAAAGAGAGAAGGTTTTGATCGAAACCCTATATGGGTCTTTTGTTTTTGGTTTTTGGTTTTTGTTTCTTACTGTATGGATTAGAAATGGTAGGGTTTTTGGGTATTTTGCTATATACTAGTTGGATAGTAGTTGGGTAGTAACTAAGGGTTTGGGGTTGGGGTTTAGTGCCCGTTTGGAAGTGCTTTTTTGGAGAAGCACTTAAAAGTGCTTTTAGTATTTAAAGACTTTTTTTTACTTTGAAAAGCACTTTTTTGAGAAGCACCAAATAGGTGCTTCTTAGAAAAAGCACTTAAAATAATTTTAGATTTCAAAATAATTTTTAATAATTTTTTTAAGTTTTGAATTTTATTCTAAAAGCGCTTTTTTACTCTAAAATAAACACTTCCAAACGAGCCCTTAATTTGGTAATCCAATGTTATGGGGCTGTATAAAAATATTCACCCTATTTTAAAATGAACTATTTTTCTACGCCACAAATTGCAAAAGAAACGGATATTTAAACTTTTTATTATTAATTATTGTTTGGTCGAATTTCCATTTTAATTTCACAAACAAAATGCCCATAATTAAGTGGGACCCCTGGCGTTAGGAAATTGGGTGCAGGTTCATGCATTTCTTCCCCAAAAGAGAAATGGAAAAGAAAAGCAATAACACACGCATTTATGCTCATCATTGCCGACTATGTATATATAGCAGTAACCGCTTCAACATTACCATTTTTTTGCAACACCATCATCGTCATCATCGACTTCTACAGGTTCATGTTCTTACTATTTTTGTACTTTATGAGTTTTAATGGGTTATTTTTATTTGTTTATATCTTAATTAAAAAAAATTATTTTTTGTATCGGGTCTAGAATCGTTCTTGCAATCACAAAATTGCAAATTTCTGAAAAAAATATACTTAATCATATAACAAATGTAAATTCGTGTATAGTTATGTTTTAATTGAGTACGTTTAAGCTTTCAATCAAAGATGGGGCTTATTTCCATTTTTGCTTATTTTGTGCAACATTTTTTGTTTTTGAGAAAGATAATAAATTTAATGCTTAGTTGGTGTGCTAGAGTAGTTAACTAATAGAGTAGAGCTTCTAATAAGCTTGTGGATTGCTTAATTTGATATGTGAGAAAGTTTTTGGCTTTTGTGATTATCTTACGGGATCTTGTAAAAATTAGGGTTCACGCAAGTGGTCCCACATTGGAGCCAGGGGGGATGACCTCTTCAATGACTTTGCAAATTTCTTTTTTTAGCCCCCTATAAATATTTAGTAATACCTTAGCAATTATTTCTATTCTTGTAAGACAACTCATCTTTTCAGTCACGTTAAGGATAAAAATAGGAAGTATACGTAATACAAGCAATGGTTATGTTCATTGTACTGACAAATACATGAGCATTGGTCCCCATTATAATGTCAACTACTTATTTTGTGACAATACAAATTTGTCTCGTTGTTAGTCATGTAACTATTGTGGATGTATCTAGCTGAGTTTGATTTGTTACTTTGTGTGTAGTGTTTTAAAAGAAGGCCCTAGCAGTGCCTAGGCTGCACTTAATTTAAAATATTTCAATTTGATTTTATAAACAACTTTTCTATTTTAAAGTTCATTATAATTTACAGTCTAGCATATGATATGTTAAATCGAATAAACCCCTCTAAATAGTCTCGATCCCAAATTAAGCTGTCCTGATATAATCTCTCTAAAATGAAATTTTCCCAGGTCCCAAGGATATCAATTTAGTGTTTAGAGTGGTTTTACTGTATAAACAACTATGATCTATGCCCATTTTATATTATTAATAAATTTATATAATATAAGTATATATCAAGTATGTTATATAAACAACTAAAGCCTAAGATACTTAGATAATACATGTTATATGATATAGGGATGTATATATACTTAAACAAGTTTATTTTTGTTCATGATTTACTGGAATTCTTCAGGGTTTTTTCCTTTTTGATTCTTAAAACGAATGATTGGTACCAAATTAAGCTAAACAATAAAGGTTTATCTCTGTTTCCTAGGCATTTATCATTTTGTATGTTCTTGTAGACAACTCAACTTTTCAGGCAAGTTAAAAGATTAAAATAGGAAGTATAGTAAAGTTAGTAAAATCGACAAATATATTAGCAGTGGACCCCACATTGATATTATCTACTTGTTCGATGGCGGTCCGGAAATGTCGCGTTGTTGGTCACGTAACTATTGTCGTATCTCGAGTTCTCCGTTATAAATATGGAGAAAACCGATGAATAATAGGAAAAATTAGTTAAATTTGGTGCTTTAAACTTTTTAAACTTTAGCAATTATATGCAGAATATAATAGATTTTATTTCTATGAAATCGCTTATTCTTATATACACATCTACCGAGTTTTCTCTAATTTGTTTCTCTCCAGGATTAAGCGTAAACATGTTAGAGGAAGCTTTGTGACGTGAAATGTTTAGGACATCAAGGTTATACTTGGCCAAATGTCTTCCGATAGATTGTCTATGGATCATAAAACAACATTCGGGATTGAAAATGGAATATCTGACGAAATTAGTCTAAAACATGACCTATGGCCACTCGAAGAAATAGACACAACAAAAGCAAAATTCCCATGTTGTCTAGTTTGGACACCACTTCCTGTAGTCTCATGGTTAGCCCCTTTCATAGGACATGTTGGCATTTGCCTAGAGGATGGTGCCATAGTTGACTTTTCCGGTTCCAATTTTGTTAAAGTCAATGAATTTGCTTTCGGTCCTGTCGCTAGATATCTTCAATTGGATCGTGAACTGGTACGCTTTAATTTTGTCTAATTCTTATGTGCATATTAATATCTGATTCGAATCTTTTGTTTTAATAGTGTTGTTTTCCGCAAAATCTATCGGAGCACACGTGTGAGAATCGGTACAAGCATGCTGAATTAGGGACGGCAATCACGTGGGACAATGCGCTTCAGACAAGTGTGCGTCATTATGAGCACATGTTTTATAATCAATTCACGTGTAATTGTCATTCTTTTGCTGCGGATTGTTTGAATCGGATCTGCTATGGAGGAACTATGGAGTGGAATATGGTTCATGTGGCAAGTCTTTTGCTGTTTAAGGGGCAATGGGTTGATAAATTATCTATTGTGAAATCGTTTTTTCCGTTTATGCTTGTGCTTTGTTTGGGTATTTTTGCAGTTGGATGGCCATTTTTAATTGGATTGTTTTTGTTTTCGTTTATGCTTGTTGGGTGGTATTTGATGGCTAACTATTGTTGTAAAAGAGTATTAGAATGCTAAAACTTATTTAACTTTCTTTGCTTGTAATGGTTATTGAGGATTGTGTACAATTAGGTGATCAAAAAATGGAGATTTTTTTTTAAGTTGTTCACTTTTATGGTTATTTATGATTTTGTTGACTTGGTTGTTTTTGGTTACATTTAGCCATATAAAGATAATCACTATGATGAAAGCTTCTATAAACAAGGAAAACCGGCCATATAAAGGTAATCACTATGAGGAAAGCTTCTATATACAAGACAAACTGGCTATAAAGATGAGTAATCACTATGAGGAAGGCTCTCAAATAATTTCCAAAAATAGAAAACCGATTTCTCTTCTGAAACTTATCTAAACTGGATTGAATCTTAACCAAGAGTTCACTAAACTGAGCCCCAATTCGAACAAAAACTGAATCCAATCGAGCAATCTCTGATCCCTAGGACAGGCCGTGGGACCCGCTCCGTAACCTTTGAATTTTGCACGAAAATAGCAGCTTTTATCTTTGTAAACCTGATAGACACATCACAGGAAAAAGTTCACTCCTAAGTTAATTTACCAACTCAATTATAAGCTTAAATTGTTAGCTTTAAATAACTTATTTTTAAATTACAAGCGAGATTTGTATTTAATCTGGAATAATAAATTGAACTATAACCAATAAGTTAATTGTACCAATGTATCACCTGCATAGCTAGGGATAGCCGAAAAGATTATGCTTAGCTAGGGAAAACAAAGATAAACACAAACAAAAGCCATAGCTAAGTGGGACCCACCGAGCTATTTAAGCAAATAGTTTGAGGTTCATGCATGGGAAACTAAAAACCAGAAACGACATCACCTCATTTATTTATATATGCCCACAGTAAATTCTATTATTAGTCAATATATAGCAACGTTTCTTCATAATCTTTACTCACTAAACCATCCTTGTTATCGTTCACACAGGTTCACATTCTATCTCTTCTTTTTACTTTACATTTATCAATTCTTTAAATTTATATTTGAGTTAAAATAATGTAGTATTCTTCTACCTTTAAATCATCAACATGCATGCTAGTTAGAAATACGCAATACTCAATTTCTGGTAGTAAAATCGTGTATAATCAGGGATGGAACTAGGATCTTTTATTTGGGGGTCAAGGAATTCGGGCAACATCCTTTTGAGTTAATTGCACTATAGGTCCATATACTAAAGTTTTATGGGTTAATTGCACCGTAGATTCCTATCTTACTATTTTTTGAGTTAATTACACTTCAAATTTCTATATTATGCAAATATTGCACTTAGGCCCCTATATTTTCCTTTGTCGTTATGATTTTTTAAGTGTAAAATTGTAGAAACAACATTATTTGAAACAAACGAGCAGATCTAGCATTATCGTAAATTCCCATTTTTAATGATTTTTAAACATAATTTGACAACTACCAAAATTAATAAGTTTTAAATGAATCTAAAGTCTGTAACACAATAGCCAAACTAAAATGTAATCGGTAAGTCTTTAGTAGCGCTCAATCTAGATGAAGTATTGAAGTGACTTTTTTTTTTTTCTTTTTCTTTTGGTATTTGACTATAGACGAATTCAAAAAGTAAATAATATTATCGTCTAGAATTTTAAATAATAAAAAATCTCAGATTTACCATTGTTTACCGCCTAAACCCAAAATGATAATACTTGAAGAATACTATTAAGTAACGAAAAATACTGAGTTAGTAAACAAATTAATTTACAGGGGTTGGGGTTGAATAGTAAAGGTTCTAAATACCTAGGCGGACCTTAAAGGTATTTCATAAAAGAAAAAATTGAGGCATAATTTTTTTATTTTTAAAATAAGTTTTCGTGTCAAGCTTAGCGAAAAATATAAAATCCATGTTGTGTTTGTAAATTTATTTGCTACTCACAGTTTACTTTACAATTTATGCAGCAATTTTTAGGAATAAATTGTTTTTATTGTATCAATTGCTGCGCTAATTTAATCAAAATAGTTAATTGAGGTGACTGAGTAATATTTATATTTTCATAGAGTACACTAGTACAACCTCTGTGGCGTTGATGCTTGCACAAATTTGCTTCGAATTAGGTGTTTTGTTAAAGCATATTATGATGATTATACGTTTCAAGATTTGATTAATGAGAAATTTTAAGACTTTGTGGTTATTATTGAACATTATAAATTGCACAAGTGGTCCCTGTGTTATGCATAATAAATCATTACACCCAGCTTCATAAAATAGTAGATATAACCATCTTAACTCTGTCTCATTCGATGATATCAGAAATTTTAAACTTTATAATAAAACATTGGAAACATATAAAATTAATTCATACGACTAAATTGACCGTAGAATTTGAGACAATGTTACATCACTAACAAACGCAGAATTCCGTACCACAACTGAATCATGTAATTGATGTCATCCTTAGATTTCACGTGATGTAGCAATTTAAATGATTATGGTAGTTCTTTATGTGATTTCTTATTTTATGTCATCGTCTATTATTACTAAATTCCATATGTTTTCTTCATATAGACTATCAATTATGGACCAGAAAAAAACATTTGAAATTGAAAGTGGAAGTGGAAGTAGAAGTTCTAGCAGTGAAAATCATGAAGTATCGCCCCTTAATGAATTAGACAAAACGCAAGAAAAATTCCCGTTTTGTCTAGTTTGGACTCCCCTTCCAATAGTCTCGTGGTTGGCACCTTTCATCGGACATGTTGGCATTGGCAGGAAGGACGGTTCTGTTGTTGATTTCTCTGGGTGCAACTTTGTTAAGGTTGATGAATTTACATTCGGACGTGTGGCTATGTACCTTCAACTAGACCCAGAGCAGGTAACTATTTCCTTTTTAAGTTATGCTAAAGTCATAATAATTTTTGTTACATGAAACTTTTTGCTTAAACAGTGTTGTTTTGCGCAAAATATCTCTGAGCATACTTGTAAGGACAAATACAAGCATGCTGAATTAGGGAGGGCAATCAGCTGGGACGATGCTATTGAGACAAGTACGCGTCACTATGAGTCCTTGTCTTATAACCAATTTACTTGCAACAGTCATTCCTTTGTTGCTGATTGCTTGAATGAGCTCTGTTATGGAGGATCAATGGAGTGGAATATGGTGAATGTTGCTGTCCTTATATTGTCCAAGGGGCGTTGGGTCGACTATATATCGGTTGTGAAATCGTTTTTCCCGTTTGTCCTAGTGTGGTGTTTGGGAATTTTAGTGGGTGGATGGCTACCTATTATCGGGCTGTTCTTGTTCTCGCTTATGCTTATTGTGTGGTATATATGTGTTACCTATTGTTGCAAATGTCTCTATTAGGTAGCTAGAAATGCTACAAATTAAGCTATTATGTATGTGGATTGTGAAGTGCTTATAAACTTTGTTTACTTGTTATCGAATGGTCATTTAGGATGATGTAAATGAAGTAAGCATAATAGACGTTGACATGTAAGAATGGAGATTGAAATTATGTATCACACTTAGAAAGTAAAATGAGCATGAATGTATTTTCTAGTGGCGAACCTATACATTCTACCTTGGATTGGGGACAATATATGCTTGCTAATTTCTTTTAGGACTCAAATATTTTATAGTAATCTAATAATTGGAGAATCCTAACAGTAGGGGTGACTAAATGATTTGCTTGACCCATTTAGCCTGCTTGATCCGTTAAAAACCCTTCCATAGAGCCTAAATACGTTGGATTTGATCTATACCAAGTCTCAATGTTAACAAAACTTGTGTTTTGTACTTACACCATATTTAAAACTTGCAATTCATATCAACAACCTCCGTGTTCAGAGTTAATAACCACAAGTAGTGATTTGTGAAAGAAAAGGCTAAAAAGAGTAAGAAGAAAGACCAACGCAAACAATTAAGAAGAAGGAAAGAGTAGGGGCTATCTCAATGGCCAGGACATTGTCCTCTCTCATCTATGAGGTACAGGGTTCGAATCCCCACAACCTTGTTATTTCTTGAGCCCTTAAAGGGGGTAAAGCAAGAGGTGCAAGGTTCGAGTCCTCTCCCTGAACATGGGTAACCTAGTTCTGATTAAGTGGGAATATGCATGAGGAGGTGTGTATATTTTCTATGGAACTAGTCGTGGTGCGCGTTAGCTGGCCGGGATACCCATATATATAAAAAAAAAAAAAAAGAGGGAAAGAGCCCGACTGAAAAAAAAATGACGGAAAGATCACTCCGCGAAACCCCGTGGATCTAACTGAATGGTCGGAAGGTTGGAACATTAGTAGCGGAAGGTTTTGCGGAAAAAGTTTTTGCAGGAGGAGGTATGTAGTTCTTTCCTCTTTGATTACATCATTGTTTCTTCATTGGTCTAATGAGCTTAAGGTCACGGATATGTGCCCTATTAGGACCAGTATTATAAATCTTGTCTTGGTTGATAAAGAAAGATGTTACTCCTTTATTTAAAGGACTAGTTTTCCTCATGTTTATGTTTCTCTCTGCAATTCTATTTTTTTTTCGTGGGTGGTCCGGGCTAGCTTGCTCGTACCACGACTAATCCTACATGAATATGCAAGCCTCCTAATGAATACGCTAGGTAAAGAATAACTAGGTTACCATGTTAAGGGACGGGTTCGAACCTTATACCTCTGCAATTCTATTTTGTGAGGACACGGATTTGATTTTTTTGGGGGTAAAAAAGACACTAGGTTCTATGAACAATAATACCATGATATTGGGGTGAATTTAAGATTTACATTGTGGTGTGGAGGGGGTAAAATTTTATACAAACTTCTAGGTAATTCTCTAGTTTGGAGAAATCTAAATTTTAAAAAATGTTTAACAAGACTTCATGGCCCAATGGATAAGGCGCTCGTCTACGAAATCAGATATTTTGGGTTCGATCCCCAGTGAAGTCGGTCTTCCTTAGGTTGGTCCCGTAGCTCAGTTGGTTAGAGCGTTGGTCGGGACCAATATTATAAATCATGGCTTGGATGATAAAGAAAGGTGTTACTCCTTAATTTAATAGAGTAGTTTTCCTAATGTTTTTGTTTGTCTTGATTTATTCGGGGTAAAAAACACACGAGGTTCTATGAACAATACCATGATGTTAGGGCGAATTCAAGATTTTACAGTATGTTGTGGAGGTTAAAAGTTAGCATAAATTTTTGGGTAATAATCTAAAATTTTAAAATGTTTAACAAGACTTCATGGCCCAATGGATAACATGTTGCTCTACGGAACCAGAGTTTTTGGGTTCGATCCCCAGTAAAGTTGGTCCCGTATCTTAATTGGTTTGCTCATTGGTCTTATGAGCCGAAGGTCGCGAATACGTGCCCTGTTAGGACCAATATTATAAATCTTGTCTTGGTTGATCAAGAAAGATGTTACTCCTTTATTTAAAGGACTAGTTTTCCTCATGTTTATGTTTCTCTCAGCAATTCTATTTTTTTTTTGGTTCGTGGGTGGTCCGGGCTAGCTTGCTCGTACTACGACTAATCTTACATGAATATGCAAGCATCCTAATGCATACGCTAGGTAAAGAATAATTAGGTTACCATGTTAAGGGACGGGTTCGAACCTTATACCTCTGCAATTCTATTTTGTGAGGACATGAATTTGATTTTTTTGGGGTAAAAAAGACAAGAATGAACAACAATACCATGATATCAGGGTGAATTTAATATTTACATTGTGGTGTGGAGGGGGTAAAATTTTATACAAACTTCTAGGAAATTATCTAGTTTGGAGAAAGCTAAATTTTAAAAAATGTTTAACAAGACTTCATGGCCCAATGGATAAGGCGCTGGTCTACGAAACCAGGGATACTGTGTTCGATACCCAATGAAGTCGGTCTTCCTTAGGTTGGTCCCGTAGCTCAGTTGGTTAGAGCGTTGGTCTTATGAGCCGAAGGTCGCGGGTTTGAGCCCCGCCGGGACCAATATTATAAATCATGGCTAGGATGATAAAGAAAGGTCTTACTCCTTAATTTAATATAGTAGTTTTCCTCATGTTTTTGTTTCTCTCTACAATTCTATTTTGTGAGGACATGAATTTGATTTTTTTGGGGTAGAAAATACACGAGGTTCAATGAACAATACCATGATGTTAGGGCGAATTCAAGATTTTACAGTATGGTGGAGAGGGTAAAAGTTAACATAATTTTTTGGGTAATTAGCTAAAAGTTTAAAATGTTTAACAAGACTTCGTTTCCCAATGGATAACACGTTGCTCTACGGAACCAGAGATTCTGGGTTCGATCCCCAGTAAAGTTGGGCCTGTAGCGTAGTTGGTTAGCTCATTGGTCATATAAGCTTAAGGTCGCGAATATGTGCCCTTTTAGGACCAGTATTATAAATCTTGTCTTAGTTGATAAAGAAAGATGTTACTCCTTTATTTAAAGGACTAGTTTTCCTCATGTTTATGTTTTTATCTGCAATTCTATTTTTTTTGGTTCGTGGGTGGTCTGGGCTATCTTGCTCGTACCACGACTAATCCTACATGAATATGCAAGCCTCCTAATGCATACGCTAGGTATTAAACTAGGTTACAATTTGCAAGGACGGGTGTGAACCTTATACGTCTGCAATTCTATTTTGTGAAGACATGAATTTGATTTTTTTGGGGTAAAAAAGACACGAATGAACAACAATACCATGATATCGGGGTGAATTTAAGATTTACATTGTGGTGTGGAGAGGGTAAAATTTTATACAAACTTCTAGGCAATTATCTAGTTTGGAGAAAGCTAAATTTTAAAAAATGTTTAATAAGACTTCATGTCAAAATGGATAAGGCGCTGGTCTACGAAACCAGAGATTCTGGGTTCGATCGCCAGTGAAGTAGGTCTTCCTTAGGTTGGTCCCGTAGCTCAGTTGGTTAGATCGTTTGTCTTATGAGTCGAAGGTCGCGGGTTCGAGCCCCGCCGGGACCAATATTATAAATCATGGCTAGTATGATAAAGAAAGGTCTTACTCCTTAATTTAATAGAGAGTAGTTTTCCTCATTTTTTTGTTTCTCTCTGCAATTCTATTTTGTGAGGACATGAATTTGATTTTTTTGGGGTAAAAAACACACGAGGTTCAATGAACAATACCATGATGTTAGGGCGAATTCAAGATTTATATTATGGTGTAGAGGGTAAAAGTTAACATAAATTTTTGGGTAATTAGCTAAAAGTTTAAAATGTTTAACAAGACTTCGTTACCCAATGGATAACACGTTGTTCTACGGAACCAGAGATTTTGGGTTCAATCCCCAGTAAAGTTGTCCCGTAGCTTAGTTGGTTAGCTCATTGGTCATATGAGCTTAAGGTCGCGGATGCGTGCCCTTTTAGGACTAGTATTATAAATCTTGTCTTGGTTGATAAAGAAAGATGTTACTCCTTATTTAAAGGAGTACTTTTCCTCATATTTATGTTTCTCTCTGCAATTCTTTTTTTTTGGTTCGTGGGTGTTCCGGGAAAGCTTGCTTGTACCACGACTAATCCCACATGAATATGCAAGCTTCCTAATGCATACGCTTGGTATTAAACTAGGTTACAATTTCCATAGACGGGTGTGAACCTTATACCTCTCCAATTCTATTTTGTGAGGACATGAATTTGAATTTTTTGGGGTAAAAAAGACATGAATGAACAAAAATACCTTGATATCAGGGTGAATTTAAGATTTACATTGTGGCGTGGAATGGGTAAAATTTTATACAAACTTCTAGGCAATTCTCTAGTTTGGAGAAAGCTAAATTTAAAAAAATGTTTAACAAGACTTCATGGCCCAATGGATAAGGCGCTGGTCTACGAAACCAGATATTCTGGGTTCGATCCCCAGTGAAGTCGGTCTTCCTTACGTTGGTCCCGTAGCTTAGTTGGTTAGATCGTTGGTTTAATGAGCCGAAGGTCGCGGGTTCGAGCCCCGCCGGGACCAATATTATAAATCATGGCTAGTATGATAAAGAAAGGTCTTACTCCTTAATTTAATAGAGTAATTTTCCTCATGTTTTTGTTTCTCTCTACAATTCTATTTTGTGAGGACATGAATTTGATTTTTTTGGGGTAAAAAACACACGAGGTTCAATGAACAATACCATGATGTTAGGGCGAATTCAAGATTTTATAGTATGGTGTAGAGGGTAAAAGTTAACATAATTTTTTGGGTAATTAGCTAAAAGTTTAAAATGTTTAACAAGACTTGTTGCCCAATGGATAAAACGTTGTTCTACGGGACCAGAGATTCTGGGTTCAATCCCCAGTAAAGTTGGTCCCGTAGCTTAGTTGGTTAGCTTATTGGTCATATGAGCTTAAGGCCGCGGATACGTGCCCTTTTAGGACCAGTATTATAAATCTTGTCTTGGTTGATAAAGAAAGATGTTACTTCTTTATTTAAAGGAATACTTTTCCTCATGTTTATGTTTCTCTCTGCAATTCTTTTTTTGTGGTTCGTGGGTGTTCCGGGAAAGCTTGCTTGTACCACGACTAATCCCACATGAAAATGCAAGCCTCCTAATGCATACGCTTGGTATTAACTAGGTTACAATTTCCAAGGACGGGTGTGAACCTTATACCTCTGCAATTCTAATTTGTGAGGACATGAATTTGAATTTTTTGGGGTAAAAAGACACGACCGAACAACAATACCATGATATCAGGGTGAATTTAAGATTTACATTGTGGTGTGGAAGGTGTGGAGGGGGTAAAATTTTATACAAACTTCTAGGCAATTCTCTAGTTTGGAGAAAGCTAAATTTAATAAAATGTTTAACAAGACTTCATGGCCCAATGGATAAGGCGCTGGTCTACGAAACCCGAGGTTCTGGGTTCGATCCCCGATGGAGTCGGTCTTCTTTAGGTTGGTCCCGTAGCTCAGTTGGCTAGAGCGTTGGTCTTATGAGCCGAAGGTCGCGTGTTCGAGCCCCGCCGGGACCAATATTATAAATCATGGCTAGTATGATAAAGAAAGGTCTTACTCCTTAATTTAATAGAGTAATTTTCCTCATGTTTTTGTTTCTCTCTACAATTCAATTTTGTGAGGACATGAATTTGATTTTTTTTGGGGTAAAAAACACACGAGGTTCAATGAACAATACCATGATGTTAGGGCGAATTCAAAATTTTATAGTATGGTGTAGAGGGTAAAAGTTAACATATATTTTTGGGTAATTAGCTAAAAGTTCAAAATGTTTAACAAGACTTCGTCGCCCAATGGATAACACGTTGTTCTACGGAACCAGAGATTCTGGGTTCAATTCCCAGTAAAGTTGGTCCCGTAGCTTAGTTGGTTAGCTCATTGGTCATATGAGCTTAAGGTCACGGATACGTGCCCTTTTAGGACCAGTATTATAAATCTTGTCTTGGTTGATAAAGAAAGATGCTACTTCTTTATTTAAAGGAATACTTTTCCTAATGTTTATGTTTCTCTCTGCAGTTCTTTTTTTGTGGTTCGTGGGTGTTCCGGGAAAGCTTGCTTGTACCACGACTAATCCCACATGAAAATGCAAGCCTCCTAATGCATACGCTTGGTATTAAACTAGTTTACAATTTCCAAGGACGGGTGTGAACCTTATACCTCTGCAATTCTATTTTGTGAGGACATGAATTTGAATTTTTTGGGGTAAAAAAGACACGAATGAACAACAATACCATGATATCAGGGTGAATTTAAGATTTACATTGTGGTGTGGAGGGTGTGGAAGGGGTAAAATTTTATACAAACTTCTAGGCAATTCTCTAGTTTGGAGAAAGCTAAATTTAATAAAATGTTTAACAAGACTTCATGGCCCAATGGATAAGGCGCTGGTCTACGAAACCAGAGATTCTGGGTTCGATCCCCAGTGAAGTCGGTCTTCCTTAGATTGGTCCCGTAGCTCAGTTGGTTAGAGCGTTGGTCTTATGAGCCGAAGGTCGCGGGTTCGAGCCCCGCCGGGACCTATGTTATGAATCATGGTTAGGATGATAAAGAAAGGTCTTTACTCCTTAATTTAATAGAGTAGTTTTCCTCATGTTTTTGTTTCTCTCTACAATTCTATTTTTTGAGGACATGAATTTGATTTTTTTGGGGTAAAAAACACACGAGGTTCAATGAACAATACCATGATGTTAGGGCGAATTCAAGATTTTACAGTATGGTGTAGAGGGTAAAAGTGAACATAAATTTTTGGGTAATTAGCTAAAAGTTTAAAATGTTTAACATGACTTCGTTGCCTAATGGATAACACGTTGCTCTACAGATCCAAAGATTTTGGGTTCGATTCCCAGTAAAGTTTGTCCCGTAGCTTAGTTGGTTAGCTTATTGGTCATATGAGCTTAAGGCCGCGGATACGTGCCCTTTTAGGACCAGTATTATAAATCTTGTCTTGGTTGATAAAGAAAGCTTTTTGCTCATTTATTTAAAGGAGTACTTTTCCTCATGTTTATGTTTCTCACTACAATTCTATTTTTTTTTGGTTCGTGGGTCTTCCGGGCAAGCTTGCTTGTACCACGACTAATCCCACATGAATATGCAAGCCTCCTAATGCATACGCTTGGTATTAAACTAGGTTACGATATCCAAGGACGGGTGTGAACCTTATACCTCTCCAATTCTATTTTGTGAGGACATGAATTTGAATTTTTTGGGGTAAAAAAGACATGAATGAACAAAAATACCATGATATCAGGGTGAATTTAAGATTTACATTGTGGTGTGGAAGGGGTAAAATTTTATACAAACTTCTAGGCGATTCTCTAGTTTGGAGAAAGCTAAATTTAAAAAAATGTTTAACAAGACTTCATGGCCCAATGGATAAGGCGCTGGTCTACGAAACCAGAGATTCTGGGTTCGATCCCCAGCGAAGTCGGTCTTCCTTAGGTTGGTCCCGTAGCTCAGTTGGTTAGATCGTTGGTTTTATGAGCCGAAGGTCGCGGGTTATGAGCCGAAGGTTGCGGGTTCGAGCCCCGCCGGGACCAATATTATAAATCATGGCTAGTATGATAAAGAAAGGTCTTACTCCTTAATTTAATAGAGTAGTTTTCCTCATGTTTTTGTTTCTCTCTACAATTCTATTTTGTGAGGACATGAATTTGATTTTTTTTGGGGTAAAAAACACACGAGGTTCAATGAACAATACCATGATGTTAGGGCGAATTCAAGATTTTACAGTATGGTGTAGAGGGTAAAAGTGAACATAAATTTTTGGGTAATTAGCTAAAAGTTTAAAATGTTTAACATGACTTCGTTGCCTAATGGATAACACGTTGCTCTACAGATCCAAAGATTTTGGGTTCGATCCCCAGTAAAGTTTGTCCCGTAGCTTAGTTGGTTAGCTTATTGGTCATATGAGCTTAAGGCCGCGGATACGTGCCCTTTTAGGACCAGTATTATAAATCTTGTCTTGGTTGATAAAGAAAGCTTTTTGCTCATTTATTTAAAGGAGTACTTTTCCTCATGTTTATGTTTCTCACTACAATTCTATTTTTTTTTGGTTCGTGGGTCTTCCGGGCAAGCTTGCTTGTACCACGACTAATCCCACATGAATATGCAAGCCTCCTAATGCATACGCTTGGTATTAAACTAGGTTACGATATCCAAGGACGGGTGTGAACCTTATACCTCTCCAATTCTATTTTGTGAGGACATGAATTTGAATTTTTTGGGGTAAAAAAGACATGAATGAACAAAAATACCATGATATCAGGGTGAATTTAAGATTTACATTGTGGTGTGGAAGGGGTAAAATTTTATACAAACTTCTAGGCGATTCTCTAGTTTGGAGAAAGCTAAATTTAATAAAATGTTTAACAAGACTTCATGGCCCAATGGATAAGGCGCTGGTCTACGAAACCATAGATTCTGGGTTCGATCCCCAGCGAAGTCGGTCTTCCTTAGGTTGGTCCCGTAGCTCAGTTGGTTAGATCGTTGGTTTTATGAGCCGAAGGTCGCGGGTTATGAGCCGAAGGTTGCGGGTTCGAGCCCCGCCGGGACCAATATTATAAATCATGGCTAGTATGATAAAGAAAGGTCTTACTCCTTAATTTAATAGAGTAGTTTTCCTCATGTTTTTGTTTCTCTCTACAATTCTATTTTGTGAGGACATGAATTTGATTTTTTTTGGGGTAAAAAACACACGAGGTTCAATGAACAATACCATGATGTTAGGGCGAATTCAAGATTTTACAGTATGGTGTAGAGGGTAAAAGTGAACATAAATTTTTGGGTAATTAGCTAAAAGTTTAAAATGTTTAACATGACTTCGTTGCCTAATGGATAACACGTTGCTCTACAGATCCAAAGATTTTGGGTTCGATCCCCAGTAAAGTTTGTCCCGTAGCTTAGTTGGTTAGCTTATTGGTCATATGAGCTTAAGGCCGCGGATACGTGCCCTTTTAGGACCAGTATTATAAATCTTGTCTTGGTTGATAAAGAAAGCTTTTTGCTCATTTATTTAAAGGAGTACTTTTCCTCATGTTTATGTTTCTCACTACAATTCTATTTTTTTTTGGTTCGTGGGTCTTCCGGGCAAGCTTGCTTGTACCACGACTAATCCCACATGAATATGCAAGCCTCCTAATGCATACGCTTGGTATTAAACTAGGTTACGATATCCAAGGACGGGTGTGAACCTTATACCTCTCCAATTCTATTTTGTGAGGACATGAGTTTGAATTTTTTGGGGTAAAAAAGACATGAATGAACAAAAATACCATGATATCAGGGTGAATTTAAGATTTACATTGTGGTGTGGAAGGGGTAAAATTTTATACAAACTTCTAGGCGATTCTCTAGTTTGGAGAAAGCTAAATTTAATAAAATGTTTAACAAGACTTCATGGCCCAATGGATAAGCCGCAGGTCTACGAAACCAGAGGTTCTGGGTTCGATCCCCAGTGAAGTCGGTCTTCCTTAGGTTGGTCCCGTAGCTCAGTTGGTTAGAGCGTTGGTCTTATGAGCCGAAGGTCGCGGGTTCGAGCCCCGCCGGGACCAATATTATGAATCATGGCTAGGATGATTAAGAAAGGTCTTTACTCTTTAATTTAATAGAGTAGTTTTCCTCATGTTTTTGTTTCTCTCTACAATTCTATTTTTTGAGGACATGAATTTGATTTTCTTGGGGTAAAAAACACACGAGGTTCAATGAACAATACCATGATGTTAGGGCGAATTCAAGATTTTACAGTATGGTGTAGAGGGTAAAAGTGAACATAAATTTTTTGGTAATTAGCTAAAAGTTTAAAATGTTTAACATGACTTCGTTGCCTAATGGAGAACACGTTGCTCTACAGATCCAAAGATTTTGGGTTCGATCCCTAGTAAAGTTTGTCCCGTAGCTTAGTTGGTTAGCTTATTGGTCATATGAGCTTAAGGCCGCGGATACGTGCCCTTTTAGGACCAGTATTATAAATCTTGTCTTGGTTGATAAAGAAAGCTTTTTGCTCATTTATTTAAAGGAGTACTTTTCCTCATGTTTATGTTTCTCACTACAATTCTATTTTTTTTGGTTCGTGGGTCTTCCGGGCAAGCTTGCTTGTACCACGACTAATCCCACATGAATATGCAAGCCTCCTAATGCATACGCTTGGTATTAAACTAGGTTACGATATCCAAGGACGGGTGTGAACCTTATACCTCTCCAATTCTATTTTGTGAGGACATGAGTTTGAATTTTTTGGGGTAAAAAAGACATGAATGAAAAAAAATACCATGATATCAGGGTGAATTTAAGATTTACATTGTGGTGTGGAAGGGGTAAAATTTTATACAAACTTCTAGGCAATTCTCTAGTTTGGACAAAGCTAAATTTAAAAAAATGTTTAACAAGACTTCATGGCCCAATGGATAAGCCGCAGGTCTACGAAACCAGAGGTTCTGGGTTCGATCCCCAGTGAAGTCGGTCTTCCTTAGGTTGGGTTCGAGCCCCGCCGGGACCAATATTATAAATCATGGCTAGTATGATAAAGAAAGGTCTTACTCCTTAATTTAATAGAGTAGTTTTCCTCATGTTTTTGTTTCTCTCTACAATTCTATTTTGTGAGGACATGAATTTGATTTTTTTTGGCGTAAAAAACACACGAGGTTCGATGAACAATACCATGATGTTAGGGCGAATTCAAGATTTTATAGTATGTTGTAGAGGGTAAAAGTTATCATATATTTTTGTGTAATTATCTAAAAGTTTAAAATGTTTAACAAGACTTCGTCGCCCAATGGATAACACGTTGTTCTACGGAACCAGAGATTCTGGGTTCAATTCCCAGTAAAGTTGGTCCCGTAGCTTAGTTGGTTAGCTCATTGGTCATATGAGCTTAAGGTCGCGGATACGTGCCCTTTTAGGACCAGTATTATAAATCTTGTCTTGGTTGATAAAGAAAGATGTTACTTCTTTATTTAAAGGAATACTTTTCCTAATGTTTATGTTTCTCTCTGCAATTCTTTTTTTGTGGTTCGTGGGTGTTCCGGGAAAGCTTGCTTGTACCACGACTAATCCCACATGAAAATGCAAGCCTCCTAATGCATACGCTTGGTATTAAACTAGGTTACAATTTCCAAGGACGGTTGTGAACCTTATACCTCTGCAATTCTATTTTGTGAGGACATGAATTTGAATTTTTTGGGGTAAAAAATACACGAATGAACAACAATACCATGATATCAGGGTGAATTTAAGATTTACATTGTGGTGTGGAGGGTGTAGAGGGGGTAAAAATTTTTACAAACTTCTAGGCAATTCTCTAGTTTGGAGAAAGCTAAATTTAATAAAATGTTTAACAAGACTTCATGGCCCAATGGATAAGGCGCTGGTCTACGAAACCAGAGATTCTGGGTTCGATCCCCAGTGAAGTCGGTCTTCCTTAGGTTGGTCCCGTAGCTCAGTTGGTTAGAGCGTTGGTCTTATGAGCCGAAGGTCGCGGGTTCGAGCCCCGCCGGGACCAATATTATGAATCATGGCTAGGATGATTAAGAAAGGTCTTTACTCTTTAATTTAATAGAGTAGTTTTCCTCATGTTTTTGTTTCTCTCTACAATTCTATTTTTTGAGGACATGAATTTGATTTTCTTGGGGTAAAAAACACACGAGGTTCAATGAACAATACCATGATGTTAGGGCGAATTCAAGATTTTACAGTATGGTGTAGAGGGTAAAAGTGAACATAAATTTTTTGGTAATTAGCTAAAAGTTTAAAATGTTTAACATGACTTCGTTGCCTAATGGATAACACGTTGCTCTACAGATCCAGAGATTTTGGGTTCGATCCCCAGTAAAGTTTGTCCCGTAGCTTAGTTGGTTAGCTAATTGGTCTTATGAGCTTAAGGTCGCGGATACGTGCCCTTTTAGGACCAGTATTATAAATCTTGTCTTGGTTGATAAAGAAAGCTTTTCGCTCATTTATTTAAAGGAGTACTTTTCCTCATGTTTATGTTTCTCACTACAATTCTATTTTTTTTTTTTGGTTCGTGGGTCTTCCGGGCAAGCTTGCTTGTACCACGACTAATCCCACATGAATATGCAAGCCTCCTAATGCATACGCTTGGTATTAAACTAGGTTACGATATCCAAGGACGGGTGTGAACCTTATACCTCTCCAATTCTATTTTGTGAGGACATGAGTTTGAATTTTTTGGGGTAAAAAAGACATGAATGAAAAAAAATACCATGATATCAGGGTGAATTTAAGATTTACATTGTGGTGTGGAAGGGGTAAAATTTTATACAAACTTCTAGGCAATTCTCTAGTTTGGAGAAAGCTAAATTTAAAAAAAAATGTTTAACAAGACTTCATGGCCCAATGGATAAGGCGCTGGTCTACGAAACCAGATATTCTGGGTTCGATCCCCAGTGAAGTCGGTATTCCTTAGGTTGGTCCCGTAGCTCAGTTGGTTAGATCGTTGGTTTTATGAGCCGAAGGTCGCGGGTTCGAGCCCCGCCGGGACCAATATTATAAATCATGGCTAGTATGATAAAGAAAGGTCTTACTCCTTAATTTAATAGAGTAGTTTTCCTCATGTTTTTGTTTCTCTCTACAATTCTATTTTGTGAGGACATGAATTTGATTTTTTTTTGGGTAAAAAACACACGAGGTTCAATGAACAATACCATGATGTTAGGGCGAATTCAAGATTTTATAGTATGGTGTAGAGGGTAAAAGTTAACATATATTTTTGGGTAATTAGCTAAAAGTTTAAAATGTTTAACAAGACTTCGTCGCCCAAAGGATAACACGTTGTTCTACGGAACCAGAGATTCAGGGTTCAATTCCCAGTAAAGTTGGTCCCGTAGCTTAGTTGGTTAGCTCATTGGTCATATGAGCTTAAGGTCGCGGATACGTGCCCTTTTAGAACCAGTATTATAAATCTTGTCTTGGTTGATAAAGAAAGATGTTACTTCTTTATTTAAAGGAATACTTTTCCTAATGTTTATGTTTCTCTCTGCAATTCTTTTTTTGTGGTCCGTGGGTGTTCCGGGAAAGCTTGCTTGTACCACGACTAATCCCACATGAATATGCAAGCCTCTTAATGCATACGCTAGGTAAAGAATAACTAGGTTACCATGTTAAGGGACGGGTTCGGACCTTATACCTCTGCAATTCTATTTTTTGAGGACACGAATTTGATTTTTTGGGGTAAAAAAGATACTAGGTTCTAGGAACAATTATACCATGATATCAGGGTGAATTTAATATTTACATTGTGGTGTGGAGGGGGTATAATTTTATAGAAACTTCTAGGTAGTTCTCTAGTTTAGAAGAAGCTAAATTTTAAAAAAATTATCAAGACTTCATGGCCCAATGGATAAGGCATTGGTCTACAAATCCAGAGATTCTGGGTTCGATCCCCAATGAAGTCGGTCTTCCTTAGGATGGTCCCCTAGCTCAGTTGGTTAGAGCGTTGGTCTTATGAGCCGAAGGTTGCGTGGTTGAGCCCCGCCGGGACCAATATTATAAATCATGGCTTGGATGATAAAGAAAGGGATTCTAGACATTAGTAAATATTTAAACTTATGTTATGACTACAAGATATTTCTTTAAGTTCGAAGAGGTGGTCGATGAGGAAAGCGACCACACGTGAAACTCCATTCAATGATTTTCCCCCGACTTTGTGTGGGAATACTCAGCCATGGTTACCTAATTCACAGTCTATCGAACTTTTAGTCAAGTTGCCAACAAATGGCGACCCTGTTTCCCAAATAGAATGACTAGTCAGACAAAATCTTCTTTACTCGATCGATCTTGTCCAACAAAAGAAAAAGAATTTACAATATACCTATAAACGATTCATAAAGAATTTACCTTGAAAGAATTAAAACTAATTAAAGGAAATGAGATAACTTTCAAATTGAAAAAGCTACCTATATGGTCACATAGGATGAATTTGTCACTTCTCGACCCTTTCGTCGAGATTCACTTCGGAGATCTCCTTTTCATAATTATCAACTCCTAAAATTAGAATTTATATGAGTGACTCATGATATTAAGTTTTTTCACATTTAAAACCATTATTTTATTAACAACTGGACACTATATCAAAATATTTTGACCTTCAAATTTGCATTCTAACGCTCTTCTAACTGGGTTATCCCTGCATGTTGTAATATACATATATAAACATGAGTACTGCTGGATATCAATCCAAATTGCATCGCTTTTATATCGTCTTCTAGTTGGATTTTAAATGGACCAATCATGTGATTTCTCTTTCGTAATCTATCAATTTCTCTCTCTTTTATGATTGGTCCACATAAAGGGCGTTATAAAGGCGATGCAATTTGGGATTATATACAACATTACTCTATAAACATTACATGTTACGTTCAGTAAAGCTTACTTTTATAATCGTTTTTTATTTTCTTTTGGTCGTCTTAATTGTCTTAATCTTAGTAAGCAAAGACTATATTTCAAATAATTTTGTGTACAAGATTATTTACATCCTCCTATTCTTTATTATACATGATATAACTAAGGCAACCAAACAAACAAAATTATCAACAATCAACTTATTAAGCATAAATTTTTAATAAGTGTCTGAATTGCAATCTTCCTAAAACATTATCCTAAATCTACCCCTTAATTCATTTACCCCAGTTGTAGTTTGATATTCGGAAATGACGGCCTACGGTTTATCTTTTTTTTTCGATGTATGGGTGTCCGGGCCAGTTTACGCGCACCACGACTAATCCCATAGGAAATATACACGCCTCCTCATGCATACTCCCACTTAATCAGAACTAGGGTTTATCTTTAATTTGTCGATAGGATGTTGTCGGAGAAAGTCGAGACCTTCCAGAATACTGGTCTATGAGCATGTTTGGTTCTGTCAAAGTTTAATATCCAAAAATTTGGTGTTTGGGGAATAGATATTTTTTAATAACTATACAACAAGCCTGAGGTGCTAACAACGCCTTATTCATCCTTTTGAAGTCCCGAAAGCCCATTCCTCCCAACATTTTCCTGATCGTCATCTTCTCCCACACTACCTAGTGTATCCGTCTAAGTTCTGCGGAGTTCCACCAAAACTTCGTAACAAACAGACGCTAACTTTCTACAAAAAGTAAGTGGAAACGAGAAGATGGACATCGCATACGTTAGGATGTCTTGCAGGCCTGCTTTGATGAGGACTTATTTCCCTCCATCAAACAGGAGTTGTGTCTTCCACCCTTCAGCTCTGGAAAATAATTTGTCAGCAATCCACATTAATGTCAAAACTTTTGACATTTTGTAACATAAAGGGATTCTAAGATATTTCCCTAGATCATGTGTTTCCTTAATGTGTAAAGAACAATGAGGATACAAAGCAAATATAATTTGGAACGTACAAACTTTCACTTCTTTGAAAATTAACTGAAGTGTTTAGTGTTTACAAAGACAATAAACACACAGTGGGTATTGATTACAAAGCAAAACGATAGTTGAGTCAAGCTAGCAAGATTAGGGAATTCAATGAAGAGTTTCACAAAAGTAAGAAAATGGGTATTTGGAAGTTCCGATCGGTTATTAAAAATATAGAGTTGGATTTTAAAAATGAGATTGATGATGCTTTACTAGTAAGACTTGTTCATGGACTTGAAGGATTTCAGCAAAAAACGAATTATGCCGACAAAAGTTATGTTACCAGTTCAAATTGAAGGTATGATAATACTAATATTATTTGCATCATTGGTCCTTGTGCTTATGAAACAACCAAGTTTGTTTAAAAAAGTTAAGTGTTGACAGTGGGATTTGAACCCACGCCCTTTCGGACCAGAACCTTAATCTGGCGCCTTAGACCAACTCGGCCATATCAACATTATGGTTTGTGTGTTATTTACCACTTAGACGAATAAAGGGATTCAGAAATGAAGAAGAGATTAAGTAAGTATATATGTGCTTACCTCTCTATTCATTCCAAAAGGATTAAAGGCTATGCAAACTAAAAGATAATAATCAAAGCCCTACATGCGCTCACCACCACCACTTCTAGCCCGGCTCCGGCGCCGATGAATGGTCCTTGGTATTGGCACCGACATCCTAGCTCATACTACCTATAAGGTACTATAAATAAGCATAGAGTACTTCCTCATGCTAGTTTCTTGAATAGTTGTACTAATAATGTTTCCCATATCTTGATTGCTTAGGAGAAAGAATGTGAATGAAAAAACGGAACAACAACGTGCCCTTTTACCCCATATACTAAATATGTTGTCCTAGAATACCCCTTGTTGACAATTTTGTCCAATTTCTCTGTTAAGTAGGAATATCTAGGGGGTAAAGAGTCAATAAAGATATACTTAGGGTAAATAGGAAATTTTGAAAAAACTTAGGGGGTAATTAGGTAGTTTCAAACCACACAAATTTCTACTTAATGGAGAAAATAGACGGTAATTACCAACATAGGGTATTCTGGTAACCCATGTTCTACGATAATGCCTCGAGAAAATGGGTACACGTGGTATTGAAACACTTGTTACTCCTCACGAGAAAGGTCAAGATCGGTATGTATATGTTGTATCCCTTTCTCTATGTGTGTAGTGTTTGTCCTAGTTTCCCTTATCATGATAGGTGATAACATGCTCATTTGCTTTCTCCCTCTCACCCCCTCGGACTCGGTGTTCATCGACTCATTATCTATCTCCCTCTTATCCCTCTCGGGCTCGGTGATACTCGGTTCATTATCTTCTTTATGGTTCAAGGCCTAAAGTGTAAGGATCAAGGAACACTCTATAGCCACCATATCGGAATAAGAGGAAAATCGATCCTTCGTGCATTGAAAATCTAATCTAATCTTGAACTTAAACTACGTTTATTGTTTATTTGATAAGTGTGTATTAAATTTAGTTTGTAAATATTACTATATGAGACTTGTTAATATAATTTTTTTATTGTCATTCACTATTTTTCTATTTCTATCTTTTTTTTTCTAGTTTCGATATTTTGGATCAGAATTGGAATGGAGAATATTAATCCCAAAAAGATCGAATTTTTTTGAAAGACCTTTTTTCGATTGTTCCTTCCGATTTTCACCCATAATCTAGCCCACAGTCCTTTTGAATGAAGATCTATAAGCCCATAAAGCATCTTTCCTATTGTCCATCTCATAGTTTCCATGATCTTCTCTACTTGATCTCTTGGATAGAGACCTCAACATTTCCGTTAATTTACGAATGATATGCGATGAAGACCTGATGTCTCATCCCATATTTGACTAACACCGCCTTCAAGTACTTGTTCAAAAAATGAGTTCCTTTGTCGCTAATAATAACTCTCGGAGTTCCATGGCCTATAAAAATGTGTGACTTCAAGAACTTGATTACCACTCATGAATAATTTGTCGATAGTGACACGGTTTCAACCTATTTGGACATATAATCTACTGCAAGCAAGATATATTGATTCCCATGGGTTGACACCTATGTTGTAGATCTCCCCGCCTAAGCGTCAAATCCCCCCTCAACCGCTTACGCCTAGTTAAAATTCTAGGCGTCTTTTCCTATCACCTTAGTCGTCATGGAATAGGCGCCGATTAATGGCAAAACATGCCCGTATAGGCTTTCTTGTTATTTTTCTTATTCTCGAGAATTCTTTCAATTGATAATATAACTCAATTTCTAGTATTTTTATATTAACTATACTGTTGTTAAATGAATTTTATGACTTAAATAGTTTTAAATTGATATAATTACTACATATATATATTCCTTAGTTTTATTTATCTTTAATTGTACCTTTAGTCCTTAATACAAAACCCAAACAAATATCTATATGTTAACTTTCTAGTTTCACAATTTATTCTAGTACACTTTACGAAAACATATCTAGAATTAACAATCATAGTCTGTGTGGAAACAATAACTTGTTATAAAGTTAAGGCTAAGCTTAAAGTAAAGGTTGAAGTTAAGGTTACTTTTTAAGGTTAAATTTAAGATTTAGATTAAAGTTAAGGAATTCAAGTAGCTTACAAATAACTGTCTTAATCATTTTTCTAACTACTAGATTTCGTTACTTTTTGACTTACTAGATTTCGTTATTTTTTGACTTTCAGTTCATGAGCTAGACAAATTACTTTTTTATTATAAATCTGAGTAGCTTACAACATAATTATAATGAAAATTTGGAAATGGACACACCACTAATATTAATAAATGGTTTGAATTCAAAGCTTCTGATCGTGTGTGCTATAGAACTACTTACCCAAGTACTCCGCCATAGGTGACTTGCAATAAAAATCTTTTAATACAATTTAACCCCAAAACTTTAAAATAATAAAAGAAGCAAAAGGAATCCACAACAAAGTTGTAAACCATGACAACACATCAAACATTCCCTCCTCCCCGGCTCCCCCTATTGTCTTAAAACAACAGATTATATCCTTACGAGCGATCTCCCTCACCATTTAGATTGGATAATCAAAGAACATGTTAAAACTAAGGGGGAGAAAAACCCATAAACAAAAGGGGGAATAATTATTTAAAGCCTCTACAATCTTGGATTACCATATTAAAGCCCAACCTCAAACCAATAGTTACAACCCAACTAATACCCAACTAGTATATAGGAAAATACCTAAAAACCCCTACCTTTTTTAATCCATACAGTGAGAACCAAAACCCATAAACAAAAGACCCATATAGGGATTCATTTCTAAAAACCCTCCCCTCTATACCCTCTCTCTATCACCACTGCCGACGCCCTCCATCCAGCCACCTTCCACCGAGACACCTTCCACCGAGCCACCACTAGCGCTGCTTCACGCCACCACCCCAACTGCTCGATGCCATCCTCCCCCTTCTCCTCTGTATTCCCAGCCCCACCATCCAACTGCCTCCAGATCTGCAGAAGACGTTCTGCAGAAGAAGACGTTCTGCAGAAGAAGACGAAGACGCGGTCAAATGAAGCTGCGCTGCAGATCTTAACACCACCACCACGAAGAGCCACACTCATTACTGCTCCGTTCAGATCCAGGCCACCAGATCCGATGCTCCGTTCGCAAAACACCACCTCCGTTCGTAACACTCTCTCAATTGTTCGTATTCCACCTCCACCTTCATAACAGCACCCTCCTCCCTCCTCGACGAAGCCACCAGAACCACCGTTCGCTCGCCGCCGTCGCGCCTCCTACAGATCCTCGAAGCAACCACGGCGCTGCACCATAGAACCGGCGAAGCCACCACTACATCGAGCCTCCATTCACCACCACCGCGAGGCCAATCTCTTCCCTCCTCCCCCTTCCTGTACATCGAGCCTCCATTCACCACCACCATCCCAGATCCACCCTCGTCTCTTCCCCGTTTGCGAGCCCAGATGTGGTTCTTTTTTTTTCTTTTTTTTTTAGCCGTGTGTGAGTGTCCAGACATAATGGGCTGAAGGTCCATTCGTTTTTTTCCCAACTAACTTGATTTTGGTTCAGCATAGGTCTAGCCCTAGGTCCAGCCATGTGTCCAGCCTGTCTTTAGTCCAGCCCATAATGGGCTAGCTTTTTTTGGTTTTTTTAAAACATAACTATGTAAAAAGATTTTTGGGTTTGGGTACAGCCCTAGAACATTGAGTGTGTGAGAGTAGAATAAATTAGGCTTTGGGTACAGCCCTAGAGGTACAGACATGGATAATCCTTGCCTTTATTGTATATGGATTTTAGAGAAAACGGGCCTAGGTACAGCCCTATGGACACATACTTGGACAGCCTTTGACAAAAATGGGTTTCTGTACAGCCCTAGTGTATTTGGACTATGTAAAAAAGATTTAAAACCCTTTAAAAAAACAAAAAACCAATAAAAAGTCTGTACCTATGTGTACGGATCTATCCGTAGATAGAAATAATAAAAAACAAAGTGCTGGAAAAAAAAAAGGAAAAGGGTAGAATTGAGAAAAAATCAACCAAAATTTGAAACTAGGCTTTATTTAGAACAAATTTTTAACTAGGCTTTAAAATGGGGTTGGGGATGGATTTGGGCTCTATTTTGAAGTTTCCTCTTTTACAAAATTGATAGATAAACACTCAAATTACGAAAAGAAAAAACTAATAACAAATCTTTTGGCATAGCCAATAGAAACTTTAACCTGCAAAAGCTCTCTGATATCATACAGACAATGAAAAACAATATCAAAGTATTAAAAAATTAGGTTATGTACAGTATTTTCCTCGGTTACTGTGATAAAATGGTTATAATATGTTGTTCTATGGCTTGCTTTGAATCATAGTTCAGGTTCCTACATTGAATATCATTAGAAAATATCTTGTCTATAATAAGTAAAGGTCATTAGGAAGGGTTTTAGTAAATTTTCAGCTCTTAGGTCATTCTGCTACCACATTTAATATCAAGAATATACATCACCTACAGGATATCTGATATCAAATGAAAACAAAATTTTAATGATTTAATAATAACAACATCATCAAGAGTGAACCTTGTATTATTGCAATTTCGTTCAAAAGATTCTTTAACTGACAAGTTGAAATGTTAAATAACAAAGTTATGAGGAAAAACAACAAAACCATCTAAGAAACAAACATTATTTTCTTCCAACTTGACCCTTCATTTTTCTCTTATCATTCAAGCTCCATACTTTGGAGCCTTCCAAAGCTTAAATGCAACTTCATGAACAAATCTATCTGCAGGAATAATAAGGTTCCCACTATGCTGCATAATTAACAAGGTATAATTATGTTAAGCCAAAGCTATTCTTATACAAGCAATAGTTACATGTGCAATAAGTAGTTATACGACTATATTATCTTTCTGCTATTTAGCAAAAACACTGCATATTTATAGATATAGCAAACATAAAGGTTGAATTTAATGCTATCGATTTTCAAATTAGCCTCAATGTTACAAAAATTGTACCAATAGGCATTAAACGTAAAAATAAAAAATGAGACGAACCTTTTGAAAATCGTTGAAAGAATATGCACCAACCATATCCTTGCGAGTTACACCATCCTGCCATTGAGCGATCAACATTGGGCTGTATTGCCTTATATTATCTCGCAACTTTCCTCCTTTTACAGTATAACTTTGACGAGGGATAACCGATGAAAATCCAGGTTTGTTTTCACAGATTGGAATAGAAAGAGGAAAATTTACATCGTCGTCCTTTGAGATACCTCCATAGCTCATTATTACAGAAATATGCAACCGAGAACTAATTTCACTTCCAGGTTGTGCTGTTTGCATCAATGCACCCACTAAATTGTTGACATACTCGATTCCTTTAAGGCTGCTTATTGTTTCTTCGGCTCCGATTCGAACGAAAATAATATCAAATTGAGTTGTTTCTGAAGCCTTTCCGTCTTGGAATCCGAGCAAACTCAGCAACTTGGAAGCAAGAACATGTGACTCAGCGGAATTATTATCGTTAAGTAGCTCATTAAATTCCAACATGGTGAGGCCAATCTTGTTCACAAGAGATCTCAAATGTGAACTATTTGCAACAAGAGCCCCTTTCATCCCCATAAACCTGATAGATATTAGAGTAAACAAGATATTCAAAATTGAACACGTGATACACACAAACACAGATAAAATTACCTGTCTGATATTGTAAATGACATGTGTTTATCTTCAGTAGATTCTTCACCCTATTAAAAATTGAATGAACTAGTGTAACTATAAATATTTCTATTTGATTAAAGTAAAAGAATGAATGTAACTTACCATGTTAGCATAAGCTTCACTTGCGTCCAAAAGTTCGGCAAACTCTCTAACTATTCTACCATCTTCTTTTTCTGCAATCCAATTTTCGAGTGAATTTCGAAACCCCAAATTACAGCAAATAATCCCGTAAATAAGTCCAATAGGATTATTTTCTATATATAATTTACTCATCGAACAGAACAATGTACCATTATATCAAAAGTATAGAAAAGAAACCTTAAATGAATTCTAAAAGAAACATGATGTCATATTGACTAAGTAATTTCTAGATAAATAAGTTTAGAAATCAGATTAACTCAGACACCTCTATTAGTCGATAGTACACAATTGATCTTTTTATACAGCTTATAATCTTAATACTACAAGCTGCTCATGTACCTAATTTCCAATATTTTCACTTTCTCATTACTATTATTACCCTAAAAAAGTCCAAAGCTCTAGAGCTTGAGTCAGGTAAGTAATTAAACATACTATGAGTACAACTTGGCTTTACAATTTAACAAAAATTACAAATTTAAATTAGTTAATTAACAGTATAGCATGATAAACAGACTGCAATATAATTAAAAGGAGTAGAAAGGGGCGGTGATGGGACCTGAAGAGGGGGAATTAGGAAGAGATAAGAAACCGGAGGAAGCGTGAGAAGCGAAAGAATGGAGATGGGTGTGTGATGGTTCCACCATTCTTGCCAAGCCATCTCCATACACCACCACTGCTCTGCTAGGCTTATCTGCCATTTTTCTCCTTCCAAAAGCAAGAACGAGAGAGAAGCTTCAGCTAGTGAACAAGAAGATCAGTCGATAAGTAATTTGTTTATTCCTAGGTAGCGTACGTGTTGGTTAGCGATGTCGAAATCAGAAGTTCCTTTTTATAGGGGAATAGAAATTTTTCCCAAATCGTTCTCATCTAAATCTAAATTGGACGGTAGCATGTTTTTTTTTTTCTTTTTTCTTTTTCTTTTGTCCGAAGACCGGTTGTAAATTATTATTTTTTATACATGGTTGGTCCGGACCAATTTGTGTAGATGATTAATTTAAACTATATATATCTCACGTTAAGCAATCGTAAAATAAACATGTATCTAGTTCTCATTCACACACCTAGGGATGACAACGGGGCGCGGACTGCGACCTGTCCCACCTTACTTTAAACATGAACGTTTTAAAGTACTAAATAAGGTTTGGGGCGAGTTGTGGGATGGATTTTCAAAACCTTCGCGGGACGGAGCAGATTGTGGAGACAAGTATTTCTCATTCTGTAAATCTGTCCGCATGTGATAATATATAATAAATATATTTTAATTACATTATTTATTTTAAATTCAATAATTATTCAAATCAAAGTTTGTGTGTGACACAAAGTTTTAATTATTCAAATCAACTGGAACGTCAATAGTAAATTTTATATAAACATCAAAATACAAATGTAAATTTTAAAAAATGTAATATTTAAGAATTTAAAAATAATAAATTTGTAGTAGTAAAAAAAATTTGAATGATCAAACTGAAACTCATGGATGGAACCCACATCTTGTGGAGATTTAAAGAGCGAGGCAGAAAAAAACGTAAGAAAAAACAAAGTAAGGACATACTAAGGCGTGGGTTCCACATAATTGGTGGTATTTTAACATTTTTTTTAGCTCTAATGTAATGAAACGTTTTAGAGTATAAATTTTTATTCGATTTTGTGATATTTTACTAAACTTTTATTTTCTAAATGATGTTAGAGATAAAAAAAATTCAAATCATTATCTTAGTTATTTACTTCCCATCAAACTTAGATCTTTTAAATGTAATTCAAATGTTCCTTTGGAAGAATTACCAGTCATTCTAATTCATTTTTGGGTGAATTATATATAGGGTCTTGGAGACAAATTGTCTTCTCTATAGAGTAGTTTTTTAAATGGCATTCTTCTTAGGGACCTAAATTTTGACAATTGTCTCTCCTACCCTTACTACCACTAAAAGCCAAAAAATGTGATGTCACTGTTTCTCTCTCCTATATCACTACCCACCTACCTCCAACCCACCTACCACCTATCTCCGACCTCCGGCCACCGACCTCCGACCACCGACCACCTACCACCGACCACCGACCACCGACCACCGACCTCCGACCTCCGACCTCCGACCACCCGTCACGGTCACCGGAAAAAAACATAGAGTACTCCGAGAAAAACATAGAGTACTCCGAGAATTTGCTGAGTACTCTATACATTTATTGAGTGCTCCGAATAATGTTAATGAGTATTGGGATAATTTTAATGAGTACTCTATGAATTTTAATGAGTTACTCTATGAATTTTAATGAGTATTTAGATAATTTTGATGAGTACTCTGTAATTTTGATGAGTACTCTGCATATTTGATGAGTATTTTACAAAAATAAAAAATAAAAAATCCTAAAAAATATTTTATTCACTTTTCAAATATTTTCTATACAATTTGAAATGAATTACACATTAAAAAAGCAATTCAAACGAATTAAAAAAAAAAACCTAGGTTTGAGTTTGACCAGATCTGGTCAAACCAGATCTGGAAAAAAAAAAAAAAACAATGAGATCTTGAACGACGGAGCAGCAGCACCAACAAAACACCACCACCTGTTCGCCGAGCCACGGCTCTCTCCGGCGAGCCACGAAATAACACCATCCTCGCCGGATCTCTTAGCTGCATTTTCACCACGCCGGAATGCTTCGAAGCAGAAGCTCATTTTGACAGCACCACCTCCATCGAGCTTCGAACCAGTGAATGAGGAGGAGAAGCCATGGCTCCGGCGAGCTCGAACGAGGAGGAGAATCCATGGCTGCGGATCTCAGTTAGCTCGCGACGAAGGAGAAACGCATCGGGGTACCTCCATCGAGCTTCGAACCAACGAATGAGGAGGAGAAGCCATGGCTCCGGCGAGCTAGAACGAGGAGGAGAAGCCATAGCTGCGGATCTCATATACCTCGCGAAGCAGGAGAAGCACATCGGAGTGGTGGCGCGATGGGTGCGAGGAGGCCGTGACTTGCTCCGGCGAGCTCGAACGAGGAGGATAAGCTCGGTGTGGTGGTGCGTAAGATTCTTTGTGGTGTGATTTCATCCATGGATAGAGTATGGGAGGAGATAGAGGTAGGCGTAAGATTCTAGCGCCTAGGCGCTAGGCCGATTTTTAGAACAGAGTGTTTGAATATGAATGGAATGAAAAATTTGGATAGATACCGACCCAATAATCCATAGAGTAATGTTATATATCACTCTTTCATTTCTTCATCTTTTATGTAAAGCCTATGTATATGTAGAGCAAAAACTTCAAGCACAACCAAAAACATCCCTAACTCCCATACCCAAAACACTAACTCACCTAGCACTGATAACCCAAAAGATGTTACTCCCTCTCCCTCATCTCCTTTTACACCAACAATTTCCAAGATCCTTTTTCAGAATACCCCAACAATTTCCACCAATCCTCAACAAGAAACTGACCCAAATAGTGTACCAAGCCTAGCAGCACAAACAATCCTGCAAGAGAATAAACAAGAACAAATTAATACTGGAACTACTGACAATACCATTGTCTCATTTAATCATCAAGAATCAAATCAACACTATGATATGTTTCAAACAAAAATCATGAGTGACAAAGCAAAAACTCGTATGGAAAATAGGATTAAAGAGCGAACTGAACAAGATAGCTGGAAATTCGAAAAATCAAATATCAAAAAAATAAGAGCTGAAGACCAATTAATCCTATCTGAAAAAATGAGAGTGAAATCAATATGGGAGAAACGTAGAAGCTCGAGAATTAAAGGAAAGAAATCAGAAGAGAAGGCTTTAAATAAAAAAGAAAAACATAAAAACAGAGAAACATCTGATTCTGGAAAAAAGATAATTGAACATTACCAGAACATCAAAAGCAACGAACCACAACAAGATGAACAATCGAATGCCGATGGTGATGATTCAGAGATTTTAAACAGCCTTGAACCACCGGAATATGCAGACATGGCGATGGGTGATGAGGTGTACAACGACGAGGAGCTTTCTGGAGTTGAGCCTAATCAACTCCTTTGCAATCAATGATTCATATAGCCTGGAACTGTCAAGGAATTGGCAATCCCTTGACAGTCCAGGCTGCTCGTGATCTCTGCGCTAAACATCGGCCGGAGGTAATGTTTCTATCCGAAACCAAGAATGTTTATAATAAATTGCTTAATTTTGCTAGTAATTTAAATATGGATTTGATTGCTACTGTGGAACCATCGGGGACGGGAGGTGGGGGTCTCGCTCTGTTGGGGAAGAAGGGTTTGGTGATTAAAGTGTTAAAAACCTCCCCGTACTTTATACATTTAAAAATTGAAGTAAACAATTCTACCCCTATATTTTATACTTTTGTTTACTTAAACCCTTATGATTTAGATAAAGAAATTTCATTTAATTTTCTAAATGATTTAAAACCCCAAAACAATCCTTGGACTATTTTAGGTGACTTCAATTGTATAAGATATATTGAAGATAAACTAGGGGGAAATATTTGTCATAAAAAATCCACTATAAACTTCAATAATTTTATTAACCTCCATAATTTAGAGGAAACAACCTCCTATGGTTGTAGATTTACATGGACTAATAAAAGAGCTAATAATAAACTTATTAAAGCTATCTTAGATAGAGCTATACATAACTCTCAATGGGGAAATATCTTCCCTAATGCCTGGGTTGCAATATTACCAGCTATTGGGTCAGATCACTGCCCTATAATCTTACATCATGATAAAATTGAAAACAAAAATAAAAGAAGATTTTACTTTGAAAGCTTCTGGACTACAGAAACTGATTGTTTAAACATTATTAAAAAAGTTTGGTATGATTTAAGCTCTATTAGGGGTAACCCCAATGCTATAATCAATCATAAACTTAAAAAATGTAGTCAAGCATTAAGAGATTGGAATAAAAAGAAATTTGGAAATAATAAAATCCAAATAGAAAAACTTATAAAAAGATTAGAAATAATCTCTAATAATAATAACCCAAATGGTAATTGGGATGAATATAATCTTATAACCAAAAAATTAGAGGAAACTTGGAAAAGAGAAGAAATTTTTTGGAAAGATAGATCAAGAAATATCTGGCTTACTAAAGGAGAAAAAAACACTAAATATTATCATGCTTGCACTAAAGAAAGAAGAAGCAAAAATAAAATAGTAAACATTACCAATGATAATGGGGAATGGATTGATAATAAAAATGATATAAATCAAGAAATAATCAATTATTTTAATGATATATTCACAACTACTGGTGAAAGAGATTATACTAGTACCATTAATCTCATAACTAGTAAAATAGATAAAAAATCAGCAGATATTTTGAATATGCATATTAATGAAGAAGAAGTTAAAAAAGCAATTTGGGAAGTAGGTCCTAATAAGGCACCTGGTCCTGATGGCTACAATGGAATATTTTTTAGAACATACTGGGAAATTATCAAACTTGATATTATGAGAGTCATAAATAATTTTTGGAATAATAAGGGAAAGCTGTCTGATTTAAATCAAACCCTTATAACCCTAATCCCAAAAATCAATAAACCTACTAATATTAAACACTATAGACCAATCAGCTGCTCTAATTTTATTTATAAAATCATAGCTAGGATTATGGTCAATAGACTTCAACCTTTCATGAATTCCCTAGTTGGAGAAAATCAAAGTGCATTCATTCCAAATAGAATGATCCAGGAAAATACAATGATTGCACATGAATTAATAACCCATATAAAAAGAAGGAAAAAAACAAAAAAATATATGGTTGCAGTTAAAGCAGATATTAAAAAAGCGTATGAATATATAGAGTGGGACTTCCTACAAGACCTTTTATCAAAAATGGGGTTTAATATAGATTGGATTAGAAAAATCATGGAATGCATCACCTCAGTAACCTATTCAATCCTAATAAATGGTGAAACTCACCAATTAAAAAAACCTACTAGGGGAATTAGACAAGGGGATCCTCTTTCACCCCTAATTTTCTGCCTAATTTCACAAACTTTAAATGATCTCATAAGAGAAAAAAAAAGAGTATGACTCACTCAAAGGAATAAAAATTGGAAACAATTGCCCTAATATCTCACATCTCTTATTTGCTGATGATAGTCTTTTCTTTCTTAATGCTGATAATGTAGAAATACAAGCTTTTAATGATGTCATGAATAAATATAAAAATGCAACGGGATTATGCCTTAACCTCAATAAATGTGGGGTAATTTTTAGTCCTAATACACCTAGCCTTATACAAACTATACTAACTCAAAGGTTAAACATAAAGAAAACCAACAACCTAGGTAACTACTTAGGTTTGCCAACTGAATGGACTAGGTCAAAATCAAAAGATCTTCAATTTTTAATAGATAAAATCCTAAATAGATTTGAAAATTGGAAAACCATCTTTCTTTCAGAAGGAGGGAAGGAAATACTAATTAAGGCAATAATTCAAAGCCTACCCAACTACTTTATGTCTAACTTTATCTTCCCAAAAAATATTATAAGTAAAATCCACTCTATAATTGCTCAATTTTGGTGGGGTGATAAAGGAAAAAAAAGAATACACTGGGCCAACTGGGATGTACTTACAAGTTCAAAATTTGAAGGTGGCTTAGGTTTTAGAGACCTTCACCTTATGAATAAAGCTCTACTAGGTAAACAAGCTTGGAACCTATTAAATAAAAAAGACTCTATACTATACAAACTACATAAAGGAAAATATTTTAAAAATTGTAGTTTCCTTGAAGCTAAAATTGGAAGCTCACCATCTTGGGGATGGAGAAGCATACTCATAGGCAGAGATACTATCAAAAATAATATAAAATGGAAAATTGGTAATGGAAGAAGTATTAATATATATGAACATAATTGGATCTGTGATTTAAAGCAACCAATCAAACCAATAAATTCTAACCTAATTTGGGTATATCAACTAATTAAAGATAATAAAACTTGGGATATTGAACTTTTAAATCAATTATATCCCAAGGAAATCAAGGAAAAAGTAGAGAAAATGATAATACCTAAGATACTATGTGAAGATCAAATAAGCATAGACTACTGTAAAAATGGCACCTATACAGTTAAGGACACTTATCATAAACTAAAAAGTGAGGAAAATATTATTCAAGATAATATTAATATAAATAACCCTACATCATCTACTATTAGGGATAAAAGAATTTGGAAGCTCATATGGAAAATGGAAACTCAAACTAAAATAAGAAATTTCATGTGGAGAGCTATAAGAAACCTCCTATCTACAGGAGAAAACCTTTTTAAAAGAAAATGTGCAAAAGATAACATTTGTAAAATTTGTGATAATAATATTGAAACAGTAGAACATATGCTCTTCAGATGTCCTTGGGCAAAAAGTGTATGGTTTATTAGCCCTTTGAATTTAAAAACTGATAATGATACTACTATAAGTATAGAACTTTGGATTATAAATCATGTACAAAGCATTATAAAAAAATTTGATAACCATGATAGGATTTTGGAACTTATATGCACTATTATGTGGCATATATGGAAAGATAGGAATAATTTTATCTATAATGGAAAAAAATGTGAACCTTTGAATACTATTAGAAAAGCCACAGAAAATTGGAAAGAATATTATAAAATATCAAACCCTAATGAATCTAATTTTTTAGATAAAGTAGGTGAAGTTAATAACTCTAATATTATTGGAATAAACATTAACAATAATATATCACAAAACCAAAAATATAAAGATAAGTGGAAAAAACCTCCACCTAATAAATTTAAAATTAATTGTGATGCAGCTTTCTCCGATAAAGGAGCTGCAATAGCTTGTTTAGTAAGAAACTCTAATGGGGAATTTGTAGCAGGTAATAGTTGGAAGATTGCAACTGATTCGGTGTTAGAGGCAGAGGCCACGGGGATCTTGAAAGCTACGGAGATGGCCTCAAATTATCCTTTTGGAAGCGTGATTATAGAGAATGATTCAGCCACTATTATGAAGCCGCTATTTTCAGGAACACCTGTGTTGAGTCATTCTATTAAGAACTTAATTTGTAACATCTATTATTTTGCTGAATTATCTTCTCCTTCTTTTTCCTTTATATCTAAAAGTAGAAATAGGATTGCTGACTGGATTGCCAAACAGGAGCTTCTTAGCACTCTGTTTGATAATTGGGGTGCTTGTATCCCTCCCCAGTTAGCTACTTTATTGTGTAATGAAGCCGAACCCTCCGGGGTGGGCTAACTCTTGTAACCTTTTCTACTATCTATCTATTATTATGCATTTGAACAAAAAAAAAAATGTATATGTAGAGATTTTTAAAACGGATCACAATGTTTCTTGTTTTTAAATGACCTTTTTTCTTTCTTTTTTATATAAAGGTTAATGCTTAATAAACCCATGTGGACTTGTCCACTATCCTACATTGCTTTTTTTTACCCTCTTAATATATAATCCAGTAATAAAAAAATCTCTTTGTTTTCATCTAATCTAATATTCTTTTCTCATATTTTCTATTTTTCAAAATTTCTCTGTTTTAAAGACATTGTTTTTTTTACCTTTCTAATATAAAATCCAGTAATAAAAAAATCTCTTTGTTTTTATCTAATCTAATACTCTTTTCTCATATTTTCTCTCTTTCAAAATATTTATCCACTTAATGAAAATGTTATTTCAAAATATTTCTATATAGAATTTTAAGAAATTTTTTCTTAATATTTTTTTATATTTTTTCTAATAAAATATTAAAATTTATATTTCTAATACATATTTAAAATATCAAAACACGAAGGGTAATTTAAAACAAAGTGGACAAACATTTTAAAACAAAGGAAATATCATTCTTGTCTTTCCTTTTCCTTTACTAAGGTATCCATCCTTATTCCAAACAAAGCCTAAGTATGCTAGTTCTGTAGACATGGAAACCAAAAAAAGCTCTACAGAGCAAAATAAATAGATAGATGAATAAGGTCCATATATGATACCACAACAACTTACACGGACAATTACAAATGCATGGTTTCACAACTGAACATGGTCCTTAATAATCACAAAAGACGGCAAGATTGGCTACACGATATACAATTATATACATGGTTCCTCTTTCTAAGATAACACTCTCAATCTCAGAAACACACAGTGAAGAAGAATTCACATCGCTCATGAGAAAAAGAATAGCATTCTTCTCAGATGCACAGAAGTTATCTTCTTAAGGCTTCCATCGAAATTTCAAACTTAGCACCACTAAAGAAGAAAGGTTTCGTCACAAAGACCTAGTAGCCAATGCTTCATCATTTGCCTTTGCATCATCCAACGGCTAAGAAACATCCTCGTTTTATCAAACATTAATGCATGTTCATTCAACCTTTGTGTTAATAACAAAACTTGGGAACACTGTGCTAATGTCCTTTAAATATGGGAGAGTCATGTTCTTTAAAAGAGAAGGACGTTTAATAACTAAATCTCTCCACTCTTGTTTGTTAATTCTACCATCTTTATCCACATCAGCATCTACAAATGTCTTATCGATAATTTGGTCCAGTAGTTCATCTGACAGGTTCATGTCAGATTCCTTTAAAATAGCAATCACCATATGCTTAACTTCTTCTCGTTCGATAAATCCAGTTTGTCTCAGATCATATAGCTTAAAAGCAAAATCTATTTTATCTTCCATGGGTGCACAAGGATGAAATACATTAAGTGCATGGATAAACTCCTCAAAATCTACAACACCGTTTCTCTTCTCATCAAATACATCAAAAACCTGAAAACCAAAGGCACCATTAGAGGACATATTATAAGGATGATCTCCAAATTCATAAATAAATTATACATAAAGTCACAGAGCATTACCCGATCCAGAAAAAGATTCTCACCATATGGAGTTTGAAATAATGCCAGTTGAAGCTCCTCCTACAATATGAAAAGCTAATTATATGACTCAAGTTATATGCAAAATTACCAAATATACCCGTGTTTCAGTAAAAGTACAAATACTCACTTGTGTTATTCCAAAAAACAGAAAATACAAGCATTAATGTATAACACGGGTGGATTTGATACTTTTTGAAACATGAGTATACTTGGCTATTTCGGATTACACAGGGATCAATGATGCGATTAACTATTATATTATTGCTAAGTTTCACAGAAAAGCAGAAGAACACTTCTTCACCAGACAGCTTGAGACCGTGTAATAAGCTAATAATTAGAACAATTTATTGTAAAATGAATTACTAATATCAAACCCAAAACTTATAAAACAACTCGAATTGAGCATCTATCACCACATCATCTATATCACTGGTTTATTGCCTTAATATTATCTAATTACAAATATAATAACATCATTCCACAAATCAATTTGGAAAAAGTTTTAAAAATTTAAATAATATGAAGGAAAATTGCACTATTCATCCTGTTGTTATGAGAGATAGCTCAATATACTCCTGTGTTTCAAATGTAGCAGATATGCATAACACAAGGACTAACCGTGTAATTAATACAATAATTAAATTTACCTTGTGAATTAATCCGTCGTCAATAATTGAACTGCTCAATTGCTTAAACAACTCATACAAGGCTTCTACCTCATCCACAGTAACTGCACATATAAATTTTAGAAAGACATAAAGTTTGTTATTATTTCAAATTAAGACAATAATAAACAGAATTTGAAAATAAAATTGAGTTTACATCGAGATTCATTGGCGAGTCTAACACGATCTTCATATCCGTACCGCGATTTCTTGGAAACCAGCAAACCTTGGCATTCAAAACATCCAGAAGCCGCGAAAATTAAAGCTTCTATTATTACTATAATCGGTACAAATGCTGCACATAGTTTCTCTGAAAATGAGAATGAGCTTGATCTCTATCGAAAGTGAAAATGAAAATACAAATAAAATTAATGAAATATTAAAATGATAGATTTATGGATTATATATAAGAGAAAATTGAAAATTTAGAGAAATAGAATCACCCAAGCAGCATTGGTCGAGTCCATGGCAATTGATGATGAGTCACGACATTGAAAAAAAGGAGGAGAAATAGAGTTTTTTTTTTTAACGATGACTTAGATTTAAAGGGTTTTTATATAGAGAGATAAGAGAATGGGACTAGTCACAAAAGGTAATCGTTAATTTCGGGTTGCTCTTATCTAAAGTTTGGACAGATCTTCGTTAGAGAAAGAAGAAAACGACATATCATCCATCAGTTTTGTCATTTTTGATAAACTTATCTTTCACTTTTAAATGTTATGAACAAAACAATAATCCTTTTAATTTTAGTATTATTTTTTTGATTTTGTAATGGTAACCATTAAATCACTTACAAATAATACATAGAGATAAATGATCAAATAATTAAAACTCATTTGATTGGGTTTTGAATAAAACAAATGAAAGTTGATAAGGTTGGTTTAATATTTAAGATAGTACTATTCATAGTTGCTAAACTACACGTGGTAGGCCATGCAGAAGTATACAATTTAATAAATTCATCAATCATGGATAGATTATGACTCCAAAAATTGTAGGTGTAAAGTAGATTTTCTTTTCATCATGGCGTGTAAGATTGATAGCATGATAATATGATATACATGGTTTTGTTTTTTCTTAAAAGGTTCTTCTATTACAAAAAAGTTTAAATAACTGTGAAATTAGAAGTATATAAGCCCCTCTAATGCGAGAGATGTAAATCTCTCTATGTGACGTCTAATCATATCTATCTTGTGTCAGTGATCTCCAAAGTCGTTTGGTGGGTTTGTTAACATTTACTATCAATCCCTCTGAGATGATATGAGGTACGCCAACTATTCAATACAAGTGTCCGCATCTATGAATATGTTGTAGATCCTAAAAGTATGTTTTATGTAGTATAACTTGAATAGAAAAATATCCATTGCACCTCTGACCCTCTACCTTTGGACAGATTTCTCGAGAGCGCACTTAGCTATGTAGCCTCTGCAACCATATAACACCATCCTTGAACCGAATAGCTAAAAAAGTTACTAGGAAAAAACTTGTGATCAAGTGTCTTGGAAACACATTACAAATAACATGGTGATTAGTAAATCCCCAACAAGTCTTGTGGATAAATTCCCAACACATGCAATAGGTAAAATTCTATCCAAAAAACATAAAAGCTCATGGGATGCAATATACAATCTTATAAAGATTACCTCTGTGGAATTTTGTTGTTGTTATAACCAGTAAATGGCCTTTGAATTTGTTTTCCAAAAAGATATTGTAAAAAACATAGAGGCCAACTGGCACGGAATTAGCAAGACATGCCCCGAATGCAACATTAATACATTTTAAATTATGTATCTCGAGATCACATTCTAATACATATTATTAATAGGGATCAACTGTTTTTAATCTGTCAAAGTAACCTTGAATGTAGTTATATGATGAACCAACATCTCAAAAAACAACATCTCTTGACTTATTCATGACATGTGTTGTCTTTCAAGGTGTGATATAAAATCAATTACCCAAAAGATATACACTCGTAAGTGTACGGGTAGTCACAAGTGATACAATAGATAAATAAGTTGGTCTCCACATGCATTAACAATTTAATATGTAATCTAGTTCAGTTAGAAATCGTTAGAAATTGTTGGAAACTACAAAGACTAAAATTAAATACTTTTGTTTAATTTTTTGATTAATACTAAACTAAAAACTTATAGACTACAATTAACTAAAAAAAAATAAACTAAGAGTTGTGAAGGGATGGAGAGAAACATAGCTCGAGACAGTCATACTCCCCACTAGTTATGATGGTGACTAAATTGTAAATCTAAGGGCAAACCAAGATGTTGTTATAATCGTGATTCCATTGTACACCCTACATCTCTTCCAAATAAGTAGGGTTGTGATGTCTCATCTTTTGTAATAAAATAATCCTATCACGAGACATCTTTTTGGGGGTTTATTGGACCTAAGTTAGGGATATTCCCTAAAATTTGACATATCTTACTTTTCAATCTTACTTTGGACATATTGTTATTTTTAGAGATTTTGTGCCTTAATTGTGTGTTAATTGTGTAGTTTTAAGGTACATGGTTAACATAAGATGCCAAGCTAATGAGGAGAAGTCAAGTTCAAACCCAAGACAAGGCTTAGAAAGAGCTAACATTCACTTTAAAAAATTTAGAGTGTTTCACGAAAATCCTTGACGTCACTTGATTCAGTGACCATGAATTATTGGTCAGATATTTAGACAAATCTTCTTTTGGTTTGGATAGATCTTGAAGTCAGTGACGCGTGAGAAGTGACGGGAGACAATTCAGAGTTGAGATGAAGAAGTTTTGTCATTTGCTTCCACCGTGACTCAAACTTATCCATCACTAGCTAAAAACGGGGTGTGTTATTTTTAACCCATATAAGTGATCCCATTAGGCCCCAAAACGTTTTTGTCCTAGTATATATTCATTTTAAAAGCTCACAATTCAACACACTTGAAATATTACACCTTTTGAAGAGAGCTACATGCCTAGAGCCATAGAAGAGGAAGAGAAGAAGGGTTTCCACCCAATCCTACCATTCTTCACCATTCCATATCTATTTTCATTCAAGTATTAGGTTAATTTTATTCGGTTTTACATTTTTTATATGATTGTCTTATTATTTATTATTAGTTGTTAGTTTTTCATTACGAACTAAACAGCTTGTGCTTGAGGATTGCTATGAGTATGAACTGTTGTTGAATACTTTTATGTTTATTTGATTTTGGGATATTTATATTTAAATAAATCGAGTTATTAATTTCCTTGAGATTGATAATAACCATTTGAATAACGGTTTCTTTGATGAGATACGAAGGAAATTGAAGCTGGATTATTCATACACTTTTCCCACAAATGATTTCTTGCTCCACAACCAGGACATGAAGGTAAAGTATGTACTAGATTTACCTGAGATATTGTTCGAGCTTGTTCTCGTAATTCCTTGAGTTGTTGGTTTAATTCTTCGAGCCTTAGAGATTCTAAGGTCTCTTCTTGTTTTTCTGATTCAATCGACCAACTTCTCTCGGTCTCAAGACCTTTCTCCATAATACTTTCAGTTTCTACAGGATCTAATAATACGAAACCTTTATCTCCTAATAAATCCGCTCCTGCCTTGGACTCGTTATTGAGTCCTCCATAGAACATGGTTAATGAATATTCTGGTGATGATATATGGAATGGACATCTCGCCTTTTTCTCGTTAAACCGTAACCATGCTTCACCAACACTTTCTCCATCTTCTTGCATAAATTGTTCAAGCTCCAACATATCTTTTATCGTCTACTAATCGGATAAAATCGGTCTAGGAATTTGGATTGAAGCTTGTCCTAATCTGGAATAACATCAGGGTGTTGGGATGCGTACCAATCGCCTACACCTCTGGTAAAAAAGAACTGGAACATAACGTAATACATCTGCTCCTTTGTAACGCCTTTAATGATATAAGCGTCACAAATCTGCATGAATTTCTTAACATACCAGACCAGATCTTGTTGTGCAGCACCGCTAAATTGTCCATGACTCGCAAATTGCGCTATTATGCTTGGATCTGGTCTAAACTTAGCGGCTTGGATTTCTGGAGTGCGGATTCCTCGTGGTTGCACTCTGAATGTGATGGGAAGATCAAGTCTCCTCGGGTGTTCCATCTGTAAAATCTGCAAAACAAAACTAAAAGCAAAAGCATAAAATCGAACTAACTGAAATAAAAACACTAAATAAATGCACAAGGACTAACGATGTAGTTCCCGGCAGCGGCGCCAAAAACTTGGTGTCGCCTAAGGCATGATAAAATAATGGATAAAACAAATGCAAATAAACACCCTAGGCTGAGCACGCTTCTGCAAGTATACAGGACGTATGCAAGTTTAACTAATAAATAAGATTCGTTCCTCAGAGACTACGGAAGTTAGAGAGAACTTATGCAATTTATCAAGTGCAAATATAAGAGCTAGATTATAATACGCAAGAATAAAGAAAAGACAAATAGATTTTTGTTTGGTTTTTGAATATGAAAATTAAACTAATAAAGTAAAGACAGATAACTAAATAAAGAGAAGAAGATAGTATGAGAGTTTAGTTCAAGAAACTAGCAAGTAATCCCTACTAGCCTTGTTTATTCTAAACATATAAGGGCAAATTATGTTGAATTGCAATAATCAGGATTCTAAATTCCTCCCTATCCCCGGAGAGCGAACTAGGGTGGCGACCTTTCAATCAGTAGGGAACTCACAAAGGGTTATCCTGCGCCACTTGGGTCTTGGGTGTAGTCCTACCTACTAATGATAATTGGTGATTAAATTAAACCTTAGTGATTATCTAGTTAGGCTGGTATTGTCAAAATCAATTCCATATACTAAACGTTATGTGGTGTTTCAATAATTAGACACCCCTTCCGGGTGAACATCTAACTACTATTAAGGTAATCCTATACGCGGGCCCTCGTAAGGAAAACAGACAATAAATCAAAGCACATAAATAGCGAATAAAACATGAATTCAAATTAAATACGATGGTATCCCATATTAGATAGATGTAAAATATATCTAAGGTTCATACATATATGATAAATCTCAAGCTAAAAGTAAATTAGTTCATACTAGAAAAAGAAAAGAAAACAATTACAAATTCGAAGGCTTGTGAATATATGATATGGTGTTCAGCTCCTTCCAGACTTCTCTTCTTGTCTTATAAGCTTCCTCTTAGCTTAAAGTTTGCCAAGGATGTATTTCTTCTGATTAAAGGGTGTGGTTATAGGGTATAAGAAACCCTAAAACGTTGTCTTGGAGTGGAAGACAAGTAACTTGGACTCCTAGCCCAACTCAAATTCGTAACCCTAAAATATAGAAAATGTAAGATTTTGGTTTGTTTTGTTTTGGTCGTAACTCCTTCAATACTTATCCGTTTGACGCGTTCCATATGTAGAAACTAATCGTCTCGGAAAGCTATATAACTTTGATTCAGACCATTCTTCCAAATTCCTAGTCAATCTTGAGTTATGATCACTTTTATGTTCATAGCTGCTGGAATTCATATTTATTTGACAACTTTATATTTTTACTTTTCATATTTCTTTCCTTTATCTCCAATTTCCATGTTTATCTTCTTTCCCTTATCTATTAGAATTGATTTGGAATCTAATTAATTACCATATATCTTTAAAGCTTCACAATTAACAAAAAAATTAAACCCAATATGCTTTAAAAATAATAAATAATTGAATCAAGACAAGAAATAGGAAAGTGTAGTAAATCATGAGAAAATCTACCTATATCCTAATAAATACACCTAAAATGATGTCTCAAACTAAGATTAAATCATCACAAATAGGGAGACATTGGTTACATGAGTGGTCCGGTTAGATTGCGCGGACCACGACTAATCACATGGATATATACAAGTCTCCTTATGCATACATCAGGTAAGTCTGCTGAAAAAATAGCAAAACTTTGTCCGAATCAATCTATTAGTGTATTGATAATAATACTAAATATATATTTATATAATTAGTAATATTATAAATAATATTAATGATATTTATTACCTATTGATATTATATATTAAACATTTTGAAATTAATAAATATATTTCTAAACTCATATATCATATCGAATACTCTATGTGTTTTTTGGGTACGTGGGTGGTCCAGGCAGCTTGCGCGCACCACGACTAATCTCACGTGAATATACAAGCCTCATTATGCATACATTAGGTAAATCTGCTGAAGATATAGCAAAACTTTGTCGAGTTAAACTAACCTAACTAGTTTCGGATACTCTATGTTATAATAATTATCAAATTCATTTTAAAAATATATTTATTATATCATATCAATTACACCTTTAACTAATTAGTGAAATCAATCGATTAAACATAAGTGGTGATCCTGAAATCAGTCAATCGATTCCACTATCACTAATAGGTTCGCTCAAGTAAACATAATCAGAAAATATTAAAAAAATATTGCAAGTATACATCAACATATTTATTTAAGTTTGATAGTTGGTCTAGTGGTTAGACTAAATCTTATTAGAATCTAAATAATTTCGAGTCCAAATTAACTCTCATGTATATTAAAAAGACATTATTTATTTATTTAAAAGTCACACCCACCTAGGACAAATATTATACAGGGAAGCGAAAACTAAAAGAAAAAGAGGACCAACTTAAGACTCCTTTGAGATTATTATTTTAACGTTAAAAGCCGTTTTTCAATTAAATGAAATTATTTGTAAAAAATAGTAAAAAAAATTTCATATTTAAAATCAATTTGAGTGATTTTTTTAAGAATCAGGTATCTAGTACTTTTCCTAAAAATGTTTTTGAGAGTCTAGATAATTTTTAAGGATCTAATTAATTTAAAAAACAATTTTAAACAGGTTCTTACGTCCCGTTTGGTTCGTAAAAATAATAGGTATTTTCTGTTTTTATTTTCTATATTTTTCAAAGAGGCAATTACCAATAGCACTCTAAAAGAAGATGATATTGCCTATAAAAGTCATGTCTGATATAAAAAACATAATTTGACAATAATACCCTTTGACTAAATATTCCCACCAAATTAAAATTTCCCACCAAACTAAATTTTCCTGCCAAAAAAATTCCGACCAACTTTTCCGGCCAAATTTTTTCCCGCCAAAAATTTTTCCGGCCAAAAATTTTTCCCACCAAAGTTTTCCGGCCAAATTTTTTTCCCACCCAAGTTTTCCGGCCATATTTTTTTCCCACCAAAAATTTCCGGCCAATTTTTTTTCCCACCAAATATTTTTATTTATTTACCAAAAAATTTTATGTCAAATTTTTTTCCCACGAAACTAAATTCTCACCAAATTTTTATATTGCTATTTGGTGGGGAAAATCCCACCAAATTACATTTAGGTTATAAAAGTTAACATACATGGATAAAAAAAAAAGCCGAATTAATAACAATTTTTTGCCTAATATGGACTTGAAGTATTGAACGCTCTTTTTTGAAAAAAAAAAAAAAAAGACGTGAATACTTCACTTCATGACAAGGGGTCTTTATTTTAAACGGCCTAAAGGCCTTACAGTTTATAAAAAACGCTCTAATGTAACTAAACCCATTACAACCAAACTAATAGCCCAAATATACCTAAAATACCCTCCCACCCTTCTATCCATATACAAAAACTAAAAAACCAAAAACCATTACCCTATTAACCAATCCCCCACCCCCTTCAGAACGCATTTTCCCCCACCCCCATTACTCACTCTCTCTGCACTCCCTCTCTCCTCAATCGTTCTCTCTCCTCTCGAACCACCGCCCCCCACCAACAACACCATGGCCACCACTGACCATCACTCAGCACCACCGCCTTCTTCTACACCGTCACCACCGTCCCTCACCCAGATCCGCTCTCTCTCTCTGCTGCCACCGTCCAGCCCCATCTCACTGCCGATAACCACCAACAACATCACTGCCGAGATGCTGTTCCACCAAACCCATCGAGAACCGCCGCCGTGAAGGTCAACCACCACCCCATCGAGCACCTCTGCAGATCTGCTGCTCAGCAACACCATCGGCGCACAGCAACACCATCGGCGCACAGCAACAAACCCACCGTCACTGGAAGACCCCCACCACCACCCACCAACTGACCTCCATCCCCTTCCCACCTTCAGATCTGTACCACCGAGGGTCATCGCCGCCTCTGGTGATATCTCCCCTTCGTCACAGTCGGTGCTGATTCGCAACTCCTCACCACCACCAACAGAAGCAAAAACAGATCGAAGCCACCGCCGCTGGGAATAAGCCACCCATCTCGACTCAGAAACACCACCACCAGTAAACCCTCGAACTGCGTGACCACTATTTCACCGGGGCTCGAACCTGACCTCCGCTTCTTCGCCGTGTCGCCGGTCCTGCACGAGAACGCCGTCGCTGGAAGACCCACCCACCGTCACTGCTCTCCTGCCACCTCTCCCTTCAACAACTCAGATCGATGCCATATCACCTTGCTGATTTAGCATATCAGCTCCGTTCTTCGATCTGTTTTTTTTTTTTATGAACTCCGTAAATGGGTCCAGCCCACTGTGGAGGTTGGTTGTGATGGGGCTGGCCCATGAAAGGGTTTTTAGTTTATGTTTAGTCACTGGGTACAGCCCTATATCGTACTGGATGACAACACCCGCCGCTGTGGGTGCAGCCCCATTATTGAATGTCTTAATTTGTACAGATATCTTGTTTTTATTTAATTTTCTGTTAATTCGATCGTGAAGAAATGCTATTTTTTCCTGTTTGATTGTGTAGTGTTCGTGTTATGAATGTGGGCTTTTGTTTTTGTTCATGTAACAGGTTACAGCCCCCAAAATAGACCAAAAACTGTTAGGCTTGCAATATGGTCCGTACCCATGAAAGGTTTTTCGATTTAGGGCCGTACCCACAAAGGGTCTTTTTGATATGGGTCTAGACCCACCAAGTGCTTTTAGTGACTTAATAAAAAGTAAGTAAGTACTTAATAAAAAACGTAAAACCTTGGGTCCGTACCTATGGGTCTATACCACCGACGAATTACCTTTTGTTCAGCTGTACAAAGGGTAAAAATGTCAAAAATCTAACTAGAAAATTAGATTTTGGCCTTACAAAGTATTTTTTCTTAGTTTGGGCTTAATCTATAAAGTTTGAAAAAGTGAGGCTGTTAAAAGTATTTTCCTCTCATGACAAACATATAAGAAATTTTATGTTATTGAGCCTAAGATATCATTAAAAGAGGTCATTTTCTTTTTCTTATTGAATTGGAAAAAAATAGAAGAAATTTAAAGATTTGATCACTGGAGATGGAAAAGAATCTTTAATTTTCTTCTTGATAAAGAAGTGAAGCACTATAGCTATCAGATATATATCACAACTTTAAATCAATATTCTAGACGTGTAATGACATAACCAAGTTGTGTGAAAAAAATATACAATGCCTATGTTAATACAAAAAGAACCTTGACTGAAATATACTTACAAAAATACTAATAGTGGAAGAGGTTCCAATCTGAACAAACCTCAACATTTTGACAAAAAATCACTAGAATTGTCAAATAAAAAGTTGGTGCTGCAGAGACAATATATTCAGCTGTATATTCATTGATGGTCACTTCTCTGAGTTCAACAGTGATAAGAGAGGTAAGGCTGATTGAACTTGGAAGTGTACCCAGACAACAAAAATTCAGTCGCAAATTCTTTAAAGAACTTTTTTTATCACCGAAAACAGAATTGAAGAGGGAAACGTATATAGTTCAAGTTGATCTGAACACACGTTGCGTTTTTTGGTGGGAAATATCCCACCAAATCCTAAACTCATACCTTTTTTTTTGTCAATAAATCCTAAACTCATACATTACCACTAAAATACACCATACTGATACTTGTCAGATATCAAATTTGTTAGTTACTTCTTGAGGAAATACTTTCCATCTCTAAATTCCATCTTTTCTTCAGCAATTAAACCGGATAAAAAGCTCTGAAGCTGTTGAATTGATTTATCAGAAGGAGGATCAGCTATACAAATCATCTGCAGAAAACAAAATATTACTTACGTGTTACCATTTCTTGACTCTTCATTTAACATATAAATAATATAATACCATACATACATAGCTTGAGAGTGTTATGAATGCGATCCAATGCCATACTTCCAAAATTCGTGAGCATCAGCGTAGTAAATTTCTACCCAAAAACAATTAAATATAAACTCAGTGATCTATTCATAAGTGTATAAATAATACGCAAAAATACCTCGTATACAGTCCTTCTATAAGCAGTTGATCCTCAACTGAAGCTACTGATTTTTCTCCTTCCTCATCCTTCCTCATCACCTAATAAGCAAGGTTTGTAACAGAAAACTCTATGATTTTCGAGCTGAATTAGAAGCTTTATACTTACTAGTATTACTAAATTTGGTTCACTCTTCTCCAAATTTATCACTATTAGACCCTTAGTCTTTTGTTGGAAGGGGAAAAAGATGAAACACAATAGAAAACAATAACTAGATACTTAGGAACAATAAAAAGATTTAATTGTTAAAATACTTAGACCAATCTGAGTATTCACATGAAGAAGTGTAATCGAACTAACCTTCATATTAGTTGTTGCGCCATAAAGACAGCATTCACCGGTAGGAGGACGAGATCTCCTCGCATCAGCGGTTGAACCGGGTAAAATGCTACGAATACTAGGCGAAATCGACTTCTAATCATTGAAACGATTAAGAAATCGAGTAATTACACGAAAAATTAAATCGTGAGAATGAGTAAAAGAGCTCTAGATGAGAGAAGATGGTGGTGTCGATGGTGTTGATGACGGCCGCAGGCGACTTCTCGCAGTGGCCTTCGCAGGATGTTATTCCGACGCCGGCTGGTGGAAAAAGGAAGAGAGGGAGAGGAGTGGAGTAATTCGTTGGATCCTTGAATCAGCTTTCAAACAACGTACGAGCTTAGAAATTTTCAACGGTGGTAGTTTACGGCGACCATCGATCGAGAGAGAGAGAAAGAAAGATCGCGAAAGAGAAGTTGTTCTGTTTTGTTCAGATAGATTAGTTAAAAAGAAAATAAAATAAGGGCAAAATAGGAAAGTAAAATTCAATTGAGGACTTTTATAGACAATATTTATGAGAAGATGCTGGAAGGCTATTATTGTTAAATTGGTGACTTAGATGGTAATTATTCTTTTTTCAAAATACTAATAAATAAAAATACAGCTATATTGGAAAACGTGAAATCAGTAATTTCTATATATTTTGAAAATATTAAAAAAGAAAATGAAAATTATTTTCTTAAAATTATTTTGAAAAACGAAAATAGAAAATATTTTCACAAATCAAATAAGTTGAAACAATAAAGTGTTACTCCATAAACACACTCACCTCCTCTTCTTCCTCCTTCAATTCCACCACCAATAAAATTCACTGCATCGCTGAGGAATTCAATTAATTTTTAATAGTGTGCTAAGTGGGTTCCACCATGAAGTCATTTTACTCCTTACAGTCCAGCTCTCATGCCACCGCCGCTACCGGCTTTTCCCTGAATTCCTTCCGCCGTTTCATCCTAACCCCAATACCAACCCCACAAAAATCATCCCTCCCTCACCGCCATTTATCCGCCACTGCCACCACAACCACCTTTAAGATACATGCAATTGACGCTGCCCAACCAAATGATTACGAGGCTCTAATCTCTGATGATCAGTCCACGAAGCTAAAAATCGCGATAGTGGGGTTCGGAAATTTCGGTCAATTCTTGGCAAAAGCCTTCATCCGTCAAGGGCATTCCGTTTTAGCTCATTCCCGCACTGATTACTCTTCTATTGCGAACTCACTCGGTGCGTCGTTCTTTGCTGATCCAAATGACCTTTGTGAACAACACCCAGATGTTATTCTCATATGTACCTCGATTATTTCAACAGAGCACGTCCTTAGATCTCTCCCAATTCAGCGTTTAAAGCGCAACACATTGTTTGTAGATGTACTTTCAGTAAAGGAATTCCCTAAGAAGTTGTTTTTACAAACGTTGCCTGGAAATTTCGACATCTTATGTACACATCCCATGTTTGGACCCGAAAGTGGTAAAGAAACATGGAATAATTTACCCTTTGTGTTTGATAAGGTTAGGATTGGGAAGGAGAGATCAAGGGTCACAAGGGTTGATACTTTTCTAGATATTTTTGCAGAAGAAGGGTGTCGAATGGTGGAAATGAGTTGTTCTGAGCATGATAGACACGCTGCGGGATCTCAATTTAATACTCATACTGTTGGGAGAATGTTACAGAAGATGGGATTGCAAAACACACCTATTAATACAAAAGGGTACAAGACTTTACTGGATTTGGTGGATAATACCTCAAGCGATAGCTTTGATTTGTACTATGGGTTGTTTATGTACAATGAAAATGCAATGGAGGAGTTGGCTAGATTGGGTGAAGCCTTTGATGCTTTGAAGAACGAGTTGTGTGTTAAATTGCACGATAGGATTAGGAATCAGTTGTTTGGGCAAGGGAAGGGTTCTCCAGCATTTCCACCACCTCCATCTGCTGCTTTACCGGTAGAGAGCATTGGAAGCCAAAAGAATTGTCAGAATTAGTTTTTAATTTTTGGGGACAAAATCCCAGTTAGTTTTACGGTATATCTTTGGGACATTGTAAAATTTCCGGTTACAGTTATTATAATTCTTTGTTGGATTTTACATTAAAGTAAATTGGTTGCGTACATATCTTGCCTGAGTTTTATTACTGCATTTTAAAAAAAAGCTTCATTTAATTAGTACTCATCAAAAGGTTATGATATCAATTTTATCAAGGTGATTTGATTATCAATCTTGTAGACAAAAAAAAAAATGTTATGATATCAAAAGGTTATGATATCAATTTTTTTCTTTCATAAGTAATATATTTATCCCTATTACATATTAACTAGAAACGTATTAGATGCTATAAGCGATCAATCCTTCCACTCAATTAAGCACAAATTCCTTCTCGTGCATTTAGCCAATGCATCTACAGTAAAGTTAAGTTATATCTTCGGGCAATGTGATTAACGTTCCAATGGTAACCTTGACCTAACCATTTTCTAACTTCCGAAAGAACGGGTTTAAGGCTCCAGTGGAGCCCGGTCTTACCCATAATTCCTTAAATTAATTTAAGGTTATCAGAGTAGAAAGACACTCTCTAATTGATGAGGTCTTTACTTGATCTCAATGCCATAATTAACGCCCATGCTTATCCATCTATAACTTTGTTCACCTTAAATAAAAAATTCAACATTCTCGAAATTGATCCGTTTTTATCAATACTAATTGCAGCAATAGCAACTGGCTCCTTGTTGTTAACAAAAGAAGCATCGCACATCCATACAATGTCTGCATGGTGACGCCTAAGATGTGATAAAATAATAGATAAAATAAGTGCAAATAAACACCCTAGGCTGAGCACGGTTCTGCAAGTATACAAGACGTATGCAAGATTTACTGATAAATAAGATTCGCAATTTATTTAGTGCAGATATGAAAGCTAGAATTAATAATACGCAAGAAAATAAAGACCAAGAGATTTTTATTTGGTTTTTGTAAATAGAAAATTTAACTAATAAATTAAAGACAGAAAATTAAATAAAAGAAAAGAAAATAGTATGATAGTTTAGCTTGAGATATTAGCAAGTAAACCCCACTAGTCTTGTTTATTCTAACATGTAAGGGTGAATTATGTAGTATTGCAATAATCAGGATTCTAAATTCCCATTCCTTGGACCTTGAGAGCGACTAAGAGGGCTACGACACAACCACGAGGTAGTTTCAAATATGGTTATCAAGCGCTACCAAGGCCCTAAGCAAAAAATTCCTTCAATTGGTGATATGGTGATTAAAACAAACCCCAATGACTATCTAGTTAGGCTGGAGTTGTCAGGCCCAACTCCTTATTCTAGACGTTCTGTGGTGTTTCAATAGTTAAACACCCCTTCTGGGAGACCATCTAGCTAATATTAAGGTAATCATATAAGTTTGCAACCGCAAGGAAGACAGACAATAAATCAAAACACATATACAGAGTATAAAACTTGAATTCAAATTTAATACGATAGTATCCCAAATCAGATAGAAAGAACTAGGGTTCGTACATATATGCTAAATTCAAGCTAAAATTATTTAATTCATACTAAAGAAAGAAGAGAAAAGAGTTACAGATTTGAAGGTTGAAGACGACATAATATGGTGTTCAACTCCTTCCAGACTTCTCTTCTTGTGTTGTAAGCTTCTTCCTGGCTTAAGCTTCGCCAAGGATATGTTTCTTCTTAAGAGGGTGTATTTATAGGGTAAAGAAAACCCTATAACGTTTTCTGGGAGTGGAAGACAAGTAACTTGGACTCTAGCCCAACTCAAATTCGTAACCCTAAAATATAGAAAAGGTAAGATTTTGGTGTTGTTTTGTTTTGGCCGTAGCTCCTTCAATATATATCCGTTTGATACGTTCCAATAATCGAAACTGATCGTCTCAGAAAGCTCTATAATTTTGATTCAGACCATTATTTCAAATTCCTAGTCAATTTTGAGTTATGATCAATTTTATGTTTGTAGCTGCTGGAATTCAGATTTATTTGACAACTTTATATTTTCCTTTTTCATATTTCTTTCCTTTATCTCCAATTTCTATGTTTATCTTCTTTCCCTTATCTCTTAGAATTAACTTGGAATCTAATTAATTACCATATATCTTTAAAGTTTCACAATTAACAAACAATTAAACCCAATATGATCTAAAAATAATAAATAATCAAGACACGAAATAGAAAAGTGTACTAAAGCATGAGAAAATCGGCCTATATCCTAATAAATACACCTAAAATGACGTCTCCAACTAATATTAAATCATCACAAATGGGGAGGCATCAAGACCCCCAACTCAAAGTTGAATTGTCCCGATACAATAAAAATAAAAATAAAGAACAGTAGGATAGTCAGAGAAGAAGAAGTAGGAGGAGAATAAGACCAGAACACAATGAATGATCCTAAAGCATAATATCTAAAAAGTCTCATGTAGTAATGCACAAGAAATAATGCACACGTATGCTTAATATACACATAATCAACAATTTATAAATTCAAGTCCAGATTAATTTCGCAATGCTAGAAGGAGAGGTCTCAACTCAATTCATGCTACTGGATATAGGTTGTTCATAAGTCCTAATCTAACATCCAATGGTCCACTTCCTACAACCTAATAGCTCAGTCGTTTCTCCATCAAGTAGCTAAAAATCATAAGGTCCTTACGGTTATAATGTGGCTTAGGGACGGTGTGGTATATTTGGATAATGAAAGTGAGCTTTTGGCTCTCTCCTCACATTCCATCGACAAATCGCCCTAGAGCTTGAGTTTTCACTCGAAGATGTTCTCACTCAACCCACTTTTTGATGCCTTAATGTGCATCCCCAATTAACCCAACTAAAACCTTTCATGATGATATGCAAATTCCACTTTGCCGGTCCAAATATATATTCTTTTCATATCAATTTTTTTATTTTGTATAGCTATGACTCTCTTTTTTATGTTGAGAGATCATGATATTTTTTTCTCATATATTTTTTTTCCAATTCACGCTTTTCAGATTTTTTTCATTTACTCTTACCCCGGCAAAAGGTTACAATAATAACTTTTTCATCATCAATAATATCACAACTACAATTTCCAAATCCCAATGTTCCCAATGGTGAAACCCACCACCCCAAACTCAAGCTCTAAAAACGACTTATCTCAGGTTTTGCGATTCGAGTGCGGGTCATATGGATAAGTCCTAAAAACTAAGGGGTATGGTTTATAATGTGGTTAAATAAAAGGCTTTCGAAAGGCTTAGAGGGGCTAAGATGGATAAATAATAGTAATAATCAAATAAACAGGGTGAGAAAGCTAAAAAGGCTTCAAGTGGCTTCAATATGAAAGAACTGCCTTATTCACTATACTAACTACCGGATTTTGTTACTTTTTCACTACTAGTTCGAATTTTTCAGTTTATACATTAGTCCTTAATGTATTAAAAAAAATTGCTCATGTTTATACATTCATGAAATTTTTCAGTCAAAAAAATTTTGCAATTTCAATCCGAAAATTGGAACCTGTTACGTGAAAATGGTGTAGATTTGGTCCATGAATCCATGCCAAGAAGAAGGAATCATAAATAAAAAACAATTGAAAAGATATTAGAATAAAAAATTAAAAAGAAAAAAGTTGTAATTAAAGAGTGTGTTTGAATAGATTAAGCTTACCTCTTGGTTGGATATGGACCTGGATTGCCTCGGAATTGCTTGGGAATGAAGGAATTGCAGATTTTTGGAGAGAATTTTGGTGTAGCTATGGCTGAAATGAAGCTCGGTTAGGGCTATATAGAAAAATCGATTATCGACGACACACGGGTCGTCGATAATTAGAGGAATTTCATCGGTAAAAGGACACGCGTCCAACTCCGTACCCACGACCCTTGGGTGTCGTCGGTAATCAAAAATCCCGCCGCTAATTTTCAAGAGCGGGAATCTTGACCACCCAAGCTGACCAATCGATTTTTTTGTTAATACTACCGACGAAAATAATTATGAATGTCGTCGGTAATTTTTTTAAATTTTTTTTTCTTTCTTTCTTTTTTCTTTCTTTCTTTATTTTTTCTTTCTTATCTTTTATTTCTTTCTTTTTTCTTGCATTTTTTTATTTATTTTATTATTGTGAGTATTTGGTGTATTCGGTTAACTGTGTCGTGTATTCAGTCAACTATTTGAGTCAAACTTGAGTGTTTGGTGTATTCACTCAATATTTAGAGTCAAACTTGAGTGTTTGGTGTATTCAGTCGACTATTTAGAGTCAAACTTGAGTGTTTGGGGTATTTTGTCAACTGTTTGAGTCAAACTTGAGTGTTTGGTGTATTCAGTCAACTATTAGAGTCAAACTTGGGTGTTTGGGGGTATTTAGTCAACTGTTTGAGTCAAACTTGAGTGTTTGGTGTATTTAGTCAACTATTATAGTCAAACTTGAGTGTTTAGTGTATTCAGTCAATTAATTGAGTCAAACTTGAGTGTTTGGGGTATTTAGTCAACTGTTTGAGTCAAACTTGAGTGTTTGGGGTATTTAGTCAACTACTAGAGTCAAACTTGGGTGTTTGGGGGTATTCAGTCAACATTTAGAGTCAAACTTGAGTGTTTGGGGTATTCAGTCAAATATTAGAGTCAAACTTGGGTGTTTAGGGTATTCAGTCAACATTTAGAGTCAAACTTGAGTGTTTGGTGTATTCAGTCAACTATTTGAGTCAAACTTGAATGTTTGGGGTAATCAGTCAACTATTTGAGTCAAACTTGAGTGTTTGGGGTATTTAGTCAACTATTAGAGTCAAACTTGGGTGTTTGGGGGTATTTAGTCAACATTTAGAGTCAAACTTTAGTGTTTGGGGGTATTTAGTTGACTATTTAGAGTCGAACTTTAGTGTTTGGGGTATTTAGTCAACTATCAGAGTCAAACTTGGGTGTTTGGCGGTATTTAGTCAACATATTCTGGCGTGTAATACTCCGCCGTATCAATCCAACTCTTATCCATACCCGAAGCCATCTCTTAGCAACAATTTTATTAAACTATGCGACTACATTCATATAAAAATAAAATATATAATTATTACAACCCAGTTAATAAAATGAATAAAAATTACAACACAATTAATAACATATTAAAAATTACAACCCAATGAATGGATAAAAATTACAAATTCGTTGAATGAATAAATATTACAAACCATTGAATGAATAAAATTTAAACACAATAAATATATAAAAAAATTCATATAATTAATTAAACAAATAAAAATATATGAGCACAAAATATAAATCACACAACACATGCATAATTTACAACATAATAATAAACAAGTCAACCAAAAAACATGTAATTCATGGGCCCAATCATATGTTATATCAACTAGTATAATCAAATAAATAAAAAATTTAAAAAGAATGAAATTTATTGAAAATACCTTGAATTGGATGGATAAGATGAAGATTGATGATAATGCTCTACCTTGAAAATGTATTAATTCACCTAATCAAACCATATAACAAGAATAAAACACAATTAGAAACCAAAAAAAAATTAAAAATGAACTTTCATGCAATTACCTTAAATTGTGTGATGAAATTGGATATTGATAGTGCCCCACCTTGATTATTAGCTCGGGAATGGTGCAAGATAAAGTGGAGAATCAATTAGAAATTATTAAAAAAAAATTAGTTGTGTTTTTGGGAGAAAATCGAAGATTTTTTTTTGGAGTTTTTGAGTGTTTTGTGAGTTAAAAAACCTGCTGTCTTCATTAAATAGGGTTTTTAATTACCGACGACCCGTAATTCGTCGGTAATTACACTGATGTCGTCGGTAACCTACACAATATACCGACGACATACCGTGTCGCAAATATAGCGACGATATTTCGGAGGTAAAAAAAATCAAATTAAAAAAAATTACCGATGAATTACACCTAATTATCGACGAATTTTCGCGTCGCTGTTTTACGACAATGATTTTTTCGTCGGTAACAAAATGTTGTCGGTAATTTTGAAAACTTACCGACGAAGTACGGGTCGTCGGCAGTGGCGGATCTCACCTTTGGCTGGGTGGGCTCAAGCCCACCCTCAACTTTAAAAAAAAAAAATAATACTTTAAAAACTTAAACCTAACTAATCCGATATGGTATACACAAAACCTTTTGTGGTTAAACATACTATATAAATTAAAGAAAAATAAGATTTACTTAATATTTATCAATTTTTAGTAATTTTTTTTCAATTCAAGGTAATTTATTTATTTTAAATTTTAATTTATAATTTAAGTTTGTATAATTTTTGAATTAATTTTTGAATTTTTTATTAAAATAATAAAAGAACATTAAGAATAATATTATTGTTTATTTATTTTTTTCTTATGAGTTTTCATTTTTTTAAAATGCCATCATTATGGATATTTTTCCAAAAAATCATTACTAGACAATTGTAATTTTTTTAAATTTTTTATATGATATTATTTATTATATTCCATTAAACTATATTATATTTTAATAATATTAATTATTTAATTTAAATATATTTCTTATTTTATGTATTCTTTTTGTTAAACATCCAAAAAAAAATTTCGTTACAACTCTAAACCCACCCTGGTTTGTAATCCTGGATTCGCCACTGGTCGTCGGTAAATTTTTTTCGTCGCTAAACACGCTGTTTCTAGTAGGGAGAGGCCATACTTGTTGTGTCGTTGTACCAGTTATGTTTGCAGAAATTATGTCTTGAAATTTTGGTAGTGGTTGACTGGTTGGTGAGAAACCGGGGTTGACATGACAGATAGAAAAAGGGTAATTGTAATGGTTGAGAGAGGAAGAAAGAACTTGGATGAATGCATTTTCTTGTTTTTCTCTTTTTGTCTGGTAGATGAACTAGTAATGGATGCGAATTGTTAGCTTAACATCGATTGATTTATATACACCGATGATTTATAAACTTGAGCTTTCACTTTGTCGTTTTTAGATTATATAAGATGGTGAAACAATAAGAGTTTTACTCATACAAACTTAGCTCTTTTCAACTTGTTGGTGATGGACAAAGAATGGACAAAGAAACTTAGCCATTAGGGGTAGGTTAGATGACGGCGAAATTTACTTAGCAGGATTAGTATTCAAAATTCATTAGAAGTAACTCTTACTAATTCTTAAGAAACACCCCACCGCCCAAAATAAGTAAATAAATAATTTGATCTCTTACAACATATAGAAAAACTTATTTCAGAAAATTAGATCAAGATTCCCGTCAAACAAATAAAATGGGATTTCATGCACCCTTAATTTGCTAAAAACCTATTTGAGAAAATAGTGGTTATAAGCTTAGAGCCTTAGATCCATTCATAATTTTTAAAGTGATAAGGTTTTTTTTTTTTTTTTTTTTTTTTTTTTTTTTTTTTTTTTTTTTTTTGTCTTTACCAAAGTGGAAGGCGATAGTTCATTATCTAATGGATCTTTCCGTTCTAATACTCTATCCGAGAGTTATCAGTATTTATCAAATCTGTTCCGGAACGCTATTATTTCTTTGTTGAGATTGAAATAAAGTTCTCCATATCCGGTTCATCCTTCGGAACCCTATCACACCCCGGATCTGATGAAATAGGATGAATTGAGACGGTATTTTGTAAATACGTATAACTGCCTATTTGTAAACATATGGAATATTACCCTTTTCAGAGTCGCTCCTTTGCGGATAGATTCCGTGCAATAAAGAATTTTTGGTCATAAAAACAGAAACGCATGGTTCGGCCCGGTTTTTTTTGGTGTCAAAAGACAGACCCGGCGAATTCCCTCTATTCCATCATTCCTCACCTTTGCTTTGAGGGTATCTAAATATACAGTGGGGCTTTCGACATAAAAAACCGCTTTTGTCATGGAGCTAAAAAAGGATTTCAAAGAAAAACTTTTCAACAGGCTGAAAAAAAAAAAAAAAAAAAAAAAAAAAAAAAAAAAAAAAAGTGATAAGGTTGACTATCATAAATATATGAATAAAAATTAGAGTTTTCAGGTTATAAAGATAAAATACTCATATACCATCCAAGATTTTTTTTTTTAGTCCACTATAAGGTTCAAAATATTTTAAGTATTCTAACATTGTCCTCTATTTTTAAATAATTCTTTTATTATATTATTTGATATAAAAAGTAAGAATTTAAGAATCAATTAGCTAATTCTTTATTACTAAACAAAAACATTTTTTTAGCACCAATTTAAAAATATAAATATTATAATAAAGAAAAGAGAAAGTCAACATAGAATAACAATGAAGCATAAAACAAAAACAAAAAGTGAACATTGAAAAACAATGAAACACACACAAAAAAAACAATGGAACATAGAAGCTAAAACTCATCTCTTCAAATTCGCACACACATCTAGTATTCTACACTTAACCCTTTAAAATCTCTAAGGGTTGTTTTAGGAGCTGGAGTTACAGGTCTTACGTCCCACTAAATTCTATACATACACCACCACAATTACCCTAATAACCCATCATTTAATCCTAATATGCACGCACCAGTAATTTCAGACCACCAATACTAATTAACACACCATCTATATAACACGCACAACCCATTCCAGTCATCATTTACTTTACACTAGTGAGACCTTGGACTCAAACGTTTCATATTCATTCAACTTCATAATACTTTCAGAATGAACACCCAAAGTTTCAATCTCTGAACTGCCATTACAATGGCCTAGAACAACCTCAGGATCAGAATCAGGATCTTTAGTTTAAAAAATTATCTTATTTTGAGAAAGAATCATTGCTTTAACAACTTCCATGGTAGATCTGTCTATTATGGAAAAAAACACATTTGGAAAGGAAAACATATATTAATTGAAATCGGAAAAAAGAACAAAATAACACACACTTAGAATCTCAACTCGTCATTTCATGAAACTCTCTAAAGAAAATTCATCGTTTTCCATCAAAGCGTGACCCTTTTGAAGCAAAGTCATTTAATTCCAACACGGCGGGTTTGTGACCATTGTGGTCACTGCAGGTACTCCGACCACTAGAGAAACCACCAAACCTAAATTCTACAACCCCAAAAGGATAACTAACAAAACTCATTAGATCTTCAAATACATTTACAGTTGCAATCTTTTACCATAACAAAAACTCAATATCGTCGACACTTTTCACTTCACAACAATAAATAAATAAAAAAATGAAAAGTCTTGATAGGTTATGGAGTGAATTTAGGGATTTGATAAGATTAGAATCGTTTGGAATGAAGAGATAATCTTCTTTGTTGCATTCAATCTTCTTATGATTGTTATGGCATGTGGAATATTTAATAGAGAGCAAAAGGGTTTTTTGGACTTTTAGATGAACTGGACTCTTTGCGCCATATATGTTGGGTTATGGACTCTTTAAATAACTAACCCTAAAAATTATATCGGTAAGAGATAATTTATTTAATGATTCGGGTTTATCAATATGATTGATAAAAAAAACAATCATATTAACACAGTCATATTAGCCATCCTATTTGTTGTAAGGTCTATCACTCACCTTTAATACCACATTTTGAAATAAAAGTGAAAATACAAATCAAAAGATTTATATTTAAAGGTTGATTACCAGATGAGAATGTAAGAAGAGTTCAAAATACTTGGATAAACTACAAAAATTATGAGGGTAAAGGAACATGAGATGTCTATGATTTACAATTTTTTTTTGTATTCAATATTAGGAATCGATAATTTGTTATGTTGGTTGAAAAGGTGTCATTATTACATATTTGTTAATATAACACGAACGGAAGAGTTGTCAATAATTTTATTATTAACATGATGGTATTAAATTTTTTGTAATATAATTTTTTGTATTTATTATATTATGAATCCATAATAATTTATTATGACGTCTAAATAAGTGTCATTGTTTCACATTTGTTAATAATGACATAATCTTAGAGTCGTCAATGATTTGTTATTAAGATGACGGTCTCTAAATCGTCTAGAAAATAATTTAATTGTGACGATTGTTTTTGGCGTCATGGTAAGCAAACAATGACAGTTCATAGATGACGCTCAGATGACGGTTGTTGAACCGTCATAACGGTCTACGATGGCGATAAATATCATCATAAAAACCTATAAGTGTCGTCATTGTATATCTCTTTTTCTTGTAGTGTATCTATTCTCATAGGTATCATAATTAAGTGGGATAAGAAAAGAAGTTATCATAAGTAAAAAAGAAACTAAAAAATTAATAGAGAAATATATTAAGTCCTAAGATCTAGAAATTCTTGATTAAATTTAAAAATAGGTATACAAAATATTATCATTCAATTACAAAAGAAAGGAGGCATGGAAACGAAATCTAAAAATATATGATAATAATGGGAGATTGACCGAGGATAGTGAAGAAATTGATAGTACAATAAAAAAATACTTTGATGAGATATGTTATACGCAAAGTTATTGAGATTATAGTGATCTTATAAAGAATCTTGCATAAATGAAGTGAATTAACACTTGTATAACTAATCTACTTACTATGAAAGAAGTTAGAGAGATAGTCTGGTCCTTGAAAAGTGATAAAACCCCCCATATTAGATGGCTATTCTAGATTTTTCTTAGGTATCACTAGGAAGAAATTAAGATTGATTTCTAAGAATTGTAGTTGATTTTACTTATAACGAAAGTGACTTCGCTTGTATTAATAAAACTCTCATTTCATTAATACCTAAGGTGAGAAATCCTATAAAATTGAGCAATATAGGTCCACTAACTACTTCAATTTTTTATAAAAGATAAATTTAAAGATGGTGTTACTACGACGTCGTTTGTTTTTTCAAGTGATAAGTATTAAATGCTGAATGAAAAGTTGAACAGAACATATTCTGTTAAGATACAGTGTCTGAATGATTCAAACTTAGTTTAAAATCTTGATAAAACAGACCCGTCAAGAGCCATTCAAATCTGAATTAGTCAGGAAAAACAAACCGTCTTATTGATCCATTGTCTTTACAAACCAGATTAAGATCTCATTAAGTGCAAACAAATACCCCATAAGACTACAACCTTGGATGGCAGATTTTATAGAAGAGAGTCAACAACCTTCTCACTATGATTCGACTTGATATTTCTTTTGTAGTTAATTTTATATGATTATATCTCAATAGATACACCAACTGTGTGCTTCTTACTTGGAAGCTGCTAAATGAGCACTTTGCTATCTCAAAGGCACATTATCTTAGGGTTTTCACCTTATTCTTTTCTTCTCCATAACGATAATATTGTGATGTTGATTGGGCTCGTTATCCATACACAAGAAACCCCATCGCTAGTTGTGATATTTATATAGGTGGTATCCTCATACACCAGAGTTTAAAAAGCAACCTACAATTTTCAAATTTGGCTCTGAGGTTGGTTATAAGGCTTTTGTCGCCCTTAACTCATAAATTTTTCATATTTTGAAACTTCCTTATATTCTTCTATGTTCCCACTAATAGTACTTTGTGACAATATCAACTATATCTATATGGCATCGAAGTCAAATATTCACAATCATACTAGATGTATTGAGGATAATGTTCACTTTGTTCATAAGAAGGTTAATGATAAAACTATTAAATTTCAGAGGCAGTTAATAATTTGAGCCCCCCACCTCAAAATATTATTTTTAAAAGCCTACTCCATTACTAATACTTTTAAAGGCCTTAGTTACAGATCTGGTTAGACCACTTTACATTTATACACTTTATCATTAAACTAATTAGTTTTATTGAGTTTAATTTTTTTTCTTTTGGGTTTTAGATTTGTTAAGGGCACTCACCAAACTTCGGTTTTTAAGTGCGTACAAACCCACGACCCTTTTTATAACGGGTGTGAAATTATTTGTGGTGTAATTGCTTTATAGGTCCCGTCTCGAAACAACAACAGTGTGCATTATAGAGTAATTCTAGTCAAGGTCCACTTGGTATGTACCACTACATGTCCTACATTTCATATTAATCACTGTATCACGCAACCTTTAAAAGCTGCAATAACATTTATTATATTTGAAAAATGTTGCACTATATGCCGTATATTTTGTTTTTATATGTTATAGAATTTCCGTCACCGAATTCTCGACGTTGATTAACTTAATAAGAATGCAATATATCCCTGGTTATGTAAAGACATGGTGTAGAGCTATGAGATATCTACACCACCTGAATGATGTTGCTCAAATAATTCCTTAAATTATGTTTTTTTTGTATGGTGTGGATTTACTTAGATTGTGTTTGTTTTATTGTCTTTATGGTGGAGATTTTCTTAAATTAAGTTTTTCTATTAATTTATGGTATAGATTTTCTTGAATTGTATTTTTTTATCTTTATAGTGGATATTTCGATAGATCGTGTTATTAGTTATCTTTATGATTGATGTTTTCTAAGTTTAATAATTTTTTCTTGGTTTATGGTGGAGAGATAATTTAGGCTATTGGACATTATTATAAGTAAACCACAATAGTGGGGTCGATTTAAAATAAATATTTGTTGCGCATTATTTTACTAAATTATAAGAATGTAAATTTACAAATATCATGATGTTTCATTGTTAATTAAATAATCGACTAATTTGTATACAGTGCCCTCAGGCACAGGGTATCCCTAGTTCACTTATAAATTTAAATCAAAAAATATATATGGTCTAAATTAATATTTTTTAACTTTAAACGAAAAAATCTTGCCTAATATTTTTTTTTTGTTACATAGAAGAGCACTTTAGAGTTGGAGTCATTAACTCAGTTCGAATCTACACCACTAAATTGGATGATCAAGGTTCTGTCCAGTAAGTTAATCCCAACTGGTGGCTTAATATTTCTTTTATTCAAAACTAAATATTTTTTATCCAACATAGACTTAATTTGTTAATTGTCTATTAAAAACTTATATATAGAAAATATATTATATCATGTATATATTCATTAACTCAAATTTGTTTACTAGTATATATAATGATTGTATTACTATAACTATTACATATACATAATATACAACACTCACTATATGAGATTTTTATTCTCTACATTTCTCAATACACAAATTTATGAGTGAAATAAAGCTACTTAAATAAGGCTTTTATCAAACCTTCAAGTTAAGCACCACCTATAGGAGAACTGATCCAATGTTGATATGTAATAGTCAGTCGTCCGTGCTTCAGCATTAGATTTCATCTCATTTAAGGTTGCAATCAGCAACTTGAAGAAAAGGTAAAAATACATTGAGAATGCTCATCTGCTCTTTTTGTTGAATAGTGTGATACGCCTCCATAATGACCTCAACTTAATTTTAAAATATAAAATCTCAATCTTCAACCACTGTGTTGAAAACAAAACTTGGGAACAGTGTACTAATGTCCCTGCATGTGTACGGATTATGGGTACAGTTCAATATATCTGCAACATATATAACTAAAAGAAATTATCCTCTCTATTTAATAACCATTGAGAATACTAACTTTAAATATGGGAGAGTCATGTTCTTTAATAGAGAGGGGCGTCTAATAACAAATTCTTTCCACTCATCTTTGTTAATTCTACCGTCTCTATCAGCATCAGCATCTGCAAAAGTCTGGAGGAAGTATATGTAATTAAATATTGTTTCTAAAAATGAAGGTGCTATTGAATTTAACATTTTCTTTACATTATCAATGATTTGCTCCAGCAGTTCATCCGACAGCTTCATGTCAGATTCCATCAAAATTGCTTTAACCATATGCTTGACCTGGACCAGGTGTCATTTGTAGCATCATGAAAATTGTGTTAGTTTGATAAAGTGTTGCATGGACCGTTCATGGCAATTATATAAGATCATATCTGAAAATAAATCAACCTCTTCTCGTTCAATGAATCCAGATTGTCTCATATCATAAAGCCTAAACGCAACTACAAAAAAAAATTGTCAAGTCTTCATCAACTACTAACGGCAAATTAATAGTTTAGTACTTACAATCTATTTTGTCTTCCTTGGGTGCATAAGGATGAAATACATTAAGTGCATGGATAAAGTCCTCAAAATCAACAACACCGTTTCTCTTCTCATCAAAGATATCAAAAACCTGAAAAGCAATTAGATAATTCATAAGGATTTATAATCGTTATGTCTTTTTTTTTTTTTGTTCAAATTATAATCGTTATGTCATATCCAAATAAATAGATATGATTACTAAACAAGCACTTAGCAATTAATCTACATTTAAATTATACGTGCACAAGTTATAGAAGCATTACCCGATCTAGAACAAGACTCTTCCCGTATGGAGATTTTAATAATGCAAGTTGAAACTCCTCCTACAAGACGAAAGTTAAACATTAATTGCATTATTTGCATATAATGAGCTATTTTGCAAAACATATGGAGGAATCAATAATGTGATTAATTGTTAGTTTCACGTGGAAGGAGAAGAAGATGATTCATTAAAGAGCTTGAGATCAGTATACGCCCCAAACAAACCAAATAGAAAATCCAAGAAAATAAGCTATAACGACTCGGTGTACAGTGAATATCAAACCAAAAAATTAACTAGAAAATTAGAATTGAGCAACCTTTTTAAGTATGTTTGGATGGAGGATATTGAAAAGAAAAGAAAAAGAAATGTTTTTTTTTATGATTGAAAGATTTTTTAAAGGAAAGTAATTTGGATAATTATGAAAATTATATATATCATTATTCTATTATATAATCACTTTAAATGGAGGTTCAAATGGAAAGAATTTTTTTATTAATTAAGCAAGAGATAAAAATAACATTGACACCATAGAAACAATGATAAATAAGAAATATGTTTTCTTTATTTTTGTTTAATCGAACAAAAGAAAAAGAAATAATACTCATTTAAATCATGATTCATATTGTCTATACTTACATGTTGACAGGTTATAAGCGTTTAGAACAAAAAAAAAATGTTGACAGGTGAATATTTCTTCCCAAATAAATTAGGTTGTTTCCCATTTAAATCAAATTCACATTGCACAATTACATTGTTACCCCTCTAGTCAAAGTCGGTTTTTTTTTAATTTCTCGCAGCCGACCGGTATAAAGGCCGTCTTTCTCATTTTCTTCATTAATTCTAAACCCAGTTTCTATGAAGCAGATTCATTTAAATCAAACTGGATCAGGGTTGAAGTACATGAATTCACCATTTGGAGATACAACTTTTACAAAGATGTTTGTTGGAGGACTTGCTTGGGAAACTTAGAGTGAGACTATGAGACGATATTTCGAGCAGTTCGGTGAGATCCTTGAAGCTGTTGTCATCACCGATAAGAACACCGGCCGATCCAAAGGCTATAGTTTTGTTAAGAGAATTTTGTTAAATTAGGGTCAGAATTGGAAGAAGCTATAAAGCCAATTTCGAAGATTAAGAAGGGAGAGGTACAAAAGAGTTATATAGTAGTTAGTCCTTATTTATATCACATAGGTGGAATTTACTACTAAAAATGAGTGTAAAGCAAGAAAGAGCGTGTATAAGGTTGATTTGAATAGTATGGATTCAGGTTGGGTAAAGGTTGGGGATATGAATTGTGGAAGATTGAATCTGAATCCTGTGATTTTAGAAGGTGAGTTGTATGTTGTGGGTGGATTGAGTACAAATGTTAAAGATAATGTAGAGAAGGGTGTTTTAGTGGAGGTTTTTAAGAATAGTGGATCGGGTTGGAAGATTATACCCAATCCTTCTATTAAGGCTCCTACTCCTAGTACTAACACAGAGAGACAAATAAATTCATATTATAGACACGTTTATTCAGATGTTTAACCGGGGTATTGAAAAGAAAAATTTATAAGAAGAAGGATGTAATCAATGTTGCTCTTGAATTTCCTATTAATAATGATATTTATGAATTATACACTTATGAATCTGGAGCAAGAGAATGGATGGCTTATGGCAAAATTAGTACAAACGAGGAATGGTTGAGGAGTATAGCATATCTGTGTCCTACTACAGTTGGTGTTGTGTCCGATCAGTTAATGCTCTACTTAGGAGAAACCCATATTTATTGTTTGTGTATAATGGACTTGGAAAGTTTGAAGTTAAAAACACTTGATTTATGTAAAGCCTCGGTGATACCAAGAAGTGATATACCTAAACTTGCTGGACAAAGCTTTTTGATGATGATAGAGCAAGACAAGTTTTGTTTGTTTTGGACAATATATGGTCCAGATACTTTTTTAACAGCTTATCATTTAAGCACTTCAAGCAAACTTGAGTTTTCGGTGAAAAAACAACTCCCATCTTAAATTAAAATTAGAGATGGGACAAACCAGGTATGAGACAAATCCCATCTTAAAATTTTACCTCGCGAAACAGCACATCACCATCTCCAACACATTATACCTTTAATTAGTTTTACAATAGAGCTGGGACAAATCCCATCTTAGTTAGACAATAGAGATGGGACAAAACCAATAGAGATGGGACAAAACCTATCTCAGTATTAGAATGAAGATGAGACAAATCCATCATAATCTTAAAATTAGAGATGGGACAAAATCTCATTTGAAAAAAATCAAAAAATCAAAATCAAAAAACAAAAAAATTCAAAAAAAAAATCATGGACGTAGATATTATTTTGTCTCATCTAAAAATGTATTTTTTTGGTTTTTTTTAATTTTCTTAGAATTAGTTATGATGATTTAAAAAAAAAACCCGGACGTGTACGTACGATGAAATTAGTAGTAGGTGGATTTTCACATCTATAATAATGTTTGATTTAAATGAGAATATATATTTGGTTAAAGACAACAACTAGAATAAGGGTATTATTGTAATCTTTTCATCTAAATTAAGGTGTAATCTAAATGGGAAGTTGGTTTGTTGTTTTGATTTAAGAGGAAATTAACCCAAAGAAAAATTCAAAATTCTTTATGAATATTTCTTTGTTAAAATTATCTAATCTAAACAACATTTTTTTTTCCTTTTTTTGTGTTTATAATTTTTTTTTCTTTTATTATTTTTTTCCCTTTGAATACAAACACACCCTTAACCATATTAGTGACGAATTTAGGATTTTGATGAGACTAACAGCCCGTTTGGGATTGATTATTTTGGAGCTAAAAGCGCTTTTTGATTAAAATTAAATTATTTGTAAAAAATATTAAAAAATATTTTGACATCTAAAATCACTTTAAGTGATTATTTTAATAATCACTAATCTAGTGCTTTTCCTAAAAGTGATTTTGAGAGTCTATAATATTGCTATGGATATAAAATCACTTTAAGTGATTATTTTAAAAAACAATCCCAAACGGGCACTAATATTTAAACAAAAGAAAAAATTAGCCAAGGAAGCGATAATATTTTCCCTTTAAAAACGCCTTAAGTCTTGTACATATTACTTAGTGCTTGAACCCGACAATTAGAACTTTACTTAATATTCATGATTGATCCCCATGTGATCATAAGATTTTTATTTAATACATATTAAAAACACAATAATTACACAAATAAAACCTAGACCTAGCCACACGTAAAACTACAAATGATCAATACTCTCACCAAGAGCTCGAGTTTGAGTTTGCTAAGGTTTTTGTTTGAGTTCAACTCGTTAGTTCAACAAATCAAGTTCAAACTTCAAAATAGACCCGTTTACTAAATGAGAAGAACTCAAATTTGTATAAGTTCGACTCATTAATCTCGTGAACCGTTTGGTAAAAGTTCTTTAAGAGATCCTTAATTAGTAGGTTTAGTAGCTATATTGAATATATATATATATATATACAAAAAATTAAAACTACTTAAAACTCTTGCAATGTAATTAATCATAATTAAAATGTTCTATATCTAATAAATAATTTTTTTTTATTTTTTCAAGTCAAATTATGTAATGTATTGTATATTAATTTTACTTTAACTTCATTATAGATTACCAAAAATCTTCCAAAAAATAATATATATATATATATATATATATATATATATATATATATTATAGAATTATAACGAGACTAAAAAACGAACCCAACTGAGTAGAAGTCAAGTTTGAAAAAGAAATTAACAAACCAAATCCAAACTTGAATAACGAGACTCATTTCACACTCAAACCAAACTCAAACAAAACTCAAACTTACTATTATATAACCAGACCAAACTCAAGTAAGTTGAAGTTTGCTTTGATCGGTTCGTTTGCAGCCCTGGCCACGAAAAACGAACAAAAAAGAGAATCTAAATTGGAAGATAATGAAGTCATCCAAAGACGAAGCAAAAACCACTTAAGGTATGTTTTGTCTTCATGCATATCCACCTTCAAAGAATTTGAACCTCAAAACTAAGTAGAAAAATCTACTTAAAGTATTCAATGTCAAACTTCACGACGGATACTAACGGAAGACAAAAATAAAACTTTGGATAATTGTTTGTCATTTTTAAAAGTTTAGATAATTATTTGTCCAAATCGCAAAATAGTGGATATTCATAAAGAAATTTTCCTTAGAAGTAACAAATATACTATGTTTTTGGAAAAAACACATCTTTTGAAAAACAACGCATTTATCTATGTGAAAGAATAATACTACTAACTAATATTGAGATAGTGCATACGTGAATTTAACACAATAATTGGTTATACCTTATCAATTAATCCATCGTCGATAATTAAACTGCTCAATTGCTTAAACAACTCATACAATGCCTCTACCTCATTGACATTAACTGCAAATTCATTTTAAAATTAAATAAAATGCGTCATTATTCAAATTAAAGACAAAATAAACAGTATTTTAAGATAAGACGAAAAATCAAGTTTACATAGAGATTCATTAGCAAGTCTAACGAGGTCTTCATATTGGTACCGCGGTTTTCTGGCAAAGAGAAAACATTGGCACTGAAAACAACCCGTGGCCTCAAAAATTAAAGCTTCTATTATTACTATAATCGGCAAAAATGCTTCACATAGTTTTTCTGAAAATGATAAAGAGCTTGATCCCTATCAAAAAAAAATATATATATATATAATCAACTATAAAAATGATAAATTTATGTATTATATATGTAAGAGAAAATTGAATCACCCAATGAATATTGGTCGAGCCCATCGCAATGTCTAATGCTAAACTATGATGAATCAAGGATATTGATTAATTTTTGAGTATATATAGACACATTTTAGTGAAGTGTGACAAAGCGGATGATGTAATCTGATCAAATTTTGTGACAAAAGCAGATGATGTAATCTGTTCTAATTTTGTGACAAAAGAAGATGTGTTAATTGACTTCTTATCAAACTTTAACAAGTCTTTGGATCTTTTAATGAAGTCTTATTCGTATGAATTTTGATCCTCTCTTTAAAAATACGAAATTCAGTTAGTTTTAAACAATGAATAATGAAAAGATAATATCTTTATTTAATATGAGAACATAATAATTTATTCTAAATTTACTAATAAATCTCTAGATCTTCTAGAAACTTCTTAAATCTCAATATATCTCCTTTAATTTTTTTAAAACTTTTTTTCATCTATATCTATTTTACATATATTGTTAAAAATTGGTGAACTAACTAGTTAGAATTAGCTCAGTGACTAAAGTTTTGATCATCCAATCTAATAATGTAGGTTCAAACAGAATTAATGACTCTGAATTCAAAGTAACTCTTCTATGTAACAAAAATAAATAGGTAAATTACACCTTGATAGCATATACTTTATCCTAATAGCCAAAAAACTTGTTCTAAACATTGTAGAAATTTTCTATATTAGTATAAAATAATAAACACGAACTTCCTTATCGATCAATATTTCAGTTAAAAAAATTATACAAGAAAAAAATCAGACTTACCATTCCATACTTCACGTTTTTTCATTCTTTCTGAAAATTTATCGTGAATCTATTCTGTTTAGTAGTCTATTTAATTTTCTAGAGTATTTAAATACTATTCATAAGTTATAAATTAAAGCTTCCTTAATAGGAATTACATATGCTATTTATTTAGATCCAGATAAAGATAAAACATGCCATGTGGTCGAGTTTTTAATTTTGACAAAAAAAATAAAGATTGAATTTTCAACAATATTATACTCATGTAACGTTAACGGAAAAAAAGAAAGGACCACATGATAACAACATACTTTATTTTTTTGTCAATTGATAACAACATACAGAAAGGTATATAATTTGGATTATTGACGACAACTAAAGGATAATAAATTGCTAAAAGACAACATGAGAGTATAAATTCTAGGGTCATTTAGCTCTCATATCAGGATGGCAAACGGATATCCCGCACTGGTTCGGTCCGGTTCTTAGTGGATTTAGGCCTTACTAGACTGTTTCGGTCCCCAGTTCTCTTTTTATAGACCGGTTCGGTCCGGTTCTTGAACAGGTAAGGGGAGAATCCGAATTATTGGTTCTGGCTTAATTTTTTTTTTTATTAATCTTTTTTAGTATTGATCTTTTTAAAACTATATTAGTACCGAATATTTTTTGTTAAGTGTTTTTTTTGTATTGACCTAAGATATAAAACTAGCATTACATTATCATAATATAATTACAAATATTTCTTTCAAAACAGAAAAATGAAATTGCACAACATTTCGATCCAGTACAACAACCATTACTTGCATCTATTCCACTATAGCAATAAGTAAAAATAATCTCAATTGATTATGTGTTGCCATTACATATATACAACCTGTAATTCACAAATAATAAAGATAAGAATCACAATCTTTCGACAAATAATTAAACAATGGTTGAGAGATTACCAAATCAGATGAAGATATGAAGATTACCAGTTACAGAACCCACTAAACCCATCAACAAAGTATTCTCAATATATTCAAATTTTCAATAAATGAAAATAAACAAATTAGGATCAAATTCCACAAATTGGTTCATCAAATTCAATAAACATCTCAATTTCTCTATTTTGAAGAAGTTCAAGTCTCATTTTCGAAAACACTAACTATTTTCCACAACAAATTCAATGAAGTCCGGGAGTTTACAATATCAGATCCCATAAATTAGTTCATCCAATTCAATAAACTTATCATTTTCTCAAACAACAAGGATTTATAGTCTCGTTTTCGAAAACACCAAACATTTCCCACACAAAATTCAAATAAAATCCATTAAAAACTTTCATTTATAACCTGTAATACACAAAAACCATAAAGTTGACTATCAAAATCTCATCAAACATGTTTTAATAGTATCAAATCGTCTAAATCAAACACTAGTAGTAACAATTTCACACAAAATAGTGACTTTTTATATAAATAAATTTCAGAAAAACCAGGTACTCAAAGTACCATTTTCGAAAAGATGGTGTATTACTTTAAACATATTCACCCAAATCAGGAACTAATCTATCAATTTCGCACGACATAAGGACTTTGCATAACAATTACACTAAAAAAATTGGGATTTTCGAATTACATGAACATTTTTTTAGAAAAATCATGAACTAAAACAACGATTTCAACATATAACAGGGACTAGAGAGACTATTACCCATAACCCCATCATGATTCTTCACTCTAAATCCCAAAATTCATCAAGAGAATCCAAATAATCAACAATGCATAAGATAAATAAAGATAAAAATAAAAAACCTTCAACAAATAATAAAACAATGGTTGAAAGAATACCAAATCAGATGAAGTTATGAAGATTACCAATTACAAAACCCACTAAACCCATCTGATGGAGATGGGTAAAACCAAAACCAACCATGATTCATATGGAAAATTATATGAAATTAGAAGTGTATTACATAATTGATAGTGTAGAAAATAGATTCATCATATTAGGATGGATGAAAATGAGAGAATGAGTTGGTGGGCGAGATTAATGTGTCTCGAGTTCTTTATCATTCCCCAAATCACATTGATAAGATTTGTCCCCTTATATCGAGAAACAATATCATGAAATGTTGGTCTTTTGAATGTTACATGTTGTGTTACCTCCCAATATGTTAGAGTTTCCCTTGGGTTTCTAATTGCCTCCAGACTTGTTTTTATTCGAACCTTGATGCTTGTTTGACTTTCCTTTGCCCTTGAACCTGTCTTTGATACCATAATTGGACATTTTAACCAAATTATCTTTAGAAATTGGAAGAGATCAATAACTAGACTTCTGCTTTAGGCGATTCACCTCTTCAGTTCTCATATGGCCAATTAACATATGAAGTGTCATGTTACTCTTCTTATGTTCAAATTGTTTTTGCAATCTCTCCATGAAATGTGTAAACTTTTTGAGTAGAATATTTTCCATGAATAACTTGCAAATATTCATACCTTTAGTTAATACCTCGGCGCACAAGTTTTAAAAAACATGGACTTGCTCTGCTCGATCGGTTCTTGGTCGGTCATATTGAACTTGATCTAGTTACCAACAAAGTACTTATTCTTACCAGCTTCATCAACCTCGTATTTCTTATCTAAATTCTCCTAGATTGTCTTAGTAGACTTCTCACTAACAAACAAAATAGTATTTGTCATGTGAAACAAAATATGTCCTCCAACTGGTTTTTTATCTTTCTCATATTCTGAAATTAATTTGTTATAAGTCTTATTTGAAACAACATTATCACTGGTGGAAAAAATAGGTAGTTCAGGAAAAGCATGAATCATCTTAATTCGTAGCAAGAAGTGTAGAAGAAGATATCGTTACATAGAATAATCTAAATTATTCTTAATTTGAAGGGAAAAAAGTAATAACTAACAAAACAAAAATATAAGCGTAGAACAATGTGACAAAAAACGATAAAACACTTAACTGGTCGTAGTGGTGTGGTAGTCCACTACCTTAAAAATTATTTCAGCACTACCGGGTGCTAAGCAAATGCTACTTATGGTTTTCAAGGTATAATCACTGCGCCTTAAGTTTGTATGCACTCTCAAACAAATGAATGAAATTTTCTATTAACTCTTGCTCAAAAATATATGAAAGAATGATAAAAGAAATTGCTCAAGATTTCATAAAGTGTGTTGATGTACACATGAGTTGTAAAACACCCTAGAAGGATCTCAAAACATACACAATGAATGCAACCAATGGCCAGGGAATAGATAAGACATTAAAGCAAAAAAAGTTTTGGAATCCATTTGAATTTAGTATTGAACCTGGAGTGGTTTTTGTAGCAAATTGATAAAAACGTTTTCTAAATATTTGTAACAATAGTTTTCAAATAAGGGTGTGAAGCTTTTACAATAGTAAAAAACGTAGGAGTTGGGGGGAATTTGGAAAAGTTATCATTAGTTTAACAAAATGTTTTGATTTTTGATATACTACATTATAAAACTACTTCTTGTCTCTAAAAGAAAGTCTCTTTTGTTTCTTAATTTTCCCAACAACATTCCAGAGCCAAAGTTGGGTCAAGCACGCGAGTGGGGGTGGCGTGCGTGTGGGGATATACCCAAAACTTCTTACTAGCACGGGGTATAGTTTTTTAAAGGTAATAAAATTTTTTTAATTATAAATAAATGTATAATTATACTCTTATATTGATTGGAGTAGTAATGCAAACCGTCTACCTCATAAAAACTAAGCTGCGCCAAACCATGAAACTTTAATTATACGTCAATCCCCCACACTGAGCTTATGTAAAACAAGAAGATATAATGCGGTTTCGAACAAGTGAACCTTAAATTGTACTCAAGCACCAAAACTAGATAAGCAAAGAGATGAATTGATACACAGTGAAATGAGTCAACAACCAAATCTGGTCACTAAAGATTTTCTTCAACTAAAATCCTCATAACACATACTCAACCCGGTTGGTTTGAGAAAACTATGCAATATTGTCACATACGCTTTACGGTTCATGCATATACCTTAGTTGTAATGAGTATTCCAAGAAGACAACACATGTCTCTATAGAAGGCGACCCACCTTCTCACTCACGTAGGTAATTTAAGAACGTCTAACTATTGTTAGACTTTTCCTCTTGGAATTTGAAATTCTTAAGAGGCTTAAAGCTCAACCTCATTACAAGTCAACAAGTTCATCGAGTTCAATTTAACTATATCGGGGATATGAGGAAATAAAATAATCACTTGGTGAATGACTTATTTCAAAGTAGGATTTTGTTGTATTTATTATATTTGTTGTGTTGTTGTACTTTCCACTTCTATTTTTAAATGTTAGTTGTCATGTTGATTTTAATTAGGGAAAAAACAGGGTGATGGGGGTTAGTTGAGGTTACCCCAGAAAAATAAAAATTACCTTAAAGCATAACCTAGTATATAATTTAACTTTTTAATTGACTAAATTACCTCTACTAATATTTAAATTAAATTAAACCTTATAAAACTAATTAAAACAATCCAATCCACAAAAACCAACCCACTTGTCATTGAAAAACTCCGTGAAAAATCTCCCCGATGAAAAATCTCTCCTCTCGCCATTGATATTCTTCACTTACCATTGATATTCTCGCTACTTATGTTCATTGAAAAAGCACCGAGCTTAGATCGAATACATCCTTACACTTCTTGATATTGATTGCTTCCCTTATCTCAATTGATTAATTACCTTACTTTCCAGATAATTTTCTTTTTTATCACCAATTATTTTATGATTTTTTAAACTAACATTTCATTGTTAATTTTGATTATAATTGTTTCGATTTATAGTATTAATCCTCTTCTGACTGAACTTCAACTCTTGCGATCGATTGAATTATCAAATTCAAACAATTTTCTAAGTAATCTTCTTTTCACCTCGTCGCTTGTTTTTTTTATATAGTAACATGAAATTACTAGATTATATTTTGTGTTGCTTAATAGTTTTTTTTTGCATTTTTTGCTATGAATTATATAGTTAATTTTGATCAATATTATATTTTTTCGTTCTCATGTTAATTTATTTCAATTTATTTTATAGTTGTTGATTTTACACGATTAATGGGATTGATCACACATAACTTGTTGTGGTCTAGTTTGTAGTTCAGGTCTTTGCACTATAAAAAATAATCAAGGAAATAGATGAATTATGACACTTTTGGGCACTAAAATGCTACAAGAATCTGTTTGTTAATTCTTGTTGCTTCTATTTTGAATGTAAGGCTTAAACCTTGGAATTAGTGAAAGTTGGATATATTTTATTATTATTATTATCATCAATTAACAAATATTCTTATAGATAATTATGGAAATTATATCAATTGTGAAGGGAAAAGGGTCTCACAGACTACCACATGATGATGTTTTTGTTGTTTGCTTGCTAATTTAAATTTATATCATCTTCATCTTCTTCCTTAAGGATGAGACACTTTAGTTGAACTCTCTTACCCTTGTAATACTCAAAGTATTTGTAAAATTAAGTCAACTAAACTTCGCAATGCTATTTTCTTGGGTTGTTATCTCCATTAAAGGTCCTATATTCTTTACCTGAAAGCATTGCATGTCTTATTCTATAATGGTAAGTAAGACAGTTTCTACAGGTAAGCAACTCATGAAAGAGATTTCCGAAATTGATATACTTAGATACGAAAATAACTATCCAATGTTGCAAACGCTTGAAATTTAGGGTTTGTTTGGATATAAAGGGGATTATTTAGTAAAGGATATGTAAGGGGGGGGGGGTAATTTAATCTTGTTTGGATTGAGTAGAAAAAGAAAGGAAAGTATTAGTAAAGGACTATTTGAATTTTGTCTTTGTATTCCATAAGTAATGGAAAGGAAAGGATTATTTTATAACTAAATTACTTTTGTATCTCTAATAAAATATATTTTAATTAGAATATAAGGGTAATTAATATATTTTAGCATGAAAATTAATCACTTCCTTCTAATGATTCCAAATTAGAAGAATATGATATAAAGGATTAAAGGTATTATTTTAATCTTTTAGTAACTTATCCTTTATAATACAAAGGGAAAATGTTTATTATCCTTTATAATCCATTCCTTTCCCGTCTAATCCCTCAATCCAAACAAAGGCTTAGATTTTAACGAATTTAGCAGTTGAAGAAGATGGTACATAGAGGATTGGATGAAAATGAGGGATATCCAAGGGGTTGTTTAACATTTTCTTTATATAATAATGCAATGGAATTTGTCCGATCAATATTTATTTGATGGGATTGGTCCCATTATTGTACAACTTGATGCGATGAATCACATTGACACGGTAATGAAGTGAATCCAAATTATTGATGAGAATTTATTTTTTTATATTCAAAATTTAAATTCTTGCAGTGATACTGATAAATATATAATTTCATACTATTTAAGGAATGAAAAATATGGACCTTGCTAGAACTAGAACAAATGTAATTGATGATATTTGAGTCGATTGCCAGTAGAATGTGCTCCAAGATTCAAATGATTGTGCAAGTCATGGCCAATGATTACTCATCAGAAGTATATCATTGAGAAGCATAGAGTTGGAGCCAAATGGTTTACCTATATAATGAACCTGGTGCATATGCATATGATAAAATATATATATTTACGAAGATTCCTGCAATGGGTTAGTGCTCAAGACAAATTTTAAAACTTGTCTGCATCGCATAAAAAACCTAACCACTAAACAAGTGTTTCAAATGACATCATCAATTTTGCCGAAAAGCTATAAAAGCATTATTGGTTTCAATCCATCAACTAGTATGTATAAGCTGGTTAACTTTTACATAAATGATGACACGTGTAATTTAGGTGTTCGTATGTTAACTAATGGAAGTGATGATGATGATGATGCTTAATGATACCTTGATATTAATCTATTGTTTGGTGGATCGAGAAGACCATGTCGTGTATACCACAAGGATATTAGTTACACTGCAACTTATATCTATCTAGAATTTGAGAAACATATATACTTATATTATCCATGGATAACAAGATTTCCATGAACATTAAGGCCCCTCATACTTTTCAAAAACTGTCCTTCATTGATTTACTAATACTGGAAAGAATAATGGTGAAAGTTATTTCATACCTTATATGTAAGGATGTTACTACTTACTATTAAGGGTGTATGATATATAAGGTATTGGAGATTTTTGTCTTATAGGGAATGGTGAGAGTCTTAAGTCTTCAAAGAAACCTTTAGGTTGACCAAATACTAAAATATCCGTATATAGTACATAAATCACTAAAAGACAAAAAAAACTATTGAGTGTTGTCACTGTTCAACTCTGGCCACCACCCACCAGGGGTGGATCCTGAATTTTGAATCAGGGAGGGCTATTATTTAGTTTTAGTAAAATTAATGTATAAATTTTGAGTTGGGGAGGGCTAATTTTTCAATTTAGGGGACTATATTTTTTTTATTCATGTTTTTACCTATTTTTTCAAAAAAAATCAGGCTAGATTGTACTACTATCTCATCGACTGGGGTGGGCTACAACTAGGGGTGGAAATCGGAAGGAACGGATCGGAAAAAAGGTCTTTCGAAAAAAAATTAATTTTTTTCGGAATAGATTTTTTCTGTTCCAATTCCGTTCCTATTTTTTAGAACTGGAAAAAAGAACTCCGAATTCAGAATTTCGGAATTTACCGGAAATTCAGAAATTTCGGAAATTTAAGCTCGGAATTTCGAAACTTTGGTTTGAAAATTACGGAATTAAGGAAAGTGATTTCTTTTTGTTTTTTTTGGGTAAAAATAGGTTTTTCATGTTGCATTGTTTTTTTTGGAACATTAAAAAAATATATGTGTAACTGGCTTTTCAACGTTTACCTTTTCTTTTCTTTTTTTGTATTTTTTAACGTTTGTTTCCGGTTGTATACTTTGTTTCTTTATTATAAAATTTATCATTTATTTAATGTATGAAATGTAAAATCATCGAATCTTATTGGAGTCAAAATGACTCTGAGTCCAAAGTGGCTCTCTCATGTATTAAAAAAATGTAAAATCAGAAATAAAATTGGATTTATAATTTGAAAGTAAAAATTTGAAATAAAAATTATAATTATAATTTGGAAATACAATCGGATCGGAAAATCCAGAATTTTTTTTCGAAAAAATCGGAAATCGGAATTTCGGAACCTTAAAAATCTGATTCGAAATCGAAATTTTCGGACGAAAAAATCGAAAATCGGAAATTTCGGATCCGATTTCCACCTATAGATGAAGCCCACCCCAGCCTAACTTAGATCCGTCCCTGCCACCCACCGACCACCGCCGCCACCAATGGTGTACTCAGTGAATAAAAAACACAAAGTATCGGAAAAAACACATAGTACAGAAAAAATACAAAGTATCAAAATTAAAACGCTGAGTATCGGAATTAAAACAATGAGTACTTAGTAAAAAACACCGAGTAATATTAAAAAACATGGAGTACTCAATAAAAAATACTGAGTAATATTAAAGAACACAAATTATTAGCTAAAAAATTATATTTTATTTAAATTTCAAACAACCTACACTATTACAACAAGTTTTGATACAGAAGAAAGCAAAATAAAGTTGAGCACGAGGGAAACTCGAGGCCAACTCTGAGTTTCTGATTTTGACGGCTGAGCACGAGCTCCGCTTCGAGATGGTGAAGAGGTGGCAGATCCGTTCTTTTTCTCCGATGAGCTCCAAGCGGTTTTCTAGGTGGTGAAGGGGTGGCAAATCCATACTGCAACAACTTTTTATATCCATGAAAGCCAACGACCATGGCTCGTGGCATGGAGCTTCAGAGCAGCGCCGAGCACCACCACCACCACAAGACAACCGTTGTTCAGGTCGTGGAGCTCCATAAAGGGCTTCGAACTTTTGCGAATGCAGATCCAAGCTCCATTAATGGATCTCATGGGAGCTCTCATGGAGGTTTTCTTGAGTGAGGAATAAAGAGAAAGTAAGAGAGTGAGAAGAGAGAGGAAAGTGAGGTGGGTTTACGGGCGAGAGTAAGAGAGGAGAGAGAGAGTGTGTAGATATTTAGGGTTTAGAAATAATTTTTTTAGTATATGTAGAAAACAAAAAACAAAAAAGAGTAAACATGTAATTGGAATTTTGGATTATAGTATGAAATCTTATTTGAGATCTTTAGTAAGAAAAGAAGGTAGATGAGGTAGGCTAAGGACATAAGAGGGTGTCTTCAAGACCATTGGATAAAAATCTCTACTATTAAACTAGTATGTGATGTGACTCATCCTATCACACTGTCAACGATATTTACATGACAATTTTGTTTGGGAGAAAGCTAATGTTAATGTTATTGTTATTACTTAATGATAAACTTAATTTGTATTCTAATAACTTGTAATTTAGTATTTTTTTACTTATTCTGATGGATATTAATTGGAATGTATGAGCCTTTATATCAAAATATCATTTTAATTATTTTGTAAAACTAAGTTTTGATACGGAAGAAAGCAAAATAAAGTTGCGTGAGGTGTTTGCAATAATTTGTTTTTGTTTCGATTGGTGTGGAGTTTCTTGCAAGAACTCATTTTGTTTCAAGTGATTTGGAGTTATTTGGAGCACAAGAGACCCTACTTAGATAGAGCTCTCATCTACACTACATGCTCTACAAGCAATCATAAGGCCAAAGTGAACAATGCAATGGCTCCCACTTGAATCTCCTTGGAAAATTTCCCCGAAAGAAGCATCACAAGTCACTACCTCTTGTATTAATAATCTTTACACTTGTTTAACAATATACCAAGTACTAACTGAAAGATGTAGCCCAACAAAAATAAGTTATTTTTCACCTTCAATAACAATTTATATTTCACAATGCTGTAACTTTAAGGTTGTTCATATCCTCAAAGATTTTACATAACTGTACATAATACAAATAGGATGTTTTCTAACGCCCATCATGTACAACTTCCTATAATTACAAATTCTCTTGTCAATTACAAAACAGTGAAACAAAATCTTAGCAAACAACCTGTTTACATACTTTAGTTGTTTAAGATGTTGATTCAACCCATCTATTGTCTTATATATTCTATTTGATTTAGGGTGAGATGTATCCTTTATTGGAAATATCATAATAGATGAGTTCATGCGAGCCTCTAGTGCAAATATGGAAGTATTTTGGTTCATGTTATGTGTAGATACAATACAAGTAGTAATGCCTATGATCCCTAAAGTTAGGTGATCTAAAACATATCCAACCATCATCACATTCTTTCAAGACATCAACTTGGAATATACCAAACATTAAAAGTTAAAACTTACCAAAAAGAAGATCATATGATTCTTGAGAATTAAATGTTGTTGACCTTAAATATCCTGGAAACTCTCTTTGAGCAAAGAGTTGTTGTTGTTGATGGTGCTTCCTACATATCATCATAACCCAAGTAGTGTATAACCCACCTTACTCATATTATAATCTAGATACAGAAACGTACTTTTTGACAACTTCTCCCTTTTTTTTGTATGGTTTAACGAGCACCCGAGTATGACACAAAATGTGAGCTCCCTTTGGCTAAAATAAGAACCGTCTTAGGATACACAGACGTTAGAAATCCAAACATCCTCTCTGCTAATACGGAATCTAACATCTTGAACCAGTCTATACATGCTTTAAAACAAACCAAGTTTTAGTAAAATGCATATACATACACCTAAATAAACATCTCATCAATCAATATCATAAAAATATTACCCAAAAGTAATTATTAAGTTGTTCAAGTAACAAAACATACCATAATTATAATATATCATGACTTTTTTTTATTTGGAAAAGTTTTCATATGCTCAATTCTCGTGTTAGTGATTCAAGAACAACATGGTGATGGGATTCGTAGCATCGATATTTATTTTGATGTGATTGATCCCATCTAATAAATGGTGATGGGATTTGTCCCATCAATATTAATTTGATGTGATTGATCCATCTAACAAATTTTCTCATCAAACCCTGTATCCCCTCTAAGTGTTTCATAAATAACTAATACTCTACTTTGAACTACACATTTAACACATAAAATCGTTCATAATTCACAATACTATGAATGTTCAATAGGAGTCAACAATGAAAACTCTCGTGTTCAAATTTACCTTAAAAATGGAGGCTTTTCCTCTATAAAACCCTGGCTTCTTGTCCTCTAGTTACTTCAGTGACTTGTAACTTGAGAAATCAACAAATTTAATCTTTTTACATTCGAATTCACTTGATGGAGCATTATAATATTCATCGGATATTTGCTTATTCCTTCTAGTCGAACGTGATACTCCGTGCGTGAATTTCGCTCGTTTTACAACGCTTAACTTTTGGCATTTAGATTGCAATTGTTCGTTTCACAAACATTTTTCTCACATCCCAAATCAATAACCAAATAACCCTAATTTCAGCGATTAATTTTTGAAATTTCAAAATCTTCAATGTTCATGTCAAATCAACGAATTTTCTTTTAATTCGTTTGCGGAAGCAAAAAATACTCTTAAATCTATCAGGCTATGTTAAAATCGAGGCGTCAATGGTGTTCTGATGTTGTACAGATTTGTACGTAGTGCTGGATGGAGTTGTTGAGATCGATGGTGGCTTGAAGTACAGTGTTGGGTGGATCATAGTAGTTTGTAACAACAATTGAGATTTTTGTATAATAATTAGTATTTTTGTTGTGTTTTCAATGTAGTGGAAGGGAAGGTAAAGAAGTAATTTCACACTAACATATTAATGATGCACTAGTTAAGTGTTTATTATCTTATATTTTGGGTTATTGACCCTAAAGTAAAATCTCAAAAATAAAATAAATTTAAATAATATAAACAAAGACAGAAAATCACGAACCAATTAACCTAAAATAGAAAGGGTTCTTTAGAGCTTTTGATAAAGCACAGGGCTACTCAGCAATTTACCCTAATATACAAATAGAGAACTGTGAAAAAGCCAGTCCCCCAAATTAACGGAAGAAACTGTTTAATATCAAATCCCCGCCTAAAATTTCAGACCCACCACGAAGCCTCCGCCTTACACCAGAGCAAACACCTTCTTCTCCACCATCTCCTAAGCAGAGCAATGGTAAGATTCACTGAATGATTTATATTTTCGTTCATTCGGTTACTAAGCTCCTGATATGATATATTTATATTTTTTCTGGGTGTATCGTTTTCCAGTTCGCAATTGCAGCTATAAATGATACAGACTCAAGAACCCAATGTGAACAACAATCGTTAGCCCCTTCTAAAGAAGCCCAGGCAAGTATATGTATCTATGTGTATATATGTGTGTTTTGAATCAGTTAACTTGCGCTATTTTCTTTGAGCTTATTGTAAATTTTGCTTATTTTACTTACTGGGTGTTAGTTTATTCTGATTTTGATTAACTAAGAATAGGTTTATTTCAATCATGTTAAAAATCTAGTTGATATTTTGTTAAAGCTGCTGAATGTGATGTGTGTTACTGGTTGATTTAAGGAGGCTAGGGCTATGACATTGGATCTGAAGCAAAACCCTAGTACTAATAATGACCATGTAATTCAAATTTTTAGTTAAATTAGGTCTTCATAATAAATGCATTAATACGTAATTGATCAATCACCACTTAAAAATGGCTCTACTGCTTAAGAACAATGAGATGAAACAAAAAACATGATTTGTGCTTCTTCTCTAATCAGTTAAAGTTTTGAAATCAGTATATCTGATCCTAACTTGTAGTCTTATTAATCATTTCCACTCTCATTTTCTATGCATTACTTGTGTGATGTTAATAAATTCATAGAAATTGTTATTGATGATTCCAGGAATTTCATCTTTCACAAACTTATCATGAGGGACTTCTAAAGTTAGAAGCTAAAGATTTTGCAAAGGCTCAAGAACTTTTAGAGGCGGTGTTAAAAGATCCTCTAGTATCCAATGCCCAGGTATATAAATAATATATACAGTAAAAACCTTCATACCTTAATAAAATTGTTGTAAAAAATTTGTATAAACCTTTGCTTAGCAGGTGGATAATAATGCTAGTGACAGTCATCTTGTACAACTCAGGTATAAATTAAGCCACATTTTCTCGAAATTTGATTAATAAATAAATATGATTTTAACCTTTAAGCTTCTGCTATAGATTTTTGGCATTGAAGAACCTTGCGAGTGTATTTCTTGGACAAGGGTGTACCCACCATGAGAGTGCTCTGAGCTGTTATCTTCAAGCTGTAGAAATTGATACAAAAGATTCAGTTATATGGAATCAGTTGGGTACATTATCATGCTCAATGGGTTTACTTAGTATCTCTCGATGGGCTTTTGAGCAAGGGCTAATTTGCAGCCCAAATAACTGTGAGGATTTCTTTTGTAATTTTTTGTATTTAGCTTTTTATTAGTCTTTATCTTTATCTTTTTTATATGTGATTAATAATTAGGGAGTTGCATGGAGAAACTTTTGGAAGTATTAATAGCTATAGGTGATGAAGTTACGTGTCTTTCAGTTTCTGAAATGATTTTAAGGCATTGGCCTACTCATTCACGTGCTTTACAAGTTAAGAATACTATTGAAGAATCTGATCCAATCCCATTTGCTCCAAAAGGTATAGATAAACTTGAACCGAAACATATCCGATTAACATTTCCAGAGAAGCGAAAAGCTGAAAATGATTTAGAAAATGGAGAATCGTCGAAAAAATTGAAACGGGTTATCGAAATTGATCTTCTAGAAGCTTCCTGGATTGTTCTCGCGAGTAAAGTGATGGAGATTTTGTGTTCTGATATGGGGAGTGATGAATATAGATCTGTGAATGATGTAATAAGTATTAAGTTAGCTCAAATGTCTGAAAATATTCCTGGGTCTGCGGAAAAAAAGAAATCTTTAGTAATTAACAGCTGTGAAAAGATGTCTGATGGAGAAAAAGAAGCAGCTATGATGTCTCAAGAAAGGAGAAGTAGCCGTCTTAGAAATCGTAAACCAGACAAAGAAGAATGTAATTTTTCTACTACTAAAGAGCCAGCTAAGGTTGTAATGCAATATCTAGGACCATTTCTTGTTCATAACGTGGGACCCGATGAATCTATAATTGAAATTTCTTCTTTTCAGAATCAACCCGAGAGTGAATATTGTAATGTTACGAAATTTGTTGAAACTAGTTGCCGAAATTACGGTGCTTACCATATGGGACACTTGATTTTAGAAGAGATTGCAAGTAAGGGTATACTATATCAGGAGGGTATAGATAAACTTTTGGAATTGGAAAAGTTGACTAGGCAATGGGGTCAAGATAGAACTTCGGAATGTAATCTTTTTCTTGCTGAGATATATTATGACTTTTCGTTACTTTCTTTAAGCTCAGATTTCACATCCGAGGCATCTTATCATCTTTGTAAAATAATCGAATCTGTAGCTTTGAAATCTCCGTATAATAGTATGGGCTTAAATGGTCAACAGGATTGTAAAAACGATCCGTTTTGGGTAAGATTCTTTTGGTTAAGCGGGAAATTGTCGTTATTAGATGGTGATAGAACAAAAGCGAAAGAAGAATTTAACGTTTCGTTATCTCTATTAACAAAAGGGGAAAATATGGAAAATTCGATAAGTTCTGTTTGTTTGCCACATTGTAAAGCTATAACAAACCTATCTGTTGATAGAGTTCTCCATGAAATTAATCTACTAGAGGTTGATTTAATGTTGAAAAGAACAGTACCTGATTTGATTGAGAAGAAAATGTATTTAGAATGTGTAAATATGCTTTCTCCTCATCTATTCTCTGCGAAAGATGTATATGTGAATGGATTCTGTGATCTAGATAAAGAATCTGTTGAAATATCAGCTTTAGATGTTTTAATTAAAGCATGTGAGCAAATGGAACCTATGAATTTCGAGGTATACTTAAATTGCCATAGAAGGAAACTACAAATACTCATGGTTACAGCTAAAATGGAATCAGGTTCAAAAGTGTGTAATGGTTCTGATATAGAAGTTGAAGAAACTCAAAGTAATCAATACTATCAATTAGTAGCTGTTGAAGTGAAGGCAATTTCTCAATGTGCCTCGAGAATAAAGGGGATTATTAACTCGTGTGAAGATTCAGTAAGTTTTTTAGACTAATGAGTTGAGGTATTATTATTTTTTTAAAAGTGCTTGAACAATATATGTTTTGCTTGCAGAATGGTTTTGCTGTACCAATGACAATAATTGGTGATATTCAGTCTTTATTGTTGGGTCTTATTTGCAATATTTCTGGTACAAATGTTTTCAAGAAATCATGCAACCTTGTAATGTCAGATCAAATTGACCAAACCCAAAAATCCAACTTCATAGATGTAATTATTGCGTTTTGTAAACTTCAAAGCTTGAACCCTAATGTTCCAGTCAAAATTCAAGTAAGATATTTCTTCTACTTTTAAATAATATTTGTTATTAAGTTATTTAAAAGGTTTATTTGTATCAGATGGAACTAGTTGTGTCAACACATAACATGCTAGCTGAGTTTGGGCTTTGCTGTGCAAGTGGAGATGGTGATGAAGAAGAAGGAACATTTCTAAAACTTGCAATAAAGCATCTTTTAGCTCTTCATATGAAACTTAAAACTGTTTCTCACTCTTCAAATAAGTTACTTGAAATGAATGAAATGGATTTAGATCAGAATAATGGAGATATAGTGAATGATTCAGAGGAAGAGAAAAGAATAACTGATGAGTCTTATAAAGAAAAAGAAAATATGCAATTAGCAGAATGTGAGATAAATTTAACTGAAGAAGAGAGGGATGAACTTGAGTTAGGGATTGATAATGCTTTGGATCAGTGTTTTCACTGTTTATATGGTTTAAATCTAAGATCTGATTCATCTTATGAAGATGATTTAGCTGTTCATAAAAATACTAGCCGTGGAGATTATCAAACAAAAGAACAATGTGCTGATGTTTTACAATATATACTTCCTTATGCAAAAGCTTCATCTGTAAGTCAATTCACTTATTGTAACACCTAAACTGAAAAGTATTAATATTTAAACATTGCTTGATTGTTTCAGAAAACTGGACTGGTTAAACTTAGGAGGGTATTAAGAGCTATACGTAAACATTTTCCTCAACCACCTGATGAAGTATTAGCTGGAAATGCAATAGAAAAGTTCTTAGATGATCCTGATTTGTGTGAAGATAAACTTTCAGAAGAGGCTGGATCTGATAGTTTTCTTGATTCTATAATGAAGATGATTTTTACGGATCAACAACAAAAATCTTTATCAGCCGTGAGGTATTTATTATCTGTCAGTTAATTAAATTATTCAGTACAAAAGTAGATTCATATATGGAGCTTGAATTAATTGAGAACTATTTTAATTGCAGCTCGGATCCATACCTTGAAGTTTATTGTAACTTGTATTATCTTCTTGCTCAATCTGAGGAAACTAGTGCTACTGATAAATGGGCTGGTTATGTACTAACGGAAGAAGGGGAGGACTTCATTGCGCAAAATACAAATCTTTCCAAATATGATTTACTTTACAACCCTCAACGTTTAGAGAGTTGGCAAAGGCTTGCCAATATATTTGATGAGGTAAAATTTGGTGTTTTTTTATTTTGTTTGAAAATTCTGGATGATATATAAGTCTTCTTATGTGGGGTCCGGTATATAAATCTATCTAATGCTCTGTTCTTTTTAGGAGGTGGATTTGTTGTTAAATGATGGGAGTAAGCAAATAAATGTTTTAGCATGGAGGAAAAATTCAAGTCTTCCTCAGAGAGTTGAGGCAAGTAGAAGAAGAAGCAGAAGATGTTTATTGATGACTTTAGCTTTAGCAAAGACACCTGTCCAACAGGTTTATTTCACATACCAACTCTATCTTTTAGGTTTTGCTTGTGTATGGTTTTATCATTGTCCATGCGTGTGTGTTTTTCAGGGTGAAATACATGAGTTATTGGCTTTAGTGTACTATGATGGACTTCAGAATGTGGTACCTATCTTTGATCAAAGAGCAACTTTACCATCAAAAGATGCTTTATGGATGAAATTCTGTCAAAACTCCTTAAGACATTTTAAGAAGGCCCTTGCACATAAGTAATTTTTTTTACTTTCTTTACTTAATATCGTTATATTATTTCTTCACTATGTAACAATTTGAAACTTGTATGTATAGGGAAGATTGGTCTCATGCATATTATCTGGGTAAACTCTGTGAAAAGCTTGGATATTCATATGATATGTCATTCTCATATTATGCAAAGGCTATTTCTATGAACCCATCAGCTGTAGATCCTTTCTATAGAATGCATGCTTCACGGTTAAAGTTACTTAGCACATGTGGGAAACAAAACAAGGAAGCTATAAAGGTTAGTTTTGTCTTTTCTGTTCATTAATAATGTCTTAAGACTTATATGTATGTGAAATTAAACCGCTTAACTTGTGGATGTGTTATAGATTATTGCTGAATATTGTTATTCTCAATCAACAAAAGACACTGCATTGAAGATTACAGAATCCAGACCAGACATGAATGAATCTGGAGAGAACATAAATGTGGGTTTGTGTAAATTAGAAGAAGTGTGGGATATGCTTTATAGTGATTGTATTTCTGCTCTTGAAACTTGTGTTGAAGGAGATCTCAAGCATTTTCATAAAGCTAGATATATGCTTGCTCAAGGGTTGTACAAAAGAGGCAATATTGGTGATCTAGATAAGGCTAAAGAAGAACTTTCCTTCTGTTTCAAATCTTCTCGCTCTTCATTTACAATAAACATGTGGGAGATTGATAGTACCGTCAAGAAAGGAAGGTAAAAAGTCTCGATTTTACTTTCCATTGCACAGTAAACATGTTTGTTAATTTCCTCTTTTATTGTATAATGCAGACGCAAAGCTCCGGGTCTTTGTGGGACCAGGAAGGTTCTAGAAGTTCACTTACCAGAAAGTTCTCGAAAATTTATAACTTGCATAAGGAAGTATATCTTATTCTACTTAAAATTGTTAGAGGAAACAGGAGATATTACTACCCTTGAGCGTGCATATACAACTCTTCGCACAGATAAGAGGGTATGAACATAAACATATCATCAATTCTTTCACTTTCCGTTTATTTTAGTAACAGTTCTGTATTTAACTTTGCTTTGAACAATACAATACAGTTCTCCTTATGCCTTGAAGATCTTGTTCCTCTTGCATTTGGAAGATATATCAAGGCCTTAATATCATCCATACTTCAAAAAGATTGCACCACTTTAGAGCAACTTTTGGAGAAATTATTCGCATTGTTCTTGGAACAGGTTAACTTATGGTCAGACGTATGCAGTTTACCCGAAACTAAATGCCCTGAATTGACGGAAATAACCTTATACGGGTATGTTACGTTCAATTACCTTCACTAAAAACCTAAAAAAGAAAAGGACATTATTGTAATTTTGTACACTAATCTCTCTCTTGCAGTTACCTTTGTCAACACGTCCAATTACTAGAGAAAAGTCTCAAAGTGGAAGCACTCGAAGCAATAAACGAGAAGATAAGGAAGAGATTAAAGAACCCAAAGCTATCAAGTAGTAATTGCGCAAAAGTGTATAAACACGTATCTCTTGCTTGGTGTAGATCTCTAGTAATAAGCATGGCTTTAATCACACCATTACATTCAAAAGTCTCAAGTGAGCTTCAAGTCAAAGACTCATTCGATAGTGAATCAGATAGTACTCAACTTTTATGTGTCGATTTACAATCAGACGAGCTATGGAATTCTTCATTCGAGGATCAATCACATTTAAAAAATCTCGAAATTAAATGGAATCCCACTTTAAACAAGATTAAAAACGTGATAATCAAGAAAGTTTCGGATGAAGATTTGGAGAATGCTAATATGTTGGTTAGATCTACTTATAACTTTTACAAGGATACTTCATGTGCGTTACTTCCATCAGGTATAAACCTGTACATGGTACCGTCTCAATTAGCCACAGAGACGTATATTCAACCTGGTATAGAAGGAGTTGATATACTTGATATGAATACTTCACGCAAACTTGTGTTATGGGCATACACATTATTACATGGACATTGCGCAAATATCTCGGTTGCTATAAAATATTGTGAAGAAATTACCAAGGTACGTACGTATATATGTTTTATGATAATTAGTTTAATATTAGTTTTATTTTTTATGTATAAAAATTGGTTTATGATAATCCTAAAGGACGAGTCAGAATAGCGGAAAACAATGTTGCAGAACAAGATAGCTATCAACTCTCATGTAAAAACTTAAGCTGTAAAAGACCAGTCTCATTTTGGTTATTTTTTCTTCGACACAGCCCCTTTCATTTATGTACGTGCACAGGTCAGATTCACTTTTAAGAATTGCACGTGAACAAATTTAATCTTCTAAATCAAGGTTTTGATGGCGAAACTCGGAAAGTTTTTGGCACAAAGTACGAGATTTAGTAATAATGGTTGCAAAATTATCTTAATAAGCCTTGTGTGTGAGTATTAAATAACTGTGGTAGAAAGCAAAGCAAAGGCATGTCAAGATCAGTGTTGATGAGGGTGAGAGGTGCAAAATAGCGATACAACCTCAAATAGTTTGAGGCACAAAGCCTCGATTAAGCGCTAGATTAAGTACCGAGACATTTTTTTTATAAATACTAAATATATAAATGTATATTTATATTAGAACTAACTATATTAGTTAATCTAAGTACTAAAACTTGCAAATATAATCAAAAGGAAACATATTAAAAAATTAATTGTTAGATTCGTTAATATCCTCAGAAATAAACTTCCTAATCCTTAAACATATTGCTATTATTAGTTGGTATTTGGTAGACCCACATAGAAAAGTTTCACCTATAATTGTAAATCATGATATATGTAATATCTGACAATATATGATCAAATCATATCATAGCAGTGTTATTATGTTTTTAATAGGTAGTTTGCTATAGTTAGTTGAAAGACAATATTCGATCAAATCATGCGTTATGTAATTTAACATATGATATAATAGTAGTGTTATCAAAATCAAGAAACAAATTCGCCTATAACATATAAAGTATTAACTATTAAGAATGTTTTGTGACGCTTACAATGTTTTGCCTATTGCCCTATAGGGTCTACGTGTACCTTGATTGAAAACTCTGATCACTCACACTTTGATCTTAGTGTGTTGATCTTGAATTCTCTTACTCACTAATATGCATGTTTAGTTTAATATAGGGTTAGGGTTTATAAAAAGCCTCTTAAGTTTGGCTTAATTATAATTTTTTAAACGTTATTTGATTCGCTCAAAGCGCATTAATTGTTCCCTTAACTGTTCAGCCAAAAGCGCAATAAGGCGTGTAGGATTAATGGTGATCTAGATTAATAACGCCTACAACTGCCTAGATTCACTGCGATTTACTGATTAAGCGTGCGATTTTTGTGATTTTAATAACACCGGGAATAACTAAAATCTTACCAATTTTTTATTTTCTTTTACTGTAGTCAAAGATAAAGAAGGGAGCTGGAAGCTCATCTACTCCCATATCGGCTCCACATACAGGTTTAGTTACCTTTTTATTTTATTTTTTTAAAAATTGTGAATCATGTGTGCGCAGGCACTAATTCTGTTACTCAAACTGTAGGTGGGGGAAAAGATGGTTCGAGTAAGAGTTGTGGATTTGAGGGTCCCACAAAATCCGCTGTTTCATTGGCTGAAGCTAGTAGTAGTATACCTGAATCTGGAAATATGCAAAATTTGGGTTCTGATGTGTCACCTAAAGGTGACAAGAGCACACACAAAATATCTGAAAAACAGGAGACATGTGAAAGTGAGAGTAGAACACAAACAAGTGTAACATCTTTGGAGGATAAACATAAAAGCTTACTGGATAATAATAATAATCTCCATTTACTTCGTTGCAATAATACTGGTGAAGAAAGGAGCGATGTAAAATCAATGATTGATATAGATCTTAACAATTGATGATTATGGATTGGTATAGTGTTCCCTTTTTGGTCCATCCGAGAAGTCGTGTGTATGTTAATGAGCGTCCATGTAAATTGTAACATTTTTTTAGTTCCTAGTATAAATTAGGTTACGTATATTTTACATTTACAGTGTCAGGATTCATTTTTTTGTGAGAAATGAAATGGAATTTTTCATTGGGGAGAAAAATCATCTCCCTTTTTTTTTTCTAAACTTATTTTGATTAATCTCCAAATTCTCCAAACTCAGAGATTCTTTCTTTGTTTCATTACTATATTCTATTCAATTATTTTGAGGGTTTTTTGTTACCCAAAGGTCTATGAATTTTTTTTACCATAAAGGGTTAGTGGTGTATGTTCTTATTAAATGTTAATTTCTTGCAAAAGACTCAATACCCCCTTATAAATATAAAAAAACAAAATACATTCAGAATTTCATCAAAGGACTATAACACTCTCTTCCCCGGTTGCAAAAGTTACACCTTCTCTTTCCCTTGTTGCCTAAAAAGAATAAGGGAGTTCACAAAGAGAAAACAACCAGATTGTATCCTACGTAGATGATGATTAATGAAATTGATTTCAATTGATAGAAATTGATTAATGAAATTGATTTCAATTGATAGAAATTGATGAGACACTACGTACGAAGGGGAAATGAGGGTGATATATATATACGGGGAACGTGAAACTCTTGCTATTTTAACAACAAGAATACATTAAACTCTTGGTATATTAACAACAAGAATACATTGAGCTAGCTAAATCAAAAGCTACATTATTTTTTTTGAGAAAAGGGGGAAAATAGGTTTTTAGTAAATGCATTATTTAATGAATACAAACTAATTCTATAAAGGCTCTTAATTACATCAACTAAATTAGTTTATAAGAGCCGAACGCACTCATACGCCCAAATTTCATAAGCCCGTCAAACAAAGCAGGCCCAAAACTATTCAAGATCCATTACAAAAATACATTACATGATAGACGTACAATTATAATCATCTACAGATAGCACAGTAAAGAAAATGCAGTCTACAATGGCAAACAAAGCTTTGAATTTGGTAAGAGGAGCGTCATTAACTTCAACAGCTCAAAGATTGAGCTTATTTTCCTTTAATTTGGGAAAAAGCGCTTACCCAAAAGCACTTATTGTAACAAGTAACCGAAACTATTCAGCAAAATCAAGTCTTGAACCCCCAGACGTTCCTCGTTTAGCTCAAACTGCTCGTATTTCTCTAACCCCACTTGAAGTATGATCTATATAACCATTTCACACTATTATCTGTATATGTATACGTATACAATTATATTAAATGTATGTCTTTTTTAATGATTATCTGCATTTATAATTTGTAGGTTGAAGAATTTGCTCCTAAAATACAGAAAGTGGTAGATTGGTACTTGTCTATATAATATCTCTACTAAATGTATACATGTATATATGTGTGGGTTGGATAAGGGTAAGGACGTAAAATGTGTGTGAGAGTGTAATTTGCATATATGCTGTTTGTTTATATGACTTTGTGAAGAGTCTAAAATGTTTTTATGCTTAGAATTGACATGTGAAGGTGTAAGAGGTTATTTCAGATTTATTCATATCTCTTTGTGTCATATATGCTCAAGCGTCATTTTCTTGATTTTATATTAGAATTTACTGAACTAACATTGAATGAGTTGTCTGAAGATCTGAAATAACTTGTCATATTCAGAAGGAACCGAAAGTGTAATTTATTCTTGTGGAACAGGTTTGGGCAACTTCAAGCAGTTGATCTTCAGAGTATTGAACCGGCCATAAGGGCAGGTAATTAAAATTAAATCAAATCATCTAAAAATATATATATATATATATTTTGTTTTCCATTGTTTTAACGAAGCAAATACACAATTTTCTTCACCCTTTTCCTTGTAGATACTGAAGGGGACAATTTACGAGATGATTCCCCAGAGACATTTAATAATAGGTATTAACTTAAAACCATCTACTCCTAATGTTGTAATGTATCTGAAATAGTGTCTTTGCTTCAATTTAGGGAGGCAATGATAGCTTCTGTTCCAAATTACAAGGACAGTTATATCAAAGTTCCCAAAGTCCTGCACACGGAATAAAATAATACATACTCTTTGGGATATCTTCATTTTCACTATTACTTTTTACTGATGAATTGTATTGCAGCATCATATATTTTTAGTAATTATCTTAATACCTGATATATTGTCGTCTACAATTTGTAAGTTTTGCGCTATGTGAGTTTTGTTTCTATTGGGTTGCAGATTTTAATTTACTCTATTCAGTAGAATTGTTATTCACTCGACAAGGCATCGTGCTAGATGAGTAATCGGTACTCTCGAGTGCCTATAGTTTTTTGTCTTGGTAGTTTTACATTCTATCTCTTAAAAAATATATATATTACTATATCATTTGCTTGAAGAATGAAATTCAATACCATTGGTGATGGGAGCTCCACACAGACCAATAGACTTTTCTAATTTTCATGCTCCAATCCTTGCTTAATAATTTACAAACATTAAGAGACATTTGAATCTGCTATTTTTTGGGTTAGTTTAAAAATATAAATTATTATAGCTTCACCTCTGTATCACTCTTATGTAAAGGTTTAAACAGCCAACAACACATTTTATCTCCTAATTATTTGTTTTCTTTCTTTTCTGCTTAACGCCACATAGAATGAAACAAATAGAAGAGAATATAGCAACGTAATCACCCAAAGAAGAGAAGGGATTGTTTATTTTTACGAGAGACTTTTAACAAACTACTAAATTACCCTCAAAACTAAAAATGAAATAAAAAGTAATTATTGAACATCTCCAATAATGAGCATGCTCAGCAAATCACCTGAGTAATCCACATCGTCATGCCACTGAGCATGGTCAAAGACAGACAAACTTAGTGAGCATGCTCAAAACCCAATCACCACCAACAATGTTACCTTTAAATCAACATCCATGGGGATAAAAACAATCATCATTCTTGTATAGTCAAAGAAAACAAAATTACAGAAATTGCTTTTTATGTGCATATATATATATGTATTCCATTTTTGATATATTTACATATAAACAAGACAACAACAATAATAATCTGCAGCTCCAAAATCCAAAGTTTAACAACCAATATCCCTATCTCTTACCTCTACTAGTAATATATATCTATCTTTACTTGCTTTTCTTCTTCTACTAATTCAATTTTCTACTCCTATTCTAATAAACAGAGAAAAATAAATGATAAACATATGATGAACCCCAAGAAAAATGAAGGGTTGTATTGGAACACGGACAAATCTTGCTCCTTGGGGGTTCTCTCAGGCCGGATGTATGGTAGTTTTTTACTTGATGGGCCATTATAGTGAATGTACCCACAAATAAAAGAAACAGCCTGGTGTGAAAAAACGTACACATTAATTCATGATGTGATTGATCTGTAGAAATGAAAATGAAAGGGAAGAAGAGGAACTTACAACGTTTATAAGGGAGGTGATATTCCATAAAGCATATACACGTGCAAGTCCAGCAGAACGTCTAGATCCATTACTGAATAGCGCATTAATTCCAGCTGGGAATGGAAGTAAGATCCCAAAGGGTACTATCAACAATACAAAGAACAAATCCGCTAAGGATACTGAATATAATTGTAGCAAAGTAAGCAACACTAAGCTAAAGTCTTCCAATAGTAGCACAGAGATGAGTAACCCAACAAGATCCTGCATAATATAACAAACCATATTATTCAGACATCAAAAAACACCGACCACTTTGTGAGAGAGAGAAAGAGACAACTAAAATTACCCGGTGGCCAACAGGCTTAGTGTTACTGATAAAAATTGAGAGTAAGAAAAATATATCTGTTTTCTCCTTAAGCATCGTTAGACTGTTTATATCCAAAACCCCACCGTAATGTTTCCTTCTCATGATGTTTTCGGAGCTTCGGTGGTTTTGATTCCATAGCATCTCTTCTCGTATATGACCAAATGAGTTTTCTCTGAAAATATGAATTAATGAAGCTACTAGCTATGCATCATAAATGATGTATGGAGTTTTTTTACTTGATAGGCCATTGTAGTGAATATAAGCACAAATAAAACAGCCTGGTGTGAAAAAAACATACACAATAATGGTCTAGCACAAGATTCAATAAATCTCTCGAAATGAAAGGAAAGAGGAACTTATAACATTTATGAGCTGGGAAAGGAAGTAAAATTCCAAAGGGCAATATTAACAAAACAAAGAACACATATGATAGGGAGACTAAGGTGTTGTTTGTTTGCACTTAATGAAGTCTTAATCTGATTGGTTATGACATTCAGTTAATTTAGATTGTTTGTTTTTCTAATTTATTAAGTGCTTAATAGCACTTAATATCACTTAAACTGTAAGATCTACAAAGAAGTCTGAATAGAAAAGAAAACCATTTAATGAATCTTTTCTCTTTTTTATCCTTACTTCTTTCATATACACACTTTATCAATTCATTTCATTACTTTATCTCATGTTAATAATCACGTCCTCCACATATGTTCATTGTACATGCTTCTGTCATTAGTACTTTGGTAGCCTTTGTGTAGGTTCTGTCAGATATATTGTGATATTTTCATAAATATGTTTATATATATTGAATACAATTTAAGGATTTTTGTTGTTTACTGTACGGACATGGTAATTTGTGTGTAATCATAATTTTTAGAGATTATTACCCAAAGGGTCTTGAAATCACTACACCGTGACCTAACAAGACCGCCTCTTTTGGCTCTTCTTACTAAAGGCCACAAACTAATTTTAATACTATAAGCCAAAAAACCGATTACCTTTTTGCCCTTTTTTTATTTTTTATTTCTCTATATATACTATTTAATAGCAAAGAAAAATCAAAACCTAAAATTACTCCCTCTCTCCTCTCTCACGCTTCTTCTTCTCCTTTTTCTTAAGTCTCGCCTGTGAACCAACCCGTCGCCGGTGAGCCTGTGTCCATGGCTTCCCTCCACGAACCAAAATCGAGCCTGTGAACCGCCGTGAGGAGCGGCATCCTCGCTGCAATGGAGAAAAACATAGTCAATGATGGCAAGAGATCTCCCGGAGCCGTCCATGGCGTGGTGGTGGTTCGGAGTGCTGACCTCGCCGTCGAAGAGCAGTACATCGCTTTGACGAACACGAATATCTCGATCTCGATCACCGGAGCATGATCCAAGCTGAGAAGAAGCCATCGGGTTGAGATCTGAGGCTCCGAGTGGCGGCGGTCTGCGAAGCTCATCAAACAGATCCATCGAACGAAGAAGCACTCCTCAAAGCACATCGGTGAAGCACTCCTCAAAGCATAGATCCATCGAACGAAGAAGCACTCCTCAAAGCCTCGGTGAAGTCCGGTTCATTGATTTACTCAATCTTTTTTTATTTTCTGCAGCTCAGTAGATGCTTTGATTTAGTGATTGTGATGCTTATTTCTTTACCCCGAACACAAGACTATTGTTGTAAATTAAAAATCTAGTAATTAGTTATTTAAAGCTAAACTATGTCATTATTTTATTTTATCTATTTGTTGCAATTTACTTGAAATTTTGTCTAAATGCTCAGTAAGTTACTGATTATACGAGAAATACTCAGCAAGTTTACTGATTATACGAGAAACGCTCAGCAAATTACTGAGCAAACGAGCATGCTCAATAAAGTCAGTCAATAAAAAAATCCGAATACTCAGCAACTTTTTTCGACACTCAGAACTTTTTTACGATACTCAACAACTTTTTTCATGCTCAGTAGCCCATGCTCAGTACTTTTTCCATGTCCAATACCCCATGCTCAGAACTATTTTTTCAGACTCAGAACTATTTTTTCAGACTCAGAACTTTTTTCCATACTCAGAACTATTTTTTCAGACTCAGAACTTTTTTTCCAGACTCAGAACTTTTTTCCATGCTCAGAACTTTTTTCCATGCTCAGAACTTTTTCCGGCGGTTGCCAGCGGTGGTCGGCGGTGATCGGTGGTTGTGGCCGGAGCTGGAAATTATTTGATAATTAATGAAGAAGGAGAGAGAAAAATGTTAAAGGAGGAGAGAGATTAATGATAATGGAGGAGAGAGTGTAATGGTAGTGGAGGAGAGATAAATCTATTTTTTTGTCTTATATACACTATAAGGGTAGTTATGACATTGAATATCTTATTGGCCTCTAAGTAGGAGAGAGGAATCTCTTGGTTCTTATATGGCACATTGATTCTCCTCAAGTCTCTTTGAGTAATTGACCCTAATTTTTATCGTGATTGTTTTTAGGTATATTTTCTGCAAATAATTCTCCTAATTTTTCTTAACAAAAGGTATTTTTTTTTTTCAAAATTTGTGATATTATAATTTGGGGGCAACGCCCAATTAATTACGCGGAGAAGGTAAGTATTCCTTATTAATTACAACTTCAACTTAATTCCCAATTAGGCACAAAATATTACCCAATTATCAAAATATCCTTCTACCTATTATTAATTACTTTAATTATATATTTTATTAATTATAGTTTAATGTTTATTTATTTTTTTCAGATTTTTTTTAAATATTTTTTTTTTCAAATTTTTTTTTCAAAAATTCTTTTTTTTTTTCGGAAATTTTTTTTAGAATTTTTTTTTTTCAAAATTTTTTTTTTTCGAAAAATATTTTTTTTTCGGAAATTTTTTTTTCGAATTTTTTTTTGTCGATTTTTTCCCCCGGAATTTTTTTTTCCATGATACCATGATGTAAGATTAGTACATATGATAATTGTGTGTTAAAGTAACACAAAATCATATGTGTTGTGTGTTGCATGAACACCCAATATGTATAATATTGAGTTGCTTAAACACACATAAATAACAAATTGTGTGATACATGAACACAAAATCAGACAGACAGAATATTTGTACACAAAGGTATAGAATAATGTATATGTAGGCTGATTATGTGTTCATGCAACACGCAATTGCTGAAAGTAGGTGTTACAGTAACACACAACAGTATGGGTTTTGTGTTGGTAAGACACACAATGCGTTTATCATTTACAGTTTTGCGTTGCTTAAACACACACAAATAACAATTGTGTGTTGCAGGAACACAGAATAAGATATACAGAATATTTGTACACAGTAATAGATAATAGTGTACAGATAGTCTGAACATTTGATTGTGTGTTAATGTAACACACAATTGCTTGATGTGTGAGTTACAGTAACACAAAACAGTATGGACTTGTGTGTTAATGAAAAAAATTTCGAAAATTTTTTTTTTTCAAAAAAAAAAAAATTCGGAAAAAAAAATATTTTTTGAAAAAAAAAAATTCGAAAAAAAAATATTTTTCTGGAAAAAAAAATTATTTTCCGAAAAAAAAATCGAAAAAAAAATAATTATTAAAAAAAAAAAAAAAAAATTTAGATATTAAATATAAATATAATATAAATATATAATAAAATAAAAAACCATATAAGGGCAATAATGGAAGGTAAATGTGACCATGTGCTTAATTGAGAATTAAGTTGAAAATTTGTGAGTAAGTAGGAAGTAATTTCCTCCTTCCTTTTTTTTGAGAATGAAAAGTGAGGAAGTGTAATTAATTGGGAATTATCTCTATAATTTGGAGGTTTTTGGATATAGTAATTATATAGATTTTTTAAAATTAATTTTATGTTACGATATATCACATTTTTATTAATTTTGATTATGAATCAATATTGAACTTTTTGATATAATTACTATTTCACGACATTTTTAGGAAAGAATTGATTCACGAATTCATTTTTAAATTGACAACTGTCAAAGAGATATGAAGATATGAATATGTAATACGTTATTATTTTATTGATTTGGAAAAAGACTCATACTTGTAAGATTATTGACTAAACAAATATTTTTGACAAAACAATAATGAACAGATGTATGATTGTTTTGGTCAATATATTTTATTGTAGTGTTACTTTGATATAGTAGATTCCATCCTGGTAAATAAGTATATGGATGCTCATGAGAAAAAAGCATATGTATGCTCTTCTTCTACATCCTCATGTCTTGAAAGAAGAAAAGGTAAATTACAAATCATGGACATACTTTTGAATAATATGATGATTTGCATTTTGAATTCTTGTTGAATTTTCAACAATTTTACTACTAAGATATAATTTATCAAACAGATTATCAACTATTTAGTATTTTTTATTATTCATATAAAGTATATAAAATTTATTTCATCTTAATTTTTTTAATAACGATAACAATAATTCAGAAGGTTAAGACAGGTAAAATGACATATTCAGATAATGAGTTCACAGATAGTTTTCCAAACTAAGTTGATTCAGCATTCAGCATTTAGTATTCAGAGTATATCTCTTAACAGATTCTGTGACATTCCGATTGTATTCAGAATTCAATATTTGTTGAAAAAATAAATAAATGACACATAACTATATCTAAAGTAGCAGAGTAATGGGGTGTTTGTTTGCACTTAATGATATATAATCTAGTTTATTAAGATAATGGATCAATAACAGATATGAATGGCTCTTATTTAGTCGTTTCATTAATATTTTAAACTAAGTCTAAATCATATACTAAATCTAACTGAATATGTTTTTATTAAGCTATTTATTCAGCATTCTTAAAAAAACAAAACCTTAGCACAAAGCTTGAAATTGCATATTTGGGCTGTATATTAATGATAATCAACTGGTTGCTTGTTAATTAACAAAAAAATATATTACTTTTTGTTTCCAAAACATTGAACATATGAATAAGATACTATACGAATAAGCTATATCACTCTTCTTCAAATAAAAGAAAAAAGGGTCTGCTTAGATGTACTCAACAATATATTCAACTAGTACCAAATTAAGAAAACGTACTATATTAACCTATAAAATATAAAGACCCGTACAAAAATTAATCACCATAAGAACAACACCTTATAAACGGAACCATTTATTTCACTAAATTTAATGACAAGTAGATAACAAAACCGGCATGAATAACGAGTATACAAAAACTTTGCAAATTATAAATCAAAAATATCTAATCAACTAATATGAATATGACTAGTTCAATCAGCTACAAATACTAACACAATATTTTTGAATCATATATAAAGATCAGCTATATAATTGTTCATGTTCCAACAAATTTAACAAAGATCTTATACACATCATAAATTTAAGAGAAAAGGAAACAAACTAGAAGTAGCTTGAAATATAAGATCTTATTTTAAATGTAGTCTAATTTATTTTAAATCATGCATTTTATGTTACCAAGTTACCTGATTCAGCATCACAAGGCCATTTTAACATAGAGTATCCTTTGTTGAAATGGTATGGTCATTGATCTCCTTTTCCTGTAAATGAAAAAGGATTCAACAACAAATCAAAAGTTGCATTCATAATACAAATAATTTTTTTGTTAAACGTAATTTTAATTCCAAATTTTTAAACACAAATTGAATAACAAAACATTCAAAATATTATATAAATAAATGAAATGAATTACATGAAAATATAAAAGAGAATTGTCAAACGAATTTACCTTCTTCTTATGGAAACCTCTATTTGCAAACTGAAACTGCAAGGTGAGAGAAGATAATAAAGGATCTAAAATATTGAGGCTGTTGTTATTTTTTTTGGTTCTTTTAGGCGTCGGTTATGGAGACGGTAAAGATACGGTGTACGGGACAAACCGGATGTATAAAAAAAGGGTTTTAAACGGTGGAGGGCCCTCGACTATGGGCGTGTGATCTTTTCCATCTTTTGGGTTATGTGTTGCTCCAGGTTGCATCAAGTATTGAATAATTTAGAGGGAAACAAATGACACGTTTGATCGCTTAATGTAAAAAAATAAAGAAAAAAGAAATCGCTTAATCGGTCACAACTCGGCTCACACGACCTCTTTTATTGGATCTTAGTCCTATACCGGCGTTAGACTTTTTATATATATTTTTTGATATGGGTGTCTGGGGCCAGCTTTCGCGTACCACGACTAGTCCTATGGAAAATATATACGCCTCCCCATGCATATTCTTACTTAATTAGAACTAAGCTAATCATGTTCAGGATGAGGATTCGAAAGTTATGCTTTACCCCCGAGTTTGTCTAATTTAAAGGGGCTGTCTTATCTATATTGGACTTTCATGTCGATAAAATTCTCCTACCCCATTCATATAAATATATTTATATTTATGATATATAATGTATAATATATAATCTTTAACTTATTTATATTATTCTTTGATTATTTAGATAAAAAAAATTAAATTTTGTCAAATTATTTTGTGTATAACAAAAAATAATATCAATAAGAATAGAGCATTTAAATTGAAACATTTAGTTGGTAAGAGAGTTCTATATTGGCCTCTTTATCCGAGATAGCAAAGTAAGAGTTCTCATTCGGGAAAAGTTGGTTCTTTTTACTGCTGAAGAGACTCGAAGCCACTTCAAGTTGAAGAAATTAGTTGAGCCATGCATATATCAAGAAGTAGAGAAGAAAATTGAGACCTTCGATAGGAATTAATTACATGAACATGTATTTAGTAAGGAATTGGTATTACTTGAAGGATAAAAGGAAATGGGCGAAGACATCTTGGCCTTACAAGTTCTTTCAACTTGATGCAAAAATCTAGTACCGTTCCCTTGCATCCTTAACCCTTTTGGGAACGCTCAAACCGTAGATATACTTTCAAAATCCGCCATCTTATTGGATTGTGTTATGAAATAGAAGGAAGTAGATGTAGCACAAGTTATCTTTGATGAGGTCATGTGATTCATAACCACACCAAAGAGTTTCTTTAACTTGAAGTAGCCATCAATGATCACTAGCCTATAGAAGGCAGATGTGGAACTTGGGGAGAAAGAGAACCTTGTTAGCAAGTCGAGTTCCATCTCAAATGATGCTTGGATAAAGAATATTTTGAGAGGAGTACAAAAATAGTCTTTTTGGCAAGAAAATATGAGTGAGCAACTTAAGCAAATCGAATTATCTCATACCTTCCTCGCTAGTGATGTGGCACTAATCAAAGCTAATCAAGTGCACATCATGACACGCTTGGATCAAATAAGGCGTGATACCGCGAAGGAACCACCGCAACCCATTTTGGATGGTGATTACTCGAGGCATTAGCCTCGAGAGTATGTTTCATCGAGGCGCTTAATTTTGAAAAACATGAAAGAATAAAGAAGGGTTTTTCTATGAAACCAACGATTCTTCCTTAATCATCATCATATTCATTTATCTTTAAGAGTAACTTCTATCCATTTTTTCTTTATGGTTATGTCATTAGTTTTAATTAGTTTTTCTTCTTTTATTATGAATTAAACCCTTATTACTTGCGGATGCTTATGTAAGAGTTTATACTTAGTTTTTTAATGGATTTATTGTATTTGGGATATTATATTATTTGATTGAGTTGGATTTTATTTATTATTATATTGTTGTATATGTTTGTTGTAATACTACATGTACTCTGGCCAAGTAGTGGGTAGCTGTAGTAATTGGGTTGAGTGAGAACTCAAGCTCTAGGGAGACTCGTCAATGGCTAGTGAGGAGAGAGCCAAAATCTCACTCTAAATTATCCAAATATACGTATCACACCTATCTCAAGCCTACATTACAGCCTTAAAGACCTTAGGATTCTTGACTAAACAATTTAGGAGCTTTCGAATTATGTGAGAATCGAAGAACACCCTATAGCCACCATTGTGAAATAAAAAAAGACTTAACTTCACACATGGCAAATCTACTTTGGTTTGAAATTAATTTGTGTGATTGTATATTTGATAGGGTATATATTTGATTTAGTTGGTAAATTATACTATATGATAATTCTTAATATTTGTACTTTAGTGTCATTCATTACTTTTCTACTCTCCCTCTCTTCTTTGACTTATTGGACTTAGACCCTTCTAAACTCTATTTTCTTTTCTAGTTTGTCCGGACGACAAAACCTTGAGTTACGAGCCTTGATGTTGATGTCTCCCTTTTTGTTCTAATTATATTCCCTTAGGAGACATCAAATTAGGTGATTATTTGACTTATTTACTAGACTTTTAAGCTTATTTGGTCATATTACGATTTCTTCCCTTGGATTTTGATTAGTGTGTTTTAGAGCTTTTATGCGTTAATTTGTTTATTTTTAGTGTAAAGTTATTAGGTTTATGATTTGATGGAATATCAAGACAAGGAGAAAAAACGGGAAGTAAAGTCTTGGATTAAGCGTTGAAGTCAAAGGCGAAAATAATTGATTCGGAGAAGTAATTAGTGGAGAATGAAATCTGGAATGCTGTCACAAATCACTGTTTTCGAGCATCTTATCCACTGATTCATACTTGGAGCATAAAATGAGGTAGCTAGAGCTTGAAGTCATGACGTTTTTCCAAGTTGAACGAAGTATTTCCGAGTCCGGATGCAAAAGTTACAGCCGTTTTAGTAACAGCTGGTCACCAGTTACGGGATTTCATTAAAGTATTCTAATTAACCTAATCCTTATTTTTAATAGCCCAATCCGTTTTTCCCACTATAAAAAGACCTTTAACCTCATTTTATACACACAATTCATATTAGAGAAGAGACAACGCTTAGCAGAAGTCAGAGAAGCAAAAAGGAGAGAGAAGAGCTGAAGCTGGAGAATTCTTTCTTCCAACAACAATACTCAATCCTTTAATTAGGTTTTTCTATTTCTGTAATTCATTATGAATCCTTAATCTTTAATTTCAGTTATTTTTAAATATTAGTATGAGCTAAATTCTTTAAGTACTTGATGAACGCATTTATGGGTTGAGCCCTATTTATTTAATTCAGTGTTTTCAATTTTGGGATTGTAATGATTTAATTCAAATTGGGTAGTTAATCAATTTCTATTATTTTAAGCTTGTTGACTATTAGTGAAGTAATTAATCAATAATAGGATTTAAAATCTAGGCTATTCCATATAGTGGCGTATGGATCACCTTGACGGGGAGTTTAGGTATGGAACTAGATAATACATGTAAGATAAAAGTTATTGATCCTGACGGACTTAATTAATCTTATAGCCAATTGGGTAAAAAGTGTTTAATAATTCAAAGGTAGGTTATGATCGCCCTGACGGGGTTTGTAATACCCTAGAGTAGTTTCTAAGTCCACCCTGGCGGGGGTTAGAAGAGTATTGAATCCCGACTATTGTTAATTACCAATTTGACCCTTAAACGAAACACCAGTTAAATAGATTTAGACGAAACCCTTGCGTGAGTCAAGTACTACCTCTCATATTTGCGTCCAACCTTTTATTTACTTAATTGCATTTTAATTCTTGCGTTAATTTAGTATTTTAATTTAAGTGCATCTTAATTCATAATCATAAAACCAAAACAAATATTTATATCATTTATTTTTCGCATCATATAACAATTATCTACACTTATATATAACATCTAAAGCCATACCTAATCCGTCCCTGAGATCGAAATCCCGTTTATCGGATATTACTTGGACGAACCGTACACTTGCGATACGTGTCTTGCCTTTTTAGGTGTGTTTATTTAGAACACGCAAGGAGACACCAGATGCCTTTCTTTTCTGTGATGGATTAATCCATTCACGAGACATTATTTTTGGAGTTCATTGGGCCTAATTGATGGATTTTCCCTGTTATTTGCTATGTTTCACTTATACTTTCCAAGATAAGAAGAAGTCAAAAAGTCAAGATAAACCCCAAGACAAAGCGTAATTTGAGCCTAGAGTCACTTTGGGAAGTTGGAGCGCCTACCGAAAAATCTTTGCAACTTAGAGTTTAAATCACTAAGACGTATTGGTGAGAGATTTTGACCTGATTACTTTTGATTTAGAGAGAGCATGAAGTCAGTGTCGCGGTGGAAGTGACAGGAGTCAATTCGGAGTTAAGATGAAGAAATTATGTCATTTGCTTCCACCAGGGCTTAAACTAGAATTATGTTTAGTAAACCGAGATGCGCTCTTCTAAACCTAATTAAGCAATCCTAGGGGGCTCAAACGTTCTTACTTCATATATAAGTCATTTTAGCAGCCCCATATCAGAAGATATAAAGTTTAGGCATCGATCAACAGAATCCCTTATTTCAGAAGAACAAGAGAGAGGAAAGAAGGGGTTGTCTATGAACCCAACGATTCTTCCTTAATCATTCGTCATCTCCATTTATATTTAAGAGTAACTTCTATTCGTTTATGCTTTTAATTATAAATGTCATTAGTTTTAATTAGTTTTTCTTCTTTTATTATAAACTAAACCCTTATTACTTGAGGATGCTTATGTAAGAGTTTGTACTTAGCTTTTTAATGGATTTATTGTATTTGGGATATTATGATATTTGATTGAGTTGGGTTTGATTAATTATTCCATTGATTTATATGTTTGTTGTAATACTACCTGTATTCTGGCCAAGTAGTGGGTAGCTGTAGTAATTGGGCGTCCACCCAAAGAGGGGGATTTGGTTACGGACTTAGCATATAAACGCTTAGTGCGAGGCACTGAACCTGACAGTCTTGCCAAATTAGGTAGTCAAGTGGGTAGGAAGTTAATTCATCTGAAAGACAAATGGTGGGTAGGATTGCACTCTAAGTCTACCCTAACGGGAGTTAGGGAAACCATTGAATACCGACTAATTTGAACATCACCACTTGCCCTAATCAATATAACTATTGACTAGCGGCATAAATTACTAGCAATCTCTCAAGCATCTCTCTCATATTAGTTCATCTTTTATTTTATTTACTTGTTTATTTTCATCATAAGTTTGATTCTTGTTGCCATTACTTTCTTAGTTGTTAATCATTCAAAACCAAATAAACATTTCATTAGTTGTAATCTTTAGTAACTCTTTATTTTTCATTGCAAGCTTTACACATTTACACTAGTTGAAGCACATTTGTTCTCACTGATAATCCTTGTGGAAAACGATAACCCTATTATCAACTTTACTTGTCACCGATCCGTACATTGGGGGGTGTCACCCTTTTCTAGTGTTGATGTATTATGTCACACCTTGGGGCACAATAGGGTTGATAATCCGATATATAACGCTGATACTTGGTCCATCCACAGAGGCTCAGACAATTCAAGCTCATGGTATACATGCATAACTAATAGGAAGAAAATACTTTCCTGGGAGAGAGGAGTGCCAAACTCTTCTTAGGGTAGATTGTCCGAGCCACCTGCCACCTGAAGGCTAAGGTAGAACAATGTATAAAATTTTACTCCGACATAGAAGGCTTCCCTTCAAGCTTATACTACATCTCACAGTATCGTCCTGCACGCTCACTGGATATTTATAACTACCTCTCTCTATGAGAGAATCGACACCATTTGATTACTCTCTAAAAAATATCTTTTTCTCTCTGTAAAATGGTTGGGTTTATTATACAATCGGCTTAAATCTCTATGACTCTTCGGTTTAAGTAATCTTTGATAGCAACAATGCTAATGTTGAGCGTCGGAGTGCCATCGAGAGCGCCATCATCACCAACCCACTACAGTTTTTTAACTAACCCCACCACCACCTTCGACCACTGATGTTGCCGCCGCCGCCACCACCACGAACTCTGGTATGTTTTTTCTTCTTTTTTTCTCGACTAACCACGTCTCTAGTCAGTTTTGTTTTCTTCTACTTTTTTCCTGGCCATCACACCACCAACTTTGGACAGTTTATTTTGGGTAATAGCACCTCCGATGACCACGGTTGCCGCCGTCAACTCCGATCAGACCTTCAACAAATTGCCAGCACAATAGGAGTATGTGACGGAAGCGGCACTGTTTGACTAGAGTTGGTGGTGTTGTTTTTTTCAGTCCTTCAACAAATTGCCAGCACAACATGAAATTTCATGTTCGAAATAAGAGTATGTGGCGGCATGTTTGACTAGAATTGGTGGTGGCCGCGAAAAACATTGTCCCAAGTGTTGTTGGCTGGAAGAAAACCTAAAATAATAGTGACTATGGCAGCTATGGTGGCTAGTGTTGTTGGTAGTGACCCATATTATATCGAAATAAGATAGTATAATTAAAGTAATTTAGGTATAAAAAAACAAGTAAGATGTTTTAGACAATTACTTAATTTAATGAGAAGGGTTTTAAAATTATTATTAAAGATACTAAAAGGCTTAATTAGGATGGTTTTGATGAGTACAACCCATTATTAGGAAAAAAAATACATTAATATAGAAATTGCTTTAGGCAGTTATATTTATTAGATATTCCGTTTTTGATATTTACATATCAACAAAAGAACAACAACAATAATAATTTGCAACTCCAAAATCCAAAGTTTACACAGCTAAAATCCCTATCATTCTCCTACTTCTACTACTAATATATATCTATCTCTACTTGCTTTGCTTCTTCTGCCAATTCAATTTTCTAACCCTATGCTAATAATATGATGAACCTTAAGAAAAATGAAGGGTTAGATTGGTACACGACAAATCTTGCTCCTTGGCAGTGGCGAATCCAGAAACATAAATGAGGTTGGGCTTAAATAGTAAAGGGGTTTGGGGGCAACGCCTTCAAAATTTTTTTTTGTTAGTTTTAATAAAAGTTATATAAATCAAATGAATTTAGTGATTTAATATAATTATATAAAAATAAAATAAAGTTATAAAAAAAAGTTACATTCATCGACAATATCAGTCAATTTGTTTCTTTGTTCTATTTTTTTCTTTTAAATAAAACAGATTCGCTTCAATCAATTAAAGGATAATTAATTGTATAAATAAATAAATTTTGTTAATATTTATTATGATATTAAAATAATTACAAAAATACTTGATGATAAATTATTAATATTATAAAAATTATAATGTAAGTAAAATATAATTATAAAGTTAAAAGTTTAAGTTAATGGATTAAAAATTTAATATTAAATTAAACTATTTTTTTTTTTAAAATTTGAGGGTGGGCTTGAGCCCACCCTTTGCAAAGCTAGATCCGCCTCTGCTCCTTGGGGGGGTTTTCTCAAGACTGCCAAAACATCTGGAACTCATTGCTATACAGTGATCCTGAATCTCCAAATTGGCCACATGCCAATTGACCATATGTGATTGCACACACTTGCATAACAGAAGTCCTAAAGGGAATATCCATCATTCCCTTTCATCCCTACAACAAATTCATACAAAAAAACATTACTAGATATAATGAACCAACTTAAATGCATTAAAATAAAAATTGAAATTCTTCTTACATGCTCCAAGGCTGGATGTATGGTAGTTTCTACTTGATGGGCCATTGTAGTGAATGTACCCACAAATAAAAGAACAGCCTGGTGTGAAAAAACGTACACACTAATTCATGATGTAATAGATATGTAGAATGAAAATGAAAGGGAAGAAGAGGAACTTACACATTAATTCGAAATTGGAATATGTGACAAACCCAACTGTGGTTGGAAAAAATTGACCAAAGTTGGTGACCACGACAACCTTGGTGCCCAAGGCTGTGGGTAGTGGCCAGTATTATATTGAAAAAAGATAGTACAATTAAATTAGTTTAGGTATAAAAAGATAAGTAGGATGTGTTAGAGAATTACTTAATTTAATGAGAAGGTTTTAAAAAAATTATTATTAAAGATACTAAAAGGCAATAATTAGGATGGTTTTAATGGGCTGCAAACGAAGCGAGTCGAACCGAACTTTATCATTTTTGAGTTTGTTTGCTAATACTTTAGTGAGCTTGAGTTTGGTTTGAGTTTGAAACGAAATGAGCCGAGCCAAACTTTAGCTTTCTTGAGCTTGAATTGTTAACTAACGAGTCAAACTCAAACAAACCCTTAGCGAACTTATTTTTTCTAAGCCTGAGTTCGGCTTAGATTGGTTCATTTAAGACCAATTTAAGTCTCGTTTATTTTTCAATGATATATATATTTTTGAGATTTTCTGTAATTTAAAATGAAGTTAAGTAAAACTAATATACAACACATTACATAATTTGACTTGAAGAAAAAAATTATACTTACTAGATATAGAATATTTTAGTTATGATTAATTAGATATACAAAATTTTGACGTAGTTTTGAGTTTTTATGTATATATATACACATACATATAAAACTGATAATTTAAAATTGAATATATCTACCAAACATATTAACGAGCTCTTAATGAACTCTTATCAAACTGTTCACGAGCTTATACAAGTTTGAGTTTGTCTCGTTTAGTAAACGAGTCCGGATTTAAAACTTGAGTTTTTTTTGTTTAACTAACGAGCCGAACTCAAACAAACTTTTAGTAAACTCAAACCCGAACCTTTGGCGAGAGTATCGGTTCATTTGCAGCCCTAAGTACCACCATGTCGCCTCCATCCCAGTTAGCTCTCTTTCTTCACCAAGACATCACACTTAGTGGTGCTGGGTGATATGCTTTTGTTCTATTGAATTGCTGATCTTGTCTTTATCAATATAAAGCATTTGACAAAAAAAAAAAAAAAAAAGATGAGTACCCCCATTATTAGGCAAAAAATACAGAACTACAGAAATTGCTTTATGAAGATATATTTATAGATATTTCGTTTTTGATATTTACATATCAACAAGACAACAACAACAATAATAATCTGCATCTCCAAAATCCAAAGTTTACACAACCAAAATCCCTATCGCCTACCTCTACTACTAATATATTTCTATCTCTAATTGCTTCCTGTCTTCTACCAATTCAATTTTCTACCCTATGCTAATAAACAGAGAAGAATAAATTATAAGATATGATAAACCCCCAAGAAAAATGAAGGGTTGGATTGGAACACGTCAAATCTGCTCCTTGGGGGGGTTTCTCTCAGGACTGCCAAAACATATGGAATTCATTGCTGTACAAGGACCGATCCTGAATCTCCAAATTGGCCACATGCCAATTGACCAGCTGTGATTGCACACACTTGCAAACCACAAGTCCCAAAGGGAATATCCACAATTCCCTTTCATCCCTACAACCAATTCATACACAAAACACCAGCTAAATATAATTAACGTACTTAAAAGCATTGAAATTGAAATTGAAAATCTTCATACATGTTCCAAGGCTGGATGTATAGGAGTTTTTTACTTGATGGGACATTGTAGTGAATGTACCCACAAATATATGAAACACCCTGGTGTAAAAAAAAACATACACATTAATGGTCTAGCACAAGATTCATTAGATCTCTAGAATGAAAGGAAACAGAAACTTATAACATTTATGAGCTGGGAATGGAAGTAAAATTACAAAGGGCAATATTAACAAATCAAAGAACGGGGAGACGGAATATATCTGAAGCAAAGTAAGTAGCACAAAGCCTGAAATTGCACACTGGGGCTATATATTAATGATAATCAACGACTTGCTTGTTAATTAACAAAATTAAATATTACTTTTTGTTTCCAAAACATTGAACATATGAATAAGTTACTATAAGAATAAGCTATATTACTCTTCTTCAAATAAAGGAAAAAAGGGTCTACTTAGATGTACTCAGCTAGTACTGCCTCCGTCCTAAAATTAATGTCCACTTAAAATATCAAGACATTTTTTTTGAACTTTTTCCATTATTACTTTTATTAAAAAAATGAAAATTATACTTTCAATACATATTTAAAATATCAAGATACTTTATTAGGGTGCGCATATGCAATTATTAGGTTTCTTAATCAGTGTAAAAAACTAAGTGGACATTATTTTTGGGACGGAGGGAGTACCAAGTTAAGAATATGTACTAGTACTATTTGATTAACCTATAAAACATATAAAGATGTGTACAAAAATTAATCACCAAGAAAAGCAAAAAACCTTAAAAATAGAACCATATATTTCATTAAATTTAATGGCGAGTAGAGGTGAATGAACTAATATAAATATGACTAGTTCAATCAGCTACAAATACTAAAACAAGATTTTAAAATCATTAATAAAGATCAACTGTAAAATTGTTTATGTCCCAACGAAGTTAATAAAGATCTCGTACACATCATGAATTTGAGAAAAGGGGAAATAACTAAAGTAGCTTTAAATACAAGATCTTGTTTACCCATCATAAATTTATTGTAAATATAGTCTAATTTATTTTAAATCATGTCTTTATGTTACCACGTTACCTGATTCAGCACGTCATCACCCATTTTTGCATAATATGTTTTTCTTTGTTGAAATGAGATGAGCATCGATTCTTTCTTTTGTAAATAAAAAAAAAAATTAGCGACAAATCAAAAGTTACATTCATAACTGTGCGCAATACAAATCATTATATTTGTAAACTTAATTTAATTTCCAATCTGCAAAGAGAAATTGAACAACAAAAACAATCAGAATATAAATAAATGAAATGAATTACATAAAAATATAAAAACAAATTGTGAAACGACTTACCTTATTGTTGTGGAAACCTCCATTTGCAAACTGAAATTGTTTTTGATATCCGATTTTTTTCTTTCTTTTTATTTTATCATCTCTTCTTTATGCCGGGTGGAGAGAAGATAATAAGGGATCTAAATATTGAAGTTTTTATTAGTATTTTTAGGTTTTCTTAGGCTACGGTAATGACGACGATGGAAGTAATGTTGAAGATATGATGTACAGGACAAATATGATGTATAAAAGAAGGGGTTTAAACGGTGGAGAGCCTCGACTATGGGCGTGTGATCTTTTTCATCTTTTGGCTTATCTTTTGATCCAGGTTGCATCAAGTATTATTGGACATTAGCGTGAGCAAATGGCCTGCTTCTTGTATACAATTCGGCCCAGCCCGTTGTCTTAGTTCTATATCGTCCTTTGATGTAACAAACCCCGCAACTTACGGATTTAACCCGATCGATCTAACCCATTTTGTGTTATTTATATAAATATATTCATTTATATTATATATAATTCAAGGTGGCTAACGGTACATTCCGGACCGGTTCCTAGCGAAACTGGGCCTTATCGGTCTGGTCCGGCTTACCGGTCCCTCGTTACTGATTCCGGTCCGGTCCGTTACTAAGAAAGAAGAAGGGGAGAACCGGACCATTAAGGGAACCGTCTTAACCGGATCCGGTTTCGATCCGGTCCGTTTCTTAGCGGTTCTATATTATGTTTTTTTTAATCTTTTATTTGTTGTTTAGGTGGGTAGGGAATAGGGATTAAATGGTTTGATATGATGTTAAAAATGTTAAGGGCCTTAGTAGGGGTGTTGGGTTTATTTGGGTTGGGTTTAATGGGTTAGGCTAATGGGCCGGTTCCGGTCCGGTCCCCTTTATTTAAAAAAAAGTGAAGAACCGGTCTGGTTCGTGCCTACGTTGACTTTCGGTCCAGTCCTGTTCTCGCGTTGACCGGTCAGGTCCGGTCCGTAGGACCGGTTGGGCCGGACCGCTAGCCACCTTGATATATAATGTATACTATATAATTTTTAACTTATTTATATGATTTTTGATTAGTTAGAGATATTTTTTGAATTTTGTAAAAAAAATTGTATAACTAAAAATAGTATCAATAGTAAGATTTTTTATATAAGTATTTCATTGTCAAATATACTATTACCTACACTAGAAATATAATATTATAATATATTTGTACTAGTATGATTGTAAGGATACTATTGAGTAGCTTGCCAAAGCAACCTCCCGATAACATATACACAAAGACATCATCTCCCGATCACCACCCGTATGAATGCGACAAAACACAATTAGTTACACTAAGATTTTTGTATCTATAAATACCTATTCCATGAGTTAAATGAGGTATCACTTACATTCTTACAATTTTCATATCACAATCGAATCTAGTTTATATATATTCTTCTCGGGGTACTGTTCTCGATCCAAATGTTGATTTGACCGTTGGAATACCATTAGGAGGCACACCTCCCTATAGTCTTGAAATTTGTCTTATTTCATGTACCAGGCTCGACAGAAGGTAGATCTAGCTCAAGCATCATTCACGTGAAGCACCAGAGTCCCAGCATTCATATGTTTTTACTGGCCAGATTATTTACACTCTATCAATTGGCGTAATCTGTGGGAATTAAAGTTCCAAACTCATTGAGATATCACCAATGAATACCATATTCGTACGAGATTTACCAAGACAAGCATAAATAGAAGCACCTCCGTTGGTCATTCCAAATACCGAGATCGACTCACTCTCAGAAGTAGAAAATGGAGGACAGAGATACTAAGTTGAACCTTTTTTCACTGTCGACAACAACCAGCTCCCCCGGGAGAATCACTAGTATCCACCAATCACTTGGAATCCAAAGAAGAATCAATATATTCGGGAGTAACTCAGAATTTTTAACGATTGATATAGAAAGATCTAGAACAACTATGTTGCCAACAAGCACCTCCGCCTCAATATCCTGTTATCGTTAATATTTATGAAAACTCCACCCTACAAAACAAAAGAAACTAAGTGCGTCTGTTGTTCCCAAGGCGTGATATAAAAATCACTCGAGGAAGACTTATAGCAAGTGTACGAGTCGTCCCAAGTAATAAAGTTAAAGTATTATTTACTGTTCTACACAGAGACAATAGAGTTAATTATTGTGTTTTAAAATGTGTACTCAACTGTTAATTGCAAAAACGAAAGCAAATATGATAATTTTGTTTGTGAATTTTTATAATATATATACCGTGAAGGGATTAAATTGACTTAAATATCAATCAATAACATAAAATAGATTCAGGGACTAAAATGCAGTAAAGTGAAATATGAGAATAATATAGCTTGATAGTCTCTCCTAATCACCATTAGTTACGAATTAGACATTTATTAACATAAGGGAAAATTGGTACTTTTGTATGATTTGGGATTTTACCATCCACCTAAATCCCTTCTGGGTAGATAGGGGCTACCTTCCAACTCTAGGGACCTCTCCCGAGTAACCCTGAAAAAGTTGTCTAGTGATTAAGTAGTTACCCCTATGTGACTATCCGATTAAACTAGACCTCCCGATTCCTATGTGCACATCGAACGTTTATATACTAGTTATGTATTCCGATCCCTTTCTGTGCGTAGTACAAATACTAATACAACCCACTACTTGATCAAGGTAAGGTTATAAAAAATACCAACAAGTATATAATCAGTGGGGGAAATTCATTTCAACATAATTATCCCCAAAATACATTAAAAAGTCATAATTCAACAACTAGCTAGGGTTCATACATTAAGCAATTCTTAAGCTAAAAATGATTTAAATCATAATAAGAAATGGAAATACAATGATAAAAAGAGTCATAATGTTAAAAGTAAAATGAAATGAAGATTACTCCTAGAATCAATAACTCCAATGGAATTGAATGTTTAAATGAGATGAAATGTTGTTGTGGTTGACTTCTTACTTATTTTAATTTTCAATCACTCTTAAGTAATAAGTGAACAACATTTTTGGATTGTGGGCCCCACTTGGGTGGGTCAAAAGTAACCACAAATGTTTATAACAATGTTGGACAGGTTCAAAACACTGTGGCAACATTAAACCTAAGTTTGTAGTCTCAACTCAGATTTTCACGTGCTCCAAATTTGAAGACATATCTTAAGCTGAAGGGGATTGATTAGAAATCTCACCGAATGTGTGTGTTAATTCTCTCAAGTTGACAATGAAGTATGCCGACAATTGCACCTAGCCTTCTAAGGAGGCATTTTGAATCTTTCGTGTATTGACTTGGGGTTGACATTTACTTTTTGAATTCTTAGCACCATCCTAGGGTATCGTGTCATACACATACCTAGGAGCTACACATTTAACACTCAATTAGCACAAAAAGCTCTAAAAATACCATAATCAACGATATTGACAAAGAATTCAAATAAAGTCACATAATAGGGATAAATCCCACATATAAATCCAATAATCCCTAAAGATTATGTATTGTGACCCTATAAATATATCATAAAATACGTGACATCAAGACCCCTAACTCAAAGTTTTGTCATCCCAACAAAATAAATACTAAAGTAGGGGACACAGTCAAACAAGTCATGGAAGGTAGAAGCAAGTAATTATCCTAAGGTAATACCAATCAACTGTCATGATGTTCTACTTAAGAAATAAGTCATGGATAATATTTATCAGACAGATACTCAACACATTATAATCTCAAGAATAAATTAGTTTTGAAATGCAAGAAGACGTCGTTTTCACTTAGTTCAAAATGGTGGATATATGTTGTTCCTCTCCTCCCACAATATCTAACGTTCCACTTAACTACTCCCTCTCCACTCGATTTTTACTTAACCTCACAACTGTAAATCTCGAGGTCTTCGGTTATAACATAGGATTAAGGTAGAGTGCGATACGTTTAAGTAGTTTTAGAGTGATCTTTTGGCTCTCTTATCACTAGTCGTCAACTTATAACAACAGAGTTTTAGTTTACGTGCACAAATGTGTTCACCATCCCCTCTTGGTGCACTAGATACGCATCCCAAAGTCCCAAAACCAATTCTCGATGTATCAAATTTTCCTTTGCCAGATTCTTTCGTTCTCATTATATATTTATTCTTCTTTTTTGTAAGTACAATAGAAAACTCGTTTTGATGTGAGTTTTCCTATTGACTTATTTTCTCTTTTTTCTCTTTTTTTCACTTTCTTTCTCTTTATTTCTCAATTATTTTCTTTTCTTAAATCCGGCAAGGATCACTATATAACCCATCATTAAATAGCACCATATAAGCTCAACCCACACATAATATCTCGTGACCCAACACTTGTCACCCCAAACTCAAGCTTAAAGACGACCACTTTTAAAGCATCATGACTCGAGGGCTCGTCATATGGTTGAGTCTTAAAAACTAAAGGGTATAGGCTTATAATGCGACTATAAAAGAAAAGGCTAAGAGGGGGTTGATAAGTCAAAATGTAACGCCAATACTTTATCCACCCAAAGAGGCTCCAAAAATTTGAGTTGACGATATACATGCATCACTAGAGGGAAGAAATAAGTTGCCTGATGGAGAGTCGCGCCGAACTCTTCTCAAGGTAGATCGCTTGAGCCACCCGATCGATGCAAATCAATATAAAATTTAACTTTGACATTGCTGAATTCCCTTCAAGCTTATCATGCACACCTGCTTATAAGGTACACTACATCCAACACTAGTGTCTTGCACGCTCACTGGACATCTATAAATACCTCTCTCTATGACAAAATTGACACACTCTGATTATTCTCTAAAAACCCACTCTTTCTCTCTCTAAAATGGTTGTTATTATACAGTCGACTTAAATCTTCATGACTCCTAGGGTTTAGTAATACATGATATCAACAATACTAATATTGAGCGTCAAAGTGTCATCAGGGGTGCACCTCCCTGTGATCCTAACTTAGTGCCTAGTTTCAGGAAGGCTTGGAGAAGCGAACAGGTCCTCAGACCTTCATCCAGATCCTTGAGGGAGTAATAAGATAAATCGTCTTGATTGTTATAGGGAATAAGGTACACAGCTAACGCCACTTATTATCGTTCAATTATCTATTTCTACCTTTCCTCCTCTTTTGCATTTACATATGTCTCTTTGTTAACGTGTTTTTGTTTTTTGTGTTTTATAGTTCGTGAATTGGCCCGGTTTGTAAGATGTAACGATAAGTAGTTATATAGTTTTTTTGAAACTTGACAATAGGATTTTAATATAGGAGGCCTTGATGCGGAAAGACGATTTGGGAAGGAACATTTCACCCGATAAGATTCATTTTGTAATTGTCGTCTTTTGGGTTTATTTGGTAGTTCTGATTCTTTATTTAGTAATAAAAAAGTAAAAAGTTTCTATCAGATTTTATTTTAAAGATATAAATATTAAAAATAATTTTTAATAAGATTTTATATTAAAAATAACTATTGACAAAAATATCCTTATATGGTCTTTTTAATTACATTATAATCTATCAGGCTATATAAAAGAATTATTTAAATTTAGCCAACCCTACTACCACCTTCACCCACTGATGTTACCGCCGTCGCTACCACCACCAACTCTGATCCCTTATTTTCTTCTGTTTTTCCAGCCTATGCTGTAGATCTCGGTTTCGCGGCCTAGACGGTCGACCAGGGCCAAGTGCCTAGTAGGGATTATACGGGGCTTAGGCGTAATTAGGCGGTTCTGAATCTCGTTGTGTAATTTTGTATATATAGTAATATTATGTGAGTTAAGTAATTATAAAATTTAGTGACTTAAGTCATAAAATACATCTAACAACACTAATATATATATATATATATATATATATATATATATATATATATATATATATATATAATATACTAAAATTTGAGTTATAATATCAATTCTAGAATTATCGAAAATAAGAAAAATAAAAAGATTGCCTAATCGATCAATTGTTGCCATTAAGCGGCGCCTAGGTGGGTTACGCGCCTCTTCCACAACGACCAATGCGCTAGAAAAAAACACCTAGCATTTTTACTAGACGTAAGCAGTTGAGGGGGAGTTGACGCCTAGGTGGGGCGATTCTATAGCATAGTTTCCAGCTAACAGCTTCTTTGATCTATTTTTTCTTCTTCTATTTCCAATATTTTCCCCGGTCAAATCTTCGACGCTTTGTCTGCACAACATGAAATTTCATGTTCGAAATCAAAATGTGGAAACAGCAACGATGGTTGAAAAAAGTTGACCGGAGTTGGTGGTGGCTACGAAACAGTATCGCGAGTGTTATTTCTGTTTTCATTTTCTATGTTTTCAAAATACTAATAAAAACGTATTTGGCTAGAGAAAATAAAATAGTTTTCTAAAAATTAAATGAAAAACAGCCATATTGAAAATCATGAAATTAACATTTTCCATATTTTCTGAAAATATTAAAAACGAAAATAATTTTCTAAAAATAAATTCTAAAAACGATAATAGAAGATATTTTCACAAACCAACATGGCCTAAAATGATAGTGACGGCGACAACCGTGGTGGACAATGCTATTGGTAATGGCCCATATTATATTGAAATAAGAATTGTATAATAAAAACATTTTATGTATAAAAAGATAAGTAAAATGTTTTAGACAATTACTTTATTTAATGAGAAGGTTTTCTAAAAATATATGGTTAAAGATAGTAAAATACTTAATTAGGATGGTTTTTATAAGCACGCCATTATTAGGCAAAAGTTACAGAAGTATAGAAATTGCTTTATGCAGATATATTTATAAATATTCCGTTTTTGATATTTACATATCAACGAGACAACAAGCATCTCCAAAATCCAAAGTTTACATAACCAAAATCTCCATCTTCAACCTCTACTACTAACATATATCTATCTCTACTTGCTTTCCTTCTTCTACTAATTCAATTTTCTACCCTATGCTAATAAACACAGAAGAATAAATGATAGGATATGATAAACCCCCAAGAAAAATTAAGGGTTGGATTGGAACACGTCAAATCTGCTCCTTGGGGGGTTTCTCTTAGGACTTCCAAAACATCTGGAATTCATTGCTGTACAAGGACCGAAATCTCCAAATTAGCCACATGCCAATTGACCCGCTGTGATTGCACACACTTGCAAACCACAAGTCCCAAAGGGCACCATTCGCTTTCATCCCTACAACCAATTCATACACAAAAATATCAGCTAAATATAATTAACTTAAAAGCATTGAAATTGAAATTGAAGTTCTTCTTACATGTTCCAAGGCTGGATGTACGGAAGTTTTTTACTTGATGGGCCATTATAGTGAATGTACCCACAAATAAATGAAACCGCCTGGTGTGAAAATGTACACATTAATTCATGATGTAATAGATCTGTAAAAATAAAAATTAAAGGGAAGAAGAGGAACTTACAACGTTTATAAGGGAGGTAATATTCCATAAGGCATATACACGCGCAAGCCCACCAGAACGTCTAGATCCCAAAAGGTAATGTCAATAATACAAAGAACACGTCTGCTAAAGAAACTGAATATAACTGAAGCAAAGTAAGCAACACTGAGCTAAAGTCTCCCAATAGTAGCACAGAGATGAGTAGCCCAACAAGATCCTGCATAACATAACAAACCATATTATCCAGACATAAAAAAATACCAACCACTTTGTGAGAGAGAAAGAGACAACTGCATTAACCTGGTGGCTTAGTGTTACGGATAAGAATTGAGAGTAAGAAAAATATATCTGTTTTCTCCTTAAGCATCTTTAGGCTGTTTATATCCAAAACCCCACCGTAATGTTTCCTTCTCATGATGTTTTCGGAGCTTCGGTGGTTTTGATTCCATAGCATCTCTTCTCGTATATGACCAAATGAGTTTTCTCTGAAAATATGAAATAATAAAACCACATAAGAAGGAAGCTACTAGCTATGCATCATAAATGATGCATGTGAGTTTTTTACTTTGATAGGCCATTGTAGTGAATGTAAGCACAAATAAATGAAACAGCCTGGTGTGAAAAAAACATACACAATAATGGTCTAGCACAAGATTCAATAAATCTCTCAAAATGAAATTATAACATTTATGAGCTGGGAATGGAAGTAAAATTCCAAAGGGCAATTCTAAAAAAACAAAGAACACATCTGCTAGGGAGACTAAGGTGTTGTTTGTTTGCACTTAATGAAGTCTTAATCTGATTGGTTATGACATTCAGTTAATTTAGATTGTTTGTTTTTCTAATTTATTAAGTGCTTAATAGCACTTAATACCACTTAAACGGTAAAATCTACAAAGGATTCTGAATAGAAAAGAAAACCACTTAATGAATCTTTTCTCTTTTTTATCCTTACCTCTTTTATATACACGCTTTATCAATTCATTTCATTACTTTATCTCATGTTAATAATCACGTCCTCCACACATGTTCATCGTGCATGCTTCTGTCATTAGCACTTTGGTAACCTTTGTGTGTATCAGATTTATTGTGATATTTTCATAAATATGTTTATATATATTGAATATAATTTAAGTATGTTTGTTGTGTGTAATCATAATCTTTATCGTGATTGTTTTTGGGTATATTTACTACAAATAATTCTATTTTAAAATCTGTGATATTATAATTTGGGGGTTTTGAATATAGTAATTATATAGTTTTTTCAAAAATTTTATGTTAAGATATATCACATTATTATTAATTTTGATTAAGAATCAATATTGAACTTTTCGATATAATTACTATTTCACGAAATTTTTAGGAGAATTGATTCACAAATTTATTTTTAAATTGACAACTGTCATAGAGATATGAAGATATGAATCTGTATTACGTTATCGTTTTAATTATTTGGAAAAGACTCATACTTGTAAGATTATTGACTAAACATATATTTTTGACAAAAAAATAATGAACAGATGCATGATTGTTTTGGTCAATATATTTTATTGTAGTGTTACTTTGATATAGTAGATTCCATTCTGGTAAATAAATATATGGATGCTCTTGAAACAAAAAAACATATGTATACTCTTCTTCTACATCCTCATGTCTTGAAAGAAGAAAAGGTAAATTACAAATCATGGACGTGCTTTTGAATAATATGATGATTTGCATTTTAAATTCTTGTTGAATCTTCAACAATTTTACTATTAAGATATAATTTATCAAATAGATTATCAACTATTTAGTATTTTTGTTTTTTTATTCATATAAAGTATATAAAATTTATTTCATCTTAATTTTTTTAATAACGATAACAATAATTCAGAAGGTTAAAACAGGTAAAATGTCATATTCAGATAATGAGTTCACAGATAGTTTTCCAAACTAAGTTGATTCAGTATTCAGAGTATATCTCTTAACAGATTCAGTGATATTCAGATGTGTATTCAGAATTCAATACTAGTTGAAAAACAAAATAAGCGACACCTAAATATATATAAAGCAGCAGAGTAATGGGGTGTTTGTTTGCACTTAATGAGATTTAATGTAGTTCATTAAGATAATGGATAAATAACAGATATGAATAGCTCTTAATAAGTCGTTTCATTAAGATTTTAAACTAAATTTAAATCATATACTAAATCTAACTGAATATGTTTTATTAAGCTATTCATTCTACATTCTTGAAAAAACAAAAACTCAGCACAAAGCCTGAAATTGCACCTTTGGGCTGTATATTAATGATAATCAGCTGGTTTCTTGTTAATTAACAAAAACATATATTACTTTTTGTTTCCAAAAGATTGAACATATGAATAAGATACTATAAGAATAAGCAATATCAATCTTCTTCAAATAAAGGAAAAAAGGGTCTGCTTAGATGTACTCAACTAGTACCAAGTTAAGAATATGTACTATTTGATTAACCTATGAAACATATAAAGACGTGTACAAAAATTAAACACGAAAAGAAGCACCATTAATATCACTAAATTTAATGGCAAGTAACAACAAAAGCGGCGTGAATGAACTAATATTAATATGACTAGTTCAATCAGCTACAAATTCTAAAACAAGATTTTAAAATTGTTCATGTCCCAACGAAGTTAATAAAGATCTACCATCACGAATTTGAGTGAAGGGGAAATAACTAAAGTGACTTTAAATATAAGATCTACTTCACCCATCATAAATTTGTTGTAAATATATGGTCTAATTTATTTTAAATTATGCATTATTAGGTTACCACTTACCAGCCATTTTTGCACATAATGGTTTTCTTTGTTGAAATGAGATGATCATCGATCTTTCTTCTGTAAATAAAAAATAGGATTCAGAGACAAATCAAAAGTTACCTTTATAACGGTACGCAATACAAAATAATTTTTTTATAAACTTAATTTTATTTCCCAATTTCAATCACAAATTGAAAAACAAAACCAATAAAATCCTTTTTTTCAAAAAAAAAGTTAATAAATCACAATTATATGAATAAATGAAATGAATTACATAAAAATATAAAAACAAATTATGAAACGAATTTACCTTCTTGTTGTCAAGCTTCCATTTGCAAACGGAAATTGCTTTTGATATCAGATTTTTTTCTCTTTATTAATTTTATCATCCTCTTCTTATCCCGTCTTCGTCCTGCGATCTAAAATATTGAGGTTGTTATTAGTATATTTAGAATCTTTTAGGCGTGGGTTATGGCGAAGATGGAGGTAAGGGTTTAGATATGGTGTATAAGACAAACAGGAGGTATAAAAGAAGGGTTTTAAACGGCGAGAACTCTCGACTATGGACGTGTGATCTTTTTCATCTTTTGGGTTGCATCAAGATCTGTTACAATTCGGCCCATATGGCCTGTTCGATCCCTTATTTGATCTATTACAATTTATCCCATATGACCCATTCTTGCCGGTCTTAGTTCTATCGCCCTTAGACGTAATGCCTACTTATACTGAATATTTATGTTGGACATATTCGTTTGATCTAGACCGGCCCGCATTATTTATATAAATTAGAGATAACCCGTATCTAATGACATTAAAAAACTTTTTAACAATATAAAAAAGAATGTAATACCATAGTTATATATTCGTGTAAATAAGTTACACATTATCTAACTTTTGTTATTTAAGATTATCTTTTTAAAAATGTTGAATCTATTAAATAGTTCTATGTATTAACCGTGGACACGATATCTAGTTAAACTATGATAAAAAATGGTCAATTAATACCTAAAATTTTGTAAAATAAAACCCACCCATCTTTATTTATAAATTTACGTCTTAAATGTATCGTTTGAAACATATAAGTAATGATAACAAAACATACTGAAACATTAAAGAAATTGCTATATATTTTCTTCAAAGTCTCACCTAAAAATAAACCCATATGCTACATAAATTGTTAATTAAGAAAATTGAAATGATTAATAATAATCAATCAAGAGTTAAAAATAAAATATCATCACAAATGTAGAATCTCAATTTAAAACACGAATCTCAAGATTAAAAATTTATTCATATATAGATACATACATCTTAAATATAAAAATATAATTATACTACGTAAAACCCGTGTCTGAAAACACTAAGGAAAAAAATTGTTTTATTTAAGATTTAGTTTGAGGTTGAGGTTAAGATTTAAGGTTTAGGTTTGGTTTATGGTTGAGGTTTAGGTTGAGGTTTAAAGTTTAAGGTTGAGGTTGAGGTTTAAGGTTTAAGGTTTAAGTTTTAGGGTTTAATATATAAGGTTTAAGATTAAGGTTAACATTAAGGTTAAGGTTAAGGTTAATGTTAACGTTAAGGTAATGGTTAAGGTAAAGGTTAAGTTCAAGGTTAAGGTCAAGGTCAAGGTCAAGGTTAAGGTCAAGGTTAAGGTCAAGGTTAAGGTTAAGGTTAAGGTTAAGGTTAAGGTTAAGGTTAAGGTTTAAGGTTAAGGTTTACGTTTAGGTAAGGTTAAGGTTAAGGTTAAGTTTAAGGTTAAGGTTAAGGTTAAAGTTAACGTTAAGGTTTAAGGTTAAGGTTAAGGTCAAGGTTAAGGTTAAGGTCAAGTTTAAGGTTTAATTTAAGGTTATAGTTAAGGTTGTTAAGGTTGATGATACGGTGAAGATTAAATTTTAGGTTATGGTTAAATTAAGGTTAAGACTATCGCTAAGAATAAGGGTTAGGCTAAAGTTAAGGCTAAGGTACATTTAAGTTTAAGGTTTAGGTTAAAGTTAAGGTTGAATTTATGGGTTTAGCAGTTACTCAAACATATTCAAAATCCTCTATCCTAAAAACGAGAATCAGTCCAAAAAAGATTGTTTCAAATCTTCAAGTTATAAAAACGCCTGAAACAAAAAAAATTGGGAGTATTATCGCCATAGAAGGTGCTTCAAGTTATATACTTTAAGTCCGTGACTATATGATTCTCCATATAGACGTTAGTGATAGGGTGATAATGACAGTGAATCAAACAATAAGTCTCTATATAGTCACCATTTAAAAGCAATTAAGTATATGATTACATGTCTCAAAAACTCAAATTAACCAAAACAGTCATGAAAGTTGTAAAAAAATACACATGTAACTAGTTTATAATACACACTTTGGAACCAAAAAGAAAAAGTTTAATACACACAAGACATTAACCAACACTCTTTCCTTTTCCTTTTCCTTTATGCCCCTTGTCTGGATCTTTAGATGTTGAAGGAATATTACCTTCTTTTGTATCTCGAGAAGGGCGATATGCTCCATGATCATTTTCATTCCATGCACCATTCAACATGTCTGAGCTCGCAGCAGCGTCTTCCATTTAATCTTTCTATTGGGTAAGTTGTGAGTCCCCTCCTGATTTGTATTTCCTCTTATAGCTCTTGGTTACTGAGCATGTGTCGAAATTACACATGTATAGAGGCTTACTTGGGGGGCTGAATCTGAATGCACATACTACACATGCATCCAGTGTGATGCTGTGGGTGTTTGTGAGTTTCTCTAAACGAAATCTCACCTTTTGCAAGACTCGCTAGTTCATTAAATGAACAAGTCTGACGATCTTGAGCTTGCCTCTTCTTTTCTGCAAAGAAACAATACACAATTATCACAACAAGTCCCTATATTCAAGTTAATTGCATTATAAGTTCATGTATTCATACCACTTTCAACCCTAATTAGTAATAAATCTGAGTCTTTTTTTATTTTTGTCCTCCGGAGCTGAGCATGAGGATCTGATGGAGTCCCAAAGATGGTCCTTTTTACTAGATGGTCCAGATGTAGATGATACCTTCTTTCCAAAATTCGGTGGGTCCTGGATAAAATCAAAAAGATTAAGAAAGAATATATATAAAACAAGTTTTATGCTGAAAAATGGTTTTGAAGATGTACTTACATCAGACAGTTCCAATTCGACATCATAGAGTTCCATTTCTATATCCACACCCATCATTTTTGCACATTATGTTTTTCTTTGTTGAAATGAGATGATCATCTATCTGTCTTCTGTAAATAAAAAATAGGATTCAGCAACAAATCAAAAGTTACCTTTATAACTGTACGCAATACAAATAATTTTTTTATAAACTTAATTTTAATTCCCAATTCCCAAACACAAATTGAAAAACAGAAACAATAGAATCCTTTTTTTCAAAAAAAGGAAATGTTAATAAATCACAATTATATGAATAAATTAAATGAAATACATAAAAATATAAAAACAAATTATGAAACAATTTACCTTCTTGTTGTCGAACCTCCATTTGCAAACGAAAATTGCTTATCCTATATTTTCTCTCTCTGTTAATTTTATCATCCTATTCGTTATCCCGTCATCGTGCCGATCTAAAATATTGAGGTTGTTATTAGTACTTTTAGGTTCTTTTAGGCGTGGGTTATGGCGATGATGGAAGTAATGGTTTAGATATGATGTACATGACAAACAAACGGGAGGTATAAAAGAAGGGTGTGAAACGGGCGGAGAACTCTAGACTATGGGCATGTTCTACCCCTTGCTTGATCTGTTACAATTCGGCCCATATGGCCTATCCCTTGCTTGATTTGTTACAATTTGTCCCATATGACCCATTCTTGTTGTCTTAGTTCTATCGCCCTTAGACGTAACAAAATCCGCCTACATATACTGAATATTTATGTTGGACATATCCGTTTGATCTAGACCTCGCATTATTTATATAAATTGGAGATAACCCGAGGACAATAAAAAAAAATTTTTTTTAACAATATAAAAAAGAATGTAATACCATAGTTATATATTCGTGTAAATAAGTTACACATTATCTAACTTTTGTTATTTATGATTATCTTTTTAAAAAATGCTGAATCTATTAAATAGTTCTATGTATTACCCGTGGACACGATATCGAGTAAAACTATGATAATAATTGGTCAATTAATACCTAAAATTTTGTAAAATAAAACCCACCCATCTTTATTTATAAATTTGCGTCGCATCGTTTGAAACATATAATTAATGATAACAAAACATACTGAAACATTAAAGAAATTGCTATATGTTTTCTTCAAAGTCCCACCTAAAAATAAACACGCATGCTACATAAATTGTAAATTAAGAAAATTGAAATGATAAATAATAATAAATCAAGAGTTAAAAATCAAATATCATCACAAAATAGAATCTCAATTTAAAACACAAATCTCAAGATTAAAAATTTATTCATATATAGATGCATACATCTTGAAGATAAAAAATAATTATACTACGTAAAACCCGTGTCTGAAAACACTAAGAAAAAAAATTGTTTTATTTAAGATTTAGTTTGAGGTTGAGGTTGAGATTTAAGGTTTAGGTTTAAGGTTTAAGGTTTGGGTTTAGGTTGAGGTTTAAGGTTTAAGGTTGAGGTTGAGGTTTAAGGTTTAAGGTTTAAGGTTTAAGGTTTAAGGTTTAAGGTTTAAGTTTTAGGGTTTAATATATAAGGTTTAAGATTAAGGTTAACATTAAGGTTAAGGTTAAGGTTAAGGTTAATGTTAACGTTAAGATAATGGTTAAGGTAAATGTTAAGGTTAAGTTCAAGGTTAAGGTCAAGGTTAAGGTCAAGGTCAAGGTTAAGGTCAAGGTCAAGGTCAAGGTTAAGGTCAAGGTTAAGGTTAAGGTTAAGGTTAAGGTTAAGGTTAAGGTTAAGGTTAAGGTTAAGGTTAAGGTGAAGGTTATGGTTAAGGTTTAAGGTTAAGGTTTAGGTTTAGGTAAGGTAAGGTTAAGGTTAAAGTTAAGGTTAAGGTTAAGGTTAAGGTTAAAGTTAACGTTAAGGTTTAAGGTTAAGGTTAAGGTAAGGTTAAGGTTAAGGTCAAGTTTAAGGTTTAATTTAAGATTATAGTTAAGGTTGTTAAGGTTGATGATAAGGTGAAGATTAAATTTTAGGTTATGATTAAATTAAGGTTAAGACTATCGCTAAGACTAAGGGTTAGGCTAAAGTTAAGTTTAAGGTTTAGGTTAAATTTAAGGTTAAATTTATGGGTTTAGTAGTTAATCAAACATATTCAAAATCCTCTATCCTAAAAACGAGAATCAGTCCAAAAAAGATTGTTTTAAATCTTCAAGTTATAAAAACGCCTGAAACAAAAAAATTGGGAGTATCGGCTGTATCGCCATAGAAGCTGCTTCAAGTTATATACTCCAAGTCCGTTAGAGTCCGTGACTATATGATTCTCCATATAGACATTAGTGATAGGGTGATAATGATATTGAATCAAACAATAAGTCTCTATATAGTCACCATTTAAAAGCAATTAAGTATATGATTACATGTCTCAAAAACTCAAATTAACCAAAAGAGTCATGAAAGTTGTAAGAAAATACACATGTAACTAGTTTATAATACACACTTTGGAACCAAAAAGAAAAAGTTTAATACACACAGGACATTAACCAACACTCTTTCCTTTTCCTTTTCCTTTATGCCTATTGTCTGGATCTTCAGACGTTGAAGGAATATTACCTTCTTTTGTATCTCGAGAAGGGCGATATGCTCCATGATCATTTTCATTCCATGCACCATTCAACATGTTCGAGCTCGCAGCAACGTCTTCCATTTAATCTTTCTGTTGGGTAAGTTGTGAGTCCCCTCCTGATTTGTATTTCCTCTTATAGCTCTTGGTTACTGAGCATGTGTCGCAATTACACATGTGTAGAGGCTTACTTGGGGGCTGAATCTGAATGCACATACTACACATGCATCCAGTGTGATGCTGTGGGTGTTTGTGAGTTTCTCTAAACGAAATCTCACCTTTTGCAAGACTCGCCAGTTCATTAAATGAACAAGTCTGATGGTCTTGAGCTTGCCTCTTCTTTTCTGCAAAGAAACATTACACAATTATCACAACAAGACCCTATATTCAAGTTAATTGCATTATAAGTTCATGTATTCATACCACTTTCAACCCTAATTAGTAATAAATCTGAGTCTTTTTTATTTTTGTCCTCCGGAGCTGAGCATGAGGATCTGTTGGAGTCCCAAATATGGTTCTTTTTACTAGATAGTCCAGATGTAGATGATACCTTCTTTCCAAAATTTGGTGGGTCCTGGATAAAATAAAAAAGATTAAGAAAGAATATATATAAAACAAGATTTATGCTGAAAAATGGTTTTGAAGATGTACTTACATCAGACAGTTCCAATTCGACATCATAGAGTTCCATTTCTACAACCCCAGGTTGCATCAAGTATTATTGGACATTAGCGTGAGAAAATGGCCTGCTTCTTGTTTACAATTCGGCCCAGCCCGTTATCTTAGTTCTATATCGTCCTTTGATGTTGCAAACCCCGCAATTACAGATTTAACCCGATCGATCTAACCCGGTTTGTGTTATTTATATAAATATATTCATTTATATTATATACAATTCAAGGTAGCTAACGGTCCGTTCCGGACCGACCGGTTCCTAGCGGACCTGGGCCTTATCGGCCCTGTTCGGTTTACCGGTCCCTCGTTACCGGTTTCGGTTCAGTTCGTTACTAAGAAAGAAGAAGGGGAGAACCAGACCATAAGGGAACCGTCTAAACCAGATCCGGTTTCGATCCGGTCTGGTTCTTAGCGGTTCTATATTGTGTTTTTTTTAATCTTTTATTTATTTTTTAGGTGGGTAGGGAATAGGGATTAAATGGTTTTATATGATGTTAAAAATGTTAAGGGCCTTAGTAGGGGTGTTGGGTTTATTTGGGTTGGGTTTAATGGGTTGGGCTATAAATAATTGAGCTAAAAACCTAAACCAATGAAATATATAAAAAAATTGACGGGCCGGTTCCGGTCTGGTCCCCTTTATTTTCAAAAAAGTGAAGAACTGGTCCAGTTCGTGCCTACGTTGACTTTTGGCCCGGTCCGGTCCGTAGGATAGGTTGGACCGGACCGTTAGTCACCTTGCTATATAATGTATACTATATAATTTTTAACTTATTTATATTATTCTTTGAATAGTTAGAGATGTTTTTTGAATTTTGTAAAAAAAAAATTGTATAGCTAAAAATAGTGTCAATAGTAAGATTTTTTATATAAGTATTTCATTGTCAAATATACTATTACCTACACTAGAAATAAAATATATAAATATATTTGTACTAGTATGATTGTAAGGATACTATTGAGTAGCTTGCCAAAGCAACCTCCCAATAACATATACACAATGACATCATCTCCCGATCACCGCCCGTATGAATACGACAAAACACAATTAGTTACACTAAGATTTTTGTATCTATAAATACCCATTCCATGAGTTAAATGAGGTATCACTTACATTCTTACAATTTTCATATTACAATCAAATCTAGTTTATATATATTCTTCTCGGTCCACAGTTCTTGATCCAAATGTTGATTTGACCGTTGGAATACAATTAGGAGGCACACCTCCCTATAGTCTTGAAATTTGTCAGCTCAAGCATCATTAACGTGAAGCACTAGAGTTCCAGCATTCATATGTTTTTGTTGGCCAAATTATTTACACTCTATCAATTGGCGTAATCTATGGGAATTAAAGTTCCAAACTCATTGAGATATCACCAATGAAAACCATATCCATACGAGATTTACCAAGACAAGCATAAATAGAAGCACCTCCGTTGTTCATTCCAAATACCGAGATCGACTCACTCTCAAAAGTAGAAAATGGAGGTCAGAGATACTAATTTGAACCTTTTTTCACTGTCGACACAACCAGCTCCCCTAGGAGAATCACTAATATCCACCAATCACTTGGAATCCAAAGAAGAATCAATACATTAGGGAGTAGCTCAGAATTTTTAACGATTTATATAGAAAGATCTAGAATAACTATGTCGCCAACAAGCACCTCCGCCTCAATATCATGTTATCATTACTCTTCATGAAAACTCCACCCCACAAAACAAAAGAACCTAAGTGCGTCTGGTGTTCCTAAGGCGTGATATAAAAATCACTCGAGTAAGACTAATAGCAAGTGTATGAGTCGTCCCAAGTAATAAAGTTAAAGTATTATTTACTGTTCTCCACATAGACAATAGAGTTAATTATTGTGTTTTAAAATGTGTACTCATCTGTTAATTGCAAAAACGAAAGCAAAAATGATAATTTTGTTTGTGACTTTATATAATATAAGTACCGTGAAGGGATTAAATTGACTTAAATATCAATCAATAATATAAAATAGATTCAGGTACTAAAATGCAGTAAAGTGAAATATGAGAATAATATAGCTTGATAGTCTCTACTAATCACCATTAGTTACGAATTAGACATTTATTAACATAAGGGAAAATTGGTACTTTTCTATGAGTTGGGATTTTACCATCCACCTAAATCCTTTCTGGGTAGATAGGGGCTACCTTCCAACTCTAGGGACCTCTCCGGAGTAACCCTGAAAAATTTGTCTAGTGATTAAGTAGTTACCCCTATGTGACTATCCGATTAACCTAGACCTCCCGATTCCTATGTGCACATCGAACGTTTATATACTAGTTATGTATTCCGATCCCTTTCTGTGTGTAGTACAAATACTAATACAACCCACTACTTGATAAGGTTATGAAAAATACAAACAAGTATACAATCAGTGGGGAATAAGCAATTCATTTCAACATAATTATCCCCAAATACATTAAAAAGTCATAATTAAACAACTAGGGTTCATACATTAAGCAATCATTAAGCTAAAAAGGATTTAAATTATAATAAGAAATGGAATTACAATGATAAAAATAGTCATAATGTTAAAACTAAAAATAAATGAAGATTACTCTTAAAATAAAAAACTTCAATGGAATTGAATGATTAAATGAGATGAAATGTTGTTGTGGTTGACTTCTTACTTATTTTAATTCTCAATTACTCCTAAGTAATAAGTGAACAACATTTTTGGGTCAAAAGTAACCAAAAATGTTTATAACAATGTTGGTCAGGTTCAAATCACTGTGGCAACATTAAACCTAAGTTTGTAGTCTCAACTCAGATTTTCACGTGCTCCAAATTTGAAGATATATCTTAAGCTGAAGGGGATTGGTTAGAAATCTCACCAAATGTGTGTGTTAATTCTCTCAAGTTGACTATGAAGTATGCCGACAATTGCATTTAGTCTTCTAGGGAGGCTTTTTGATTCTTTCGTGTCTTGACTTGGGGTTGACATTTACTTTTTAAATTATTAGCACTATCCTAGGGTATCGTGTCATACACATACATAGGAGCTACACACTTAACACACAATTAGCACAAAAAGCTCTAAAAATACCATAATCTACGATATAGACAAAGAATTCAAATAAAGTCACATAATAGGGATAAATCCCACAAATAAATCCAATAATCCCTAAAGATTACGTCTTGTGACCCTACAAATATATCATAAAAGACGTGACATCAAGACCCCTAACCCAAAGTTTTGTCGTCCAAACAAAATAAATACAAAAGTAGGGGACACAATCAAACAAGTCATGGAAGGTAGGAGCAAGTAATGATCCTAAGGTAATACCAATCAACTGTCATGAAGTTCTACTTAAGAAATAATCCATGGATAATATTTATCAGAAAAATACTCAACACATTATAATCTCAAGAATAAATTAGTTTTGAAATGCAAGAAGACGTCGTTTTCACTTAGTTCAAAATGGTGGATGTATGTTGTTCCTCGATCCTCCCACAATGTCTAACGTTCCACTCAACTAATCCCTCTCAACTCGATTTTTACTTAACCTCACAACTGTAAATCTCGAGGTCTTCGGTTATAACATAGGATTAAGGTAGAGTGCGATACGTTTAAGTAGTTTTAGAGTGATCTTTTGGCTCTCTTATCACTAGTCGTCAACTTATAACCATAGAGTTTGAGTTTACGCACACAAATGTGTTCACCATCCCCTCTTGGTGCACTAGATACGCATCCCAAAGTTCCAAAACAGATTCTCGATGTTTCAAATTTTCCTTTGCTAGATTATTTCGTTCTCATTATATATTTATTCTTCTTTTTTGTAAGTACAACAGAAAACTCGTTTTGATGTGAGTTTTCCTATTGACTTATTTTCTCTTTTTTCTCTTTTTTTTCATTTTCTTTCTCTTCATTTCTCAATTATTTTCTTTTCTTAAATCCGGCAAGGATCACGATATAACACATTATTAAATAGCACCATATAAGCTCAACCCACACATAATATCTCGTGACCCAACACTCATCATCCCAAACTCAAGCTCAAAGACGACCACTCTTAAAGCATCATGACTCGAGGGCTCATCATATGGTTGAGTCTTAAAAACTAAAGGGTATAGGCTTATAATGTGACTATCAAAGAAAAGGCTAAGAGGGGGTTGATAAGTCAAAATGTAACGCCAATACTTTATCCACCCCAAAGAGGCTCCAAAAATTTGAGTTGACGGTATACATGCATCACTAGAGGGAAGAAATAAGTTGCCTAATGGAGAGTAGCGCCGAACTCTTCTCAAGGTAGATCGCTTGAGCCACCCGACCGATGCAAATCAATATAAAATTTAACTTCGACATAGTTGAATTCCCTTCAAGCTTATCATGCACACCCGCTTACGAGGTACACAACATACAACACTAGTGTCTTGCACGCTCACTGGACATCTATAAATACCTCTCTCTACGACAAAATTGACACACTCTGATTATACAGTCGACTAAAATCTTCATGACTCCTCAGGTTTAGTAATACATGATAGCAACAATACTAATATTGAGCGTCAGAGTGTCATCGGGCGCGCACCTCCCTGTGATCCTAACTTAGTGTCTAGTTTCAGGATGGCTTGGAGAAGCGAACAGGTCCTCAGACCTTCATCCAGATCCTTGAGGGAGTAATAAGATAAATCTTCTTGATTGTTCTTAGGAATAAGGTACACAGCTAACACCACTTATTATCGTTCAATTATCTATTTCTACCTTTCCTCCTCTTTTGCATTTATAATTGTCTCTTTGTTAATGTGTTTTTGTTTTTTGTGTTTTATCGTTCGTGAATTGGACCGTTTTGTAAGATGTAACGATAAGTAGTTATATCGTTTTTTTTGAAACTTGAAAATAGGATTTTAATATAGGAGGCCTTGATGCGTAAAAACGATTTGGGAAGGAACAATTCACCCGATAAGATTCATTTTGTAATTGTCGTCTTTTGGGTTTATTTGGCAGTTCTGATTCTTTATTTAGTAATAAAAAAGTAAAAAGTTTCTATCAGATTTTATTTTAAAGATATAATTATTAAAAATATTTTTTAATAAGATTTTATATTAAAAATAAATATTGACAAAAATATCCTTATATGGTCTTTTTAATTACATTATAATCTATCAGGCTATATAAAAAAATATTTAAATTTAGCCAACCCTACTACCACCTTCGCCCACTGATGTTACCACCGTCGCCGCTACCACCACCAACTCTGATCCCTTATTTTCTTCTTTTTTTTCCAGCCTATGCTGTCGCGGCCTAGACGGTCGACCAGGGCCTAGTGCCTAGGAGGGATTATACGGGGTCTAGGCGTAATTAGGTGGTTATGAATCTCGTTGTGTAATTTTGTATATTTAGTAATATTATGTGAGTAATTATTACAATTTAATTACTTAAGTTATAAAATACATCTATATATATATATATATATATATATATATATATATATATATATATATATATATATATATATATAATACTAAAAAATTGAGTTATAATATCAATTATAGAATTATCGAAAATAAGAAAAATAAAAAGAACGCCTAATCGACCAATTGTTGCTATTAAGCGGCGCCTAGGCGGGTTACGCGCCTCTTCCACAATGACTAATGACTAATGCCCTAGGAAAAAACGCCTAGCATTTTTACTAGACGTAAGCAGTTGAGAGGGGGGAGTCGACGCCTAGGCGGGGCAATTTCTATAGCATAGTTTCCAGCTAACATCATCTTTGATCTATTTTTTCTTCTTCTATTTCCAATTTTTTCCCCGGTCAAATTTTCGACCAATTGTCTGCACAACATGAAATTTCATGTTCGAAATCAAAATGTGGCAACAGCAACGATGGTTGAAAAAAGTTGACCAGAGTTTGTGGTTACTGCGAAAAACAGTATAGCGAGTGTTAGTTCTGTTTTCATTTTCTATGTTTTCAAAATACTAATAAAAACGTGTTTGGCTAGAGAAAATAAAATAGTTTTCTAAAAATTAAATGAAAAACAACTATATTGAAAATCATGAAATTAACGTTTTCTATATTTTCTGAAAATATTAAAAACGAAAATCATTTTCTAAAAATAAATTCTTAGAACGATAATAAAAATTATTTTCACAAACCAACAAGGCCTAAAATGATAGTGACGGCGGCAACCGTGGTGGACAATGCTATTGGTAGTGGCCCATATTATATTGAAATAAGATTGTATAATAAAAACATTTTAGGTATAAAAAGATAAGTAAAATGTTTAAGATAATTACTTTATTTAATGAGAAGGTTTTCTAAAAATATATGGTTAAAGATAGTAAAAGACTTAATTAGGATGGTTTTTATGAGCACACCATTATTAGACAAAAGTTATAGAAGTATAGAAATTGCTTTATGCATATATATTTATAGATATTTAGTTTTTGATATTTACATATCAACAAGACAACAACAACAATAATAATCTGCATCTCCAAAATCCAAAGTTTACATAACCAAAATCTCCATCTCCTACCTCTACTACTAACATATATCTATCTCTACTTGCTTTCCTTCTTCTACCAATTCAATTTTCTACCTATGCTAATAAACGCAGAAGAATAAATGATAAGATATGATAAACCCCCAAGAAAAATGAAGGGTTGGATTGGAACACGTCAAATCTGCTCCTTGAGAGTTTTTTTCTCAGGACTGCCAAAACATCTGGAATTCATTGCTGTACAAGGACAGATCCTGAATCTCCAAATTGGCCACATGCCAATTGACCAGCTGTGATTGCACACACTTGCAAACCACAAGTCCCAAAGGGAATATCCTTCATTCCCTTTCATCCCTAAAACCAATTCATACACAAAAATATCAGCCAAATATTAACTTAAAAGCATTGAAATCAAATTGAAATTCTTCTTACATGTTCCAAGGCTGGATGTACGGAAGTTTTTACTTGATGGGCCATTATAGTGAATGTACCCACAAATAAATGATGCTGCCTGGTGTGAAAACGTACACATTAATTCATGATGTAATAGATCTGTAGAAATGAAAATGGAAGGGAAGAAGAGGAACTTACAACGTTTATAAGGGAGGTAATATTCCATAAGGCATATACACGCGCAAGCCCACCAGAACACGTCTAGATCCATTACTGAATAGAGCATTAATTCTAGCTGGGAATGGAAGTAAAATCCCAAAAGGTAATATCAATAATACAAAGAACACGTATGCTAAAGAAACTGAATATAAGTGAAGCAAAGTAAGCAACACTAAGCTAAAGTCTCCCAATAGTAGCACAGAGATGAGTAGCCCAACAAGATCCTGCATAACATAACAAACCATATTATCCAGACATCAAAAAATACCAACCACTTTGTGAGAGAGAAAGAGACAACTGCATTAACCTGGTGGCTTAGTGTTAAAGATAAGAATTGAGAGTAAGAAAAATATATCTGTTTTCTCCTTAAGCATCTTTAGGCTGTTTATATCCAAAACCCCACCGTAATGTTTCCTTCTCATGATGTTTTCGGAGCTTCGGTGGTTTTGATTCCATAGCATCTCTTCTCATATATGACCAAATGAGTTTTCTCTGAATATATGAAATACTAAAACCACATAAGAAGGAAGCTACTAGCTAGGCATCATAAATGATGCATGGGAGTTTTTTACTTTGATAGGTCATTGTAGTGAATGTAAGCACATATAAATGAAATAAATGAAACAGCCTGGTGTGAAAAAAACATACACAATAATGGTCTAGCACAAGATTCAATAAATCTCTCAAAATGAAAGGAAAGAGGAACTTATAACATTTATGAGCTGGGAATGGAAGTAAAATTTCAAAAGGCAATTCTAAAAAAACAAAGAACACATTTGCTAGGGAGACTAAGGTGTTATTTGTTTGCACTTAATGAAGTTTTAATCTGATTGGTTATGACATTCAGTTAATTTAGATTGTTTGTTTTCTAATTTATTAAGTGCTTAATAGCACTTAATACCACTTAAACGGTAAAATCTACAAAGGAGTCTCAATAGAAAAGAAAATCACTTAATGAATCTTTTCTCTTTTTTTATCCTTACCTCTTTTATATACACGCTTTATCAATTCATTTCATTACTTTATCTCATGTTAATAATCACGTTCTCCACACATGTTCATCGTACATGCTCCTGTCATTAGCACTTTGGTAACCTTTGTGTATATCAGATTTTTTGTGATAATGTCATAAATATGTTATATATATTGAATATAATTTTAGTATTTTTGTTGTGTGTAATCATAATCTTTATCGTGATTGTTTTTGGTTATATTTACTACAAATAATTCTATTTTAAAATCTATGATATTATAATTTGGGGGTTTTTGAATATAGTAATTATATAGATTTTTCAAAATTAATTTTATGTTAAGATATATCACATTTTTATTAATTTTGATTAGGAATCAATATTGAACTTTTTGATGTAATTACTATTTCACGACATTTTTAGGAGAATTGATTCACGAATTATTTTTAAATTGACAACTGTCAGAGAGATATGAAGATATGAATCTGTATTACGTTATCATTTTATTGATTTGGAAAGGACTCATACTTGTAAGATTATTGACTAAACATATATTTTTGACAAAAAAATAATGAACAGATGCATGATTGTTTTGGTCAATATATTTTATTGTAGTGTTACTTTGATATAGTAGATTCTATTCTGGTAAATAAATATACGGATGCTCTTGAAACAAAAAAGCATATGTATGCTCTTCTTCTACATCCTCATGTCTTGAAAGAACAAAAGATAAATTACAAATCATGGACGTGCTTTTGAATAATATGATGATTTGCATTTTAAATTCTTGTTGAATCTTCAACAATTTTACTACTAAGATATAATTTATCAAACAGATTATCAACTATTTAGTATTTTTTTTTATTCATATAAAGTATATAAAATGTATTTCATCTTAATTCTTTTAATAACGATAACAATAATTCAGAAGGTTAAAACAGGTAAAATGACATATTCAGATAATGAGTTCACAGATAGTTTTCCAAACTAAAGTTGATTCAGCATTCAGAGTATATCTCTTAACAGATTCAGTGACATTCAGATTTGTATTCAGAATTCAATACTAGTTGAAAAACAAAATAAACGACACCTAAATATATATGAAGCAGTAGAGTAATGGGGTGTTTGTTTGCACTTAATGAGATTTAATGTAGTTCATTAAGATAATGGATAAATAACAGATATGAATGACTCTTAATAAGCCGTTTCATTAAGATTTTAAACTAAGTTTAAATCATATACTAAATCAACTTGAATATGTTTTATTAAGCTATTCATTCTACATTCTTAAAAAAACAAAAACTCAGCACAAAGCCTGAAATTGCACCTTTGGGCTGTATATTAATGATAATCAACTAGTTTCTTGTTAATTAACAAATATATATATATATATATATATATATATATATATATATATATATATATATATATTACTTTTTGTTTCCAAAAGATTGAACATATGAATAAGATACTATAAGAATAAGCAATATCAATCTTCTTCAAATAAAGGAAAAAAGAGCCTGCTTAGATGTACTCAACTAGTACCAAGTTAAGAATATGTACTATTTGATTAACCTATGAAACATATAAAGATGTGTACAAAAATTAATCACGAAAAGAAACACCATTAATTTCACTAAATTTAATGGCAAGTAACAACAAAAGCGCCGTGAATGAACTAATATGAATATGACTAGTTCAATCAGCTACAAATTCTAAAACAAGATTTTAAAATTGTTCATGTCCCAACGAAGTTAATAAAGATCTACGCTTCATGAATTTGAGAGAAGGGGAAATAACTAAAGTAGCTTTAAATATAAGATCTACTTTACCCATTATAAATTTGTTGTAAATATATGGTCTAATTTATTTTAAATTATGCATTATTAGGTTACCACTTACCATCCATTTTTGCACATAATGTTTTTCTTTGTTGAAATGAGATGATCATCGATCTTTCTTCTGTAAATAAAAAATAGGATTCAGCAACAAATCAAAAGTTAGCTTTATAACTGTACGCAATACAAAATAATTTTTTTATAAACTTAATTTTAATTCCCAATTCCAAACACAAATTGAAAAAAAAAAACAATAGAATCCTTTTTTTCAAAAAAAAGAAAGTTAATAAATCACAATTATATGAATAAATGAAATGAATTACATAAAAATATAAAAACAAATTATGAAACGAATTTACCTTCTTGTTGTCGAAACCTCCATTTGCAAATGGAAATTGCTTTTGATATCAGCTTTTTTTCTCTTGATCAATTTTATCATCCTCTTCTTATCTCGTGTCATCGAAATATTGAGGCTGTTATTAGTATATTTAGGATCTTTTAGGCGACAAACAGGATGTATAAAAGAAGGGTTTTAAACGGGAGAACTCTTGACTATGGACGTGTGATCTATTGCATCTTTTGGGTTGCATTAAGATCTGTTACAATTCGGCCCATATGGCTCGATCCCTTGCTTGATCTGTTACAATTTATCCCATATGACCCATTCTTGCCTATTTATGTTGGACATATTCGTTTGATCTAGAGTGGCCCGTATTATTTATAAAAATTAGAGATAACCCGTATCTAAGGACATTAAAAAAAAATTTAACAATATAAAAAGGAATGTAATACCATAGTTATATATTCGTGTAAATAAGTTACACAGTATCTAAATTTTGTTATTTAAGATTATCTTTTTAAAAATGTTGAATCTATTAAATAGTTCTATGTATTAACCGTGGACACGATATCTAGTTAAACTATGATAAAAATTGGTCAATTAATAACTAAAATTTTGTAAAATAAAACCCACCCATCTTTATTTATAAATTTACGTCTTAAATGTATCGTTTGAAACATATAAGTAATGATAACAAAACATACTGAAACATTAAAGAAATTGCTATATGTTTTCTTAAAATTCTCACCTAAAAAATAAACCCGTATGCTACATAAATTGTAAATTAAGAAAATTGAAATGATAAATAATAATAAATCAAGAGTTAAAAATAAAATATCATCACAAATATAGAATCTCAATTTAAAACACGAATCTCAAGATTAAAAATTTATTCATATATAGATACATACATCTTAAAGATAAAAATATAATTATACTACGTAAAACCCGTGTCTGAAAACACTAAGGAAAAAAATTGTTTTATTTAAGATTCAGTTTGAGGTTGAGGTTGAGATTTAAGGTTTAGGTTTAAGGTTTACGGTTTAGGTTTAGGTTTAGGTTGAGGTTTGAGGTTTAAGGTTTAAGGTTGAGGTTGAGGTTTAAGGTTTAAGGTTTAAGTTTTAGGGTTTAATATATAAGGTTTAAGATTAAGGTTAACATTAAGGTTAAGGTTAAGGTTAATGTTAACGTTAAGGTAATGGTTAAGGTAAAGGTTAAGTTCAAGGTTAAGGTCAAGGTTAAGGTTAAGGTCAAGGTCAAGGTTAAGGTCAAGGTCAAGGTCAAGGTTAAGGTTAAGGTTAAGGTTAAGGTTTAAGGTTAAGGTTCAGGTTTAGGTAAGGTTAAGGTTAAGGTTAAGGTTAAGGTTAAAGTTAACATTAAGGTTTAAGGTTAAGGTTAAAGTCAAGATTAAGGTTAAGGTCAAATTTAAGGTTTAATTTAAGGTTATAGTTAAGGTTGTTAAGGTTGATAATAAGGTGAAAATTAAATTTTAGGTTATGGTTAAATTAAGGTTAAGACTATCGCTAAGACTAAGGGTTAGGCTAAAGTTAAGGCTAAGGTACATTAAAGTTTAAGGTTTAGGTTAAATTTAAGGTTAAATTTATGGGTTTAGCAGTTACTCAAACTTATTCAAAATCCTCTATCCTAAAAACGAGAATCAGTCCAAAAAAGATTGTTTCAAATTTTCAAGTTATAAAAAAGCCTGAAACAAAAAAATTGGGAGTATCGGCTGTATCGCCATAGAAGCTGCTTCAAGTTATATACTCTAAGTCCGTTAGAGTCCGTGACTATATGATTCTCCATATAGATGTTAGTGATAGGGTGATAATGATAGTGAATCAAACAATAAGTCTCTATATAGTCACCTTTTAAAAGCAATTAAGTATATGATTACATGTCTCAAAAACTCAAATTAACCAAAAGACTCATGAAAGTTGTAAGAAAATACACATGTAAATAGTTTATAGTTCACACTTTGGAACCAAAAAAATGTTTAATACACACAAGACATTAAACAACACGCTTTCCTTTTCCTTTATGCCCTATCTTCAGATGTTGTAGAAATATTACCTTCTTCTGTATCTCGAGAAGGGCGATATGCTCTATGATCATTTTCATTCCATGCACCATTCAACATGGCCGAGCTCGCATTAGCGTATGCCATTTAATCTTTGTGTTGGGTAAGTTGTGAGTCCCCTCCTGATTTGTATTTTCTCTTATAGCTCTTCTTGGTTACTGAGCATGTGTCGCAATTACACATGTATAGAGGCTTACTTGGGGGCTGAATCTGAATGCACATAATACACATGCATCCAGTGTGATGCTGTGGGTGTTTGTGAGTTTCTCTAAATGAAATCTCACCTATTGCAATTCTCGCCACTTCATTAAATGAACAAGTCTAACGGTCTTGAGCTTGCCTCTTCTTTTCTGCAAAGAAACAGTACACAATTATCACAACAAGTCCCTATCTTCAAGTTAATTGCATTATAAGTTCATGTATTCATACCATTTTTAACCCTAATTAGTAATAAGTCTGAATCTTTTTTATTTTTGTCCACCGGAGCTGAGCATGAGGATCTGATGGAGTCCTAAAGATGGTCATTTTTACTAGATGGTCCAGATGTAGATGATACCTTCTTTCCAAAATTTGGTGGGTCCTGGATAAAATAAAAAAGATTAAGAAAGAATATATATAAAACAAGAGTTATGCTGAAAATGGTTTTGAAGATGTACATAAATCAGACAGTTCCAATTTCGACATCATAGAGTTCCATTTCTATATCCCCATCATTTTTGCACATTATGTTTTTCTTTGTTGAAATGAGATGATCATCTATCTTTCTTCTGTAAATAAAAATAGGATTTAGTAACAAATCAAAAGTTACCTTTATAATACAAATCTTTTTTTTTATAAACTTAATTTTAATTCCCAATTCCCAAACACAAATTGAAAAACAAAAACAATAGAATCCTTTTTTTTTAAAAAGGAAAAGTTAATAAATCACAATTGTATGAATAAATCAAATGAATTACATAAAAATATAAAAACAAATTATGAAACGAATTTACCTTCTTGTTGTCAAACCTCCATTAGCAAACGGAAATTTCTTATGATATTGGATTTTTTTTCTCTCTATTAATTTTATCATCCTCTTATCCTGTCTTCGTAGTGATCTAAAATATTGAGGTTGTTATTAGTATTTTTAGGTTATTTTAGGCGTGGGTTATGGCTATAATGGAAGTAATGGTTTAGATATGGTGTACATGACAAATGGGATGTATAAAAGAAGGGTTTTAAATGGCGGGAGAACTCTAGACTATGGGCCTGTTCTACCTCTTGCTTGATCTGTTACAATTCGGCCCATATGGCCTGTTCGATCCCTTGCTTGATCTGTTACAATTTCTTGCCGGTCTGAAACAAAATCCGCCTACTTATACTGAATATTTATGTTGGACAAATCCTTTGATCTAGATAGGCTCGCATTATTTATATAAATTGGAGATAGCCCGTATCCGAGGACATTAAAAAACTTTTTAACAATATAAAAAATAATGTAATACCATAGTTATATATTCGTGTAAATAAGTTACACATTATCTAACTTTTGTTATTTAAGATTACCTTTTTAAAAATGTTGAATCTATTAAATAATTCTATGTATTACCCGTGGACACGATATCTAGTTAAACTATAATAAAAATTGGTCAATTAATACCTAAAATTTTGTAAAATAAAACTCACTTTTCTTTATTTATAAATTTGCGTCGTATCATATGAAACATATAAGTAATGATAACAAAACATACTGAAACATTAAAGAAATTGTTATATGTTTTTTTCAAAGTCTCACCTAAAAATAAACACCTATGCTACATAAATTATAAATTAAGAAATTTAAATGATAAATAATAATAAATCAAGAGTTAAAAATCAAATATCATCACAAATATAGAATCTCAATTTAAAACACGAATCTCAAGATTAAAAATTTATTCATATATAGATACATACATATTAAAGATAAAAATATAATTATACTACGTAAAACCCGTGTCTGAAAACACTAAGGAAAAAAATTGTTTTATTTAAGATTTAGTTTGAGGTTGAGATTTAAGGTTTAGGTTAAAGGTGTAAGGTTGAGGTTAAGGTTGAGGTTGAGGTTTAAGGTTTAAGGCTGAGGTTGAGATTTAAGGTTTAAGGTTGAGGTTGAGATTTAAGGTTTAAGGTTTAAGTTTTAGGGTTTAATATATAAGGTTTAAGATTAAGGTTAACATTAAGGTTAAGGTTAAGGTTAAGCTTAAGGTTAATGTTAACGTTAAGGTAATGGTTAAGGTAAAGGTTAAGGTTAAGTTCAAGGTTAAGGTCAAGGTTAAGGTCAAGGTCAAGGTCAAGGTTAAGGTTAAGGTTAAAATTAAGGTTAAGGTTAAGGTTAATGTTAAGGTTAAGGTTAAGGTTAAGGTTAACGTTAACGTTAAGGTTTAAGGTTAAGGTCAAGGTTAAGGTTAAGGTCTAGTTTAAGGTTTAATTTAAGGTTATAGTTAAGGTTGTTAAGGTTAATGATAAGGTGAAGATTAAATTAGTTATGGTTAAATTAAGGTTAAGACTATCGCTAAGACTAAGGGTTAGGCTAAAGTTAAGGCTAAGGTACAGTTAATTTTAAGGTTTAGGTTAAATTTAAGGTTAAATTTAAGGGTTTAGCAGTTACTAAAACTTATTCAAAATTCTCTATCCTAAAAACGAGAATCAGTCCAAAAAAAATTGTTTCAAATATTCAAGTTATATACTCTAAGTCCGTTAGAGTCCGTGACTCTATGATTCTCCATATCGACGTTAGTGATAGGGTGATAATGATAGTGAATCAAACAATAAGTCTCTATATATTCACCTTTTAAAAGCAATTAAGTATATGATTACATGTCTCAAAAACTCAAATTAACCAAAAGACTCATGAAAGTTGTAAGAAAATACACATGTAACTAGTTTATAATACACACATTGGAACAAAAAAAAAAGGTTTAATACACACAATACATTAACCAACACTCTTTCCTTTTCCTTTTCCTTTATTCCCCTTGTCTGGATCTTCAGATGTTGAAGGAATATTACCTTCTTCTGTATCTCGAGAAGGGCGATATGCTCCATGATCATTTTCATTCCATGCGCCATTCAACATGGCCGAGCTCGAAGCAGTGTCTGCCATTTAATCTTTCTGTTGGGTAAGTTGTAAGTCCCCTCTAGATTTGTATTTCCTCTTATAGCTCTTGGTTATTGTGCATGTGTCACAATTACACATGTATAGAGGCTTACTTGGCGGCTGAATCTGAATGCACACAATACATATGCATCCAGTGTGATGCTGTGGGTGTTTGTGAGTTTCTCTAAACGAAATCTCACCTATTGAAAGACTCGCCAGTTCATTTAATGAACAAGTCCGACGGTCTTGAGCTTGCCTTTTCTTTTCTGCAAAAAATCGGTACACAATTATCACAACAAGTCCCTATTTTCAAGTTAATTGCATTATAAGTTCATGTATTCAAAACACTTTCAACCCTAATTAGTAATAGGGTCTGAGTCTTTTTTATTTTCGTCCTCCGGAGCTGAGCATGAGGATCTGATGGAGTCCCAAAGATGGTCCTTTTTACTAGATGGTCCAGATGTAGATGATAACTTCTTTCCAAAATTTGGGCGTTCCTGTATAAAATAAAAATGATTAAGAAAGAATATATATATATATATATATATATATATATATATATATATATATATATATATATATATATATATATATATATATATATATAACAATATTTATGCTGAAAAATGGTTTTGAAGATGTACTTACATCATACAGTTTCAATTCGACATCATAGAGTTCCATTTCTACATCCCCAGCATTTTTGCACATTATGTTTTTCTTTGTTGAAATGAGATGATCATCGATCTTTCTTCTGTAAATAAAAAATAGGATTTAACAACAAATCAAAAGTTACCTTTATAACTGTACGCAATACAAATGATTTTTTTATAAACTTAATTTTAATTCCCAATTCCGAAACACAAATTGAAAAACAAAAACAATAGAATCTTTTTTTTTCAAAAAAAAGAAAAGTTAATAAATCACAATTATATGAATAAATGAAATGAATTACATAAATATAAAAAACAAATTATGAAAGAATTTACCTTCTTGTTGTCGAATATTCATTTGCAAACGGAAATTGCTTATCCGATTTTTTTCTCTCTATCAATTTTATCATCCTATTCGTTATCCCGGTCTTCGTGGCGATCTAAAATATTGAGGTTGTTATTAGTATTTTTAGGTTCTTTTAGGCGTGGGTTATGGCGATGATGGAAGTAATGGTTTAAATAAGATGTACAAGACAAACAAATTGGAGGTATAAAAGAAGGGTGTTAAACGGGGCGGAGAACTATAGACTATGGGCCTGTTCTACCCCTTGCTTGATCTGTTACAATTCGGCCCATATGGCCTATCCCTTGCTTGACCTGTTACCGTTTGTCCCATATGACCCATTCTTGCCGTCTTAGTTCTATCGCCCTTAGACGTAACAAAATCCGCCTAGCATTATTTATATAAATTGGAGATAACCCGAGGACATTAAAAAACTTTTTAACAATATAAAAAGAATGTAATACCATAGTAATATATTCGTGCAAATAAGTTACATATTATCTAACTTTTGTTATTTAAGATTATCTTTTTAAAAATATTGAATCTATTAAATAGTTCTATGTATATCCCGTGGACATGATATCTAGTTAAACTATGATAAAAACTGGTCAAATAATACCTAAAATTTTGTAAAATAAAACCCATCCATCTTTATTTATAAATTTGCGTCGTATCGTTTGAAACATAAAAGTAATGATAACAAAACATACTGAAACAATAAAGAAATTGTTATATGTTTTCTTCAAAGTCTCGCCTAAAAATAAACACGTATGCTACATAAATTGTAAATTAAGAAAATTTAAATGATAAATAATAATAAATCAAGAATTAAAAATCAAATATCATCACAAATATAGAATCTCAATTTAAAACACGAATCTCAAGATTAAAAATTTATACATATATAGATACATACATCTTAAAGATAAAAATATAATTATACTACGTAAAACCCGTGTCTGAAGACACTAAGGAAAAAAATTGTTTTATTTAAGATTTAGTTTGACGTTGAGGTTGAGATTTAAGGTTTAGGTTTAAGGTTTAAGGTTGAGGTTGAGGTTGAGGCTTAAGGTTTAAGGTTGAGGTTTAAGGTTTAAGGTTTAAAGTTTAAGGTTTAAGTTTTAGGGTTTAATATATAAGGTTTAAGACTAAGGTTAACATTAAGGTTAAGGTTAAGGTTAAGGTTAATGTTAACGTTAAAGTAATGGTTAAGGTAAAGGTCAAGGTTAAGTTCAAGGTTAGGGTCAAGGTCAAGGTTAAGGTCAAGGTCAAGGTCAAGGTTAAGGTTAAGGTTAAAGTTAAGGTTAAGGTTAAGGTTATGGTTTAAGGTTAAGGTTTAGGTTTAGGTAAGGTTAAGGTTAAGGTTAAGGTTAAGGTTTAAAGTTAAGGTTAAGGTCAAGGTTAAGGTTAAGGTCAAGTTTAAGGTTTGATTTAAAGTTATAGTTAAGGTGGTTAAGGTTGATGATAAGGTGAAGATTAAATTTTAGGTTATGGTTAAATTAAGGTTACGACTATCGCTAAGACTAAGGGTTAGGCTAAAGTTAAGGCTAAGGTATAGTTAAGTTTAAGTATTAGGTTATATTTAAGGTTAAATTTAAGGGTTTAGCAGTTACTAAAACTTATTCAAAATACTCTTATCCTAAAAACAAGAATTAGTCCAAAAAAAGATTGTTTCAAATCTTCAAGTTATAAAAAAGCCTGAAACAAAAAATTGAGAGTATCGGCTGTATCGCCATAGAAGCTGCTTCAAGTTATATACTCTAAGTCCGTTAGAGTCCGGGACTTTATGATTCTCCATATAGACGTTAGTGATAGGGTGATAATGATTGTGAATCAAACAATAAGTCTCTATATAGTCACCTTTTAAAAGAAATTAAGTATATGATTACATGTCTCAAAAACTCAACTTAACCAAAAGACTCATGAAAGTTGTAAGAAAATACAAATGTAACTAGTTTATAATACACACTTTGGAACCAAAAAAAAAGTTTGATACACACAAGACATTAACCAACACTCTTTCATTTTCCTTTTCATTTATGCCCCTTGTCTGGATCTTTAGATATTGAAGGAATATTACCTTCTTCTGTATCTCGAGAAGGGCGATATGCTCCATGATAATTTTCATTCCATGCACCATTCAACATGGCCGAGCTCGCAGCAGCGTCTGCCATTTAATATTTTTGTTGGGTAAGTTGTGAGTCCCCTCCTGATTTGTATTTCCTCTTACAGCTCTTGGTTACTGAGCATGTGTCGCAATTACACATGTATAGAGGCTTACTTGGGGGTTGAATCTTAATGCACACAATACACATGCATCCAGTGTGATGCTGTGGGTGTTTGTGAGTTTCTCTAAACAAAATATCACCTATTACAAGACTCGCCAGTTCATTAAATGAACAAGTCTCATGGTCTTGAGCTTGCCTCTTCTTTTCTGCAAAGAAACAGTACACAATTATCACAACAAGTCCCTATATTCAAGTTAATTGCATTATAAGTTCATGTATTCAGACCACTTTCAACCCTATATGTAATAAGTCTGAGTCTTGTTTATTTTTGTCCTCCGGAGCTGAGCATGAGGATCTGATGGAGTCCCAAAGATGGTCCTTTTTACTAGATGGTCCAGATGTAGATGATACCTTCTTTCCAAAATTTAGTGGGTCCTGGATAAAATGAAAAAGATTAAGAAATAATATATATATATAAAACAAGATTTATGCTGAAACATGGTTTTGAAGATGTACTTACATCAGACAGTTCCAATTCGACATCATAGAGTTCCATTTCTACATCCCCAGCATCTTCTTTCTGTTAGAGAAGCCTCTTTGGTGAACGCGCCACATGATCATCATCGCCACTACTCCTCTTTGCTGGAACTGTAGCTTTACCAGAGCTGTCGATAATATTTGTTTGTGGGTCTGGGTCCTATGTGTGAATAGGAGCAGGTGTAGGATCAAGAACATAAACTGGAGTAGGAGCAAAGGAGGAGCAGCTGGAACAGGTGGTACCCGAATTCATTATACTCCAAGGGAACTTCAAAAATGGTGGCAAAGAAGATGGCTTGCTAGACCTAATAATATTGGGAATCACAAGTTCTTCTAGTACTCTTGCTTCCCTTTGTCTTGTATCACCTTCCAGACACTGAAACTCACCAGGGATCTGCACAATAAATTATATTATTCTTAGTACACCTTAAACACAAACATAGGTATTTATAATAATAATTCCCACAATAGCTAGCTTTTACTGGTTTGGGATAATGGTTATGTACCTGGACTAGTGTTGCAGAAGAAGCTTGATAACTTTTCAAACAAATTTTGCAACCAACACCACCATTGTGCTGTATGTGATCATACATTGAAGCCAGACATCCCAAGTGGATACCCTGTAATTATGATAATTTAATATTAATAGATGTAATTATTAATAGTAATAATAAAGTTTAATTTGTTAATGAATGTACTTGTCCACATATTTTGCATTTCTCACAGCCAGGTTCATCTTTGTGAAACAGCAATAAATTGCATTTTCAAATGCAAATATGTGTATGTAATCAGACAATCAGTTAATTTAATATTAAAAAGCATGAGTGTATAGTCAATAAGAAGGTTCAGATTAGTAAATATGTTGGATAACTATCCTATGTGTAAAATTATACTAGTAATGGTAGTTATAAGCTTGCAAGTAATGGTCGTCCATAATGGAGTCTCCGTTCATATCGGAGTTAGTAGCACTTCATTTTGGCTTGAGATGGGCATTAAGAAAAGGCTACGAAAAGCTTCTTATCGAAACCGACTCGAAGGTAAGGAATCATCCGAATTATGAAATTAACTAAGCGAATTCGTGCGCAGATAAGCTAGCTAAAGAAGGTGCAATGAGTGGAACCTTTCTTATTGAATTCATAGACCGCCCAGGTTATATTTGGAAGTTGATCACAAGAGATAGGAGTGGATGGGCAATCCCGAGGAATGTGATAGACGATTTAGGAGTTTTGTAATAGTTCCTATTTATGTTTAACCGACTTTTAAGCCTCCTATGTATGCAAAAAAAAGAGTATTTAGGAGTATATATAAAGAGGCCATGAAATATATATATATATATATATATATATATATATATATATATATATATATATAATAAGAAATCGAATTCTCACAAAATGATTCCAACTAAATTAGATTTCATTAAGATGTCATTAGACCTAAGAATCACTTTTAGTATAACTGAAGCAAAGTAAGCAACACTAAGCCTGAAATTGCACATTTGGGCTATATATCAATAATAATATTCAGCTAGTTGCTTGTTAATTAACAAAATTAAATATTACTTTTTGTATCCAAAATATTGAATATAAATAAGTTACTATAAAAATAAGTTATATTACTCATTTTCAAATAAAGGAAAAAAGGGCCTACTTAAATGTACTCAACTAGTACCAAGTTAAGAATATGTACTATTTGATTGACCTAAAATATATAAAGACGTGTACAAAAATTAATCACCAAGAGAAGCACCATTAATTTCACTAAATTTAATGGCAAGTAACAACAAAAGCGGCATGAATGAACTAATATGAATATGACTAGTCCAATCAGCTACAAATTCTAAAACAAGATTTTAAAATTGTTCATGTCCCAACGAACTTACTAGAGATCTTTTACACATCATGAATTTGAGAGAAGGGGAAATAACTAAAGTATTTTTAAATATAAGATCTATTTTACCCATCATAAATTCGTTGTAAATATATAGTCTAATTTATTTTAAATCGTGCATCTTTAGTACGACTTACCAGCCATTTTTTCACATTATGTTTTTCTTTGTTGAAATGATATGATCATCAATCTTTCTTCTGTAAATAAAAATTAGGATTCAGCTACAAATCAAAAATTACCTTCATAACTGTACGCAATACAAATCATTTTTTTTTATAAACTTAATTTTAATTCCCAATTCCTAAACACAAATTGAACAACAAAAACAATAGAATCTTTTTTTTCAAAAAAATGAAAAGTTAATAAATCACAATTATATGAATAAATGAAATGAATTCTATAAAAATATAAAAACAAATTATGAAACAAATTGACCTTCTTGTTGTCGAACCTCCATTTGCAAATGGAAATTGCTTATGACATCCGATTTTTTCTCTATTAATTTTTGTTGGACATCCATTATGTCAAGAAGACATTTGAAAGTCAATGTTTGCTGCAATGGACAATTGATGATAAGTGGAAATTGCTTTTAACCTTTCCCACATCGGTGGGTTTACAAAAGGAAAAGCTACTTTTATACTAAGTGATATCATCTAAGTCCAATAATCCAATAATCATGCACATGGCAAAGCAATGATCTAGCCCACACGCGCGCACCACCACCACCACCCACCCACCCGACCCGGCCCGGCACCGGCACCGGCACCGGCGACGGCGACGGCGTGAGGCGTGGAGCGTGGGTCGTGGTTCGTGGTTCGTGGGGAGTTTGGGGAGTCAAAAAATGAAAAATGAAATGGATTTTGTACCAGCTCTTATAGTGTGGAGAGTTGACTACTCAACTTAAACGTAGAGACAAAGCTCCACAAATCTCGCACACGTTAAAATGAAAGAATATCCCAGCTGTTACTTGGTCAAGTCAAACACGTGGGTCAACTAAGCTGTTACAGGAAATCAATCAAATCAAAACGTGGGAATTGAGAATAGGAAAGTCAAAACGTATCAGTTACAAGACAATCAAAAAACGTCAAATCAATTCCGGGAGGGAATCATGGGATTTAATGGACGTTTCTGACTTGGGTATTCCACTCCTCACCTCTATATATAGTGCTCTCATTCCACTCTCTAGAGCTACGAACACACTAAAGAAAAAACCACTCTGCCTCACCTCTCTCTCTATATTTTTCCTAAGCGTAGTAATTCTGTTAGAGATACCGGTCACGCCGGAATATCTTTTTAACAACGGTGAACGATTGTGTGTTTTTTCCTTTCCGTGTAAGTGTTTCGTTTTGATTCCGATTGTTGTAATCGTATTTCCGTGTACTGTTATTTCCATTTCGTTGTAAACGTTATTTCAAAATTCCGTGTAATTGTTATTTCGTTTATTTTCGTGTAAGAATTTGTTTTCTTTTAAACTCTTTTTCTTTTCGGAAACCATTTTCCTCTTGTAAAACTGGTGGTTATTTTTATAACAATTTAAAAAGATATTCATTTTCTTTTCCACCGGTTATTTAAGAAAATGGCTCTTCCTGTTTCGGCTGTTGGTTCTTCTTTGAACACTAAGCCACTTCTCGACGCGAACAAGTTAGAGCCCCTTAATGGTTCTAACTATAAGCGTTGGGCGCAAAAAATAATGATATGCCTTGAACAGTATGAACTTGACTTTGCTATAGTCGAGGCTCCTCCACTTTTGGAGATTGGAGCTCATACTGAACAAGAGCTAGCTAGGCATGCTGCCCTCGAATCTAGGTTCAAAAGAGCTAACACCATGGCTCGGGGCTGGATGTTGAACAATGTTACTAATCCCATCTTTGACCTCCTTGCCAAAGAGAAATCGGCAAAGGTCATATGGGAAACTCTCGAGAAGAAATATGGGGCTGATGATTCGGGTAAGAAAAAGTATGTGACTGGGAATTGGTATAACTTTAGACTTACGGATCAGAAACCTATGACTGAACAACTTCACGTGTACGAGAACCTATGCGCGGAGGTAATCGCCGAAGGCATGAAGATGTGTGAAATTCTTCAAGCCAACATTTTGCTTGAGAAATTTCCCCCATCTTGGAGTGAATACCGCAACCACCTCAAGCACAAAAAGAAAGAAATGACCCTTCAAGAGCTCATCAGCCACATCCAAGTCGAAGAAGCAAATCGACTAAAGGATAAGTCAATCTCTTTCCCTTCTCATTCCTCTAAAGCTAATCTAGTCGAAGGTTCTGGCCAAGGTAACAAAGATAGGTTCAAAGGGAAGGGAAAGCAACAAGGGTCCAACAAATCAAAGTCTGGGGGAAACAAGAATCGCGGCAACTCCAACAAACAAGGTGGAGGATTCAAGATCTCTGGTAAGATTCAAAAAACTAAAGGGGCCTGTTACTGTTGTGGCAAAGAAGGGCACAAAGCCTTTGAATGTCCCCAGAGAGCTGGCCAGGGTCCCAAAGCTTCCGCGAATCTGACTGAGACCGAAGAAATCATCGCTGCGGTAATGGTTGAGGTAAATTTGGTAGAGAATAAGAGCGAGTGGATCCTTGACACTGGAGCTTCTCGCCATTTCTGCGCAAACAAATCCTTGTTCAAGAAATTCGAAAAGGCAACTGATGGTGAGTGTGTGTACTTGGGTGACTCTTCCACCGCTACTGTTCTTGGTAAGGGTCAAGTTCCCCTCAAACTCACATCTGGTAAGACTCTTGAATTAAATGATGTTCTCTTCGTCCCCTCTCTCCGTAGGAACTTAGTTTCCGGGGCTCTCCTTAATAAAGTTAGTCTCAAACTTGTTTTCGAGGGGGGTAAAGTCATTATCACCAAAAATGACGAATTCGTGGGGAAAGGGTACCTTAATAATGGCTTGTTTGTTTTAAACACTGTAACCCTTAATGAGAATGCATCTAATTCCGCTTATATTGTTGAGTCTGTTCAAACGTGGCACGGTAGACTAGGTCATTTAAATGTTGCGTCTATTAAAAGGCTTAAAAATCTTGGACTAATACCCGTTAACAACGTGGATGACTTTGAAAAATGTCAAATATGTGTAGAGTCCAAACTTGCGAAAAAACCTTTTAAACCCGTTACCACGAGACAAACTAAACTACTTGAATTAGTTCATTCGGACTTAGCTGATTTTAAAAACTCCGCTAGTAGAGGTGGAAAACTTTATTACATAACCTTCGTAGATGACTACTCTAGGTTTACTAAAGTGTATCTCCTTAAAACTAAAGATGAGGCGGAAAATGCGTTTTTAAAATATAAAGCCGAAGTTGAAAACCAACTAGATTGTAAAATCAAACGACTTAGGTCCGATAGAGGAGGCGAGTATAGTTCCAATTCCCTTAAAGAGTTCTGTGAAACCAATGGAATTATCCACGAACTAAGTGCCCCTTATACACCCCAACAAAATGGCATAGCAGAAAGAAAGAATAGGTCCCTTAAAGAGACTATGAATGCCATGTTAATTAGTTCAGGTTTACCAAACAACATGTGGGGGGAAGCTGTCTTGTCAGCCTGTTATGTACTTAATAGGGTACCGCATAAATCCCTAGAAAAGACCCCGTATGAAATGTGGAAGGGTTTTCCACCAAACCTGAAATTTTTAAAAGTGTGGGGGTGCCTTGCCAAAGTCAAACTACCTGATTTTAAAACTGTCACCGTTGGTCCCAAAACCATTGACTCAATTTTCATAGGGTACGCTCAGAATAGTGCGGCTTACAGATTCTTGTCATTAGAAGATAACTCTATTTGTGAATCTAGAGACGCTGAGTTTTTTGAACATGTTTTTCCTTTGAAAGATTTAAATACTGTCAATGCTTCTTTACCTGTTGATAATTTATCTACTAATGATCTTGTACCTATTTGTGATGTTTTTCCTAACCCCTCCACTTCCATGGAGCCTAGCAGTATTCCCGAGGAAGAACCTAGGAGAAGTAAGAGGCGCAGGATTGAGTCTAGCTTCGGCCCTGACTTTATAACAGCCTTTATCACAGAAGGTTCTCACATCGATCTAATAGACGAACAGGTAGTCAATTGTTTCCTCATGGAGGATGACCCAAAAACTTATGATGATGCTCTAAAATCTATAGATGCTAGTTTTTGGAAAGAGGCTATTAACAGTGAACTTGAGTCAATCAAAAGTAACCATACATGGGAATTAACCGACTTACCTAGGGGTAGCAAAGCGATTAGTAGCAAATGGATTTTTAAGAAAAAGTTGAGACCCGATGGCTCAATAGAAAAATTCAAAGCCAGACTTGTTATTAAGGGCTTCACCCAAAAGAAAGGTCAAGATTATTTTGACACCTATTCCCCAGTGACCAAAATTGCCACGATAAGAACCCTTATTGCCTTAGCCGTCATTCACGAACTTGTAATACATCAAATGGATGTCAAAACCGCGTTCTTGAACGGAGATCTAGATGAAGAGATCTACATGGCTCAACCTGAAGGGTGTGTGGTCCCTGGTCAAGGGGACAAAGTGTGTAAGTTGAAAAAATCCTTGTATGGTTTGAAACAGGCACCGAAAAAATGGTATGAAAAACTAGATAGTACTCTAATTTCATATGGGTTTATAGCTAACACTTCTGATTCATGTGTTTACTCCAAGGTAACAAATTCAGAGTGTGTTATCATCTGCCTTTATGTAGATGACATGCTCATCTTTGGTACTACTATTCATATTATAAATGAGACTAAACGTTTCTTGTCTTCCAGATTCGACATGAAAGATATGGGAGAAGCTGATGTGATACTTGGGGTAAAAATCATTAGAAGCAGTAATGGTATTACCCTGAATCAGTCTCATTACGTAGAAAGGATGCTGAAGAAGTTCAATTCCTTTGATGTAACGCCTGTAAATACTCCTTATGATTCTAGCATTAACTTATCTAAACATGTAGGGGATGCTGTATCCCAAAATGAATATGCTAAAATCATAGGAAGTGTAATGTTCCTAATGAACTATACTCGACCCGATATTGCCTATGCCGTGAGTAGACTTAGTCGCTATACTCATAACCCAAGTAGTGATCACTGGGTTGCACTTCGCCGTCTATTGAAATACTTGAGGGGTACCATCGATCTAGGCTTGCACTATAACAAATTCCCTGCAGTCCTTGAGGGTTTTTGTGATGCAAACTGGATCTCTGACAATGACGAAGTAAACTCCACCAGTGGTTATGTGTTCTCCTTAGGGGGAGGTGCTATATCGTGGAAGTCTTCCAAACAGACTTGTATAGCACGCTCCACCATGGAGTCTGAGTTCATAGCACTAGAGTTAGCTGGGCAAGAAGCAGAGTGGTTGAGAAGTCTCTTATCAGATGTGCCACTTTGGGAAGGAAGTGCCACACCTGTATGTATCCACTGTGATTCACAAGCAGCCATTGGAGTCGCTCATAATAGCGCCTATAATGGGAAAAAGAGACATATTCGCATCAGACATGGGTCAGTAAGACAATTACTGAAGAATGGTGTGATAGCCTTGGAATTTGTACGATCAGAGGAGAATCTAGCTGATCCGTTCACCAAAGGCTTGACCAGGAGACTAGTCCTGGAGACGTCGAGGGGGATGGGTCTAAAACCCATTAAGTGGGAACATGTGACTAATGAGTCAATGTGATTTCCCCATCCCTAAGGCTCAAACCCAAATCGTCTAGTTCATAGCCACTTGTGGTGGTCCTTTTGAGAAGGACTTGATGAAAAAGGCGTATCGAGTGTTGAAACTCACATTTGAATTCATAGCCTTTATGGTGGTCCTTTGAGAAGGACTTGATGAATTCAAGGGTAACTTTGAAACCCAAATATTCATAGTAGAGTGCTGAGGAGACGTCCTTACTCCACTCTCAAAATGAATAAATCCACCAAGTTCATAGCCCGTAAAGGGTGGCCCTTAGAGAAGGGCTTGATGAACTGAAAGGTGAGGTTAGAGGGAACCATAACCTTGAATCGGGTAGAGTATGTGCTGTGAGGGTCTCGATCGATAACCGTTAAAGTTCAAGAGTAAGTTCACTTAAACGGAAGTCGGTGGTTGCCTCACTTCACTACGTGTCAATTCAAATCGCAAGATATTGGCACTTAAGTACAATTCACCCATTCTTCTTTCTGGGACCTTCTCACCAAACCTTTGTTGACATTCAAATGTGTGGGGGATTGTTGGACATCCATTATGTCAAGAAGACATTTGAAAGTCAATGTTTGCTGCAATGGACAATTGATGATAAGTGGAAATTGCTTTTAACCTTTCCCACATCGGTGGGTTTACAAAAGGAAAAGCTACTTTTATACTAAGTGATATCATCTAAGTCCAATAATCCAATAATCATGCACATGGCAAAGCAATGATCTAGCCCACACGCGCGCACCACCACCACCACCCACCCACCCGACCCGGCCCGGCACCGGCACCGGCACCGGCGACGGCGACGGCGTGAGGCGTGGAGCGTGGGTCGTGGTTCGTGGTTCGTGGGGAGTTTGGGGAGTCAAAAAATGAAAAATGAAATGGATTTTGTACCAGCTCTTATAGTGTGGAGAGTTGACTACTCAACTTAAACGTAGAGACAAAGCTCCACAAATCTCGCACACGTTAAAATGAAAGAATATCCCAGCTGTTACTTGGTCAAGTCAAACACGTGGGTCAACTAAGCTGTTACAGGAAATCAATCAAATCAAAACGTGGGAATTGAGAATAGGAAAGTCAAAACGTATCAGTTACAAGACAATCAAAAAACGTCAAATCAATTCCGGGAGGGAATCATGGGATTTAATGGACGTTTCTGACTTGGGTATTCCACTCCTCACCTCTATATATAGTGCTCTCATTCCACTCTCTAGAGCTACGAACACACTAAAGGAAAAACCACTCTGCCTCACCTCTCTCTCTATATTTTTCCTAAGCGTAGTAATTCTGTTAGAGATACCGGTCACGCCGGAATATCTTTTTAACAACGGTGAACGATTGTGTGTTTTTTCCTTTCCGTGTAAGTGTTTCGTTTTGATTCCGATTGTTGTAATCGTATTTCCGTGTACTGTTATTTCCATTTCGTTGTAAACGTTATTTCAAAATTCCGTGTAATTGTTATTTCGTTTATTTTCGTGTAAGAATTTGTTTTCTTTTAAACTCTTTTTCTTTTCGGAAACCATTTTCCTCTTGTAAAACTGGTGGTTATTTTTATAACAATTTTATCATTCTCTTCGTTATCATCTAAAATATTGAGGTTGTTATTAGTATTTTAAGGTTCTTTTGGGCGTGGGTTAAGTAATGGTTTAGATATGGTGTACATGACAAATGGGAGGTATAAAAGAAGGGTTTTGAACGGAGGAGAACTCTTGACTATGGACGTGTGATCTTTTTCATCTTTTGGGTTGCATCAAGTATTATTGGACATTAGTCTGAGCAAATGGCTGGTTCTACCCCTTGCTTGATCGGTTACAATTCGGCCCATATGGCCTAATCAATCTCTTGCTTGATCTGTTAAAATTTATCCCATATGACCCATTCTTCCCGGTCTTAGTTCTATCGCCCTTAGATATCAAAATCCGCCTACTTATACTGAATATTTATGTTGGACAAATCCGTTTGATCTAGATCGGCTCGCATTATTTATATAAATTAGAGATAACCCGTATGAGGACATTAAAAAACTTTTTAACAATATAAAAAAGAATGTAATACCATAGTTATATATTCGTGTAAATAAGTTACACATTATCTAACTTTTGTTATTTAAGATTATCTTTTTAAAAATGTTGAATTATTAAATAGTTCTATGTATTACCCGTGGACTCAATATCTAGTTAAACTATGATAAAAATTGGTTAATTAATACCAAAATTTTGTAAAATAAAACCCACCCGTCTTTATTTATAAATTTGGGTCTTAATTGTATCGTTTGAAACATATAAGTAATGATAACAAAACATACTGAAACATTAAAGAAATTGCTATATGTTTTCTTCAAAGTCTCACCTAAAAATAAACACGTATGCTACATAAATTGAAATGATAAATAATAATAAATCAAGAGTTAAAAATTAAATATCATCGCAAATATAGAATCTCAATTTAAAACACGAATCTCAAGATTGAAAATTTATTCATATATAGATACATACATCTTAAAGATAAAAATATAATTATATTAGGTAAAACCCGTGTCTTAAGACACTAAGGAAAAAAATTGTTTTATTTAAGATTTAGTTTGAGGTTGAGGTTGAGATTTAAGGTTTAGGTTGAGGTTTAAGGTTTAAGGTTTAAGGTTTGAGGTTGAGGTTGAGATTTAAGGTTTAAGGTTTAAGTTTTAGGGTTTAATATATAAGGTTTAAGATTAAGGTTAACATTAAGATTAAGGTTAAGGTTAAAGTTAAAGTTAGCGTTAAGGTAATGGTTAAGGTAAAGGTTAAGGTTAAGGTCAAGGTCAAGGTTAAGGTCAAGTTCAAGGTTAAGGTTAAAGTTAAGGTTAAGGTTAAGGTTAAGGTTAAGGTTAAGGTTTAAGGTTAAGTTTTAGGTTTAGGTAAGGTTAAGGTTAAGGTTAACGTTAAGGTTTAAGGTTAAGGTTAAGGTTAAGGTCAACTTTAAGGTCAACTTTAAGGTTTAATTTAAGGTTATAGATAAGGTTGTTAAGGTTGTTAAGGTTGATGATAAGGTGAAGATTAAATTTCAGGTTATGGTTAAATTAAGATTAAGACTACCGCTACGACTATGGGTTAATACTAAAGTTAAGGCTAGGGTATAGTTAAGTTTAAGGTTTAGGTTGAAGTTAAGGTTAAATTTAAGGGTTTAGCAGTTACTCAAACTGATTCAAAATACTTTATCCTAAAAATGAGAATCAATCCAAAAAAAGATTGTTTCAAATCTTAAGTTATAAAAAAACATGAAACAAAAAAATTGGGAGTATCGGCTGTATCGCCATATAAGCTGCTTCAAGTTATATACTCTAAGTCCGTCAGTGCAGACTCTATGATTCTCCATATAGACGTTAGTGATAGGGTGATAGGGTGATAATGATAGTGAATCAAACAATAAGTCTCTATATAGTCACCTTTTAAAAGCAGCTAAGTATATGATTACATGTCTCAAATACTCAAATTAACCAAAAGACTCATGAAAGTTGTAAGAAAATACACATATAACTAGTTTATAATACACACTTTGGAACCAAAAAAAAAAGTTTAATACACACAAGACATTAACCAACACTCTTTCCTTATCCTTTTCCTTTAAACCCCTTGTCTGGATCTTTAGATGTTGAAGGAATATTACCTTCTTCTGTATCTCGAGAAGGGCGATATGCTCCATGATCATTTTCATTCCATGCACCATTGAACATGGCCGAGCTCCCAGCAGCGTCTGCCAATTCATCTTTCTGTTGGGTAAGTTGTGAGTCCCCTCCTGATTTGCATTTCCTCTTATAGCTCTTGGTTACTGAGCATGTGGCGCAATTACACATGTATAGAGGCATACTTGGGGGCTGAATCTAAGTGCACACAATACACATGCATCTAGTGTGATGTTGTGGGTGTTTGTGAGTTTCTCTAAACGAAATCTCACCCATTGCAAGACTCTCCAGTTCATTCAATGAACAAGTCTCACGGTCTTGAGCTTGCCTCTTTTTTTCTGCAAAGAGACAGTACACAATTATCACAACAAGTCCCTATATTCAAGTTAATTGCATTATAAGTTCATGTATTCATACCACTTCAACCCTAATTTGTAATAAGTTTGAGTCTTTTTTATTTTTGTCCTCCGGGGAGCTGAGCATGAGGATCTGTTGGAGTCCCAAAGATGGTCCTTTTTACTAGATAGTCCAGATGTAGACGATAACTTCTTTGCAAAATTAGGTGGGTCCTGGATAAAATCAAATAGATTAAGAAAGAATATATATAAAACAAGATTTATGCTAAAAAATGGTTTTGAAGATGTACTTACATCAGCCAATTCGACATCATAGAGTTTCATTTCTACAACCCCAACATCTTCTTTCTGTAAGAGAAGCCTCTTTGGTGAACGCGCCACACGATCATCATCGCCACTACTCCTCTTTGCTGGAGCTGTAGCTTCACCAGAGCTGTCGATACTATTTGTTTGTGGGTCCGGGTCCTCTGTGTGAATAGGAGCATGTGTGAATAGGAGCAGGTGCAGGATCAAGAACATAAACTGGAGTAGGAGAGGCAGGATTAGCTGGAACAGGTGGTGCAGAAGTTGAAGCAGTACTCCAAGGGAACTTCAAAAATGGTGGCAAAGAAGATGGCTTGCTAGACTTTCTAATAATATTGGGAGTCACAAGTTCTTCTAGTACTCTTGCTTCCCTTTGTCTTGTATCACTTTCCAGATTCTAAACTCACCAGGGATTTGAACAATAAATTATAGTATTCTTAGTACACCATAAACACAAACAAAGGTATTTATAATAATAATTCCTACAACAGCTAGCCTTTACTGGTTTGGGATAATGGTTATGTACCTGGACTGGTGTTGCAGAAGAAGCTTTATAACTCTTCAAACAAATTTTGCAACCAACACCACTAGTGTGTTGTATGTGATCAAACAATGACTTTGAAGCCAGACATCCCAAGTGGATACCCTGTAATTATGATAATTTAATATTGATATATGTAATTGTTAATAGTAATAATAAAGTTTAATTTGTTAAAGAATGTACCTGTCCACATATTTTGCATTTCTCCCAGCCAAGTTCATCTTTGTGAAACATTTTGCAGTAAATTGCATTTTCAAATGCAAATATGTGCATGTAATCAGACAATCAGTTAATTTAATATTAAAAAGCATGAGTGTATAGTCAATAAGAAGGTTCAGATTAGTAAATATGTTGGATAGCTATCCTATGTGTAAAATTATACCAGTAATAGTAGTTATGAGCTTGCTAGTGAAAAAGAGTATTTAAGAGTATATATAAAGAAGACATGAAATATATATAATAGGACATTGAATTCTCACAACATGATTCCAACTAAATTATATTTCATTAAGATGTCATTAGACCTAAGAATCGCTTTTAGTATAACTGAATATAACTGAATATAACTGAAGCAAAGTAAGCAACACTAAGCCTGAAATTGCACATTTGGGCTATATATTAATAATAATCAGCTAGTTGCTTGTTAATTAACAAAATTAAATATTACTTTTTGTTTCCAAAACATTGAATATAAATAAGTTACTATAAGAATAAGCTATATTACTCTTCTTCAAATAAAGGAAAAAAGGGACTACTTAAATGTACTCAACTAGTACCAAGTTAAGAATATGTACTATTTGATTAACCTATGAAACATATAAAGACATGTACAAAAATTAATCACCAAGAGAAGCACCATTAATTTCACTAAATTTAATGGCAAGTAACAAAAAAAACAGCGTGAATGAACTAATATGAATATGACTAGTTCAATCAGCTACAAATTCTAAAACAAGATTTTAAAATTGTTCATGTCCCAACGAAGTTAATAAAGATCTTGTACACATAATGAATTTGAGAGAAGGGGATATAACTAAAGTAACTTTAAATATAAGATTTATTTTACCCATCATAAATTTGTTGTAAATATATAGCCTAATTTATTTTAAATTATGCATCTTTAGGTTACCACTTACCAGCCATTTTTGCACATTATGTATTTCTTTGTTGAAATGAGATGATCATCTATCTTTCTTCTGTAAATAAAAAATAGAATTCAGCTACAAATCAAAAGTTACCTTTATAACTGTACGCAATACAAATTATTATTTTGATAAACTTAATTTTAATTCCCAATTCCCAAACACAAATTGAACAACAAAAACAACAAAATCCTTTTTTTCAAAAAAAAGTCAATAAATCAAAATTATATGAATAAATGAAATGAATTACATAAAAAAATAAAAACAAATAGGAAACGAATTTACCTTCTTGTTGTTGAAACCTCCATTTGCAAACAGAAATTGATTTTGATATCAGATTTTTTTTCCTCTCTATTAATTTTATCATCCTCTTCGTTATCCCGTCTTCGTCGTCCTGGGTGGAGAGAAGATAATAAGCGATGTAAATGGAAGTAGAATAGATATGGTGTACAGGACAAACGGAAGATATAAAAGAAAGGTTTTAAATGGCGGAGAATTATGGGTGTGTGATGTTTTTCATCTTTTGGGTGGCATCAAGTATTATTGGACATTAGCGTGAGCAAATGGCCTGTCTACCCCTTGCTTAATCTGTTACAATTCGGCCCATATGGCCTGTTATATCCCTTGCTTGCCGGTCCAAGGGCATTAAAAAACTTTTTAACAATATAAAAAAGAATGTAATACTATAGTTATATATTCGTGTAAATAAGTTACACATTATCTAACTTTTATTATTTAGGATTATCTTTTTAAAAAATGTTGAATCTATTAAATAGTTCTATGTATTACCCATGGACACTATATCTAGTTAGACTATGTTAAAAATTGGTCAATTAATACCTAAAACTTTGTAAAATAAAACCCACCCATCTTTATTTATAAATTTGCGTCTTAAATTTTATCGTTTGAAACGACTAAGTAATGATAACAAAACATTCTGAAACATTAAAGAAATTGCTATATGTTTTTTTTCGAAGTCTCACCTAAAAATAAACACGTATGCTACATAAATTGTAAATTAAGAAAACTGAAATGATAAATAATGATATTGAAAATTAATAAAAGTTTGCATTTTGTTAATTCACATTTCATGAATCCTTGTAACTCTGACAGCCCCAATCATCCTCACACAACCCCAGGTCCCAACCTTGTAATTAATTTTGATTAGTATGTTATATATGAACAAAGAAATTTTTTATTTTTGTATGAATAGTTTATTATAAAAGTATATTTAGTTTATTGAAAAAGATACATTTTTTTGGTATAATATTTAAATAGATGTATATATTCTTTTTAGAAAAAAATCAAAATCTATTACAATTTGATAAAATCTTGATATAAGAATCCGTCAAACTCTATATAGAATATAAAAGAATCTTATAAAGTCTATATAGAATTAAAACAATCTATGGAGTTTGCAAATTCTATAAATTTTAAAATTTTAAAAAAATCCAATAGACTCTAGTTGAATAGACCCTCCTAAAAGAAAATGATCATAATATCCTTATAAATATATTTTTAGTCTGAAACTAAAATAAAATTATCGTAATGATTATTAAATATAATGCGTTTAAATCTGTATATATTTTCAAGGACAATTGTTGTAAATAACACATAACTGACATAATTACCTATAAAAAATAGTACTATGATATTTTACTTCTATAAATCAGGAAGCATAAAAATCAATAAGTTTCACTACCTATACTTCCAAACAAATCAGAATGTTGCTGAGCAAAACATAAAGAATATTGCTGAATAAAACATAAAGAATAGCAGACACAAAGATATGTTTTTTTACATTTTCTATAAATCATGTAGTATAAAATATAATAAATTTCACAACCTATACCGCATAACAAAAACACATTGCATGATATAATTTTCTAAAAATCTAAACGAAGTTAACATGTGAATCTTATTTTCTACTTAGCTTAAAGAAATATCTAAGTTTTAAACTTTTAGAAAAAAACATCAAGTATGCAAATAACTTAAATTGGCATAGTATCTATGTAATTCAAGGACAAACTATGCAAATAACATTAATTACATTCTGTGTCTAATGCAGTTAAAGATGAAATATCAGAATAATATGTCATCTCCGTAAGTTGAATGTAGGATTATAATTAAAAAAATTGAGAAATAAAAGATGCATACACGAACCAAAGATACAATTGTCTTAATGATCTTGAGGAAGAATGGTAATATTTGCTGATTTACAATGTCAAGTGTATTTGGCTGCATAGTAAGTCCTCAGACAACCATCTTATCCTATTCTGTAAAGGTAAAGGCCGTGATTTGGACGTATCACATACCACGGGAAGCATTTGTGTAATTAACAAAAAGACAAGACATTGAACAAAATGACACATTCACTAAACTTCACAACTTATACAGATAAAAAAAACACATTGCACCACCATATAATTCACTTAAAATATACAATTATATTGAAAATGCTGATTTTTTTTATTCATACTTTCGAAAGAATAGTGTTATGTTGCAATGTCTTTTAATTGAAACACAATACACAAAAATATCTATACACATGTGTATTAAAGAGACGATGGTCGAGTATGTGAATTAGAAATGAAACTTAAGAAACAAGAGTATATGAACGTGGTGATGGTGAGGAACTTCAAAGGTAAAAACTAAGAATGTGTAATGAATTTATTGTGTAAGTTTATAAAGGAAACATAAACCTCACAAATACTTAATAACATGGTGATGGTGATGGTGATAAACTTTAAAGCTAATAACTAAGAACATTTGTATTTTTTGTGATGGTGATAGAGAATACAGTTTTGTATTGATTTTATTGTGTATAGTTAGAAAAGGAGCGTGGGTGTAGTAGGTTTAAAAAAAGAAGTTGGTTTAGTAGTGGCATAATAGTTAGTTAGAATAGAATGTAGCATGATAATAATGTTTTGACACTTGGCATGATCTTAACCTTTTAGAGGGTCACATATTTTTATTCTTATGAAATCCAGACCACTCTTTGACTTTCATTTGTTCCATATAATATAGATATATTTATTTTTATGATATCTATAAATGTATATTATATAATTATAACTTATTTATATTATTCTTTGATTAGTTAGAGATTTTTTTTTTGAATTTTGTCAAATTATTTTTGTATAACTAAAAATAATGTCAATAATAAAAAAAATTATATAAGTATTTCATTGTCAATGATATGACTATTACCTATGCTATAAATATAATATTATATTATATTAATACCGCATATAGTAAGGTTACTATCTAGTAGCTTACCAAAGCAACCTCCTAATAATACATTCACAAAGACATCATGTAACACCCCAAGATGTATTTTATTATTATCAATTTTAGTTTCCTACTAAAACCCGACCTATTATTACTGACTTTATTCTATAATCAATTCCAGTTAGGTCTTACATTCCTAGAGTTTTCTGAGCCCAGCTCAATAAATAATTCAGTATTTAACATTTTTAATTTGCTCACTTGGTCCCTATTTTATGCAATACATCCAAATAAATGTGCCATGTATTAGTAAATTCACTGTTTTTAACTCTACGTTAGAACGGAATTACAAGAAACACATTTAAAAGGAAGATAAGAACTTGATGACAGAAACTAGGATATGAGATGAGGAATACACCAACAACTTAGCTATACTACAGTAGCTCAAATATTGTACATAAAATACGACCAGCAAGGTAGTTAATAAGTTTACAACAATAAAAGTTTTACATCAAGGACATATCATTGATAAGTTTCCAAAAGACAGGATCACTATGTAAAATGCTTTAACTGAAAAAGTGCGGCAAGCACATTCCTAAATATACAATAAGTACTAACAAAAGTAATACTACAAGGACCCTTATCACGAATCCTGCTAGTTTCTACAACCCAATCTTTAATCAGACCTGTCCTTCAAAAACTCCACTTGTGACATTTTAAAATAACGTGATGAGCTATAAAGCTCGGTGAGTACGTGAGAGTGTGTGATTTTTGAAAATAGATTCATTTTACTTTTAGTAATATAATCAGTGTACATCACAGGGCAGATACAAATAATCAAGTGTAACATTAGATCGCATATAATTCCACACAATGAATTACACAGTAAGAATACAATACTCATTTGATGACGCCTTATAACCCCTTCCACAAAAGCTTCCACTTATAACACCCACGTGGTTGTATCCCGGGAACACCAAATTCTACAACCCACTAGCCATGAAGCTCTCCGTCCATGCGCTAGGTGGGAATAGCATATAGCAGTCCATGTCATCACCCGACGAGCCCGATACTGCCCAGGGTGACATGACACTCCCATAGTGAAGCAATCACAAATATAGTACACAGGGACTAACATAATGCATCTCATTACTAAGTAACAAATAAATAAGTATTATTGATAAACGACAAAGTAGACCGTTTATCCACAATATAATGATGCATATAACAATAATCTTTACTCAAATTGTGCAGACTTAATGTTTCGTATTTGAAATATAAAACAACTGTATCATAAAACCCAGGTTAACAAGCTATTGCAAGTCACAATATAGTTTTGATTATATACTAAACTAATTTACCCTAAATTATGATCATTACCTTCTAAATTGTTCTTATTGTTCATTTTATCTCCTAAATTTATATCTTAACTCAATTTCTTTATCCCCTGTAATTTTTCATAATTATTCTTCTATTACTCTTAATTTCTAATTCCTACCACTGAATACCTAATTCAATGGCAAATAATAGTAATTATAATTATTATCAAATACACCATATTCAATTTATTAAAACACAAATATGAAAAATCAAGATAATCTCACCTGTTTAAGAGAAAATAATACAGAATGCTTAAGTCCAGGTGCTAGGTTCCAAATGTAGTTTGTATGTGTATGTTCTTCCCTTAAGAAGCGTACTTATCTCTGCAATTTATCTAAGAACTCTAAAGGAGACAACACCAGCTTTACAAAGGAGGAGGTGTTTATTTTACTTTTCTTTCTTAATTGCGTTAATATATAAGTTTGATAAATATCTACTTCTCCCCCATCTAATAGTTATTATACCTAGACCCCAAAAGAAATTATCTTAAAATTTTAATTACCTAAAATACTCTCAAGCCCCCCGAAACTTATCAATAGTTTTTATTTTGATTCTCTAATATAACTAACTACCTATATAGTTTTGTTTTTCGGGCTCCACACATCATCTCCCGATCACCGCATGTATGAATACGACAAAACACAACTAGTTATACTAAGATTTTCTTATTTATAAATACCCATTCCATTAGTTATATGAGGTATCACTTACATTCTTACACTTTTTGTATTACGGGCGAATCTAGTCTACATATATTCTCCTCGATCCACTGTTCTCGATCCAAGTGCTAGTTTGACCGTTGGAATACCATTGGGAAGCACACCTCCTCATGGTCTTGAAATTTGTCAGCAGAAGGTAGATCTAGTTCTAGCATCATTAACGAGAAGCACCAGAGTTCCAACATTTATATGTTTTATTGGTCGGAGTATCTACACTCTATCAAGTGGCGTTATCTGTGTGAATTAAAGTTTCAAACTCATTGAGATACCACCGATGAAAACCATATACATACGAGATTTACCAAGACAAGCATAAACTGAAGAACATCCATTAGTCATTCCAAATACCGAGATCAACTCACTCTCGGAAGCAGAAAATTAAGGTCAGAGACACTAACTTGAACCTTCTTTCATTTTCGAGCAACAACCAGCTTCCTCAGGAGAATCACTAGTATCCACCAATCACTTGGCATCCGAAGAAGAATCAGTACATTCGGGAATAACCTGACATTTTCAACGGTTGATATAGCAAGATCTAGAATAACTATGTCGCCAACAAGCACCTCCGCCTCAAGATCCTCCAATCATTGATATTCATGAAAACCCCATCCTAGAAAACGAAAGAACCTAGCCCTGAGCGCCTGGTGTTCCCCCGAGACGTGATATAAAAGTCACTCAAGGAAGACTCCTCGCAAGTGTACGAGTCATCCCAAGTAATAAATTAAAGTATTATTTATCATTTTCCACAGAGACAACATAGTTAGTTATCTTGTTTTAAAATGTGTACTCGGGTGTTAGTTGCAAAAAAAACTCAAAATGATAATTTTGTTTGGAAAATTTTATAATATAAATGCAGCAAAGGGATTAAAGTTATAAAACATAATTATCAATCAATAATATAAAATAGATTCAGGGACTAAAATGCACTAAAGTGAAATATGAGAATAATATAGCTTGAGAGCTAGTGATCCCCACAGTCCCAAAACCAATTCTCGATGTTTCAATTTTTTCCTTTGCGAGATTATTCTGTTCTCATTATATATTTATTCTTCTTTTTTGTAAGTACAATAGAGAACTCGTTTTGATGTGAGTTTTCCTATTGACTTATTTTCATCTCCTTTTTCTCTTTTTTTCATTTTCTTTCTCTTCCTTTCTTAATTATTTTCTTTTCTCAAATTCGGCAAGGATCACGATATAACACATAATTAAAGAGCGCCATATAAGCTCATCCCACCCAAAATATCTCATGACTCAACACTCATCACCCCAAACTCAAGCTCAAAGACGACTAGTCTTAAAGTATCGTGACTCGAGGGCTCATCATATGGTTGACTCTTAAAAACTAAGGGGTATAGGCTTATAATGCGACTATCAAAGAAAAGGCTAAAGGCTAAGAGGAGGTTGATAAGCCAAAATGTAACGTTGATACTTTATCCACCCCAAAGAGGCTCCGAAAATCCGAGTTGACGGTATACATGCATCACTAGAGGGAAGCAATAAGTTACTTGATGGAGAGTAGCACCAAACTCTTCTCAAAGTAGATTGCTTGAGCCACCCAAAAGTCGATGCAAAACAATGTATAATATTTCACTGCGAGATAGATGACTTCCTTTCAAGCTTATCATGCACACCCGCTTACGAGGTATACTACATCCAATAGTAGTGTCTTGCACGCTCACTGGACATCTATAAATACCTCTCTCTACAGCAAAATTGACACACTCTGATTACTCTCTAAAAACACTCTCTTTCTCTCTCTAAAATGGTTGTGGTTATTATACAGTCGACTTAAATCTTCATGACTCCTAGGGTTTAGTAATACCTTATAGCAACAATACTAATATTGAGCGTCCAAGTGCCATCGGGGTCCCACCTCCCTATGATCCTGACTTAAGATCTGGTTTCAGGATAGCTTGGGAAGCGAACAGATCCTCAGACCTTTATCCAGATCCTTGAGGGAGTAATAAGATAAGGTACACGGCTAACGCCACTTATTACCGTTCAATTATCTATTTCTACCTTTCCTCCTCTTTTGCATATACATACGTCTCTTTGTTAATGTGTTTTTGTTTTCGTGTTTTATTATCGTTCATGAGTTGGACCGATTTGTAAGATGTAACAATAAGTAGTTATATCATTTTTGTTGAAACTTGACAATAGGATTTTGATATAGGAGGCCGTGATTCGGAAAGACAATTTGGATTGGAACATTTCACCCGATAAGATTCATTTTGTATTTGTCACCTTTTTGGTTTATTTGGTAATTTTGATTCTTTATTTAGTAATAAAAGAGTAAAAAGTTTTTATCAGATTTTATTTGAAAAATATAATTATTAAAAATAAATTTTATATTAAAAATAATTATTGACAAAACTATCCTTATATGGTCTTTTAATTACATTATAATCTATCAGGCTATACAAAAAAAATATTTAAATTTAGCCAATCCTAACACCACCTTCCCCACTGATGTTCCTGCCGTCGCCGCTACCACCACCAACTCTGATCCGTTATTTTCTTTTTCTTTTTCCAGCTAACAGCGTCTTTGATCAGTTTTTTCTTCTTCTATTTCTATTTTTTTCCCGATCAAATCTTCGACCAATTGTCTACACAACATGAAATTTCATGTTCGAAATCTGAATATGTGGCAACAACAACGATGGTTGAAAACACCACCTTCCCCGCTGATGTTACCGCCGTCGCCACTACCACCACCAACTCTGATCGTTATTTTCTTCTTTTTTTCCAGCTAACAGCGTCTTTGATCAGTTTTTTCTTCTTCTAACATGAAATTTCATGTTCGAAATCTGAATATGTGGCAACAACAATGATGGCTGAAAAAAGTTGACCAGAATTGGCGGTTGCTGCGAAAAACAGTGTAGGGAGTGTTATTTGCCAGGTAAAAAGCCTAAAATGATAAGATGGTATAATAAAAGTACTTTAGGTATAAAAAGATAAGTAAGATTTTTTAGACAATTGCTTAATTTAATGAGAAGGTTTTTAAAGAAAAAATATTATTAAAGATACTAAAAGGCTTAACTAGGATGGTTTTTATGAGTACCCCATTATTAGGCAAAATAGAAATTGCTTTATGCAGATATATTTATAGATATTCCGTTTTTGATATTTACATATCAACAAGACAACAACAACAATAATAATCTGCAACTCCAAAATCCAAAGTTTACACAAACAAAATCGCTATCTCCTACCTCTACTACTAATATATATCTATCTCTACTTGCTTTCCTTCTTCTACCAATTCAATTTTCTACCCCTATGCTAATAAACAGAGTTAAATAAATGATAAAATATGATAAACCCCCAAAAAAATGAACGGTTGGATTGGAACACATCAAATCTGCTCCTTGGGGGTTCTCTCTCAGGACTGCCAGAACATCTGGAACTCGTTACTGTACAAGGAACGATCCTGAATCTCTAAATTGGCCACATGCCAATTGACCAGCTGTGATTGTATGCACTTGCAAACTAGAAGTCCCAAAGGGAATATCCACCATTCCCTTTCATCCCTACAACCAATTCATACACAAAATCATCAGCTAAATATAATGAACGTACTTAAAAGCATTGAAATTGAAATTGAAATTCTTCTTACATGTTCCAAGGCTGGATGTATGGAAGTTTCTTACTTGATGGGCCATTATAGTGAATGTACCCACAAATAAAAGAAACAGCCTGGTGTGAAAAAACGTACACATTAATTCATGATGAAATAGATCTGTAGAATGAAAATGAAAGGGAAGAAGAAGAGGAACTTACAACGTTTATGAGGGACGTGATATTCCATAGAGCATATACACGTGCGAGCCCAGCAGAACGTCTTGATCCGTTACTGAATAGCGCATTAATTCCAGCTGGAAATGGAAGTAAAATTCCAAAGGGTAATATTAACAAAACGAAGAACACATCCGCCAACGATACTGAATATAACTGTAGCAAAGTAAGCAATACTAAGCTAAAGTCTCCCAATAGTAGCACAGAGATGAGTAACCCAACAAGATCCTGCGCACCATAACAAACGAAATCATTCAGACATCAAAAAACACCAACCACTTTGTGAGAGAGAGAAAGAGACAACTAAATTACCTGGTGGCCAACAGGCTTAGTGTTACGAATAAAAATTGAGAGGAAGAAAAATATATCTCTTTTCTCCTTGAGCATCTTTAGACTGTTTACATCCAAAACCCCACCGTAATGTTTCCTTCTCATGATAGTTTCGGAGCTTCGGTGGTTTTGATTCCATAACATCTCTTCTCGTATATGACCAAATGAGTTTTCTCTGAAAATATTATTATTAGCTATGAATTAATAAAACCACATAAAAGGAAGCTAGCTATGCATCATAAGTTATAAGATAAGATGAGTACCTGGTCAATTGCTCATCGGTGACTTCAGAGGATGTACTCTCTTCCAAATCTTCTACAGAATATACAAGCAATCCATACTGTCCATACCCACCAGTAGTAGCTTGAAACCACGCAAGGTGTACACGTATACCATACGTACGCAAAGCCGGATTTGCAATAGTTTCAATCCATTTAAGCATAGGAATAAAAGTTGATTGCAAACAACCACGATGAACCAAGCGCAACTGAGCATTCAAACCGGCCACAAATCGATACCATGATGTTGGAGGAACAGCCTGAGAAGATATATTTCATCCACAACATTAATACATTAAAAATAAAACCAGAATTCAAGAAATGAGGGTGTTAAATGTCCATAGACAAACCTGACTCAGAAGACTAGTAATAACGTTATCACTATGAAGCGTGAAAGGAACCATGAAACTTCCATCACCTCCAAATAATATAGATACTGGGAATCTTTGTTGTAGACGAGGAGGAAGATCACTTCTCTTTTCATCTCCACCAAGGAAAAAGTCAACATACCCTAGCAAAAGATCTGATGTTGCAGCCACCTAAAGGTCATAATAGTAACAATAAGATATGAGTATAAAAAGTAGCAACTCTTGGATCGACTATTTAATGGCTAAAACTAACCTTGAGTCCCTCGTATAATGCGCGTGAGCGACAAGAACGTAAACAAGCATGGTCATATTCGGATCTGACGAATTCTCGTAAACGTTGAAGTTTGATTTTTCTGCGCCATTGTTGCCATGACCATGCAAGAGGATATGCAAGAATACAAAGAATGCTATGGACTGATCCTTCCCACCACTCGTATGTTGCTATATCATTCACCTCATCCACAAATGTGTTAAACGCACTCTCATATCTGCCGATTTAATAAACCAATCAAACATTATTACATAATAGTGAGCAGAAGATTACACAAGGAAGAATTAAAAAAGTAACTTACACAATTTCCTTAATTTGTTCAGGAGGGGTGTGAGGAAGATGCCAAGGTTCACTGAATGAGTTTGAACCCATAAAATACATTCTATGGACATGACTGTGGGACTCCTCCGCTCTATTTGTCTCCAACACCTGAGAATCGTACACACCATGTCAAGCTTTTAAGGAGCTACAAGTACACAAGGATAATAATAGATGAAAGTGAAAATGAGAAAGCAAACCTCATTGAGTGATTCAAGGAACGGAAATGAGTGATCGATTTGAGAACCTTGTGTTGGAGTGGGTCCCGCTAGCTCATCAACGCCAATATACTTCATTCTTGCAACACTGAGCACCAGAGCTAACAAGATAAGAATACACAAAAGGAGAAGACCAAAGAACCAAGGCCCTCCAAATGTGTATATGAGCTCCTCAAGAGCTGTATAACAGTTTGGCATGTGATATCTCTCCGAAACACATTTGTACGGACATGGAATTTCAGTAACCCCACCTAAAATAAGGACACAACCATTATGTTAGTGTACTTCACATAATTGTGTTATTGATATACACCAAAATACAAGAAAACATATCTAAACTGAAAATACCTCGAACAGGAACATAAACTCCGCGAACGGGAAGCGCATTACTTGGGCATGCAAAGCAAAGGGATTTGTCCGTTCCTGTCTCGTTCTTATAAGTGCCAGCTGGGCATTCCTGTTAATGAACCATAACAATCAGACAAAGATGAAACCCAGTAGTTTCGGCATGATAATTCAAAATAAATTGGTTAAAAGTACCTCACAGAATATTCCATAAAGCCCTCTTGGGCAAGCTTTTCCAGTCAGTGTTCCATTTTCACCAACACCACCTTTTTCTCCACCCAATCCACCCCTATAGTAACAAAAATAAAGCAGTTTTAACCATTAACTAAACAAAATTTATAAGATTTAACAACCGAAACAGAACAAAGGAAAAGACAAATTAGTGTTGAAAGAGAAACTAACTAACCTGGTACCAATTCTTCCTTTAACATTAGCTACTGGCTGATAAACATCTCCAGTGGGAATGTCAGACCAATGAAAGTGGATTCTTCCACCACCACCTCCACCACCACCAGTGGGACCACCTCTACCACCACCACTTGACAACATGCCAGTCTCACCAATAGCAAGAGAGCGTATAAACAATAAGATACTTCCTCCAGATCCTCCCCCAGGACCTATTATGCTACTCCCATTCTTCAAAATACCATAATCTTTCCTTCTGAGACCATCAACAAAGCTTTCCCCGTTCGCACTAAGTGTACCTTCAACAGCTAAACTTGACAAAGGATGCTCCCATGAACCTAATACTGCATAGAAACAAGACCAAAACAAGTTAAGTTTATCCAAACCAATTCAACGAAAAGTACCGATTAAACCTAAGGCTCAATCAAAATTACCTAAAACGCCACCACCAGCAGTTGAGCCAGCTAAGCTCTCATCTCCACTTCCACTACCGAGTTGACAAGGTAAATTAGCATTTCCGTAGGACATACCACCTTCAATACAGCTGCCATTAAAACACCCAACTCCACCTTTACCACCATGCCCACCACCACTTCCGATTCCATTACTGAAGAGCTTCCCTTTACCTATGCCACCTACGCATCCTGCTCATATACATAACGTTATTTAACCAGATCATGATAGCCCAAAATTGCTAAAATAACTACTGTAGCTGAGAGTATATGAAACTATACCTCTCCCAGATGTACTAATAGCCCCTGAAACTTGAACAGCAACACTCCTAGCTCTATGGAAATGGACCACAGACCCTTCTATAAGGCCGTCAACAAGAATATCTTCAACTCGACAAATCTGCGCAAACGTAAAAGTTCATAACCAGTATCAAACAAGATATATCTTAACTAGAATTTTATATTTTTCTGCCTCACCTGAAGAGTGAAAGATAGTGAAGAGTTCACATTGCAATCTTCAGGCGGATGTAATAGTTCGAAGGGGCAACTTTCTTTATCACAGTTCAATATTGGCGTCCTGACAAAATGATATGCGAGTTTTCAGCAAGATCAAAAAAGAGCAATGAACATGAGATTATAAAAAAATAGTAAAAAGAAATCAAGAACTTACACAGCATCAGATGATACATTTTCCAAGGGCCCACGCAAAACAGATCCTGGTCCAACCTTCACGCAAGACAGGGTAAATAGTTATATTGTCACTGAACATCTATATAACCAATTTGTATATACAAATATAACAAGGAGAGTTTTCCTTACATTGATACCATAAAATAACGATAAAACTAGACGTTGTGCTTCAATACAGTCCCCAGGACCTGATAGATTCAGTAAACCTTGCCCATGAATTCCCAGATTAGCATTTGAATGGATGGTGGATGATCCCTGTGCAAGCAAAATAGCCAAGTGAGTCATATATGTATATAAAGATTTGTAGTTAAGGTAAAAGTAGAAGAATAAGTGGTGTACCCTTAAAACAATAAGATTGCTAGATTCAAGCAAAGATGTTTCTACATTTTTGTCCCCACCACCATCAATCAGTAGTCTTGAATTCCACATCAATATCATTTTTACAGACATGCGAAGAGCCCCAAACACCTGGAAAATATCTAATTTTCAACACATGAACTTAAAAAAAATGCATCACTCGTCAAATTCTTACTTACCCTAATAACAGAATCACCCATCAGTAACTCTTCTGCTAACAATTCAAATTCTGACATGGAAAAATGTGCTAGCCCAAAACTCAACGCTCCACCATTTAAAAGACTAATCTGTCCCTGTACCTACATAAATCAACTGCATCAGTTACTTGACACCAACAAGATTATATTACATTTTACAGACAAACAAGATGAATATACAAACCTGAACACGACTCCATAACAATGGAACAGTAGCTCTGGCTTTATCATGGACATATACATTAGACATGAGTGGCTGAGGAAAGGCCATGAGAAGTGTTTCTGTATCTGTAGATCTATTGTGATTGCTAACAAGAAGTGTTTTCGTAATAGTATCATAATTAGTTCCAGAAGCTCCAGCATTTTGTGGACAGCCAATACTATTTCCTCCTGAGGACACAAATAAAAAACTTAAATTAGTTCAAATGTGACTATTAGAGAGTGAAATTTTGTCACATGTCTTACCATGTACATAAACTATGGGCACATCATGTCTGCTAAAAACATCAACGGAAACTCTTCCACCACCTCCACCAGCAAAACCATTTCCACCAGACGCACTTATTATACCACTACCAACCCTGTATATAACCAGAAACTATCCACTGTTAAATACTGACTAAGACTAATTAAAAATGCTTCTCATATAATACAAATCAGGAAAAATCAGGGGATAAAAAAGTCTTTTATCTTTTTAGCAGATATTGTATCTATCTGCTAGTTTAGTTGCTTTGTGTTCAACCAAATTGATTTAAGAGTTAGACAAGAACTTTATACTTTCTAAACTCATGCTCCTACGCCTAAAATCCTTACAATTCTACATCTAAGACATTACAATTCTCACACTATAGCTATTTGTATCTAAGCAAGCAATATCATCTATTTAATCTAAATTCAAAAAATTAACGAGTATATAATTAACATATAGTCAAAGTTAAGATACATTACATCTTAAGAGCATCCATGTAGATGCTGCCACCGGACCCACCTCCGCCTTTAGTCCCCCCATCACCACCATCAGCAATTAAGCTCCCATCCAACTCAAGATTAGTTGTAACAGACACTGTAATCCTTCCACCACCCCCTCCACCATAATTAACCTCTCTACTAGTGGTCCCACCTTTACTCCCATAAAATAAAGGCGCTTGCAATGTTGACCACCCATAAGGATCCCCTCCCCAAACATCCCCCGGAAACTTCTTTTTATCCTTCAAACACGATGCTCCTCTCCCACCATATCCTCCACCAGCCCCGTCCACTCCTGAGGGTGTCCCACTAGTCTGTGCCGGTGGGTCCCCTGCTAATCCGGTTGTATTCACACACGAACTGTTTCCAAAACTCGCATTACTTGCTACTAAGTCAAAAGCTCCGGCATAAATTAACGAATTCTCACCCATAGAGAAGTCCCCACTGATATTAACCCCGAATTCACAACCTGAAAATCCACAATTCACCGTTACATTTGAAAGGATATAAAAATTTCCCTTCCCTTCTATATATACATTCCGCGTAAGGTTCAAATCAGAAACTATCTGACAAGTTGTATCAAATGAACCTACCCCACCGAGATCACCCTCACAGGAGAGTACCGACGGAGGGTGCGGCGGTGGAGGCGGTGGAGCTGGCGGCGAGTAGTCGTGGTGGAACAGTAAATCATCCCAGTCGCCGGAAACGTCTCCGGCATCGAGAGATGAAGAGAAGGTGAAACTAATAGGGTTTGTTGAAAGTAGAACTAACACTAGAAATGTTGATAATAGTTTTGAAATTGCCATTGACTGAATAGAGAGAAAATCATCAAACAGTAAGGCTGTAATTGAATTGCTTAGGCAAGATGTTTCTTTATGGAAAAATAGTATAAGTCTCACTGGAGAATTTGAGGTTTATATGAAATGGTTTTTGTGGATTTTATACCGATATATATATTGTATATGTATGTGCGTGTGTATGTATAGGTAGAGGAAGGGAAAGATGGGAGATAAAATGGAAAAAATGGGAAATGCTTGTACGTGTGAAGGTAAAAGAGGTGAAGGGGTTTTACAAACAGGGGGGGTGGGGATGGGATGAGTAAAGGTGAAGAAGAGGGGATTAGGTGGAAGGAGGAGTATAGGTGTCTATCGTGAATGCATGAGTCTTTCTTTTTGCTTTTTTTACATCACCAAACTCTTTTTTTGGTGCATAGTGCCATACTATATGACGAGGTTGATTACCAATTTAACCCTAGACTAACTATTATTAGTAATTTTACTAATCTAAGTAGAAAAAAAATTATTTACCTATTTTTTGTTGGAAAAAATTTGTGATGTTAAGTTTTTTATATTTTTATACTTTAAAAGAGATATGTTTACTTTGTAATCTTAATGAACACTAAAATGGGGTGGTTTATTATTGTGCAACTTATTTGAGTTACAAAATTGGTTAATCTTAAGTAACTAAAAAGTACCACTAGGGGGGGGGGAAGGGAAGGGGGGGTTAAGTTTGCAAAGGGTCATTTTTATTCAAAAAAGTATGAGTGAGGATAATATGGTAATTTCATGTAACTTTGTTTTATTAAGTTGCGTAAGTTAAACGCATGACAGGTGTGTACAGAATCGAAAATAAACGCGTTAACTTTACGACTTTCGTTATCGATCTTTAACTTTTTGCACCTTTTGACAACTCATACAATGGGTGTACAGCTAATCTAACCAATGGGACAATGCGGCAATTTGTCCGTTTATCGAAAGGTGATACATATCTTGTGGTGGTCAGAAAATTTGTAACTTACACCAAGTGATTTCCTATACATTTAATTGACCAAGAAAAAGTTCCAATTCAGTTCACACTTCTCCAGTTTACCATCTATGCTAAACTTTTAACAAATTTATATGCAATTGATTATTTTACCCTCAATTATAATTAAAATATTTTTAAAAAATTACTGTAAAGTATAAATATCTGTGCCAACCCACCATCACAACTCTTTCCCTTTCCTGGATGGTGATTAAGTTCATAGAAGCACCACCACCATAAGTGTTTTCACCTTGTGATGTTAATTTTTTTATATTTTTTTTTAATTTAAAAGAGATATTTTTACTTTGTTTTAATCTTAGTGAACACTAAGACGGGGTTTAGAGCACCATATTCGAGCTACAAATTTGGAGAACCATAATACAATATTCATGCTCGTGACTAGAAACTACCACTAGTTCACAAGCACAACTGTTATTATTGCGATGCTCCATAAAGTGGGGGTAAGTTTGCAAAGGGTTATTTTAATTTAAAAAGTTACGAGTCAGGATAATATGGCAATTTCATGTAACTTTGTTTAATTAAGTTGCATAAGTTAAACGCATGACAGGTGTGTACAGAATCGAAAATAAACGTGTTAACTTTACGACTTTCGTTATCAATCTTTAACTTTTTGCACCGTTTGACAACTCATACGATGGGTGTACAGCTAACCTAACCAATGCGATAATGCGGCAATTTGTCTGTATACCCAAAAGGTGATACATATCTTGTGGTTGTTAGAAATTTTGTAACTTACACCAAGTGATTTCCTATACATTTAATTGACCAAGAAAAAGTTCCAATTCAGTTCACACTTCTCCTGTTTACCATATATTCTAAATTTTTAACAAATTTATATGCAACTGAATTTTTTACCCTCACTTATAATTAAAATATTTTAAAAAAAATTACTGTAAAATATAAATACCCGTGCCAACCCACCATCACAACTCTTTCCCTTTCCTTGATGGTGATTAAGTTCATAGAAACACCACCACCATAAGTGTTTTCACCTTGTGATGTTAATTTTTTTATATTTTTTTTACTTTAAAAGAGATATTTTTACTTTGTTTTAATCTTAGTGAACACTAAGACGGGGGTGGTGTTTTATAGTTGTTTAGAGCACCATATTCGAGCTACAAATTTGGAGAACCATAAGACAATATTCATGCTCGTGACTAGAAACTACCACTAGTTCACAAGCATAACTGTTATTATTGCGATGTTCCATAAAGTGGGGGTAAGTTTGCAAAGGGTCATTTTAATTTAAAAAGTTACGAGTCAGGATAATATGGTAATTTCATGTAACTTTGTTTAATTAAGTTGCGTAAGTTAAACGCATGACAGGTGTGTACAGAATCGGAAATAAACGTGTTAACTTTACGACTTTCGTTATCAATCTTTAACTTTTTGCACCTTTTGACAACTCATACGATGGGTGTACAGCTAACCTAACCAATGGGATAATGCGGCAATTTGTCTGTATACCCGAGAGGTGATACATATCTTGTGGTGGTTAGAAAATTTGTAACTTACACCATGTAATTTCCTATACATTTAATTGACCCAAAAAAAAGTTCTAATTCAGTTCACACTTCTCTGGTTTACCATCTATGCTAAACTTTTAACAAATTTATATCTAATTAATTTTTTTACCCTCACTTATAATTAAAATATTTTTAAAATTTACTGTAAAATATAAGTACCCGTGCCAACCCAACATTACAACTCTTTCCCTTTCCTTGATGGTGTTTAAGTTCATAGAAACACCACCACCATAAGTGTTTTCGCCTTGTTTAGAGCTGTTATATTATGTTCATTTTTATTTTTATTATTTTTTGAAATGTTATTATATTAATACAATGATAACCTTGCATATATTGATAGGAAAAATTAAAATAACTACCATAGAAATTACAACTTGGAGTAAAAAATACTACAACCCTCAATCCATGCAAGCCTGTATCTATTATTTGCCTCCATCACATTTCAAAAACATCTTGAATAACTGCAACAAGAAGGATATGAAGTCCTAAAGCAACCATATATTTTCTTTTTAATATATATTTTTGTTTGATGTCTGCTAAGAGTATTGAGTCGGTGGGTTTGAAAGAGTACAATAGGATTGACCCCTTATCCTAATTATCCTCTATTGCTGAGACCTTCTCTATTGTACCAAAGCTTGATCATCTTATTGTTTCCTCGAATGGGGCATACTGTTCAGGCTCTAAGGATTCTTGATTTTACTCAACCAGCTTTGGGTTTTCCTCGACAAACAATAAGAATACTGTTATCATTTGGTCTTTACCCAAGTGAAAGTGCTCACTTTAACTCAATTTTTAAGTGGGTCCTGGACCTCGTTATAGGACGGGACAAAGACGGTAGTTGTTCGTCTTACTTCGGTAATGAATTTCATGTATTCACTTGTGTAAAACAAATGAAAGGTGAATGAGAAATTGAGTGTTAATGTGAGGTATAGGAAGAGTTTTTATGAGCTTGTGGACAAGTGAAAAGTCTCACATCGGAAAACCAAGAAAATAATAGTCACTTAATATATTGTTCTTAGCACTTAACGGTTGGGCCCCTTGGGGGCACCCACTTTTGTGAAAGAGCAAGGAGTTACGAATGAACCAAACACACACGCGCGCCCCGCTTCGCCCCGCCCAGCCCCGCCCCTCCCCGCCCCTCCCCGCCCAGCCCGGTTTGGTTTGGTTTGGTTAAATGTAACTAAGGCAATAACGACTATACTTTTTGTAAAACAAAAACGCTGGCGTTTTAATTAAATATTAAAACTTTAAAAATCAACATTAAAACGCTGTCGTTTTAACGTTATAATTAAAACAATACGACGTCGTTTTGAATTGAACGTCTTTAACGTTCTAATTTTTTCTGAAATAGCGCTCTTCTTCCTCAAACGTCATCTCCCATGTCTGAAACGTTGCAGGTCAGATTTAAACAGGTGCTTCTACACTTATAAATACTTGGCCAAAAATCATTTTCATTCATTCAATTTTCTTGCAAACAAATAACATAAAAGAAAGAGAGATTAAACGCCATTTAAAGTTCAAAGTTCTGCAGATTTTCAAGTGTCTGATATTTGAAGTGTTGATTGTTGTATCCTGGAGGTTGAAGCCATTACATAACATAAGACAACAGTGCGTGTCTAATAAACCTTAAAGACATAGGATCCAATCCTAGCCTCGATCAATAACAGGTTTTTTGTTTTTTTTTTATTTCTGCCATTTCTGAATTTTCTAGTCCTTTCTGCCTTTTTTTTCTGAATCAAAACAACACACTAGCACTAACAATTTAAGGTTTATTACTTCACAAGTTGTTTTGATCCAGAATTTGTTTTTCCAACTATTGAATCTGAATTCTAAGTTCTACAACAAGATCTTAAAACTTGGAACTTTAGTCTGCCTAACAAGAGCTAAACTCTTGGGAAAGACAAGAATCTGGATATTCAGTTGTAAGACGATTGTGTTGGCCTAACGTCCTTTTTATCTTGTTTTAATATTTTCCAAATCGTGTTTTAATTACCCCCAAAATAGTGCTTTATACTTGCCCTAACTTAATACTATTTCTCCTTGGTTGTTAACTTTATTTTTCAAGGAAATTTGATAGCCGGGTCGGCATACCGCCCGTAGGACCGGTATACCGCCGGAAAAGAACCGTTGCCAAACGGCCACAAGCCACGTTATATCTTCCCATTGACTAGAAGACAAGCAGGGCCGGTATACCGCCCAGATCACCGGCATACCGCCCAAGGGTCAGAAATGTGCTTATAAAAGGGAGTTTTATAACATTCAACAAACCACCTCTTACCAGTCCAATTCCAATCATTCTTATACATCAATTAGAGGTCTCAAGCCAACATAGAATCAATACAAGCTTGATCAATCAACTTGTTATATCTACTCAATCAAGGAGTTAATCCAAGGAGCTTCAAAGTTCAATCAACTCAAGAGAAGTTTTAAGCTTAGAGTTATATCATCTCTTTAGGAGTTTATTAGCAAAGTTGTTTCACCCCTTAAACACTTACATTTATCCTCTTAAGTCTAGTTCTTGTAATAGATAGATTAAGACAGAATTAGAGTATCGGGAGTATACTCGGTGTCCTTGTGTTGCGATAGAACAAGTGTTTGTCCTTCGTGGTATCGAAGGGGTTGTAAGGTTATTGTGTTCTCGACCCGGTTAAGAGAGACACGGGAGCTTAGTGAAAAGCTTGAGATCCTAAGGAGGCTTCCTTAGGTAGTGGATGTAGGGATAACCGAACCACTATACATCGTTGTGTACTTTATGTCCCTACTCTATTTACTTTCTGCACTTTATATGTTTGATTATATGCTAGTATAAATATCGTAATAATCTTTACCTAGTTAATCAAACCTATTGTCATCTAGAGTAGTAAGAGATTAGAAACTCGTTTTACTTGTATCACTTATATATCGAACCTCTAGCTTATCCATTGCATGATCCCTTAAAAGTTTGATATATTTAGTTGACTTAGTAGTTTCTCTCTTAAACTTATTATTGTCCAAAATATTTTTAATTAGTCATTAATCTTATTAGTAATCCTATTCACCCCCCCCCCCCCTCTAGGACTTTCAATTGGTATCAGAGCCTAACTCTGTATGAATATCTTAATCGTTAGTAGAGTAAACGATATGGAATTTAATCTTTTGGAAGAGTCCTCTTCTACCCGACCTCCACTTTTTGTAGGCACTTGCTATTTTACTTGGAGAACAAAAATGGAGGAATTTATCAAAGCCGAAGATCCCTATCAATGGAGAATAGTTATGGAGGGACCATTCGTTCCATACAAAGAGGAGTTAAATGAAGCGGAAGTTCTTAAGTTAAATCAAGAAGAAAAAGATTATGATGAACTCACCGATGATGATAATGCTAAGCTCACTCAAAATGCCAAACCGATGTACACTCTAATATGTGGACTATCCGAAGAAATTTTCTCAAAAATGTTAGATTGTAATTCGGCAAAAGAGCTTTGGGATCGTTTGGAGTTTCTATATGGGATTGTCGAGAATGACGAAGAAAAAGAAAGCTTAATCCATGATGAATCTCATGACAATTCTAAACCAAACCATGAGGTAGCAATCTATCTTAACTCTTTGTCACCTCCATATAATTATGATGATATTAGGCATATTTCATCCCTTCTAAATATTCTTGACTCTCAAATCCATTTGAATAACCTTATGTTGAAAAAGGCTAAAGTTGAACAAAATAATTGTTTTAATTGTTGTATCACTTTAGATGATATTTTGGGAAATACTAAAAACCCATGTTTTGAAAATATTTTCTCTTTAAATAAAAGTCAATATCTTATGAAAAAAAATATAGAAGGTTTTGAAAAAGTGGATGAAACTTTTTCCCTTGCTCTTAAAAATTTAGAAAATCATCCCTATTTGAATGTCACTCCATTTGATGCAAATGATCTTTTTAAAGAAAAATTATTTTTGGATGAAAATTTGGTTATACAAAAGAACGAGAAAAATTCGTGTTCAAAATATTCTCGTGATATTTCTATTCGAAAAAGAAGTACTTGCAATTATTGTGGTAAACCCGGTCATCGCGTTTCTACGTGTCATTACCACAAACAACTTGAATACGGGTCTTTAATACCTTCGTGGGAAAAACCGACATGGATCGTGAAAAGTACTAATCATATTTCCGGATCCACTCCACCTCGGATACCATAGTAATATTTATTGTAGGTGTTGAGCGTCAAGAAAATGAAATAATATTCAAAAGGACGCTCAAATCTCGTAAAAGAAAAATCCGGTGTCTTCTTTCTTTATCTCGTATTTACTTGTGCTTAATTATGTATATATATGTTTATTTTTATAAGTGATATTATATTTTAGGTTTTTACATCCTTCTATGCTTGAAATTACTTAGTTTTTACTTTGGGTTTTTTTGTACTTTTTAGAAAGTATAGGATTCTTAGGAAATTATCTGTTTTTATTGTTTTAACCCTTTCTACTTGCTATTTTTCAAAAACAAAAGTTGTCCCACTTATACTTTTACATTATCTAACTATTGGGGAGGTTTCGGGTTGATTTCGAGCATATTTTTATCCCAATTACCGAGGCGTGAGCGGCATACCGGGCTTTCTAGCGGCATACCGACGCGGCTTGGGGTTTTTACTGATTTCACTGGACCGGCATACCGGGCCTATCAGCGGCATACCGGTCGAGTTTTTCTGAACCGACGAGAATCGATTTATTCAGCCTTTTATACCCATTTCCTTCACTCTTAAAACCCTAACTTCATCTCTTTCGCAATACTCTCTGCAAAATCGGCTCCTATTCATCTTCTTCATCCTTAAATCTTCTCAAAAACCCATCTTCTTCAATCTTCATTGCTATACTATGGGTCCTAGAAAAGAAATTGGTTCCTCATCCAAGAGTAAGAAGACTTCAAGTGCTCCACCTCCTCCACCTCAACCTTCCAATCCATTCGATGTTAAACCGGGTACGAAGGTTCTTCCATCGGCCTTTGTGAATGGTAATAGTTTCTACACCTTCCTTAAATTTCAAAGCTTAATTGGTTTTCTTTCCATAGAAATTAACCTTGCTACTAGTTATTGTGAGTAATTCTACTCTAAATTTGCCTATAATTGTGAAACAAACTCCATTTCATCAAGAGTTAAGAATAGAAACATCAATATTACCGAATCATCCTTAACTACTCTTTTCAATATGAAAAACTATGGGTTTTCTAGTTTTTGGAATATAGGTTGGAATAATCTTGATGAGGATACTATTTCCCGTGTTACGGATTTTATGGAATCCTATTTGTTAATCCCGATTTAAGTTCTTCCGATTCTAGAAATTGGAAATCATACAATTTTACTCTGGAAATCCAAATTGCTTATAAACTTGTTTTACATGGCTTATTTTGCAAAGATAAACATGATGCCATGATCTCTCCTTATGAAGCTTATATTTTATATCTCATCTATCATTCCGAGCAAATAAATTTTCCGGCTATAATGATTAAGATGATGAATCATGCTAGGCAAAATACTCTTAGTGTCCCCTATGGTTTAGCTCTTTCCTATCTTTTTCAAAACATTGGCCTTGATCTTTCGCTCTCACAAACCAAAATTTTTAATATCCATTGGATTTTCGATTACAAACAAGTTAGGAAAATGAGATTTGTCATCTATAATAATGAGGTAATTCTGGGAAAACGTCTTGATAATTTGGGAAATGAAGAACTAATCTCTTCTATCAAAAATTCCTCCACTCACTATGAGGGTGATCCTATCCTGGCCTCTTCTATCCGTGTTGAGCCTACTCATAACCATCCCACTCGTGAGGATCCATCTAATCTTTCTCACATTAAAGCCTCACTTACCCGGTTTATTGATTTTGTGGGAAGAAAATTTGAGGTTTTGGAAGAAAATTTGGGGTTTTGGAAGAAAAATTGGGAAACCTTGCAAATGAAATGACTTGTATGAAAAACGGTGTATCGTGCATTAAGGATGATGTGTCACATTCCCGTCACCGTTCAAGAAGCCACTCCCCTCAGGAAAATCGTTGATTATTTTGTGGTGTTGATGCTTTTATTGGTTGTTTGCTAATTACTTTTGGTTTTTATGGTTTATCTAGTTTTATTTAGTTGGTATTGATGTTCTTTAGTTTTTAATTGTTGGATGCTTTTGGATAATTAGTTGTTTGGATGTTTCTTAAATTGTTGGTTGTTTTGGATTATTAGTCATTTGGATGTTTTAATCTTGTTTTGGATATTTAGTTGCGTATTGAATGTTTTTATTTTTGGTTACAGGGTTATTGTGGATATTATCTTATTGAGATATAGGTGCTAACGTTTTTTCTTGATGATATAGGTGTTATTGTACTTCAAATCGTTACAAATTGCATCCTCATCCCTTTTATTCATACTATTTACACTTTAGTCCTTGAATTTTGAAAATTTGTATTTTGAATCTTATTTTTACAAAATCCTTTCTTTATTTAAAACTAGCACCTTGTTTTTGTAAACCCTTATAGGTTTGGATTTTACTTTTAGGTCCCTAAAAAATTGAAAAATTGCAATTAGGTCCCTATAATTCAAAAAATTGGTTTTTGAACCCTATAGTTTGAATATGATACATTTTAGTCCCTTTACTTTTAAAAATTATCTTTTACCCCCTGTATTTTCAAACTTTGTCTTAGGTTCTTTTAGTTATTAACAAAGGGGGAGAAAATCTTAGTTAAACTTTTTCAAATAGGAACAAAAACCCTGCATTTTGTGAGGAGGAGTTTTTCAATGTAATTATCCTTAAAACTCAAATGCTTAGGTTGAAGGTGAATCTTTGATTAAAAATGTGTTCATTATATCTTGTAGTATTGTAACTTTCATTTTGCTATTCCCGTAAGTTATGCTACTTATTACTCGTCACTAATCTTGCTTACCTCTTATAAGAAACTTTGCTAAATTAATCCTACTTGTTGGATAAATGCTCCTCCATATTATTTCTTGGATATTGTATTGTGATATTTATATTGCTAACATTTTCTTGGTGATATAGGTGCTTTAAGTTTCTAATTGTTTAAAAATTGCATTTTATAGCCCCCACATTTTTGAAAAATAGCACTATGGTCCCTCGATATTTAATTTGACCTCAATCTCTTTTCTTTAACAAATGATGGTCAAATTTTTTTAAGAACTTAATCTTTTAAACTCTTTAAAATTTGAAAAATGGTACTTTTGTCTCTCAAATATAAACTTTTACAACTAAGTCCCTCAAATTTTAGAAAATTTCGCTTTCACCCCTAAATGATTTTTTTTAAATATTCACTAATTCTTTTTGTTGTTGACAAAGGGGGAGAAAGATCAAAGATACAAACTTAAATGTTTTATAAACCTTAAAGTATCTTTGAACACAAATTTGCATTGTTTTAATGCCTTGTGTAAAGGGGAGTTTTTAAATGAATTGATTTACGAAACATATTTATTAAAATACCTTATGCATAGAGTAAGGGGGAGTTACTCCATTTACCAATCGATAACTCGTTTGAAGGATTTTATTGTTAAAACTCTTTATTGGCAAACTTGTGTTTTCGATTTGTCAAACATCAAAAAGGGGGAGATTGTTGGCCTAACGTCCTTTTTATCTTGTTTTAATATTTTCCAAATCGTGTTTTAATTACCCCCAAAACAGTACTTTATACTTTCCCTAACTTAATACTATTTCTCCTTGGTTTTTAACTTTATTTTTCAAGGAAATTTGATAGCCGGGCCGGCATACCGCCCGTAGGACCGGTATACCGCCGGAAAAGAACTGTTGCCCAACGGTCACAAGCCACGTTGGATCTTCCCGTTGACTAGAAGACAAGCAGGGCCGGTATACCGCCCAGATCACCGGCATACCGCCCAAGGGTCAGAAATGTGCTTATAAAAGGGAGTTTTATCACATTCAACAAACCACCTCTTACCAATCCAATTCCAATCATTCTTATACATCAATTAGAGGTCTCAAGCCAACATAGAATCAATCCAAGCTAGATCAATCAACTTGTTATATCTACTCAATCAAGGAGTTAATCCAAGGAGCTTCAAAGTTCAATCAACTCAAGAGAAATTTTAAGCTTAGAGTTATATCATCTCTTTAGGAGTTTATTAGCAAAGTTGTTTCACCCCTTAAACACTTACACTTATCCTCTTAAGTCTAGTTCTTGTAATAGATAGATTAAGAGAGAATTAGAGTATCGGGAGTATACTCGGTATCCTTGTGTTGCGATGGCACAAGTGTTTGTCCTTCATGGTATCGAAGAGGTTGTAAGGGTTATTGTGTTCTCGACACGGTTAAGAGAGACACGGGAGCTTAGTGAAAAGCTTGAAATCCTAAGGAGGCTTCCGTAGGTAGTGGATGTAGGGATAACCGAACCACTATACATCGTTGTGTACTTTCTATCCCTACTCTATTTACTTTCCGCACTTTATATGTTTGATTATATGCTAGTATAAATATCGTAATAATCTTTACCTAGTTAATCAAACCTATTGTCATCTAGAGTAGTAAGAGATTAGAAACTCGTTTTACTTGTATCACTTATATATCGAATCTCTAGCTTATCCATTGCATGATCCCTTAAGAGTTTGATATATTTAGTTGACTTAGTAGTTTCTCTCTTAAACTTATTATTGTCCAAAAGATTTTTAATTATGCATTAATCTTATTAGTAATCCTATTCACCCCCCACCCCCACTCTAGGACTTTCAGATTTTACTGCGTATTGTATACTTCTATTGTATCAAATTTCATCTTCTGTTTTGTTTTTTTGAAACTAACAGAATGTCTAAAGAATAAAAAATGCAAATGCTACTGCAACAATGCAATAGCAAAATGAAATTGCTGGTACTTCAAGGCCTAACGTGCATATGACAACACATATGGGTCCTACTGAAAGACCAGAGAAGTTTGGTGGTGCAAACTTCAAAACATGGCAACAGAAAATGTTGTTCTACTTGACTACTTTGAGTCTTGCGAGGTTTCTCAAAGAAGATGCTTCAGAATTGGGAGATGAACCTGATGCACAAACTACTCATGTCGTAAAAGCATGGAATCATTCAGATTTTTTGTGTAAAAATTATATCCTCAATTGTCTAGACAATTATCTATATAATGTGTATAAGAATATGAAATCGGCTAACTCTAGGATTCCCTAGAGAAAAAATACAAAACTGAAGACGCCGGTACCAAAAAGTTTGTGGTTGGTAAGTTTTTGGAGTTTAAAATGGTAGACTCGAAATCTCTGATGTCGCAGGTGCAGCAGTTCCAGTTAATACGACATGAGTTAGATGCTGAAGGAATGAGATTGGTGGAATCCTTCCAAGTTGCTGCATTGGTTGGAAAATTACCACCAATGTACAAAGACTTCAAGAAATATCTGAAGCACAAGCGCAGGCAAATCAATCTTGAAGATTTGATCGTTCGGTTGAGGATCGAAGAAGACAACCGACGGGCCGAGAAAGGAGGTAACTTTCGTTTGTTTGAAGCCAAGGTTAATGTTGTGGAACAACCTAGGTCTAACCACAACAACAAATGGAAATGAAAGGACAATTTAACGACAACAAGAAGAAGACTAAGTTTGACAGAAATTGTCACAACTGTGGCAAACATGGTCATCGCGTAAAAGATTGTCGAAACAAGAAGGCACAAAGTAACCAGAAGAAAGGTAACAATTTTCAAGCAAATATAACGAAGCTTTCTGATGGTATTGAAGAGATGAATCTCGCTGCAATGATTTCTGAGGTGAATCTCGATAGAAACCCCAAACAGAGGTTGGTTGACACCGGAGCAACAAGGCATGTGTGTTCGGAGAAAAACATGTTCAAGACCTACAAGACGTCTCCAAATGAAGAAATGCTTACATGGGAAATTCGTCAACCTCAAAAGTTCAAGGAGTGGGGCAAGTTGTGCTGAAGATGACCTCTGGAAAGGAGTTAACCTTGAACAATGTGCTGCATGTACCAGATATTTGTAAGAATATAGTTTCTGGTTCCTTACTTAGCAAGGCCAGATTTAAGCTTGTATTTGTAGCTGATAAATTTGTACTTTCAAAAAATGAGATGTATGTAGGCAAGGGGTACCTATGTGACGGTCTGTTTAAGCTAAATGTAATGACCGTGGTACCCTTTAAAAATGTAACAAATAATGTGATGAATAAGAATTCCTCTTATGTCTACTTGTTGGATTCTCCTAATTTATGGCTTGATAGATTAGGACATGTTAATTTTGGTTCATTAACTAAACTTGTAAACAATGATTTGTTACCAAATGTTAACTTTAAATCTCAAGAAAAATGTGAGATATGCGTAGAGTCCAAGTTGACAAGAAACTCGTTTAAAAATGTTGAAAGGTCGTCAGTATCTTTAGAGTTAATTCATAGTGACATATGTGACTTAAAGTTCATGAAAACTAGAAGTGGTAAGAAATACTTCATTTCCTTTGTAGACGATTGCACAAGATATTGCTATATCTACTTGCTTCATAGTAAGGATGAGGCTTTAGAAGCATTTAAGCAATATAAAACTGAGGTTGAGAATCAACTAAGTAAAAAGATAAAGAATCTCAAAACGGACAGGGGAGGAGAATATGTTTCTCATTTTGAAGAATTTTATGCTAAACATGGGATAATCCATCAAACGACAACCCCGTATTCGCCTCAACAAAACGGTGTTGCAAAACGCAAGAATCGTACTTTAAAAGAAATATTGAATGCTCTTTTGATAAACTCGGGAGCACCGCAGAACTTGTGGGGAGAAGCTTTGCTTAGTACAAATCATATCTTAAATAAAGTACCCCACAAGAAACTAGATAAAAACCCCTACGAACTTTGGAAAGGACACATTCGTTCAAATACTTAAAAGTGTCGGGATGCTTAGCAAAGGTTGTTGTTCCAGCGCAAAAAATGGTCAATATAGGACCAAAAATGATAGACTGTGTATTCATTGGATATGCTCACAATAGTGCAGCCTATCGGTTTCTTGCGTATCAATCAAACAATGTTAATATTAGTGTTAACACGGTAATTGAATCAAGAAATGCATATTTCTTTGAAACAATTTTCCCTTGCAAAATTACACAAGAACGAAGTTCATTAAAAATGATTCATGATGACATAGAAGATGGTCATCAAGAGAAGGACCAAGAATCGTTACAAGATAATGATGAAACAAGAAGAAGCAAGAGAATGAGAATCTCTACTTCTTTTGGTCCTGACTTCCTTACCTTTTTAATGGAAGATGAACAGCGAACCTTCAAAGAAGCTATGTCTACTCCAGAAGCTTCTTATTGGAAAGAAGCGGTTAAAAGTGAGATAGATTCTATCATGCAGAACCATACGTGGAAGTTAGTAGATCTTCCCCCTGGGAGTAAACCATAGGGAAGCAAATGGATTTTCAAAAGAAAATTGAAAATTCATGGATCTATCGAAAAGTATAAGGCAAGACTGGTAGTAAAAGGTTATAGTAAAAAAGAAGGGCTTGACTATTTTGATACCTTTTCACCAATAACCAGATTTTCATCCATAAGAATGCTTATTGCAATAACATCAATCTATAAGCTTGAAATTCATCAAATGGATGTTAAAACTTCTTTTCTCAACGGGGAACTTAAAGAGGAAATCTATATGGAACAACCCGAAGGATATAAAGTTCCGGGAAAAGATAGGAAGGTGTGTAGGCTTATAAAATCCTTATATGGATTAAAGCAAACACCCAAACAATGGCATGAAAAATTTGATAAAGTCATGATTGGTAATGGCCTTAAATTAAATGAGTGTGACAAATGTGTATATGTAAAAAGCATTGATAAAGGATATGTCATTGTTTGTTTATATGTAGACGGTATGTTAATTATTGGAGGTAATAATGACATAATCAATTCTACAAAGAAGATGTTCTCAAGTAAGTTCGACATGAAGGACTTAGGCATTGTTGATGTTATCTTAGGTATTAAGATAATGAGAACATCTGAGGGGTTAGTATTAAATCAATCTCATTACATTGAAAAATTACTAAATAAGTTTAGTAAAGGCGATACTAATATCACAAAGACTCCAGTTGACGTAAATCTACAATTGGCAAAGAATATTGGTGATACAATCAATCAATTAGAGTATTCTCGTATAATTGGAAGTCTAATGTACTTAATGAACTACACAAGGCCTGATATTGTACATGCAGTTAGTAAGTTAAGTCGATTTACAATAAATCCTGGAAGAGATCATTGCAATAGTAAGAGTTCTAAGGTACTTGAGATACACTCTGAATGAAGGATTGCACTACTTTGGAGAACCAGCTGTAGTAGAAGGATATGGAGATGCTATCTGGATATCTGATTTCTCTGACTCAAAATCAACGAGCGGATTTGTCTTTATGTTAGGAGGAGCAGCAGTATCGTGGAAATATTCTAAACAAACGTGTATAGCTAGATCAACCCTGGAATCTGAATTTATAGCTTTGGACAAAGCTGCTGAGGAAGACAAATGGCTTCGTAATTTCCTAGAATTGAGCATATATAAGTAGTCGGGATTCTATAATCCCTCTAACTCCCATTAGGGTAGCTTAGAAGATAGCCTCAACACTACCAAGGGACTTGGGTAAGGGGACCTTGCGTAGAGATCGATGGTGAAATGTGAGCCCTATTGACTATCGACTTAGGCAAGCCCGCCAGGATCGCTACCACACACTAGGTTGTTTTCTATAATTGAATTCCTAGTCAGGGTGACAAGATAATACTAAGGGTAGTCCTAAACTTGGCCAGAGCTAGGGATGGAATAAATCCAACCACAAAATACAATTATAAAATAAAAGCTCAACTCAATTAAATTCAAATCCAAAATAACATAGAATAGAAAAAGAAGATTCAATGACTATACATATTGCAAGCCCAAGCTATGAGAAAATCAATTCATAATTAAAGAAATAAAACTAAAGAGTAAATACCTTACAAACATGGTTAAGCCAAGAATCTAAGATAGATTACCCTAATGGTAGAGTGAAAGGATAGAGAAGATGAGTTTGTAACTCTCCAACTTCTTTTTTTCCTCTACAAGTCAACTTTCTTTCTTGACTACTATGGAGGCTATGGATGTAATGACAAGCAAGGACATGTTTATAATGGTAAATACCGATATATATATATATATATATAGCCATAGTGACGAATCATAGGTCATGGACTAGGTTTTAGGGACCTAATCTAACTCAATCCCGCTTTCCGTCATAAGTGGATTGGTTGGCCCATAGAGTTTATAAAAATCATAACTACTTTTTTACACTAAAAACTAGTGGACATGTGACCAAAATTCAAATAAATTTCTTGATATAAAATGGCTCTTTCGAAATCTCTGTATATTTTATGCAGCATCAAAATTACTACATGATCTAGTTTTGGCCAATAGCTTTTGGCAGTTTTTGCATTTTCCAAAACAGCTCCTTTTGGGCTTTAAACTCTTGATTTTGTCTTGGACCTTCTTTACTCAATTCCTTAACATTTCTTTGGCATCTAATATCATCATAATGCATAAATTATTAAATTATACAAAAAATGCTCCAAAAGTAACAAACCTCCCAAACAAAGCAAGAATTGAGAAACTAACAAAAAGATAGGAAAAATCCCCTAAGCTAAGCACATAATTCACCTAAAATGATGGCTCTAAGCTAGATTATTTAATCACAAATAAGGAGACATTAGTAAGTACTGTTTCCCCTCTCGTTAGCTTGTGTATTATATGTTTAGGTGTATATACTTCTAAATTTACTACTTTCGAGTCTTTTTAAAGTCATGGGGACACGACTCATCTTTGAGTTAGGGGTGGGTACTAGTTATTCTCGTCCTCGTTTTATGTGTTTAACTACTTTAAGAAATAAATCAAAAAAAATAATAGAGTAGATAAGGGGAGTAGGGGTTGAACTAGTAACGTCCTTTGAGAAAATGTATATATGAGTCAATAATAGAAAAAAATCTTGCCTTTTGAGTTTTCTATTTTTTATACTTGAAAAGAACATATGAAAATGTGTTAGTGTAGAAAGTATATTAGCAAACAATGCATATAAGGTCCTAGAAACTAAGCAAGAACTGAGTAGTTGTGTTGAACGTGAGATATAACCTAGTTGGAAAGTTACTTTACTTACGTCTTGGATGTAAATAAGTTTACGAAATAGCTAGTAAATGACCATGACAGTTCTTTCATAAGCCACTTGTTCCTTTTAGCTTGATGTCCAAATAATGACTATACCAGTCTTAGACCCTCTGAGCCTTTAAGCTTATTTATTTGTTAGACACTATAATAAGCCTTTCCTCTTAGTGTGGGACTTTACCATATGACCCTCTCTCGAGTCACAATGCCTTAGGACTAGTAGACTTTGAGCTTGAGTATGTGATGTTGGGTGTTCGTGGTTATGGGATATATATTAGGTGGTTTATTGTTTCTTGTATATTGCTACATATCTGGTGCACTTGATTATGATGATTTTTGGGATTCGATAAAAGAAAAGAAAGGGTTTGAAAAGAAAATAAGAAAAAGGAAAACTGAAAAAAGAAAAAAAAACGCCAAAGTGCATAGCTAAAAAGGGGACAGGGGTGCTAAAATGTTGAAATAAAGAATCCGGCAAGTGAATTTGGTAAAATAAAAAATAAGTTGGTTCTTGGGAATTTGGGATGCTAAGATTAATGGATTAGATTGGGATGAGTGAGAAAATTTATGAGCGTAAACTCAAAATCTTAGGTGGTTATTTACTTGGTTAAGTGAGGATAGAATCAAGCTCACCATAAAGTTATCTAAATTGTGTCATACCAACCCTAAGGCACACTAAAACTAAAAAGACCTTGAGATTTTTAGTTATGTAATGAAGTGATGGGTGAGCGGAAAATGAGTGAGTAAGTAGATCATTAGATGCCATGGAAGGTCGAGGATTACTCTATAGCCACCACTTCGCGCGATGTATTTTAGTGATCCTTTGTGCATTGCTAAACTAATTCTTCTTGGAACTCTAAAATAATTATTATGTGTATAAATAGTATGTATATGGACTATTTTTTAGGTAAGACTATATAAGACTTGTTTTACATCGTTTTCGGGATAATTACTTGCTTGCTCCTATGGACTTTTTGTTTAAGACGTTAGGTTAGTGCTAATTTTGGCGGGACGACAAAACATTGAGCTAGGAGTCTTGATGTCTATCCTTTTGTAATAGATTTAGGTACAAGAGAGACATCATTTGCGTATACTTTTTGAGGATAATTATGGGTTTATCTCAATATTTCACGTTATCAGAGTTGTAGTTATTCATGGATGATAAATGTAAGTTTGGAGCAATTTGAGATAATTTATGTGTTAAGTGTGTAGATACTAGGTGAATATGTGTTATTAGATCCGAATATGATGCTATGAAGTCCAAAAGTCACGAATAAACCCAAACCAAGTCGCAAAAGAAGTCAAGAAGTCCATTAAAATTCTACAGGATTTGCTGGCAGAAAGCTTCTGGCGACTTTCAAAAATCATAACAAATAATTGTTAGTAAATTAGATAATAAAATTTACACACAAGGTATCTCTTGGAGTCTAGTGCACATGCTAAAAGGGGCGTCCGATTCCGTGGTGAGACTTTAAAGTTATGGCAGTTGTACTGAAAAAACCTAATTCTGTCCACATTTAGAAAAGTCTATTGGACGGCTTTTGACTCACTTAAATTGACCCAAATGAGCTAAAACATATTTTAGAGCCTATATATATTTATTTATTTTAAAGCAAAATTTTCACTCATCATATTCAAGAGATAGAATGTGAAGAGCAAGTAGGCAAGAATTGAAGTTCAAGAACAATAGTTTTTATTCCCTCAATTAGTGTAATTCTTCTATTTTTTAAATTGTTGCTTTAGTTGTGACATTAATTCCTTGTATTTTATTCTTTTACATTATGAGCTAATTTCCTATAACTTGAGAATTGTAAGGGTATGAACCCTAGATAATGAATTCATGTTTTCTATTGCTTTGGGATTTTTGATTATAAAGAATTTGTATTAGTTCCATTGAATATAATTTTGTTAATTGTGTGAGCCTATTTCTCTGATCAATTAGTTGGTTACTATAGCAACTTAACTATCACTCGACAGAGAAGTTGGGTTGTGGAGCATAGTTTATGTTTGTTTGATGTGCGTTAATGAACCGAGAGGTATTGACTAATAGAATATACAATAGGGTTAGAGTCTATTCGTCCTAATACTTGGTAATATCACTCGACATAGGTCACTAGAGTACCAAGGCAGCCCTTTATCTACCCGATGGGGATTTAAGAGGATAGTTGAATTTTAGTTAGTGGTTAAATACCAGTTCGCCGTTAAAACAAGAAAAGCTAAAATCGTCTCTAGTAGGGAATATTATCGATTCTCGAGTTACACTCTCCATTTGTAGGACCTCTGTTCTAAAAATTGGAGAAGGCGCTAAAAGGTAGCCTACCTTCCAGAAATAGCCCAGGCGGACTCCAGACGGTTCCAAAAGGTACCAGGCGGACCTAGGCGGACGCCTAGGCGGTCTAGAGGCTAAAAAGGTACAAAGAAATAAACAAATTTTTTACACAAAAAATTAAAATTTTTATTTTTTAAAACAAAAAATTATATAAAGATATTTTAAAAATTATATAAACCCAAAAAAGTATTCAAATATCATCGGTTATCATTCACCTAAATTGTACAAATTATGTATCTAAGAAATAAGGGTGAAAGAGACATAGGTTTTGGAAACTAGAATTTCGTCCTATAATAACTAGTTACGCAAATGAATCTTTAGGGGCATTCAGTCAAAAAATTGAAATTTAAGGGGTATCTAGTCATAAAAATAAAACTTAAAAAAAATTCAATCACAAAAATGAAATTTAAGAGACGTCCAGTATCAAAAAATACAATAGAGAACAAAGTATCAATTTGATGATTGTTTAGAAAATAGTAGATGTATTTACTAAAAAAAATTAATTAACCCGCAGTATCATTTTATTAAGTACTAGACACTTCATGAATTAAAGTATATGCAATCATGTAATAATTCTTTGTCACCTTATAATAATATTGAAGGATGAGTGTCACGTAAGTGAACTCTATGATTGATCTTTATTTTATATTTCGTAGAAGAACTCTATGATTGATTAACAATTTCAATTGGTATGCTACGTGCAAAACTGTGATTTGATTATTTTTAGTTCTTACGAGAGTTAATGAGATTATGTTTGTTTGTATTCTAGCCTCATTTATGTTAAAATGCTTTTTGACCAAAAAGAAGATATGTTCAAATATTTAGATAGTATTTTGGTTAGGACTGACATAATATTGTTTTTTTTTTTTTTGTTACATAGGAGAGCCACTATGGACTCGGAGTCGTTGACTCGGTTCGAACCTGCACCACTAGATTGGTAGACCAAGGTCCTGGCCAGTGAGCTAATCACATTCCACTATGAAATTAGTGATATATACTAACTAAAATTATATACCACTTAATTACTATTCATGAGACAGAGTTAATTGGTTAATAATACATTATTAATTAGATAAAAGAAAATTATAATTTATAATCAACCAATTCATACTAAGTTATAAATGTGATACTTAAATGTTATGATTTTGAAAGTTATATATATATATTATTATTAATCACTAAGATCAAACTCTCACATTTCCTTTGATAATTTCTATCTTTCATTTGCCTATCAATTAAATATAAACATTCATGTGAAAGAAAATATAACCTTCCGTTATGAATTTCTTGTAACAAAAATTGACGGGGAAATGTAAATACCACTAGTCTACAGTATAAAACTTGATATTGCTATTCTTTTTTTCCATTAGGACATATGGGTTGTTTCGAAGTGTAAGAAGATGAGAAGAACGACACGTGTTTATAACACAAGCATGACCTTTGCCAGCGCATCCTTAATTTTCACATAATTAATTAGTCAAAGATTGAGGTTGCTTGGTTGTGAAGAAGTTGTATGAACCTCAATCATACTTATACCAAGAGAATGTGTGGCCAAGTCAAACAACTCCACTACGGTTAAAGGTGACGGCACTATTCCCAGCTCTCTTTACGATAGCAAAAGTACATAAGTGTTGTCGTTCATGCAAAGTAACCAAAAACCATCCATCATCGCAGACGTTGGTTGCTCTGCATGTGATAGTTTCTCAGAACACGCCTGCATTGAAAATTTTGGGTAACGGAGAACATTGACAGGTTTGAATTATGTTATTCCCCCTATTATCGACGACGCAGAAAGCTTGATCGCAGAAGGTGCCATCACTACTACGGTAGCAATCAGTACTATTTAATTGAATAATGCTCTGTATATGCTTCTTATAAGGGATCACTTAGATATCTCTATAAATTGGAGAATTAACTTATTTTAGTAAATCCTACCAATTTGAACGGATTGGATTATCAATACAACTGAAATCAAGTATAACGCAATACAACTATCTCATCTAATTTTTGAACTAAACCATAAGTATGTGACATCTGACATTACAACAAATAGTATTATTGAAAACAATATATATTGCGGTGAACCTTAAAATGATCTTTAATAATATTTTTAGCGGCAACATTTATTGTAACGACGCCAAAATGACCTTTAATTATATTTTTAGCGGCAATATTTGCCGCTAAAAATAAAATCAATAGAGGCAAAAGTAAATAATTTGCTACAAAAGTCTCTTTAGAGACGAACTTATTGTAGCGACCAAATAGAGGCATTAGTGGTAAAATCGAGACTTTAAGTGGTAAATTTTTTTGCCGTTAAAGATAATCTTTCTTGTAGTGTGGCTCTAAACCAATAATCAACGTATATACGACGATGACTTATGTATTGCATAAATATCTTGTATTAGTAAACAACTGGATACTTCTTCTTCTGGAAATGTATAGATGTATTTGGGGATCCGAAAGGCGTTATTGTCATGAAATAAAATGCGGTGAACTTCAAGTTCGTATTTAACCCTATCATCATCAAGGTACTTGTTCCAAACTGGCCCTACAAATACATGATTCATGATTTAGAAGATGTATCGCAAATCTCTTGGTAAGTGCTTATACATTGACGATTCTCGTGGGAGTATCTCAGAATTTCCGTGGTATCCATCATCTAAGTGTGTGAAACAAAATATATCGATCACATATTAAACGATACATTATTATTTTTATATTAACTGCACTATTAAATCTTGTATTAATATTTTTATAATACTTGCATTATTAGGTCTTATATTTAATATTTTTATATTAATTATACTATTAAGTCCCTATAATAATATTTGAGAAAATTCCCATTTAAATCATGAATAGGAATGTCTGCCCAAAAAGATACATGTTATTATTTCTTCCTAATTAGATTATCCAGTTTTTCATTTAAATCAAAGATCTATTACCATTTTACTTTCTTACCCTTTTTATTATTATTAATTAAAAATAGAGGTATCTCTTAAAAGAAATCTAATAAAATTACATTATTGTTAAATTAAACATTTAATAATTTATTTTATAAAAAAATATCAAATAAAATAATTATTTATAGAAAAAATCTCCTTTATATTTTTTATACCTTTACAACCTTTATTATTAAATATATTATTTTCAATACAATATTTATTTTTAGATATTAAACAAATAATAGGGTCTCACTACCACCACCACTATCACTACTATGTATTTAACCACCATTACAGCTACCACAACCACCACCACAATCACCACCACCTACTACTAATTCCATTACACACGCGCGCGTCTGTGAATTTTTTTTTAAATCGTCATAACTAATTCTAAATAAATCAGAAAAATAAAAAATTTGTATTTTTTGATAAAACAAATTAATATTTACGTCTATGATTTTTTTATTTAATTTTTTTTACTTTTATTTTTTTTATATTTTTACAATAGAGATGGGACAAATCTCATCCTAGTTATACAATAGAGATGGGACAAATCCCATCTCAGTATTAGAATGAAGATGAGACAAATTCATCCTAATCTTAAAATTAGAGATGGGACAAAATCCCATTTAAAAAAATCGAAAAAAAAATTAAAAAAATCCTGGACGTAGATATTATTTTGTCTCATCTAAATTTTTTTTTTGATTTTTTTAGAATTAGTTATGATGATTTAAAAAAAAAAAAAATCTCGGACGTATGCGTACGATAAATTAGTAGTAGGTGGATTTTCATATCTATGATAATGTTTGATTTAAATGGAAATATATATTTGGTTAAAGACAACAACTAGAATATAAGGATATTATTGTAATCTTTTCATCTAAATTAATATGTAATTTAAATGGGAAGTTGATTTGTTGTTTTGATTTAAGAGGAAATTGACCTTTAATATTTTTTATAGAGATAATTCCCAATTAATTACACTTCCTCACTTTTCATTCTAAAAAAAAAGGAAGGAGGAAATTACTTCCTACTTACTCACAAATTTTCAACTTAATTCTCAAATAAGCACATGGTCATATTTACCTTCCATTATTGCCCTTATATGGTTTTTTATTTTATTATATATTTATATTATATTTCTATATTTAATATCTGGATTTATTTTTTAATTTTTTTAAATATTTTGTTTTAGATTTTTTTAATTTTTTTTTCGAAATTTTTTTTTTTTCGAATATTTTTTTTTTTGTCTGAAAATATTTTTTTTTTGAAAAATATTTTTTTTTTTTCGAAAAATATTTTCGAAGATTTTTTTATTAACACACAAGTCCATACTGTTTTGTGTTACTATAACTCATACATCAAGCGATTGTGTGTTACATTAACACACAATCAGATTTTCAGACTATCTGTACACTATTATCTATTACTGTGTACAAATATTCTGTATATCTTATTCTGTGTTCCTGCAACACACAATTGTTATTTGTGTGTGTTTAAGCAACGCAATACTGTAAATGATAAACGCATTGTGTGTCTTACCAACACAAAATCCATACTGTTGTGTGTTACTGTAACACATACTTTCAGCAATTGCTTGTTGCATGAACAAATAATCAGCCTACATATACATTATTCTATACCTTTGTGTACAAATATTCTGTCTGTCTGATTTTGTGTTCATGTATCACACAATGGCTTTGAACAAAAAAAAAATGTATCACACAATTTGTTATTTATGTGTGTTTAAGCAACTCAATATTATACATATTGTGTGTTCATGCAACACACAACACATATGATTTTGTGTTACTTTAACACACAATTATCATATGTACTAATCTTACATCATGTTATAATGGAAAAAAAATTCAAAAATAAATAATTGGGAATAAAAAAAATTAGAAAAAAAAAATTCGAAAAAAAAAATCTGAAAAAAATAAATAGACATTAAACTATAATTAATAAAATATATAATTAAAGTCATTAATACTAGGTGGAAGGATATTTTGGTAATTGGTTAATATTTTGTGCTTAATTGGGAATTAAGTTGAAATTGTAATTAATAGGGACTACTTACTTTCTCCACGTAATTAATTGGGTGTTGCCTCTTTTTTATATTAATTGCACTGGTAAGTCCTATATTCAATATTTATATATTGATTGCTCAAATATTATTATCTTTATATTAATTGTACTATTGAATTCTCCAATATTATCGTAATAAAAAAATTCACTATTAAACTTTTATATTCTTATTTTTATAATAATGATACTTTTAACTCTATTTTTAATATTTTTATATTAATTTCACTATTAAGCTGATATATTATATAATTATATAAATTACACTATTAAATCTCTTTAGTATCATATTTATATTAATTGCACGATTTAGCTTCTATACTTAATTAAATGTATTATTTATAAATATTTTTATATTAATTGCATTATTAAGTCCTTATAGTATTTTAAAATAAACTATTAAACTCCTATTTTAAGTAAATGGTTTTTATTACACTTAAACATTTAACTGCACTATGTAATCCCTCTAGTATTTAGTGTACTAATTATAAATTTAATTACCCTTTTTAATCCTTAATGATTCCACTATTAAGTCCCTAAAAATATGTTTAAACTAATATAACCCTAAAATTTCTTCTCTTGCCCTAATCCAAAATTAGTAGAATTAAAATTCGATATTCGCCATTAAAATAACTCAAATACAAAATATCTACATAATTAAACCATATAAAACAAAAAACACATACAAATACACAACATAATCAAACATTCTTATATTAGTTAAAATACACACATATATAGATATAGACATATAGTATAATATATAGATTAGAAGTTACCTAATATGAGAGGAAGGATAAGGCGTCGATAAAGTTGGGCGACGATGGTAGTGGGGATCAGAGCTTGGTCAAGGTTGTAGAAGGAAGAGGGTGGGGGACGGGATGTGTGGAAAAAGAGACGTAAGGCAAAAGAAATATCGTTCGATCTACTTTATAAAATGTTTAAAATTTCTAGCTACCACCAATGCGCTCGCTAGTAATTTAATATGTTTCATTATTATTTAAAAAATCTAGCAACTGCCTATATGTTATATTCTTGGACTCGGAAGCAAGAAATTTGTAAAACGTGAAATGATGGGTGTCAAATCTTTTTTAGTATTTTTACTAGACCATGCTAGTGGTTGGTAAAGATATATAAATTTTTTTAGAGACCGGTAGAACATTAATTTTTAATTACTTTTTTTAACGTTTGACTAAATTTTTGGCGAGCGAAGGTGGTCGCCATTTCTCCTCTCTAGCGATCACTATCCCCGGTCATAGAATGTTTTTCCGCGAGAAACACAAACTCTAGTAATGCAGGTTAGGGTGACTAACGGTCTGGTTCCACCAGTTTTACGGACCGAACTGAGTGAATAGTATTACACCGGACCGGGGAATATCTTATAGGTCTAGTTCTCCCTAAAAAAACCTTAAAGGACGAACCGGTCTAGACCGGAACCGGACCGATTTTTTTATACCTATGGTGCGTTTTAAATTTCAGAACAACTCAAACCCACATACCCCATTTAACCCCTTATGACTTCACCCACCCAATTAACTTAGCCATTAACCCCTTTCATCGACTCCCCCTTTTTCTCAACGCCTCAAACTCTCTCTCTCTCTCTCTCTCTCTCTCTATCTCTCTCTCTCTCTCTCTCTCTCTATTATTTGCTTCAATCTATGATCATTGTATGGATTATTATGTAATCATATATTTTGATTCCATGGGTTATTATGGAGTTTATATTCTCTGGCTCTTTATGGTGTTCTTGCATTTTTTCAAAAGAAAGGGGGGCGAGGGGTGTTCTTACGCTATTTCATCAGAAAGGGGTGTTCTTGCTTGAAAGTATAATTCTCATATATTTTAACTATTTATTACACTAAAATATATGCAAGAGAATTAATATTTGTTTAATTTTTGGTTTTGCATGGATGATTTTCATGGATTTCTTCACAAATTCATTGAAGTAATGATGAAAAGTGGATGGGTTTGACTGATAAATGCAAAATTGGTACTATTTTTCCGAATTTATTGTGATGTTGGGTATGGTTGTGTAATTAGGCTGTGAATCAGTGTTTGTTTATGCAAAATTGATCACTAGTTGTCCCTGTTTATGCAAAATTTTATACTTTGTTGGCCATGTTTTGTGAAACTGATACTTAGTTGTCCCTGTTTATGCAATATTGATGCTTAGATGACACTATTTATGAGAAATTGATGGTTAGTTGTCCCTGTTTATGCAAAATTGACATGTATTTGTTCTTGTTTATGCGAAATTGATGCTTAGTTGTCCATGTTTATGCGAAAATGATTCCTAAGTTCCCTGGTTTTTATGATTTTCGATGGTTTAGTTTTTTTAACAAGACCAGCATGGTTTTGTGATTTTTCTAGCTACGAATATGTTAACATGATAATGAAATGGTGATTTTGCTAGTTGGACATATTGTTAAAATTTTACTTTAAGTCCCTTTGGTTTTTGAATTTGTACCATACTGTTTTATGATAAATTTCCAAAATTTACAATTTTAGTCCCTTTGAAAATGAGATTTGCTAAAATTTTGACATTATACAGGGACAACTAAGTATAAATTTAGCATTAAATTAACTTTTGATAATGATTTGGATTTTTTTTTGGTAAGATCAAGTAGTTGCTTTGTGATATGAGTTGACGAAAAAAGTTACGGAGTTGGTAGAATTGACGGATATTTGTGTTGCATTTTGAAAACTAGACGAGGGATTATTTGAATTGATGGGTTTAAAGTTTTGGAAAGTGCAAATAAACCCCTAGTTATTACGAAAAATATGAAAATAGTTAATAGATAGAATTTTCTAGACAAAATTGTCCCAAACTTTTCAAAAATGTTTTAAGTGGATCGTAAAAAGTTTAAAATATATTCTTTATGTTAAGCAAACGATGATTTCAATTCTAAAAATGTGCATATTGGTCCCTAAACTTTTTTGATATCCTTTTTCTGGTCCAAATTGCTATTGGGAGATTTTTTGATGACCATGAAATAATATTTATACTTATAAGTTTATATTATTTGCATAGTAGCAATTAATTGCCAAGGTGTTTTACTTTAAGCTTTTGAAAAATTATTCTTGGGCAACTTTTCTGATTTGTGTTTTTAATTAGGGGTTGTTTTATATTTTCTGATTTGGTGATGAAAATATCTTGCTCAACTGTCCCCGTTTATTGATCAAGATTCTAGTCACTTCACTCTAAGTAAAGATCTTGTTCTTTTTACTTTTGGGCTGAAATAAATGACTAGTTTGAGGTTTTTTCTGCATAACTTTTATTCCTCTTTACAATTGTCACATCTCATCTATATTCAACTACCATATTTATTATGCAAAGCTTTTAATATGCAAAGCTTTTGTTGCAATGTACTTTTTCATGTATTCTTTAGATTATAATTGTAATAAGTTCTTCTATTACATTTTGTAATTTATTTAATCAGTAAATTTAACAAGTTGTGAATTGAATTTGTATGAGTAAATATTTGTTATCAAGCAGTTGTTTTATCATTTTATCATTAATAAACAAAAATAATTAAATACATGGAAAAAATACTATGGAATTAAGTAATTAGGAAATTAATGAATATAAAAAAAACAAATAAATAAATACAAAGTAATTATGATAAAAACAAGTAAAAAAACCAAGCAAAAAAAAAAAACAAATTCAAAAATGAAATTAAGATTGTCGTAAAAATGAAACTAAAAAGCAAAGTAAAAAAAAGATTAATGCGAACCGGTCGAAACCGGTTAAGCCGGTTCTTCTTATCGGTTTGGAGTTTGGACCCAGCCACTTCACTAAAAGGCCAGAACCGGACCGGACCAGTACGGAAAAAGGGAACCGCTGGACCGGAACGGTCCGATAAGGCCTAGTAACGTTAAGGACCGGTCCGGATCGGTTCGTTTGTCAGGCTGAAATGCAGGACAGTGTTCAAATTCTTTTTCTTTTTCGAAATACATTATATATTCAAAGTACCTTGTTCAAGTGAGTGTGAAGTTTTGAGGGTAGGTTATGAAAATATTGGAAGAAGATGAAGTCTCTTGAAGTGTATGAAGGTGGAAAGAGGAAATTGAGTGAGTTATTAAAGAAAATCACACGCATTATATAACTACTTTAAAGATATTCAACTTACGAAAGTAATGAATCAAAAAAAAAAATATAACTATTACAACAAAGCATGATAAGAAGATTGTTGTATAAAACCTGCCAAGCAAATCCAATTAGAAAATACCAGATTTATTGTTATCATCACCAAAATGACCTCAAATATAAGACAACACATATGGAAGGATAAGATCAAATGAAGAAAAGAAAATGTTAAGATTTTATATCCCAACATGTCAGTAGACCGTAATCCTCATCTATATTGTTCAATCACATCCTGACAAAAAAAAGAAAAATCACATCCAAAAAATCCAATGCATATAAACTCCTTTACATATAGATATGACATACTATTTGAAAGGAAGAAATATTGATAACCAAGTGAAGAATTTATTCCAATTTTGCCCTTCTGAATATGATGTATTTCCGTGGACCATTTGGTTTCTATTCGCATGATAATATGGCTAATATATTAAATATATATTAGTCAACTTAGCCTATCTAATTCACGACGTACGTAGAGAATCGACTCATATTTTGACACTCCTTCCAACTACATTCTCAATATATTCTCCATTCGTACATCCTTGACAAACCATTGGCTCATGGCTCATGCCTCATGCACCATATGAAACATTTCTCGACTTGGTTGGCTCTCAAATTAATTACTTTGCCTCTAATTCGAATCCCAACTTATCACTGTTAGATTCATGCAATACGAAGGAAATTCCAAAGTCCACGTGCGTGGCTTTTTATTTTCCTACATCGACCAAACATTTGGTCTTTTTTTTTCGTATCCATTTCCAAAACTTCAAAGGTACTCATGAAACATGGGCTAAACTCCAAACTCGCGTACCATTATCTTCTGTCCAACCTGGTGCGACGAGAGGATTTAGAAAGAATTTTAAAAATAAAAACAAAAATAATTTTAATAATAGGTATTTATATACGATTTAATATATAGATTGTACCAAAAACCATTTTAAACCAGTAATCGAGTTCACGCTATTATAATCTTTTCGGTTTTTTTTTATATTTTGTTTTTGTAATTCAAACTGGTGGTAAGTTCCATTCAAATATTAATTTCAATTAAATTTGTGATTGTTGTTACTTATCATTATTCTTTTACCGAAAATTTTAATATAATTTTCAAAAACACTGATTTGTAATGACTTCTCACTATCCCGTTGTTACTTCATCCTTGGACATATTAACATATCTTGACATGTCAAAGTTAGAACTACTAACGTTGGGTACATAAGATTCGGAGTGTTAATGAACAACTTGATATATATTATGTTTTGTTACCATGGACTTGCCAAACATCTGATGAGGAATTGGCAAGGTACCACACACTTGAAGAAAAGTTCAAAAAAAAAATAACTTTGTGGCTTGGTAATGGTTAATAAACCATATGATCAATGTCCTATTTGACTTACATAGTAATGAAAGATTGGACAAAGTCATTTGGAAGGCTATTATAAAGAATTATGTGCTAGACAATTTTTGGAGGAATAAATATATGATAGGCAACTAGGTCAACTTCATAATACTAGCCAGAATGCTATCATGGAACAAATACATGTGTATAAGAACCCATGTGCAGGAGTCATCGCTGAAGGCATGCACACGTGTGTGATCCTTTAAGCTAATGTACTCTTAGAGTTTTTTTGACTTTCATGGAGCGATTGTCGGAACCACCTGAAACACTAGAAGATGTGCATGACCATTTAGGAGTTAGGCAACCACATGAAGTCTGAAAAGGCAAGCAATCTCAAGGATAAGTCTATCTATCTTTTTCTTAAGATTAAATACCCCTATTAACCCCCCATATATTACCTGACTGATATATTAACCATATTTATTATAAAGTGTAAACTTACCCCCTAACTTTTTAAAACGTGACACGTTACCCCTGATGACGGAATCTGTCCATTTTCTCCATTAAGTTAGCATGTGCGTGGCATGTGAGATTATTTAATCATTTTTTATTATTAAAAAAAATTAATTATTTAAAAAAACTCTTATTTTATTAATAAAAAAAACAAAAGAAACTGTCTTCTTATTACTCACATTTAGAACAAAAAACAAAAAAGAAATCTCTTCACCGATGTCCGGCCACCAAGAGACAAGCTCTGGCCACCACCAAAATCCAATTTCACACTCTCATGCACAAGAAAACCGTCGTCACTCGGAGACCATTCTCCACCAAAATCATCACCCGTCTCTAAGCCTTTTCACAATCACTCTTGACCTACTCATACTATAACAACTTCTTCCTCTATTTCAACTTCCTCCAACTCTTCTTCTTGCAAAGTAGGATCGTTAACTAAGAGGGGAAGAAGCTGACTCTCTTGGCGCTCAGCGTGGAAATAGTTTATTGGAGGGATAGTAACAACTTCAAGGACTAATCAACCATTTTTTTGATGAGATTGCATTTGACGGGAAAGACTTTTGGGAGCAATTTCTTGCAAGGCTTGTAATTATATTTCACAACTAGAAGTTCCTCAATGTGTGGTTTGAATTGTTGTGCATCTTCTTCTTCTTTATCGAATTCTTCGATGTCGCTTGTTTCACAATGAGGGTAAAAGAAAAACCATCATAGCCTGTTCCTAACCTAAGACTTTCAGTGCATATTTCAAGGCTTTTCTCACTCAAAGTGCTGGGTTTTTTCACAGGAGGGTGAATGTAAGGAGGTGGTGGTTAAATAACATTTTCTAGAATCATCATTGGGTTTTTCAGCTAGAATAATCGAGCTCCAAGAATCATTATTAATGGGTTTTGTTGTTCAAATCATCTTTAGCAGCACCAGGTGGGATGATTAGTAGTGTTCAAATGAAGCAATCCCTTTCAATGGAGGTATTACTCCATTTTGTTCCAACCATTTCTTCAAAGACATATCAGATAAAAGGGTTCTTCTCAAGGAGCTTCCTACTTTGTCTTGTTGTAAATCTTGTCCAAGAATTTTTACTATACCTTGCAACAACATCTCCATTGATGAATCTTCATCAACCAGCTTTATAAGTGAAGCTGGTTGTGGAAAACTTCTACTTACTCAAAATTGGACGTTGGTGGAGAATGGTCTACGAGTGGCGGCGGTTTTCTTGTGTAGGAGAGTGTGAAATTGAGTTCAGTGGTGGCTGGAGCTTGGCTCCTCGTGGTCGGATTTCGATGAAGAGATTTTTGTTTTGTTTTTTGTTCTAATGTGAGTGTGAAGAAGACGACTGCTTCTTATTTTTTTATTAATAAAATAAGAGTCTGATTTTTGTTTTGTAAATGATTTAAAATGTTTTTAATAATGAAAATGATTAAATAACTGCAGATGCTAACTTAATAGAGACTGGACAGAATCCATAATTAGGAGTTAACGAGTCACGTTTTAAAAAGTTAGGGGGTAAATTTCTACTTTATTAGAAATAGGGGGTAAGCTGTCAGTTCCGGCAAAAGTTTTGGTCATGCAAATAAAGACACGAAAAGGGTAAGTCGTAGGGTCCGGACCAACAAGACCCGTGAAAATAAGAAAAAAGGAAACTATAACAAACAAGGAGGATACTTCAAAACCACATGCAAGATTCAGAAATACAAAGGAACATGTTACTATTGTTGGAAAAATGGATACAAGGTCTAACAGTGTAATCAGAGGAAGGACCAAGTACCAAGGCCTACTTCCAACCTAACCAGTATTAATGAGGTAATTACTATCGTAATATTTTGAGAAAAATCTGGTGGAAAATAAAAGCCAGTGGATCTTTGACACTAGATCATCAAGACATTTCTATTTAAACAAGAACCTAATCAAGGAGTCTGAGGAAGTAGTTGATGGAGAATGTGCCTACATGTGTAATTCAACCACTATCGCCATATTTGAAAAAGGAAATATTATTTTTACAGTCACTTCTATAAAAATACTAACATTAAATAATGTTCTCTTTATCACCTCCCTCTTCGATCTTTTTTCAACCAGGTAGGCATACAACTAGTTTTCAAGGGTTAGAAAATAGTTATAACCAAAATTGATAAATTGCTTGGGGAAGGGTAACTGAATGGAGGACTCTTTGTATTGTATACCATAACTAAATAAATGAGAATGCATCTACTTATACTTATAATATTGAGTTTTTGGATATGTGGCATGGTAGACTTGGACACTTGATTGTTTCCTCAATTAGAAGGTTAAAGTCCCTCATACTAGTACATGTTCACAACATTGATGACTTTGTTAAATGAGAAATATGTGTAGAGTCCAAACATGCAGAATTTTTTTTTAAAATGTGACCACTAGAAAGAGTAAACTATTAAAACTAGTGCATTTTGTTTTAGCTGACTTTAAAAACACCACTAGTAGAGAATGAAATACATTTTTTTGGTATGTGTGTGGTGTGGGCCAGCTTGCGCACACCACGACTAATCCCACGAGGATATACACGCCTCCCCATGTATATTCCTAGGTAAATCAGAATGAAAGACATATTATATAGGCTTTGTAGATGACTTCTATAGGCAGACTAAAGTCTACCTCATAATATCTAAAGGTGAAGCAAAACAAACTTTTTAAAATGTAAAGCTAAGGTTGAAAACAAAAAATCGTCTCCCAAAGCGTGATATAAAACCAAACCCCCGCTAGTGTTTGGGTCATTGACAAGTAATAATTAGATAGTATAAGGGATTATCGTCTCCACGTGGATTATCAAAGTTATGATAAATGTCCTCCAAAGTATATAATAATGAACAGTTGTGATATAAATGACAATAATTTAAATGTAATATTTGTTTGGTTTTCAATTAACAACTAAGTAACAATAAAATAAATAATTAGCAAAAAGAAAAACAATTAAGATGCTAAAAGATAAGAAAGGGGTCGCTTGATTTTTGCAGGTAAAATCCTAATCAACTATTTAATCATTATTTGATATAAGGGTGAATTGAATTTTTCACATTAGCCGAGATTTAAGAGTCTCTCTAACTCCCGTCAAGGTAGCTTAGAGAGTAATTCTACGACCCTAGGGTCCTCTTCTGAGTGCTTATTTTAGGTTCAAACCCTATTGACTATCTAGGTAGGCAAGACCTCCTGGTTCACTACCCCACACTAGACACTTATATACTAGTTTTATAATCCGACCCCCTGTCAAGGTGAAAGCCAAAGGTCTAATACTATTCAATACGTGATTGGTGTGGCCTAAGGTGTGATAAAATAAAGATATAAATAAGTGCAAATACACACCCTAAACTAACACGGTATTGCAAGTATTACAGGACGTATGCAAGTTTTAATGATAAGAAGATTCGTTCCTCAGGGACTGACGAAAGTTAGAGAGAACTTATGCAAATTATCAAGTGCAAATATTAAAGATATAAAAGATAATACGCAAGTAGAAAGAAGAGATAGATAAATATTTAATTGGTTTTTAAATAAGAAAACTAAAGTACTAAACTAAAGACAGAAAATAAATAAAAGAAAGAAAAGAAGATAGTATGAAAGTCTAGCTTGAGTAATTAGCATGCAATCCCCACTAGTTTTGCCGTTCTAAACATGTAAGGGTAAATTATGTAGTATTTCCCTAATCGGTCCCAATATGATATCGGTAGTTTAAAATAGGATTTACCTGTGTCAATAAGGCTTCCTAAGCAAACTTTTCCTGTAATTGGTAAATAGTCACAAGAACTAAACCATAGTGATTATCTAGCTAGGTTGGGTTGTCATATCAGACCTAATACTAGACGTTATGTGCTAAACATGCAATTAAACACCGTTATCAATGGTGACCTAATTACTAGATGGTAATTCTATATGGGCGCGCATCCACAAGAACACGGAATATAAATCCAAACACATAAACAGAGAATAAAAACTATAATTCAATTTAAAACATTAAATTCCCAAATTAGATAGATGTCAACTCAAAACTAGGGTTCATACATATATGCTAAAACTCAAACTAAAGAAATTTAGTTCATACAAAGAAGAGAAGAGAAAAGAATTACAAAATAAGAGGTTGAAGGAGACATAGTTGTTGCACAGCTCCTTCCAGACTTCTTCTCTTATGTTGCAGCTTCCTCTTGGCCTTAAGGTCTGGCCAAGGATGATTTTAGAGTGTTAAGAGGCTGTATTTATAGGTTATAGGAAGACCTAATTCGTTTTCTTGAAGGAGAAGGAAAGTAATGGACTCCTAGTCCAACTCAAATTCGTATGGAAATAAAGATAAACACTGTTGGACCGTTTTGAGCATATCTTGACCCTTTAAAAGGAAATTACCAAATTCGGCCTATTTCTTAGGTAAAAACGCATATCTTTGGACGTGTATGCAGAATCCCAGATTTAGGCAGCTTTTCCTTTTCCATCTTTTTAGCCTTTGTTTCCTTATCTCCAATTTCCATGCAAATCTCTTTCCATATCTTGTAGTCTTTGACTTGGACTCTAATTAATCTCCATAATTATCTTTAAAGCTTCACACTAAATAAACAATTAAACCCAATATGCTCTAAAAATAATAATTCTACAAATCAAGACTCAAAATAGGAAAGTGCACTAAACTAAGCTAAAATCAACCTATAAACTAATAAATAAGCCTAAAATGATGTCTCTGAAGTATATTATATTATCACAAATGAGGAGACATCAAGACCCCCAACTCAAAGTTGTATCGTCCCGATACAATAAAAGTAAAGAACAGTAGGGTAGTCAAGAAGAAGTAGGAGGAGAATAAGAATAGAACACAATGAATGATCCTAGAGCAAAATATCTAAAAAGTCTCATGTAGTAATGCTCAAGAAATAATGCACAAAGATGCTTAATATACATGTAATCAACAATCCATAAATTCAAGTTAAGATTAATTTCGCAATGCCAGAAGGAGAGGATGATAACTTAGTTCAGGTTAATGGCTATAGGTTGTTCATAGGTCCCAAATACAGCATCCAATGGTCCACTTACCTACTACCTAATAGCTCAATTGTTTCTCCATCTAGTAGTTAGAAATCCTAAGGTCTTGGTTATAACTTGGCTTAAGGACGGGTGTGGTATATTTGGATAATGAAAAGTGAGCTTTTGGCTCTCTCCTCACTAGCCATCAACGAATCGCCCTAGAGCTTGAGTTTTCACTCGAAGATGTTCTCACTCAACCCAATTTATTGATGCTTTTGATTTGCATCCCCAATAATCCCAAATAAAACCTTTTATGATGATATACAAATTCCACTTTGCCGGTCCGAATATATATTCCTTTCATATCAATTTTTTCTTTTGTATAACTATGACTTTCTTTTTGATGTTCGAGATATCACGCTATTTTTCATATATATATATTCTCTCTTTTTAATGCCCTTGTTGGCAAATTTAGCTCGTAGCTTCTTTTCCATTCACTATTACCCCGGCAAAGGGTTACAATAATAACAATTTCATCATCAATAAAATCACAAAGATAATTCCCAAACCCAATGTTCCCTAACAATGAAACCCACCACCCCAAACTCAAGCTCTAAAACGAGTTGTCTCAGGTTTTGCGATTCGAGTGCGGGTCATATAGATAAGTCCTAAAAACTAAGGGTATGGATTATAATGTGTTTCAATAAAGGCTTTAGAAAGGCTCAGAGGGGCTAAGACGGATAAATAACAATAATCAAATAAAAGGGTGAGAAAGTATAAAAGGCTTCAAGTGTTTTAACATGAAAGAACTGCCTTAGTCATTTTTCTAACTACCTGATTTTGTTACTTTTTCACTAATAGTTCATAGCTAAGTGGGTTTTCAACTAATTTTAAACCTCTAGTTCTACACACCAAATAACTCTCCCTAAGTTTCAACATACTTCTTAGCATTGCTCATTAACTTTTCTTATCTTTTATTTCCTGTTCTCATACATGCATCTAAACAACTTTGTTGCATCTTTCAAAAACATACTACCTACTATCATTAACTTAATTAGATCATGGTCAATAGGTACATTCAAAGATATTCTATGCCTAATTCAACCCCAACAAAATTTTAAATTTTATGTAAAAACAAAAAGGAAGATGAAGACAACGAATCCCCACCCCCAACTCAAAAATGAGCCGTGTCCCCACGACTCGAAAAAGACTCAAGAAAAATAAAATTTAAAATTAGCATACATATTGCACATAAAGAAATGGTAGGGAAGAAAGAAAACATACTCTTCGAGGCTATTACCTCGCCTTGTCGATACTCGGATTAAATCTAATGTATCTTCTTCACCCAACTTCTTATTCGCTTTTTGTTCAGGACACGTGATCATAATAGGATATTGCATTATATAACGTCATGGGAGAGATCGAAAATCCGTATCACCTCCTCATAGATCAACTGTGCTACATCTTCTTCTTCTCCTCATATAATACAATTCCCAAACAACCCCATCATTCCAAATCTCCACAAATCTTCATGTATTCTCCTTCAACTTCTTCTTCAAATACTATCTTATAAGAGAAAGGTAGTTCCTTTAACTGTTTTTCCGCAGAAGTCTTCAGGGCCCTTGAAGTATCCTCTTTTTCTTTGGGTGCAGGATCTTGTTGAGGTTGAGTTTACTCCTTTGCATAAAAGTAAAGCTTATCATTACGATCAAACAAAGGTATTCCACTCTTCTCAACTTTCTCTTTACCCTTTGATTTAGAACTAGAACCTTTGCCAATTGATTTCTTTGTTTAAATCCAATCCCTTGTTACTCTTCACCTCCCTCTTGGTAGCTAAAATTGTTGTTCTATTAGTCATCTTCAATTAACCCCCAACTCAAAGCTTTAGCAACCCTTGAAATTTGAACTTGTGAATTATTAATTGAACAAGCTTGATTTGGCCTAGGATAGGTGAATTGAGGATGAATCTCAATGTGGGTAAAGTGGATTTGTAATGGGTTGGCTTGGAATTAAGACATTGTAGGATGAATTTCGAAAATTTTGGCTCTTGATTCTTGGATTCAAGGTGTTTTGGTATGATTTGGGTGGTTGAATCTTCCTTATAATAATGTGGAGAATGAATTGGATGTGTTTTCATGGTGATTGGGTAGTGTTTTGATGATTGGTGAAGGTTTTTATGAGCTTCAATGGAGTTGGGAGAGTTTTGGAGAAGAGAAAGAGGTTTAAGGTTTATAAAATTCGGAATAATGAGCATTAGATCTTCATATAGCCTTAAAACCCTTTCTTTTCTCTCTCTGGCGGCTCGTGCGGACTACCCCTGCGGACCATGGGGTGTACCGCGGGGTACACCGTGATATCTGATGAAATTTTTTGCTCACTGGTTAACACCCGTGGTAGGACCCCGTGGCACGTGTTTTTGCTCTGCGGACCAGGGTGCGGTGTACCGCGGGGGTGCTCCGCGCTTCCTACGTCAAAATACCCGTGGACCTACCCTGTGGCACGTGTTTGTGCGGTGCATGGCGCGGTATAGGGTCCGGTATACCGGACCCATCAGCTATTTTTTTTTCTTTTCTGTACACAACACGTGGCTGCTACCGTGGCACGGGTTTTTACCCTGCGGTGCACCGCGGCTGATATCCGGTGTACCGCACTTGGCAAAAACCTCCCCATCAGCTAGATCTCGAAAAGTTATGCAGTTTAGGCTCAAAGATCACCTGATTTCGACATCCGAGCGCAAAGATATGACTTGCCGAAGTTTCTGTCCGAAAATTTTTGCTCGCTTCCCTAACTCGATTTCTCCAATACCTAATCATCAAAAACACTAATACGTTCCTCAAATATGCAATATCAACTAAAATTAACTAAGCTAAACATAAATAAAAAAACTAAAAATGTAAAAACATAAACGAAATTACGGGTTGTCTCCCGTATAGCACTTTTGTTTAACGTCTTTCAAAGTTACACGTGTTACCTCTATTAAGGATGACGAAATTTCCACCCTTCGCCTTTAATTCCCACGAACTTTTCAGCTCGATTCTTAATAATCATGGATGGTACCATCCAAGATTTCGTGGGAATAGGTGAATCTAGTGGTAACTCGGTTTCAAATGTAGCATTACACTCCTCTGGTAATCCATTCATCTCGAATCTTCGTTTGTTAGAAAGAATGTCCTTCATGAATTGACCGTATTTTGACATTCTTGTGAGAGCTTCTACAAACGGGCTGCTGATCTTTAATTTGTTCATCATGTCAACGAACTCATTGTCCTTTCTGACACGTGAAGGGAATGGTGGAGGAGGACATGTGTTGGTTACCACTGGGCTTTCTTTCTTTTCTGGTGTCTTCTCTTGGACACTTCTTTGTTCAACTACCTCTTCGACCTCATCTTCTGTTGTTTTTTCTCCCCCCGTTTCTGGAATAGGGACTGGTTCTGGTTCTGGTCTTGGTGGAGGTAGTTGTTTTCCACTTCCTAATTCAACTGCATGACAAACTTTGTTTTCTGGAGCAGTTGTATCACTTCGGAGTTGCCTTTCTGCAAGGATTTTCGTTTTTTTCACCATTTGTGACATTGTCTGCACGAGCTTGTCAATCGCATCATCTGAGTTTTGGATTCTTTGCTGGTTATTCTCCATCTTTTCAATTAGATTCATCATCTTAGCCATGCTTGAATTCAAACTCGGAGGTTGTTCTTGTATGGTTTGCTGCATTGATTAAGGATGTGGTTCTTGATAAGCTTCATTATAAATCGGCGCTTCTTGATAGATAGGTTGTGGAGGATAGTAGGATTGTGGTCGTGGTTGATAATAATCATCATAATAATGATTATTATGATTATAATTTTGTTGATCTCCGACCCATTTGTAACTCTGCGGGGGTTGATACTCAGCGTAATTTCCTTGGGATTGATAATAACCATCACAATAATGGTCTCTTTGATAAGGCATGAAGGAAATTGAGGCTGGATTGTTCATGCAATGTCCCCACGAGTGATCTCTTGCTCCACAACTAGGACATGAAGGTGAGGTATGTACTAGATTCCTCTGAGCTAGTTGTCGCGATTGTTCTCGTAATTCCTCAAGTTGTTGGCTTAACTCCTTGAGCTTTAGAGATTCCATCTTGAATTAGCTTTTTCAGGATCTAATAACACGAAACCTTTATCTCCTAATAAATCTGCTTTCGCCTAAAAGATCTGTAAAACAAAAACTAAAATGAAAAGCATAAAATAGAACTAACTAAAATAAAAGCACAAGATAATTGCACAAGGACTAACGATGTAGTCCCCGGCAGCGGCGCCAAAAACTTGGTGTGGCCTAAGGTGTGATAAAATAAAGATATAAATAAGTGCAAATACACACCCTAAACTAACACGGTAGTGCAAGTATTACAGGACGTATGCAAGTTTTAATGATAAGAAGATTCGTTCCTCAGGGACTGACGAAAGTTAGAGAGAACTTATGCAAATTATCAAGTGCAGATATTAAAGATATTAAAGATAATACGCAAGTAGAAAGAAGAGATAGATAAATATTTATTTGGTTTTTAAATAAGAAAACTAAACTACTAAACTAAAGACAGAAAATAAATAAAAGAAAGAAAAGAAGATAGTATGAAAGTCTAGCTTGAGTAATTAGCATGCAATCCCCACTAATTTTGCCGTTCTAAACATGTAAGGGTAAATTATGTAGTATTTCCCTAATCGGTCCCAATATGCTATCGGTAGTTTAAAATAGGATTTACCTGTGTCAATAAGGCTTCCTAAGCAAACTTTTCCAGTAATTGGTAAATAGTCACAAGAACTAAACCATAGTGATTATCTAGCTAGGTTTGATTGTCAGATCAGACCTAATACTAGACGTTATGTGCTAAACATGCAATTAAACACCGTTGTCAATGGTGACCTAATTACTAGATGGTAATTCTATATGGGCGCGCATCCACAAGAACACAGAATATAAATCCAAACACATAAACAGAGAATAAAAACTATAATTCAATTTAAAACATTAAATTACCAAATTAGATAGATGTCAACTCAAAACTAGGGTTCATACATATATGCTAAAACTCAAACTAAAGAAATTTAGTTCATACAAAGAAGAGAAGAGAAAAGAATTACAAAATAAGAGGTTGAAGGAGACATAGTTGTTGCACAGCTCCTTCCAGACTTCTTCTCTTGTGTTGCAGCTTCCTCTTGGCCTTAAGGTCTGGCCAAGGATGATTTTAGAGTGTTAAGAGGCTGTATTTATAGGTTATAGGAAGACCTAATTCGTTTTCTTGAAGGAGAAGGAAAGTAATGGACTCCTAGTCCAACTCAAATTCGTATGGAAATAAAGATAAACACTGCTGGACCGTTTTGAGCATATCTTCTTCGTTATTGGTCGGTTTGAGCTCCATAAGATACCAAAAGAATCGCAACTGAATTATCTTGACTCTTTAGAAGGAAATTACCAAATTCGGCCTATTTCTTAGGTAAAAACGCATATCTTTGGACGTGTATGCAGAATCCCAGATTTAGGCAGCTTTTCCTTTTCCATCTTTTTAGCCTTTGTTTCCTTATCTCCAATTTCCATGCAAATCTCTTTCCATATCTTGTAGTCTTTGACTTGGACTCTAATTAATCTCCATAATTATCTTTAAAGCTTCACACTAAATAAACAATTAAACCCAATATGCTCTAAAAATAATAATTCTACAAATCAAGACTCAAAATAGGAAAGTGCACTGAACTAAGCTAAAATCAACCTATAAACTAATAAATAAGCCTAAAATGATGTCTCTGAAGTATATTATATTATCACAAATGAGGAGACATCAGTGATCTAGGCACGAATAAGCAATAAGCATGCATATATAATCAATGGAAAATAATCCTCAATTCATTTTAATAATAAAATATCCCAAATTCAAATAACATAGAAAATAATTAATTATGGTTCATACCCATTGCGAGCCTCAAGCACAAGAGGTTTATTTCATTCTAATAAAATGAAATTAAAATAAACTAATACTAAAATAATGTTAGGAAATAAAACAAAATAAAATCAACCTGAAATATGGAATGGAATGGTTGTGGAAAGGTGGTGAATAATGAAATTGGGTGGAAACCATCCATCTCTTCTCTCCAGGCGCCTAAGATCTCTCCTATGTTGAAAATTTCGATAAAAGATAAACCTTACTGAAATGAGAGCTTCGAATATGCTTATATACTTGGCCAAAAATGTTTGGGTCCAACCTGTTTTTGGCCAGTGATGTCCAGGCTCGATTCATAGTGGAAGCAAATAGCATAACTTTCTCGTCTCAACTCCGAATCGACTTCCGTAATCTCTCACGTATCACTGATTTCAATCTCTATATGAATCAAAAGTAATTTCTTCAAAATTTCTAACCAATTAATCATAGTTACTAAAACAATATGACATCATGTCTTCTCCGATAAACGCTCTAGCTTTCCCAAAAGGACTTTAAGCCTTTTTTATATCTTGGCTTGGGTTTGTACATGTAATTAATAACTCATCCACATATCCTTGAACTCTAGTGTCAACCATGTACCTAAAAGTTACACACTAAATACTGGTGGGTCCTTGTGTGTTATAAAATTAAGTACAGAAAATAAAGGAACCACAATACCGCAAGTGTACGGTTGTCCAAGTAATACTCCGACAAGTCGGATTCGTTCTCAGGGATTGGACTGGTATAACCCAAGTGTTCAATAAACAAGTAGTAGTAATTGCAAATACAGAAAATAAAAGATAAAAGATATTTATTTGGTTTTATATTAATCCTAAGAATGCAAGAAAATAAGAGACTGAAAATAAATACTAAAGGACTAAGATGCAGATATGAGCTATACTTGAGTCTCGCTAGGGAATCACCTAAACTTACCTAATTAATGCTTTCTTTAAGGGCAGAACTGATATTTCTATATTAGTCGGGACTCTATAATCTCCTAGCCCCCGTCAGGGTGGACCTAGGAGCTATTCTCAGATGTTACAAACCCCGTCAGGGCGATCATAATCCACCTTCGAATGAATACTATTTTACCCAATTGGCTATAAGGTTAACTAAGTCCGCCAGGATCAATAATTTCTACCTTACGTTTATTATCTAGTTCAGTAATTAAACCCCCCGTCAAGGCGATCACTTCCCCACCAAAGTGAATAGCTTAATTACTAAGACCTATCTCCGATTAGCTAATTCATTGATAGTGAAATTAAAATAAAATAAGAAACAATATGAAATACCTAATTCAAATTAAACTAGAAACTAATCCCAAATTGACATACATGAATTAAACAAATTAGGGTTCATCCCATCACGATTCTCAAGTAATTAAGGTTTAGCTCATATTGAAAGTAAAAACAATAAAGAAATTAATAATATACATGTTCCTAATAACAGAAATAAAATAAGAACCTAGATAGAGGAATTGGCTTGAACTGTTGTTGGAGATATAGACAGTCTCCAGCTTCAGCTCTTGCTTCCGCCTCTTGACGCTCTCTCTAAGGATGTATATATTGAATGAATTATGAGAGGTCTTTGACTCTCTCTCTAAGGATATTGAATAAAGTGTGAGAGGTACTGAATAATGAGGTCTAAGGGGTGTATTTATAGGTGTTGGAAGACCCTAGGTCGAATTTGCTTGGAGTGGAAGACAAGGCAAAGACTCTTAAATTCGTAGCTCTAAAAAGGTAAGATTCTGCTGATTTGATTTGGTCATATCTTTTTCAATACTTATCCGTTTGAGAAGTTCCAATATATGAAACTGCTTGTCTTGGAAAGCTCTTTCTATTGGTGCAGACCATTCGTCCAGAATCCATGCCAATCTTTTATTATGATTTAATTCCTAAAACGTGGCTGGATTTTAGATTTCAAAAGGCAGCTTTATCTTTTCCTCCTTTGAATAAATCTTTACCAAATCTTCTTATTTCCTTGTAAATCTTCTTTCCTTTCATCCTTATCTTGACTTGGTCTCTAAGTAATTACCATTTATCTCTTTAAAGCTTCACATCAAATAAATAATTAAACCGCATATGCTTAAAAAGAATAAATCAATAAATCAAGAAATCAAAATAGGAAAGTGTACTCTAAAAATAGAAACTCGACTAGAAATCATTTCCTAACACTCTAAAATACACTAAGACTTTATTCTCACTTTCTCTCCTTGGATTGGTCTTTCATATAATTCAAGAACCTATTAACTTTGCATTAAAAATAGTCAAATTTACGCACAAAAGCTCAGATTCTGCAAATAGTTAATTTCCAAGGGGAGAAAGTGCAATATGATCAAATAAGCCTAAAAGTCTATCAACTAACTCATTTATTCACCTAAAAGGATGTCTCCAAAGGGCTAATAATTAGAACAAATCGGGAGACATCAAGACCCCAAACTCAAACCTTTGTCGTCCCGACAAAGTAAAATAAAAACAAAGGATCTTTTAGGTGAATGCAGAAGGTAGAATCTAGAAAATAATCCCAAAGCAAAACTTAAAACAAATTTCATATAGTCTAACCTAGGAATTAATATACACATATACTTATCATGCAAAATCAAATACAAAACAATATCAATCCAAAATTAATTTCACAATGCTAGAAGGTTACGCTTATTACTTATCTCAAGATGGTGGCTATAGGGTGTTCCTCGATCTTTACTTGCTTTGAACGCTCCACTTAGAATATTCCCTATTAACTCACTGTGCATCTAGGAATCACGAGGACTTTACGGTTTTAGCGTAGGCTGAAGGACGGTATGGTATGTATATTTGGTAAATTTGAAGTGAGCTTTTGGCTCTCTCCTCACTTACCATCAACAAAACTGTCCAAGAGCTTGAGTTTACACTCGAATTACGTTCTCACTCAACCCAATTGACGCGCTTAATTAGCGTCCCCAAATTAACCCAATAAGCACTAAGGATGATTCACCTAGAATTTTCCACTTTGCCGGTCCAAATATATATTCTTTTCATATAACTTTTCGTTTATATATATATTTTTTCTTTTGTATAGCTATGACTCTCTCTTTAATGTTGAGATATCATGCTATTTTTCTTTATGCCTATTCATGATTTTAGCTTTATAGCTTCTTTTCCATTCACTATTACCCCGGCAAAGGGTTACAATATGATAAACTTGTGAATCATCATCATATATAGCACAAAGCATCATTGATAAGCTCAAAACTCCCAATCCCAATGTAAATTCCCATATAGTGGACCCACCACCCCAAACTCAAGCTCAAGACAGGAAGTCTCAGGATCGTGATTCAAGTGCGGGTCATATGGTCATGCCTAACAATCTAAAGGGATATTGGCTTATAATGTGGTGACAAAAGAAAGGCTTAAAGGCTAAAAATTTGTCTAAGAAGGATAAAATTAATTCAGGGATAGACAGCCAAAAAGGATTCAAAGGGCTAACAAAGAACTGCCTCTATCATCTTCCTATCTACACAACTTGCCTCTAGTTCATACCTAAGTGGGTTCTCTACTCATTTAGATCTCACGTTCTACAAACCACCGATTATCCTTAAGCACAAGTTTACTTCTTTTGCATTGTTCATTAATTTTTCATATCAATCATCTCATACTTGCATGCAATCAAAGTGCGTTTTACACTAACTCCTAAAGTCAACTATTTTCTATCATAAATTTATAAAAAGCATGCTTGATGGGGGCATTTAAAACACTCTACATCTCTACAGTCAAAACATTCCTCAAACTAAAATTAAAAACTGTAAAACACATAAAATTGGGATGAGGCAACGAACCCCACCCCAAACTCAAAAATGAGTCGTGTCCCCACGACTCGAAAAAAGACTCAAGAAAGCAAATAAACAAATAAAACAAATAAGAAAGGGATAGGAAAACGTATCTGAACCAGCACGAAGCTGGTTTCCATGGTTGCGTGTAGGTTGAGCTCCTTGTGTTGCGTAGGTGGCATGTTGAACATTGCTCACTCCACGTAATATGATTTGCATAAGCTCCAACTCTTTTGTGATTTTTCCTATGGGTTTCAACACCTCTTCAAGATTATCCTCCCAAAATTCTTTCAACTACATCTTTCAACACCCGAAAGTAATACAAGGTTCTTCAACTTCTTCTTCCTCTTCATGGTATTCTTGACCTTCCAATCTTCGTCATCTCAATGAACCCCAAACTCAAAACTTCAAATAATCAAAAACTAGAGAGGAGTTTTGAAATTTGATGTTTTGAGGATTTGTAATGAAGTATTATGGAGTCATGTGAGATGGGTAATGGCTTGGGGAAGGTTTAATGAATAGGATTGAAGCTTTGATGAAGAGGCTTAAGGTTGAAGGAGAAGAATTCTTGATTTTCTTGAAGGATTGTGGTGTTGGATGTGTGTTTGGAATGGATTAGGAGGAAGGATTTAATGTTCTTGGGTGTTGTAGTGGTCTTTGTGCAGGTACATGAGGATTAGGATCTGGAAAATTCGTTTTTGAAGAGGCTAGGGTTTATCGTTAAGGTAAGAAGTTGACTGGGCCTCAAACTCCTCACAAACCGTCATGGCGCGGTATACCGGGCATAACCCGCGGTATACCGCAGCTTCTGCTGCTGATTTTTTCTCGCTCCTGTCTTGACCCCGTGCTAGCACCCCGTGGCACGGGTTTTTGCCCTGCGGTGTAGGGGTGCGGTGCATGGGGTAGTCCGCACCAACTCCGTCAAAAAACCCGCGGTACCTAACCCGTGGTACGGGTTTTTCCCTCCTGCGGTATACCGGACATCTCACGCGGTATACCGGACCGCGCATCAATTTTTTTTTTTTTTTTTTCTCCTTTCTGTATAAAACCCGTGGGGGCAACCCCGTGGTACGGGTTTTTCAGGCGCGGTATACCGGAGGTCTGGTGCGGTGCACCGGACCGACCTGCGAATTTTTCCAAGTGATTCCTTTTTTCAATTCCTGCACCAATAACACACTACCTTTCTCATTTCTTTTAAAAGTAGACACTAAAACTCGACAAAAACTTAAAGCAATTAAAACATGGGTTGTCTCCCAAGAAGCACTTTTGTTTATTACGTCTTTAAGTTCGACGCGTTACCTTCCTTGAAGATGGTATTGAGGCCCTTGCGGTTCTCCTCCGCTTGAATTCGCCTCTTCCTTGGCATGTAAGCTTTGAAACCTTCCCCCTTAAAATTTTATTCAATCGATCTCTGAAAGGGGGAGGGTAGTATCTTCGTTTCGCCTCCTTGCTCTCATGGCGAAACCCGTTCTTCACCACACGATAGTAGATAACCGTCCTCAACGGTATAAGCTCATTTGTATTTTCTTTAATCTCGTGTTCCTCTTTAAAGTGTGGTGGGTAGGTGCTCCTCCTTGCCGCTTTACTTTCACGGTGTAGCACCTTTCTTGCGTAGCACCTATTGATCATTTGTAGTAATAGAGGTGATTCCAATATGTTATCTCTAATGATGAGTTGTGGTGGAGATAGTGATTGGTGAACTTTTTGTGGCGGAGGTTCAACTTCTATTGTATTGTGAACTTTGAATTCTTCGGTGGATACCTCAACCACTTCACATTCGTCTTCGCTTTCAACCCAATCTTCCACTATTACTTCATCATATTCTTGATGTGGAATCTGAATCTCGATCACCTCCTCTTCTTGTTCGCGTTCAGTATCTGGATCATGTGCACGCACCATAGGAATAGCAATCTCAGCTTCTAGGATTTTTGTTGCTACTCCTTCTTCCACCATGCTAATAGGATTGTCAACCACATGGTGGTCTTCATTTATAACCGGCATGATGGTCATATCACTATCAATAGTATCTTCCTTCAACACCTCCTCCTCAACTACTTCTTCCAGTTGATCTCGTCCATCCCTCGGGGGAGTGGAATCTTCACAAGACATACTACCCCATTCTTCTACCATCTGTTGCATGCGTGCTTGGATGGCGTTTGTTTCTTCTACTAAGTGCTGGAGTTCTTGCTGATAGTGGTGAGGTGGAGGTTGTTGAATGTTTCCAACCCATTGGTTGTTCCATCCTTGCTCCTGGGGATAGTGATATGATGGTTGTTGTTGATTATTCCCGATCCATTGGTTGTTCCAATCCTGCTCTTGCGGGTATGTATAAGGTTGTTGGTAGAAGTTACTACCCCATTGTTGTTGTCCCGAAGAGTCTTCCCAATAGTCATATGGATCGGGATCTGGGTAATCTCCTCTATACATCTTTCAATAAAATCTCTTGATCATTACCTGAATATAAAAACCTGTAAAAGAAAACAAAAACAAAAAACCAAGCGTAAAACTGAAAAATAAAAAATAAAACAATTAAAACTACTTAAAGATTAAACACCGGGGTCACACGCTGCAATCCCCGGCAGCGGCGCCAAAAACTTGGTGGGTCCTTGTGTGTTATAAAATTAAGTACAGAAAATAAAGGAACCACAATACCGCAAGTGTACGGTTGTCCAAGTAATACTCCGACAAGTCGGATTCGTTCTCAGGGATTGGACTGGTATAACCCAAGTGTTCAATAAACAAGTAGTAGTAATTGCAAATACAGAAAATAAAAGATAAAAGATATTTATTTGGTTTTATATTAATCCTAAGAATGCAAGAAAATAAGAGACTGAAAATAAATACTAAAGGACTAAGATGCAGATATGAGCTATACTTGAGTCTCGCTAGGGAATCACCTAAACTTACCTAATTAATGCTTTCTTTAAGGGCAGAACTGATATTTCTATATTAGTCGGGACTCTATAATCTCCTAGCCCCCGTCAGGGTGGACCTAGGAGCTATTCTCAGATGTTACAAACCCCGTCAGGGCGATCATAATCCACCTTCGAATGAATACTATTTTACCCAATTGGCTATAAGGTTAACTAAGTCCGCCAGGATCAATAATTTCTACCTTACGTTTATTATCTAGTTCAGTAATTAAACCCCCCGTCAAGGCGATCACTTCCCCACCAAAGTGAATAGCTTAATTACTAAGACCTATCTCCGATTAGCTAATTCATTGATAGTGAAATTAAAATAAAATAAGAAACAATATGAAATACCTAATTCAAATTAAACTAGAAACTAATCCCAAATTGACATACATGAATTAAACAAATTAGGGTTCATCCCATCACGATTCTCAAGTAATTAAGGTTTAGCTCATATTGAAAGTAAAAACAATAAAGAAATTAATAATATACATGTTCCTAATAACAGAAATAAAATAAGAACCTAGATAGAGGAATTGGCTTGAACTGTTGTTGGAGATATAGACAGTCTCCAGCTTCAGCTCTTGCTTCCGCCTCTTGACGCTCTCTCTAAGGATGTATATATTGAATGAATTATGAGAGGTCTTTGACTCTCTCTCTAAGGATATTGAATAAAGTGTGAGAGGTACTGAATAATGAGGTCTAAGGGGTGTATTTATAGGTGTTGGAAGACCCTAGGTCGAATTTGCTTGGAGTGGAAGACAAGGCAAAGACTCTTAAATTCGTAGCTCTAAAAAGGTAAGATTCTGCTGATTTGATTTGGTCATATCTTTTTCAATACTTATCCGTTTGAGAAGTTCCAATATATGAAACTGCTTGTCTTGGAAAGCTCTTTCTATTGGTGCAGACCATTCGTCCAGAATCCATGCCAATCTTTTATTATGATTTAATTCCTAAAACGTGGCTGGATTTTAGATTTCAAAAGGCAGCTTTATCTTTTCCTCCTTTGAATAAATCTTTACCAAATCTTCTTATTTCCTTGTAAATCTTCTTTCCTTTCATCCTTATCTTGACTTGGTCTCTAAGTAATTACCATTTATCTCTTTAAAGCTTCACATCAAATAAATAATTAAACCGCATATGCTTAAAAAGAATAAATCAATAAATCAAGAAATCAAAATAGGAAAGTGTACTCTAAAAATAGAAACTCGACTAGAAATCATTTCCTAACACTCTAAAATACACTAAGACTTTATTCTCACTTTCTCTCCTTGGATTGGTCTTTCATATAATTCAAGAACCTATTAACTTTGCATTAAAAATAGTCAAATTTACGCACAAAAGCTCAGATTCTGCAAATAGTTAATTTCCAAGGGGAGAAAGTGCAATATGATCAAATAAGCCTAAAAGTCTATCAACTAACTCATTTATTCACCTAAAAGGATGTCTCCAAAGGGCTAATAATTAGAACAAATCGGGAGACATCAAATACTCAATTAAAACACAAAGATTTTATAATTAACAATATGTCCAAAAGAATGTAGAAAAGTAAGATATGACAAATAGTAGGGGAAAAATCCCCCACTTAGGTCCTAAAAAACGCTCAATAACATGTCTCGTGAGTAGATTAATATATCACAAAATAGAAGACGTCAAGACCCCCCAACTCAAAGTTTTATCGTTCCGACAAAATTTATACAAAAAAACTAGGTCCTAACTCCATCTGACCAAAGAAAAAGGAGAAATAGAAAGATAATGAATGAACTTAAAACAACTATACTAACAAGTCTCATATAGTGGTGTCAAAGAACTAATACAAAAATACATGTAATATACAAGCACTCTACATATAATAGATTCAAAATTAGATTAACTTCGCAATTCAAGAAGGAGCGGTTCTCAATTAGGTTGATATGGCGGCCATAGGGTGTTCATAGGTCCTACCTAGTGTTTAATTGTCCACTTAGTTATTCTCTAATTGTTCAAATGTCACGTAAATAAGTGTCTAAGAATCCTAAAGTCTTTTCGTTTATAGCGTATGCTTAGGGACGGTATGGTACGTATATTTGGATAACGTGAAGTGAGATATTGACAAAAACTCTCCTTGCTAGCCATCAACGAATCTCCCTAAAGCTTGAGTTACACTCGAAGATATCCTCACCCGACCCATTTTTATGCTCTAACTTAGCATCCCCAAATAACCTAGTAACCCTTGATGATTTATAAATCTTCAACTTTACTGGTTCTTTTCTTTTCTATATAAATTTTTTGTAAGTTGGAAATGACACTCTTTTTTAGGAGAGATGTCATACCACTTTTTTCAATTACTTTTCTCTAATCTATTTTTTTCAAGACCCCGACAAAGGGTTACAATGCAACATATCATCAATATCGTGCAAATACAAGCTCATAAGGATCCCACGCAAAGTATGTCCCTATAATGAAACCCACCACCCCAAACTCAAGCTTTAAATAAGACTAGTCTTAGGGTTGTGATTCGAGTGTTGGTCATATGGGAAAGTCCTATAATCTAAGGGGTATGGCTTATAATGAAGCGACAAGAGAAGGCTAAAGGCTGAAAAGGGGCTAAGGCGGATAATTATTCAATGAACACGGATGGGAAAGCTAAAGGGTTAAAGTGGCTCACAAAGAACTACCTTAATCATTTTCCTAACTACTAGGTTTCGCTACTTTTTCACTTTTAGTTCATAAGCTAAGCGGGTTATTTCTTAGTTCAGACCTCACATTCTACACACCACTCAAGGCTTCCTAAGTTCCAACTTAACTTCTATGCATTGATTATTAATCCTTTTTTATCCCCTATTAGACATTTTCATGCAAATACACTAACCACTTTGTAACACTGTTTGAAGACACACTACTTTGTATCCCCTATGCTTAAAAAGGAACAACCACTACATTATATACCTATTCCTTATACTATTTTTTTAAAATTTTATGATTTTTATAGCAATTAAAAACAAACTAAACGGGAATGAAGACAACGAGTACTCCACCCCCAACTCAAAACTGAGTCGTGTCCACATGACTCGAAAAAGACTCAAAAAGCAATAAACTTACTAATATACATTTAAACATATACGATTAATTATGGAGAGGGATTAGGAGGTGTTACGTGACTGTAGCACATCTCCTCGAACTCACTATCAAAAGGGGTCTCACTATCTTACCCGATTTTCTCCATAAGTCAGTTTCTTGCGCTTGCCTTGGTTGGTATTTGACGCTACAATGGAGCTTGTCTTATAGCTTGGCGATCCTATTCCTCAGTGACAAAGCCCAATCTTGAAGCCGAGGTTCAATTATCCATGTCAGAGTGGCGGATGAGCCATGACCAGGGACCATTAGTTTTTCCTTTTGTCTTCAGCCGTGCCTTTGTTCCTCAAGTTATACCTCTTGTTTCGTTCTGGTATGCACCTTGGGTTTTGGATTCTTCTCAGGTGAATAATAAATGAGGAGTGGTATTTCATTTCTTCTCCCAAGTGAATTATTGTTTCTCTTCCTTGCCAAGCTTTGCATCTTCCTCTTGTAAGTTATCACATCCGTTCTATTTGTCAATTCAACTAACCGACAACTCTAAGATGACCAAGTATGAGTTTAATCTCTTGAACTTTGAATGGTTGGCGTCTTGTGAAGAATGAAAAAAGATTAAAAGCTTGCTTGAGGTAAAAGAAATCTTGAAAGCCTTGAAATATTTGGTGTTAAATGTTGTTATGGAATAGATTTAGTGATGTTTATGTATTTATGGAAGATGGGTAGATGATTTGATGGTATTATGGTGTGTTGTTGAAGGTTTTCTCAAGCTTCCATGGAGGTTTAATGGAGGTTGGAGTTGGAATTTTGTTTCCAGTGAAGCAGGAGGAGGCAAGAAATAGGTTTAGTTTGTGAAAAACCCTAAATATCCTCTTAATATTGTTTGAACCACCTCGCAATGGTATACCGCCTTTCAGGTGCGGTATACCATTCCTTATGTTGTTACAACTCTGGTCACGACGCTTGATCATGAATTCATCAATTGATGGGGGAAGTATGCTACCCGTTGGGGCCAGTATACCGTTCGAGGACTCTAATACTTTTGATCGTGGATCTACCGTCGTGCCAGTTGGTTGCTCAATGATATCCTCCCATTAGGCAACATAACATAACGGCTAAAGGCACCAGTATTAACAAGGCAACAAAAGCAACCATCCGGGTTTTCAATGATCTAATCTGAATAGATGCATCAATAAAGGAATTCATATCAAGGCAATTAGTTCCAACAACGTTCTCAGGGAAATAATTATCACATTCTGCAGCCTTTGGTCTATGACACATATGAAGATAGTTTGGCACAAAAGACACTGCCAACATATCCTCAAGAATGCTCAAGTAAGTTGGAGGATACATTATGTAAATTCGTGTTTCTTATAGTTTAAAAAATGGTAAAAGTAAATAAGAAGATTAACTCTTAAGGGGAAACATTGCAAATCTTGCAACAACAAATGACACAAATCACCAAAACCCTTCAACAACTACAACAAGACCAACTCTTGCAAATTACTCAAGGTACGAATGTTGATGTCAAGCTACTTCAGAATGGGAATGATAATAGTAGTTATGAATCATGTAATATCATAAGTCTTTTTGGAGTGTAAAGGTTGTAGTATTACAACCAGATGTATCTAATGAAACAGAGATCCCAAAATAAAAAAATCTCTCCGTCCAAATCTAGATGAAATAATAGTTTAGGACTGGGTTGATGACATGGAAGAAGAAGTGGATGAGAAACCAGTTGAAGTAACAAAGGTGCAAGAGAAAATAAGAGTAAAACCTCCACCACAAGAAACTCGCCCACCACCACTCTATCCATCACGATTAATTAAAAATAATTATGCTTTAGAATACAAGAAGTTTATCTATATGTTAAGCCAACTAAAGATCAACATTATTTTGTTTTAAGCAATCAAGAAATTGTCTAAGTATCTAAGATTATTCAAGGTGACACTCTCCAAGATGAACAAATTTGAACAATATAAGATCATCCCACTAATCGAGGAAGTTCCACCTCTAGTACATTGGAAGTTTCCATCTAAGCTCAAAGATCTGTGAAGTTTCAGTATCCTGATCAATATTGGTGGTATATTCGAGAGAAAAATATGACTTGGGAGCAAGCACCAGCCTTATGACCTAAAGTGTGTTTGATGAGTTCGGCATCGGAGAAGCAAAGTCAACCCCCATCATATTGAAAATGTCGAATCTTACAGTAACATACATATGGGGAATAGTCGAGGATGTGGTGGTGAAAGTGGGTAACCTTATCATACTTGCTGATTTTATTATCCTTGACTATAATGCAGATGTACCTCTCATATTGAGCCTCCCATTCTTGGCCAAGGGACTGAAAATTATCAATGTGTATGGTGGGTCAGTGACTTTAAGTATTGAAGATGAATCTCAAACTTTCTATGTTTCGGGAAAAGCGGATAAGAGAAAGGTAAAGAATGTCTCCATGATCCCAAAATTTGTCAATTGCTCGGTTGATAAGACCATAAGGGAAACTATGCAAAAGAGAAAAGAAGATGAGTTTGGGTAGGAGATGAATATGTCTCGAGAGCTCCCACTCCCATAAATAAACCATGTAACTACAAAGCTATTTGGAGCGGGCCATTAACTGTCACCTGAGTCATCTCGGGCAAGGTGATCGAAGTAAAATAAAATAAAAGTTGCAAGTTCAAGTTGGTTAATCCGGAAAATCTCGCACATTATTTGGGAGGCTACATAAAGGAGAAAAAAGATTGAGGTACAAATGTCGAACTTACTACTGTTAAACAAAGTTGCTCACATGAGACAACCCGCGATTATATTGCTTTCATTAACTTAGTATATAATAATTCCATTAGTTAGAATTTAATTGGTGTATATTACGGACAATGAGAAAGGTATTGAAGTTTTATGATGTGCATGTCAACATATGTGAGGATCGAGGTAAAAGAAGAAGACGAAATGGAAGAAACAATGAAATATTAGAATATTGGAGCCTCCGCAAAATTTCGAATCGATGCATCGTGAGTATTTTTTCGAGTCAAAAGAATAAAAATCTTTGAATTTCGATGTTTTATGAGATTATTACCCAAGGGGTCTTGAAAACACCACCTCAGTACCTAACAAGACTAGGTGATTTCTCTATTCTTACTAAAGGCCACAATTAAAAATTAACACTATACCCTAAAAATCCAATTACCTTTCTATCCTTTTTTTTGTTTTTTCACCCATATATATTAAATTGGTCAAAAATATTTTAAAACCCCTAAATCTCTATCTTTCTCTCTCTTCTCTCTCTAAACTCACGATGCTTTTTCTTCCACCATTTGCAGCCATCAGAGAATAGCGCAAGAAGGAACCGTCGTTGCTCAGCTCCGGCCGGAGAAGAAAGAGATCCGCCACAACAAAGCTCCGTTCCCACAGCGAAGAAAGAGATCTGCCACAGAAAAGTAGTAGATCTATTCGAGAGGAGTGATCTGAACGGAAAAGTATGTTACAGCTTAAATCTTATGCTTTCTTTTACGTTATTCAGAAAGCTTTGATCTCTGAGTTTTTTACAACCTATTTTGGAGGTTATTTTTTTTTTAAGTAATTTTAATGAAAAAAAGGTAATTGAAGTGCTTGGTGGAATCACTCAAATACTTACAGCACCTTGTTCCACTGTTTGGTCAACGTTTCACTACTTAAGTCAATACCACATTTCCAATGGTAATTGGTAGGTCAATCCTCAATTGAGAATCACATGCGGTGCAATGTATTTTTATTTTTTTTTATTTTTTTATTTTTTTTTGGGTTACAAGCTGTTCAAGGCCTAGATAAGGCATGTGAGATGCTACTGCATTTACCAATTTTTGTGTTATTTAGTTCTTGCCAAGAATTTTTTTCATTTTTAATTTCTGTAATATTTTGAGTTATTTTTTCAATATAAATAATTTTGAATCAAAAAAATAATAAAATTCAACAAATCATACGAGCATGCTCAATAAGGCTACTGAGCATTCGACCATGCTCAGTAAATTTACTGAGCATACGAGCATGCTCAGTAAATTTACTGAGCATACGAGCATGCTCAGTAAAGCGGCTCAACAAAAGAATTCGAATAATCAGCAAATTTTTCCGATACTCAGTACTTTTTCCATGCTCAGTACTTTATACTCAGTACTTTTTCTATGCTCAGTACTTTATGCTCAGTACTCCATGCTCAGTACTTTATGCTCAATACTTTATGCTCAGTACTTTATGCTCAGTACTCATGCTTAGTACTTTATGCTCAGTACTCCATGCTCAGTACTTTATGCTCAGTACTTTACCCGGCGGTGGTCGGTGGTGGTCGGTGGTGGTCGGTGGTGGTCGGAGCTGGAAATTATTGATAGTTAATGAAGGAGGTGAGAGAAAAAATGATAAAGGAGGAGAGAGATTAATGGTAATGGAGGAGAGAGAATAATCTATTTTTTTTGTCTTATATACATTAGAAGGGTAGTAATGATATTTGTCAATTTTGAGGCCTTTAGTTAGAAGAGAGAAATCACTTGGTTCCCATGTGGCACTAAGATGCTCCTCAAGTCCTCTTGGGTAATTGACCCATGTTTTATCAAAAAATTATCAAAAAAAATAAAAAGAAGAAAAAGAAAAAGAATAATATGGCTAGAGATCCCGGTCGAACCGGATCAACGCTTTCGATTCGTAATCAACTTCGCCTACGAAGCCTATTGTTTGAGGCCCAATTAATACAACCCAGTCCAATAAGCTTTAGAATCATACTATGACAGCTGCCACTGTAACTACCTCGATCCGCATGACACCCGTCTAAGCTTATTATTTTCCGATTCAGCACTACACTACACCGTTGTTAGACATCAGGCCAATCAATATCCCATCTCCGACCATTAACACGCCCTCTACTAACTTCGCCATCGTTCTCATCAAATGACCTAAACCATTTGTAATTGGAGTTCACCGAAAAAAACTTGAAGAAGAAAGTGACGTAATAAAGTCAGAAGATGATGAGGAAGTGAAAGAGAAATCTTCTAAAGACGTTATAACCAGTGAAATGGTTAATTCTTGGTGTAATTAAATCAAGGAAAATGCAAGTTTAGGAGCATTACACTCCCTCACGAGAGCTTTTTCGTATTGCCTACTATTACAGTGATGATTATGGTGATGATTCTGGATCGAAGTTTAGTGTAATGTCTAGCAATGTTTTCAGTAAAACCATGTTGTTATGAATGAGATGGATGGGATTTTACGAGGATAGTTTTTTTTTTTTGGACGCACGAGGATAGTTGAAACTTGAAAGTAGTGCCTTCTGATAAAAATTAAGGAAACAATGATATTAATTTGACAAAAACTAAGCAATGGAAGAATTACAATAACTTGGTATAATAATATATTGAAAATGGTTTACATGTTTTGAACCAAATGACAGACGCACAAATGATCTCATTTACGCTTCATCAATTAAGATTTTTATCCATCTTTTTGGCTTTTTTTTTTTCGTTTCTTCTAAGGAAGTATATTAAGGTTTATTCTTAATTTCCGGGGTACATGTGGAGGTACACTCCTTGTTGTGTCGTTTCAATATCTAAGGGACCTATGTGTGCAACTTGGATCTGATCGTGTATCTGGGGTAGCGTGTTTATCTCCAATTGCTAAATATTTGCCCCTTAGATTACGTTGTGCTACATGCTTATTCGGATTGCTTCTTCATGACATTTAGTCTTGTTTTTTCACTCCTTTTAGATATGCTCGAGATGAAAGAATTGAATAGACCTCCCACAAGAGGGTTGGAAAAGTTATTGATCTAAGTACTGTACTCAATATTCCATCCCAAAATTAGGGAGCTTACCCGTTAGATTGAAGCGAACGGTGAGTTTACTAATAAGAAATGGATATCAGTTACACTTCTTCCAATGATTCATCAGCAACTAGTATTCTTGAGTATGAAAAGAAGTCTGGGTCAATCCCCCTCTCGCAATATGTATCCACATTACATACAAGGATTCAGCAAAGAAACTATGCATTCAAGCATGTTTAACATAACATGTTTAGACGCCTTTACATTGTATTTGCATACGCAACCTATTAAGGTTAGGGGTTGATTTAATTTGCAGTTCACGAGTCATTATGTTCTTTAATTAAAATATCAGAGGCTGAGAAACGTGGGGACTTAAGTGCAATTTTTAGTTCTAGAAATTCTGCAAAAAAATTTGCACCGGACAATGTTTGAGAGATCAAACAAGGGCCAAAACAATGACATTTTGGGACAAAATTTTGTATGGGAGTAGAACATATATCGAGTTGCTATATATGGTTTCGGATCGGATCAAAAAATCTTGTTAGATGACCTAATAAAAGTCTAGAAAACACTCGAAAAAAAAGTGTTCTAGTAAAAATTCATACAAACTTAGTTGTAACGCAGTTTTCTGGAAGAGTATAACTATTGCATACAAGTTCCAAATTGATCGATTCAGGATTTGACGAAAAGTCAAAGAGATGTTCTACAACTTTCTTGTTTGGTTTTTTACGACATGCAAAACGAATCAAGCCCTAAATTAGCCTAGAAGTCACTTGAGTCCAACAGCTTTCCAATTAGTTTGCTAGAATTGGGAGTCAAATAGCTATTCCTTATCTAATATTAACCTCTTAAAACAACTTTACTCCAATAACTTCCCTATTTCAATCTCCCAATCTTAATAAAACTTCTTTATTTCATTTAATTATTGATTATAAATTTTTTATTACTCATATTATTGATTTGATATTTTTAACTTTTTACAATAATATTTAATATAAAATCACAATATTAGTTTATAAATTATTATTAATTATACTTATTTTACACATTTTTCATCATCTAAAAATTTTAGCAGAAAGAGATAACCTCAAAATAAAGCGATCCAGTCTTGCATTTACATTTTATCACAATCTTCCATGGAGAAAAACTTCATTCCACTTAAAAATACATCTAAGCGTCAATATATTAATCACATTAGTATTTCATTCAAATCATCTTAGAATATTAAAAAAATAGAAAGATATTAGTACAACAATACCTAAATGTATATTTTATCATAAATATATCACTTATATTTTATTAATATATAGTATATTATATGTTTCATTTTTTATCATAAATATATCACTTATATTTTATTAATGTATAGTTTATTATCATAAATATGTTTCGTTTCATATTTTTTGGACATGTTTAATTTTTTAAGCTTGAGGTGAAATTATAATATACAAAGACAAAATAAGCAACATGAACAACACTTTTAACAAAAAAAAAATCAATAAATAAAAGGAGAGATAAGTTGGTAATAAAAAATAAAGAAGATTGGGAGTTATGAAACTAGCCACATGTGGCTTAAAAATCTCATGAATTGGGAACCCAATAATTAGGTTCCCTATTATGTGTGAGCTGTTGGAGTGTTTATATCTAGAAGTCCACTCCCAATTGTGGCTAAAAGCCACAATATGGAGGCTATTGGAGTTAGCCTTAGTTGCACATGAAATAAAGAATATATATACGAAAATGTTGGTATGTCCTAGTTGTGTCATTTTTTGAGGAATTTCGAAGGACTATAACTCTTCGCTCATGTGTCATAATCAATTTTTCTCGAGCCTAGAGCATATATATTTTTTCGTGATCTTTCTAATGTCACCAACCACACTTAACTTCAAGATTAAATGGAAAAGTTATAAATGAAATGTGACATGAAAACTGATGGAGTTCTAGGTAATTCGCGTGTCCACTTGATTTTGAAACAACCTGCAAGCCCAAGGAACTCCACATACAAACCATAGAGTGACATGGATCGAGAATGTCAACCCCTAACTGGGGATTGAGCGATTCTCGCGAAGGTATGTACTCTTTCCACTTTCGTTAACATGGTTATATTATATGTTAGGTGAATAAACTTAAATGTAATTGTTTTTAGAGCCTTTTCGAGTCGTGGGGACATGAATCATTTTTTATTTGGGGGTGGATTACTCATTGTTCTCATCCATGTTTATTGTGTTTAATGTTGCGAAAAAAAGAAAAAAAACAGTTTTAAGAATCAGGGGGTTATCTAGCAAATCTTTTGTTGAACATGGTTGTCTCGTTAAGCATGTTTAGACGACTCAATGATTATAACTTGTCTCTTGTTTTAGAAATTACCATATTATGCTTTGCATACTTGTATGAAATGTGTTAGTCTGGATCGAATCGTTATTTAGAAATGCATTATAAGCTAGTTTGAATGAAGCGATCAGTGAGTAGGGTGTGTAGAACTTGAGATCCAACCTAGTAAAAAATCAACTTTGCTTATAACTTTAAAGTAAAAGAGTAACGAGACCACATGATTAGGAAAATGATTAGGGGTATTTCTTTGATAAGCCACTTGTTCACTTTATCTTTTGTCCAAATGAAATTCATTTACCACTCGTATCCCCTCTGAGCCTAAGATTTTTTTTGCTAACCACATTATAAGCTTATACCACTCAGATAACAGAACTTGACCATATGATACTGACTTGAATCAAAACACCTTATGATTAACCGTTTTCGAGTTTGAGTTTTGTGTGGTAGGTGTTCGTGGCGAAGGAAAATTAAAGGGTGAGAAGATTGTTTGTTTTGTGATACATTAAAATGTAAATTATTGTATTATTTGCACGGTTCAAGAAAAGAAAAAGTTTTAGAAAAAATAGAAAATAAGAAACAAGTATGGAACCACATATCAAAAACTTAGTTTATGCTTGACATAAAAAAAAATGAAAATAACCTTGTAAGTGAGATGTTAGAACAATGCTAAGAAAAATTATGTTAATAATTGTATATGTGAATCGAGGATGCGCGTGAGAATAAAAAAGAGATGAGTGAACACATCTATGAGAGAAAAACTCAAACTCTTAGAGTGCATACACCAGAACCTGTAAACCTGAGAAGATACAAAAAACACAAAACACAATATAATAGAAAATAAACTAGACACTTTCAAACTAAAATAAAAATACAAAAATCTTTTAACACCGATCCCTGGCGGGTGGCGCTATCTTGACCTTTGATGTTTTCCGTCGATAAAATAGAATGTTACCGCTTAACGAAAAATACACCTCCGCAGAGAACGAATCGTAGGTAGGAAGAGTATAGTAAGTAGGGTATCGTTTTCTACAGAGATCAGTGCGATAAATGTATTTTATTCTAGCAAAAGTGAAAAGTTTATATTCTAAGAAATCAATAAATAAAAGCAAGTAAATGATTGTTTGTTTGGTTTTTGTATTATCAACTAAGAATGGAATTAAATGAAAGAAAATTAAACAAGTAATGATTATTAAATTAATGATTAAAATAGAAGGGAAACAAGAAATAAAATACGTGATTAACTTGAGTAAAGAAAGATGCTTGAGGATATTTGTTACGTAATTTCCATGTCCTTAGATGATTTTGTTATTCTATAAGGGTGAATTGGTTTTGGTATTCACATTAGTCAGGAATCTAAGTCACTCTATCCCTTATTCGTGCACCTAGAGCATCTACCTTACACACCTTCCGGGTTTCTGATGTATTAAAGAACACAACCACAAGACAACCTAACGGGTAAGGAACCCACTCGTCTAAGGAATTAGGCGTTTAAATATAAAGCCTGTAACCTCGCCCCCGAACAAGTTTTAACTAAGTTACTAGAGCTCGTGCTACTTGGCCAGAGCATAGGAGCATTTAAATCAAATATAAGAACAATGGAATGAAATTAATAAATACTAAATTTAATTGAATGTAATATAACATCCCAAATGTAATAACACGATCAAATAACTAAGCAATAGTCATTACATTAACATCCTTAAGCATAAAGAGTTTTAGCTCATAATTAAATTAATACAAAATAAAATAAAACTAAAGATGAAATCGTGTTCAAAACTAAAAATAAAGGATAGTTACTATAGAAAGTGAGAAGAGATGAAGCTTTGTTGAGCCTGAAATGAAGGGTTCATAGACAAACCCTTGTTTCTCCTCTTCCGTTCTTCTCCTCGTTCTATTCCTGGTGGCTTCTTCTGTTGGATAAAAATATGTGAAGTCCCTTTCTAAAATGATGAAATGAGGCATATATAGCTCCTAAATTCGTTTGGGCCCCCTTTAATTAGGTTAAGGTGAGGTCTAACCCGTTTTTGGAAGCATCAAATCTCATGTTCGAGCCACGAGAACGGTTTATGGCATAACTTCTTCATCTTAACACTGAATTGACTTTCGTCACTTGCCACGCGACCTTGACTTTGATCTCTTTCCAACCAACTAGGTATCATGTCCATAACTATTCATCAAAAAATCGTGGTGACTCCATCTCTATGGTGCAAGGATACTCCAATAATTATTCTGACTTTCTGTAGTATCTAGCTTCATTTTTGCTTTGACCTGTAGTTTCTCTTTATATTTGGATTTTTTTCTTCATTTTGTACCCTTGTATCAAGCATGTAACTAAACTACTCACTATAAACACCATTTTTTTGGACAATACTATACACACCATTAAAGTACAAAAATCTCTATAAACAGCAAATAGTCCAAAGAAGAAGGAATAGTGCGATATAGCAAAAAATAGGGGGAAATCCCTCACTTAGGCCCAATAAACTCCTAAAACAATGTCTCTATTGTGAATTTATTTGTCACAAAAATTGATACATCAGCAGGTGTGCAGCATAAAGGGGATCATAATTACCCTGTTGTTGCGTCATATAGCCTCGTGATGTTGGTGCGCATAACTTATACTCAGGGGATTGGTATGTCCGCTTTCTTCCTCTAGCATCTATGTAGTGATCCCTCATCCTAGTGTAACTCCTCGGCTTTAAGTTTGTCGGGATTCCTTTGTGTGAGGCCGAGTATTAGCGTTATATTTTGGCTTATCCCCAGTTCGAGGGGATTTTTCTTTTGTTGATATTGTGTTTACTTTGGTTTATCCATTTTATTATTCATCGGGCTCCCCTTTAATTTCTGGTACTTAGTTGGTTTTTATATTTATTGCCAAAGCTTCATTGGTCTTTGTGTCTATTATCCCTGCAAGAAAAGGAAGTGTTTATTACATCTATATTAATTTCACTTACCTCAATATTATATTAAACAATGAGTAAGATTGTCGAAGATGCACCAGGTTCATGAGAATGTTGCATTAATCTCACGGTTAGAAATTGAATAAGATCGTTGAGACTGCACTAGACTTACAAATATATCTTTGTGTGTACCTTACGATCAGACTTTGAATAAGATCGTCAAGATTGCGTCAGACTTATGAATATATTTTTGTGCCAACCGAACTTTGAATAAGATTGTCGAGACTACGCCAGACTTACGAATATACATATATTCATGTTGACCTTTCGATAGGTCTTTGAATAAGATTGTCGAGAATGCGTCGGACTTACGATTATATCTTTGTGTCGACCTTTTGGTCAGACTTTGAATAACATTGCCGAGACTACATCGGACCTACAAATATATTTTCATACCAGTCTTTTCTTTGGACTTTGAATAAGATTGGCAAGATTGTGTTGGACAAATAATATATCTTCTAACCGACCTTTCGGTCGGACTTTGAATAAGATTACCGAGACTGCGCCAGGCTTACATATATATCTTCATGCCGACCTTTCGGACGCACTTAGAAAAGGATTGTCGAGAATACGTTGGACTTACAAATATATCTTCATGTCGACTTATAGGTTAGACTTTGAATAAGATTGTCGAGACTGTGATGGACTTACGATTATACTTACATGCCCGATGCTATGTCGGTCTTATGGATATCTTTGTTTACCAAGGCTAATTCGGTTTTATGGATATATTTTGTCAATGATACGTTAAATTATGGATAACTTAGATAAATCAGAATATTAAAACCATTTAAACTTAGTTAAAAGGACGTTGTTAACCGATCATCTGATCTTGATGTTGACAAAAATCGCTGTTTGTCGATCCCTTAGCCAATTAGGCATAAAATTGGTATGATAGAGGAGCTGGACTTGTTTTTTTAGAGGTGTTGGTATTTTGATTATGAGAGAAATGCAAAATTGGTATATGAAAAGTGTTTTACATTTTATCAGTTTTTTCAAGTCGGGAATCCGTTGGTCGACCCCCTAGTCGATGATCTTAGGGAATCGTGATTTTTTTACATTCTATCGACCTTTTCATGTCAGGAATGCATTGACCAAACCTCTAGTCGGTTATCTTAAGGAACCATGATTTTTGTACATTTAATTGACTTTTTCAAGTCGGGAATTCATTGGTCGTCCCACTAGTCAATGATCTTAAGGAACCGGGAAAAGTTTCTTAAATTCTATCAAATTTTTTAGGTCGAAAATCCATTGGTCGACCCCCCTAGTCAACAATATTATGAATACGAGTATCAACTTTTGTAGGTCAGGAATCTATTGAGCGGACCCCTAGTCGATGGTCTTAAGGAATCAGGAAAAGTTTTTTTACATTCTATCGACTTTTTCAACTTCGAAATTCTTTTCTTTTTTAGCTTGCTCAATAGTATTCCTGTTTCACATGAACACCAAAACACACTGTAAAAATAAAATGTATCTCACCAAAAGTTTTAGTTTTGACATGTGGTATTCTTTTTGATTCTGCAAAGGGTGTGTGGGAATATCGCATCCACCTGAGTCTGGTGGTGTCCTTCTTTTACGTCAACTATCAACAGTTCACCATCATTCTTAATTGTTGGTTAGAGATATTCTTTGACGAAGGCTCGTTAGACCCTAGGAATATATGGTTTTATACTCTCGTTGGTTGATCATTAACATGCAACTGTTCTACCCCCTTCTCTATCGATCAAAGAGTTCCCACATTAGAATTTGATGATATTCTCATTATTGGAACATTGCTCTCCATTTATGTATACATTTTTCTCGATAAACTCTTTGCAAGTCCCGTTAAAACCATATGAAATCTCAATTGGATTCAAATTTGATTCCCACAGACAATGCCATGCCATATGATATAGCATGAAAATCACTCCAACATTACCCTCGAAATAACACTTGACCCGAAGATATAGAACATTACCAGAATTGAATAACGAAGAAGTATACGTGTAGGCAAAAGAGGATAAGAGCTTGAAGTAGAGAATTAAACAACGAGGAGTGTTAATAACTCAAACCCTTATTCCTGGTATCAATCGAGAAGCTTTATCTTAACTCTCTTGAGGACGTAGATGAAGGTCTGAGGCTCTGCTTGCTTCTCCCAACCATTCTGAAACCTTACACTATGTCGTGACCACAAGGAGTTACATTTCACGTGGCACTACGACACTCAACATTATTATTGTTGTTATCGTGGATTACTTAACCAAGAGATTTATGGAGATTTAATTCCTTTGTATAATAGACACAACCATTTAGAGAGCAAAAGATAGAGATTTTAAAAACTACTCGTAGTGTGTCTGTTCTATCGTGAAGACAGAAAGTGGGAGCTTTTAGAGACTACTCAGGCTGTTTCAATTTTCCTAACACAACAGTAGAATAATAACTACACGTATACCAAACTGTAAAATGCTAAAACGCATTACCTAATACAATGATAAAAGTACACACACCAAGACACAATCACAAAAAATCACAGCAATACTACAACCAACACACTTGACGACCCAGACCACTACCCATTACATCAGACAACACTTGCAAATAACAATAAATAACCCAAATAAATACTAAAGCAGAACATATAAGATAATCGATGAATGATTAGTTGCTATAATTTTTTAAAACTACATGTTATACACGATATAAACAATCTACATCAACCTAGAAAATAATAATAGCATAACATGGCGCATCAATAACATTAATACAACAATAAAAATAAAGATAATTTAGTAATTCCCACTTTGTCAGGTTATAAGTGTAAAGTAGAGTTGCGAATAATCAAGTCAAGCCACTAAATATGTAAGGTTCTTTGTTTAATTTCTCGAGTCGGGTCAAATTTAAATTGTAATAAATTGAGTAATAGATGTTGAAACATCTTTTTAACTTATCGAACGGTTTTTTTTCAACCCGAACTTGAGTTGTTCGTGAACTATTTGTTTATTTTCTGGTTGAAATAAACCTTCCATTAAAAATTGATATTGGACGAATGGTACGATCTAAAATATAGGTGTGATTTTATTAAAGAAATAAAACTTTTAAAAAATAAACGATATTTTTGTAATAGTTAAATTTTAATAATATATTCATAGACAAAAATATTAAGATAGTAGGAGAATATTTTAGTTATATAAAGAATACGCTCTGCATGTTGCGGAAGCCCTAGAATCCAAAAAAGACTTCGCTTCGCTTTCATGGTCCTTGGCGAGGAATTCGCCGCCACCTACAACAACCAGCGGCCATGTGCCGCTTGACAAGAAGGATGCACTGATACCAAACGCTACTATGGAAACCCTACATGACATGGACGTAAACATGGGAGAAAGACCACGATAGGAGTTCCCTGCCCTCGTCGATTCAGTAGGCTTGCTGCGGACTTGGAACCGGCCGGAAAAAATGCCGTGCTCTAACACGGTGATGCTCAACAATTCAAGTCATCACTTGCCGAAACAGACTTGAATAAAAACCGAAATTCAAGCGTTATACAAGGGAAAAAATAACCCTGTTCTTAAGATTGAGGGCTGGAAAGGCTTAGTAACCGAAATAACACGGTGATACCAGTGATCATTGACATAGAGGAAAAAAAGAGTATGGCTTCGGTATGGGAGGAGTTTACCGAACTAGAGGACTTAGTGGAAGATGACGTGGTGGAGGAAAATGAGACAATTCTAATGGCGATCCGTACTCGGGATGAAATTCAAAAAGGCATCCGACTATGGAGGATTACCGTGCTTATGAGACTATTGGGAAGAGAGGTCGGTTTCATATACCTCTCATCTAAGTTGCGCCAAATATGGAACCCCGTTGGAAATTTGGAGCTGGTTAACGTTAGACATGGATACTACATAGTAAAATTCGTGGAAATAGAGGATTTTAACTTTCCTATATCAGGTGGTCCGTGGGTGGTCCGTGGATGGTCTGTGGATGGTCCTTGATCATAATTTAATTGTTTGCGAGTGGACATCGAGCTTTAATGCAAGTACAAACTCTATCACGACAACAATAGCTTAGATTAGTGTATCAAACATTGGAATGCATAATTACACCGCGTGAATATTGAGTAAAATAGGAGACAAAATTGGAAGAACCATTAGGATTGATCCACTTACTAGCGGGAGGCTTCGGAGAAATTATGTGAGGTTAGCTGTGGAGATTGATTTATGCAAGCCTCTTGAACCGGAAGTTCGTATTGGATCAGAGGTGTGTAAGGTGGAATATGAATGACTGCTTCTTATTTGTTTTGGATGCGGAAAATTTGGTCATAGGAAGAAAAATTGCCCGCCAAATGCACCTAGGCCCCATGAAACTATTGGGGGAGTGAATCAAGTCCAAGTTCCTATGGTGATAAATGAAGGTTAAAAAGAGGGTCCGCTAGAAAAATAAGGGGAATGGATGACGGTCCGAAGAAATAATCGGGTTTATTGGTGGTCCTTTGTGTGTTCTAAAATAAATGCAAATAAGGATAAGAGAACCACAACTGCAAGTGTACAGTTGTCCCAAGTAATATATGTGATAATACAGATTCATTCTCAAGGACGGATTGGTTGAATCTAATGCTTATTACATAGTGATTAATTGCACGTAAAAGCAAGTAAATGATTTTGAGAATGTTTGTTTTGGTTTTCTATAACTAAGACAATGAATTAAAATCTAAATTAATGCAAATATTAAACTAGATGCGAGAAAATAAAGTAGTTTACGCAAGGTATGAAAGGCAGTACTTGAGAGACGCAAGGATTTCACCTAATTATCATTCATTTCATGTAATGTTTAAGGGACAAATCGGTAAATATGTAATGGTCGGGATTCGGAATTCTCCTTACCCCCGTAAGGGTGTACTAAGGAGCTACTCTTAGGTGCTACAAACCCCGTCAGGGTGATTATAGTCCACCTTCAAGTGATAAGTCTATTTATACCCAATTGGCCATAGGATTAATTAAGCTCGTCAAAATCTATAATTTCTATCCTACATTCATTAATTGGTTCTGTATCCAGACCCCCGTCAAGGTGATTCATATGCCACTTTATGAAATAGCCTAGATACTAATTCCTATGATTGGTTAATTACGTCAATAATAGTAAATAAACGCAAATTAATGAAAAACACAATTTACCCAATTTGATTTCAATTATAATAATCCCAAATCCAAGCACATGAAACGAAATAATATTGGGATTAACCTATTATGCATTCTCAAGCACTTATTAAATTTAGCTCATACTAATACGAAAAACTAAAAATAAAGAAATAAATAAGTTCATCATGTTTTACAGAATAAAATAGAAGAACCTAATTACGGAGTTGAATTGGCTGAGAATTGGAGATATAGACAGTCTCCAGCTCTTGCTTCTTCTCTTCCTTGCTCTAGCTTCTTCTCTGGTGTCCTGACTCTTAAGAGTACGTCTAATATATGAATGGTGTGTAAAAATAAGAGTCCAAAGCCTATTTATACTATTAAAATCGGATTAGGGCTTTTCTTTAAAGATTAAGTGAAAATAAGAAAAACCCAAATCCATAATTAAGCCCAACTACCGTAACTGCTACACCACCTTCACTAAATCCGCTCTAACCGGCTAGTTTCAACTCGGATTGACCCCATTCCAGTTGTTAAATTTCCGTAACTCAAAGGGGAACAAACTCTCTTCACAAGTAAGAGTCTAAATCCACTCTTAGATGGCTCAAAATCAGCAATCTTTATCAACTTTCCAGAATTCCAGCTTAAAATTATCAATTCTTTCGGGATATTTCTTCTTGCTTTGACTTCCTTACACGATCTTAGACTTTATTCTTGGATTTATCTACTAGCTAGTATTCAAACCCTACAACATTTCACTTAAAACAAACCATATTACGCGCAAAAGTTTAATAAATGAAAAATACTAGAATTAAAAGAGGAAAATCAATTTATTGCATATTAACACCAAAAGTCTATCTAAATAGTCGAATAAATACCAAAAATGATGTCTCCCAAGGGCATACAATTAGAACATTTAGGGAGACATCAGTTATGGGAAAGAGAGAGGAAATAGTGGACAAAATGTGCAAAAGGGCGCTAACAGAAAAGGTTTAGTGACGCGTTTTGAGACCCTGAGAATGGATGAGATGGAAAATAATTTGATGGGTAGGACGGATAAGAATATTCGAGTAGAGGTCAAGGTTCGGGAGGAACTGGTAAACTAAGTAAGGGGAAGAACTAGGGCTATAAACGAACCAAACCGTTCGCGAGCCGCTCGAGCTCGGCTCGGGAAAAAGCTCGTTCGTTTATATAAAGGAACAAAAAAGTTTGTTTGAACTCGTTCGTTAAAAAAGCGTGTTCATTCGAGCTCGTTCGTTAACTCGTTAAAAATTTAAAATCTGTAAATTAATGTTTTAGTTATCAATAAATATATTGTTAAACCTATAAAAAAACAAATTATTCGTTAATAACTCGAGACCGGCTAAAAAAAAACTCGTTCGATATGTTAACAAACTTGAAAATTTGAGCTCGACACCTTCAAATTTGAGCTTGACTCGGCTCGACTCGTAAATCTTATCAAACAAGCTTGCACATCTAGTATTCGACTCGACTCAGTTTGTTTACAGCCCTAGGAAGAACCTAGTTGTTATAGTGAGGAGCTGGGTAAATCACAAGGAGATGGGGGCCATAAAGTCATCGATGTTCCTAACTTCGATCAACAACGAACTCTCTAGTCGGTGTTGGAAATTAAAGAGTTTGCAGATGGTACTTCGGGTGAGCAACAAATGGGGTCAGGAAGGAGTAGGATCCGTGGTTGGGGGTTAAAGAAAAATGAAAAAAAATAAGAACACTGGGGAGTAGGTGGAGTCTGTAATTGACCGAGCTGGTGTTGGTAATGGAGGGAAACAAGCAGATGTTGTGGTGGTCAATGTGGAATATGCAAGGGACCTGCTTGCAAATATTTCAGAAAACAGTAATGGCACTGCTGCTACAATTTCTGATCAGTTAATATTAGCATATCATCTTGGAATTGTGCTACCTTTGATCGCATCACCTACTGGTTTAGCAAACAACGCTGCCTCATTGGATCACGATAGGGGGCCTGGAAGTGGGAAGCACAGGGTCAGCGAGGAGGACCTGATCATGTCTGATACCCAGATTCCAGAAACACCTTTAGAATATATACCAAAGGTAGACAAAGAGCGAAGTACTGGAGACGTGGAAATGTCTGTCTCGACATAAAAGTGTGCCCTTCGGGCATCCCCCTTTCCTATCATTAATTCTTTTTAATGATGTGTACACAAGTTGTTTCTTAAAAAATGGGGAAGCTCAAAGCAACCTCTAAATATTCTAGTTTGGAATTGTTATGGAGCGGAAAATAAAAGATTTTGGCACGTTGTTCGTGATATGATGATCAATAATAAAGTTTGGCTCACTGTTATAGTTTAACCAAGAATAAATGGAGTCAAGACGGACACGGTTATTAATTCCATACTGAAAGATAATTCAATCCGAGTCGACTCTGAGTTTATAAAGGTGGTATATGGTTTATTTGGGATAATTCAGCTATTCACGTTTTTTCTGGTGGTCGTCAAGTCATTAATATAGAAGTGAGCCAAAAGGGTTGTTTTTCCTGGATTTTCTCGGCAATTTATGCACGTACCCATCATAAGAAGATAGAGGAGTTATGAAATGCACTTCATCAAGCCTTCCATAATTTATCTATTTTGTGGCTAGTAGTTGGTGATTTTACTCGAATAGGGAAGGAGGAGGATAAAAAAGGTGGTGTTGAAGGAGTAACAAGACGTATGCAAAAATTTGAGGAGTAGAGGGAAAGTTGCGATTTAATTGACTTGGGTTTCAAAGGGCCACGATTCACATGGTGTGACTCTTGGAACACGGGTCAACGGATTCTATAGCGACTTGACAGGGCTTATGGTAATTCGGAGTGGTTAGCGTTATTTCTGATGGCGCGAGTAATACATCTTGCTAGGATACATTCTGATCACATGTCGATCCTGATACAAATATGTCTTTTTCACAAGCCAACAAAACATCCTCTTCGTTTTCGATTTGAAGCAGCTTGGTGTCTCCACAAAGGTTTTAAAAATTTTGTTAGTGTTAAATGGGAAGGTGGTAGTGTTGGTGTTGGTTTAGGAATTGGGGGTATTAAAGATCACATTGATAAGTGGAAAGTTGAAAGCTTTGGAGATATCAACCGGAGAAAATGTTCCTTGACCGCTAGACTTAGAGGTTTCCTAAAGTCTTTACAGGGCTCATATAGTTCTTATCTTCGTTAGTTGGGGAGGAGATTAACACATGAGTATGAAAGTGCTTTGGAAAAGGAAAAAGTTATGTGTTTTCATAAATCAAAGGAAAGTTGGATCCGAGATGGAGAGCGCAATACTCGTTTCTATCATCTCTCCAAAATTATACTAGAAAAAGAAAATTAAATGTGTTAGACTATTAAATGGAAGTAATGTATGGGTGGAAAGCGGGGAAGAATTGAAAATATTGGTGCGGGAGTACTTTGAACGGCTATATAAAGATCCCGGAGATCGGATTGGGATTTTTTCGTTACCTCGGGTTGGCTTTATAGGTGAGGAGGCAACCCAGTCCTTATGTATTCCGTTCTCCGTGGTAGATATTAGAGATGCAATTTTTCAATCAAATTCGATGAAATCCCCTAGACCGAATGGAATGTCAGCTGCTTTCTATTAGAAATGTTGGAGCGCAGTGGGTCCATCAGTTGATATAATATGTTTCAAGAAGCATTGGATAAGGGAGCTCTTCCTTCAAATCTTTATGGTACGCTTATCCACCTCATTCCGAAAGTTGCTGACCCTGAGTAAGTTTATTTCGACCAATTAGTCTCATAAATTTGCCCTTTAATTTTATTATGAAGGCTATAGTCAATCGACTTAGGCCTATACTCGCTGAAAAAATTTGCCCCTACCAAAGTAGCTCTTTGCCAGGAAGGTCCACCATATAAAATATTGTTCTAGTTTGAGAAGTAGATCACAAAATGCGTCAACTTAAAGGAAAAAATGCTATTATGCGGAAAAAATTGCTTTAGCGAAGGAATATGATAGAATCCGTTTGGAATTTATAGAAGACACAATAACGAGATTCGGGTTTCCTCCAAGTTGGGTGTAAATTATAATGTCAAGTATGGCGGAAAATGTAATGCAAGTGCTTTCGAATGGGAAACCTCTCCCCCCTTTCGAGCATTTTCGGGGAATTCGCCAAGGAGACCCACTTTCTCCTTATAAATTTATATTATGCATGGAGCGGTTGTCTATTCTTGTTTAGGAGCTTTGCGACAATAGAATTTGGAAACCAATTAATATGGGAATAGGGGGTCCTAAATTGTCTCACCTCTTCTTTGTGGATGATTTAATTTTGTTTGGTGAAACTTCTTTGTCACGTGTGAATATATCCAAGAAACGTTAGATGTATTATGTAAAGAGGCAGAACAAACCATAAGCGTAGAAAAGTCAATTATCTACTTCTCCAAAAATGTATCGAGGGAGGTAGAACTCGAACTAGCAGGGGTAAGTGATTTTTGCCTTAAGTGAATCGTTTGGCAGATATCTGGGAATACCCATCCAATCAGGATTGTTACCCAAAGGGTTTTATAAAAGGATTATGGAAAGAATGAGATGAAAATTAGCGGCTTGAAAGGCGAGAAGTCTTTCTCTTGCTCGTAGGATTACTCTTGCTCAATCGGTGTTGTGTGCAATACCAACCTATCAAATGCAAGTGATGAAATTACCGATATATGTGTGTGAAGAAACCGATAGTATAACGCGGAATTATATATAGGGTTCCTCTGATGAGAAACGGAAAATACACTGGGTTGCTTGGGATCAAATTTGTAAACCAAAATCAAGTGGCGGGTTGGGAATACGAGGCGCAAAGAACTTTAACTTGGCTCTTCTAGCAAAACTAGGATGGTTCTTCAGAAGCAAAGAGTTTTGTGAGTAGAGGTGTTTCGACATAAGTATTTTAAATGTGGTGTGCTCCAGCGTGAAGTTAAAACGAATGACTCTGGAATTTGTAAAGCGATTATAGCAGGTGCGAGTGTACTTAAGATTGGGATATATGAACAAAATGGTGTAGACGAGGTAATTTATAAGTGGATACACGAACCATCGCGATGATTTTTAAGTCAAGTTAGCCTTTAATCATATTGTGGGGGATGCGCCTGACTTAATGTTTGACTGGAAATGCATTTAGAGTGTAAGATGCTCTCAAATAATATAGGTGTTGTTATGGAGATTGGCCAAGGATCGATTACCTACTGCCTTTAACTTGTTTAACCGGAATGTACCCAAAGATAAGGGATGTGAAATCTGTGGAGCTGTAACAGAAGACGTACACCACGTATTCCTAAACTACAAAGTGTCGAGTTGTTTGTTGCGAGAACTTGGGCTGACTATACTGATTCAGTTGAGTGGATTGAGCATTACATTAGATCGCGAAACGAAAGCACAAATTGAACGAAGTAATGCAGCAGAATCTGCTGCAAATTTCTCTTGTACAGATGCTTTACTCGTGAATTGTGCAGGTACGGTACCTGCAAAATCTGGAGAATTGGAGCAAGCTTTCCTACGCGATGTGCAGTCGCTCCATTTGTGGTTAACTTCGCGACATGAAGCATCAGCAGGTAAGGGCACTGATGAGCAGGTACAGCGAGCAGGTTCCACCAGGCCAGGAGATGAAAAGGTGGCTGGAAGCGAATAATTTTCGCGGCGGTTGTGAATATCATTTGGTCGAGAAGAAATGAAGCCTTATTTGAAAGTGTAGGAACGACTTCTCAAATTGACGGTGCTAAAAGAGATACCGTGAGATTAGCAAGGGACTTTGTTGCAGCATGGGATAAAGAATATGATGGAGGAGTAATAAAGTCAGCAAAGAGCGAGTTAATTAAATGGACCAAACCTTTAGGAAAGAGTAACAGGAGTTGTGATTTAGGTCAGGGAGAAGCTGGGATAGGAGGCTTATAAAGAGATGAAGATGGAGCCTTTATTGCAGGCTTTTCAGGTCCTTGTGTGGTAGTATCGCCATTTCATTCTGAAGTGATAGCGTTACACTATGGGTTGCGTTGGTAATAAGTCGAGGTCTTAAAGAGGTATATGTCGAGACCGACTCGAGAGAGTTTCACACGCTAGTGAAGGGTGGAGGTAGGTCAAAGGGTTAGAATTGTCATATTAGTCGTGATTGTGATGATTTGATCATAAATTATCCAGGGTTCGAGATACAGTCTATTTATCGGGAAGCTAATCATGTGCAGATCTGATGGCTAAGAAATGAGCGTAATTGAGCGATGCCCCTTGTGCGTTTGAAGATCCTCTGGACTATTTGTGGGGCAACATAATTAGGGATAAGAGTGACTATGCAATTTCTAGATTAGTATTAGACTCTCAACGCGAGAGAGAGTAATTGATTGAGTAAATTAATTTCAGTGGTAAACTTCAAATGTATGAAAAGAATTATTTAAAAAATAATAATTTATTTAAAAAAATATAAATACATAGTTAATGAACAAACTTGAATAATTGTGAAGGAATTCGTTGTGTATTATCCATTTTATATTAGAGTTTGACCCTTTTGTAAAAAAGAACTACTACTAGACACTAGTTACTCTTTGGAATTGTGTCGAAATCGTTGACAAAAAAGAAGAAGATTTGTGTCGAAATGAAAAGGAAAAATAAACTTTGTGGATAGGATTGAGTATGTGGAAATGAAAGTAAAAGCAAGTGGGTATAATACCAAAATAATAAAAGTCATGAGAATCTCAAGGAAAAAACAGGAACATTAACTTGTAACTGCCACGCGTTAGAGAATTAGACGCTAGCGTCCCATATAATATCTGACCGATGGAAAATGCCACCAAACACGTGTACTACGATTGCTCCTTCTCATCACGTGGGATGTATTTGCCAACTATTATGTGACCGTACAGATTTGCTCTAGATTTGCTCCTCTAGGATTTCTTATTATTTTTCTTGAGTATTGTCCAAGGGTTTTTGGGCTGGTCAACTTTCTTATCCTATCCATTTTTTTTAGACGTAGTTTTTTATATATCAAAGTTTTCTTTTTTAAATTTATTAATTTCAATATTATTTTTTTAGAACTAAAAAACAAATAATGATGATATATTATTATAAAGGTAAATGAATTCTCATAAAAAATAATATATTATCATCATTAGTAGATTAAAAAAAAAATTTATAACGTCATATGCATTACTTTTTCCAGGGGTGGACCCACCTTAGGCTTAGGGGGGCTCAAGCCCCCCTGAACTCGTAAATTTTAAAATACGTCAACGTAATTTTGACTCGAAAAATAATTAACTCTCACTGAAAATTTATGTGACACGTGCATGCAATAAGAAGCATTCAAGACATTGTAGCTTAGTGGTTTATTATCTTTACATAATAAAATTTATCTTAGAGGTCACGTGGTCGAATCCTATCTTCTGCTTTATTATTTTTCAGGGTTGATTATTTTAGAACTAAAAGCGATTTTCAATTAATATATTAAATTTTTATATTTGTATTTTGACATTATTAATTATATATTTAATTACCTTTTTTTTTTACCTTAAATTTTTTTGAAAAGCTTTAACCCCTAAATTTTTGTATATTTCAGGCCCCCCTTCGATTTAACTTCTGGATCCGCCACTGACTTTTTTTATAGGATAAATAATCATAAAGTATTACTTTTAATTGTTAAACCTATTTTTTTCTAGTATGTACAAGAACACTTTGAAATTCAGGATCATTTTAATTTTTATTAGACTTTATCACTCTACAGAGTAGTCTAATCATTACTAACCACAATATCATCTATCTTAAAACTATTTTCAGTTTTTAATTGTTAATTTAAAATATATTTATTTAATCTACATTTTAATATTATTACTTATTTAAACTATACTTTTCAAATATAAATTTCTAAAAATCTTTTAACATAATAATATTATATCGATTATAATTATTCTTTATTATTAGTAAAATGATTGAAAAATAATAATTGGATTAATTTATTATTTAATTTAAATTAAAAGAATAAAAAGTGTAAATATTAATTAAATTATAAGTAAATTATTTTTAAATTACAAAATATACTAAGTTTTATGATAATATATCTTCATTATGCATGGAAAATTAAACTTTTTTTAGCCTCAAAATATTTATAGAAAATACAAAAAATGGTTTCATTGAAGGATATAAAAGTATATATTTATTTAAATTTTATCTAAATTTAAATTATATAATTAATTTTTATAAAACAAAAATATTAATCTTGAATTATATTAAGGGATAATTTCCAATTAATTACAATTCCACACTTTTTATTCCAAAAAAAAAGGAATGAGCAAATTATTTTCTACTTACTCACAAATTACCAACTTAATTCTCAATTAAACATATTGTCATATTTACCGTCTATTATTGCCTTTATAGGATTTTTTATTTTTTTATTGCTTTTTAATTTTTTCCGAATCTTTTTTTAAATTTTTTTTCTCGATTTTCTTTTAAATCGAAATTCCGGGTTTTTTTGTTGCTATAACACACAAATATAGATTTATGTATTCCTGCAACACACAAAGTCATAAAATCGATCTAAATGGTTCTCTTCTTTAACAAAATTGTTTTTTTTCTCTTTATTAATCGCATATACCCTATTTTTACTCGTTTTAAACTATCTTGATATATTATCTTTTTGTCCAACACTTTTTTGTTATTTTTGTGTGTTTATGTTTTAGGGTTTTGTGTGACCAGGTCACACAAAACTTGATTTTATCTATTCCATTTCTGTGTATTCCTGAAACACACAAATCTCATAATTGTGTATTCTTAGAACGCACAAATATCATATTTGTGTATTCATGGAACACGTAAAACTCAAATTTGTGTATTCATGAAACACATAAAACTCGAATTTATGTATTCCTGAAATACACAAAACTTGATTTTGTTTGTACCAATTATGTGTATTCGTGGAATACACAAAACTCATAATTGTGTATTTTTGGAACGCATAAATCTCAGATTCGTGTATTCATGGAACACATTAAACTCAAATTTGTGTACTCATGTAACACATAAAACTCGAATTTGTGTATTACTGGAATACACAAAATTTTATTTTGTTTGTTCCAATTCTGTGTATTCCTGGAACACACAAATCTCATATTTGTGTATTCTTGGAACGCACAAATCCCAGATTTGTGTATTCATGAAACACATAAAACTTAAATTTGTGTATTCATGTAACAACATAAAAATCAAATTTGTGTAATCATGGAACACATAAAACTCGAATTTATGTATTCCTGGAATACACAAAACTTGATGTTGTTTGTTCCAATTCTGTGTATTCCTGAACACACAAATCTCAGATTTGTGTATTCCTGAAACACACAAATATCAGATTTGTGTATTCATGAAACACATAAAACTCAAATTTGTGTATTCATGGAACACATAAAACTCAAATTTGTGTATTCATGGAACACATAGAACTCAACTTTGTGTATTCATGGCACATAAAACTTAAATTTATGTATTACTGGAACACACAAAACTTGATTTTGTTTGTTCCAATTCTGTGTATTCCTGAACACACAGATCTCAGAACTGTGTATTCTTGGAACGCATAAATCTTATATTTGTGTATTCATGGAACACATTAAACTCAAATTTGTGTATTCATGGAACACATTAAAAAAAATTAAAAAAAAAAATTAAAAAAAAAAATTAAAAAAAAAAAAGTTAAAAAAAATTACTATAATTAATTAATAGGTCCATGGGTATTTTTGTAATTTTTCAATTTTTTGTGCTTAAATAAGAATTAAGTTGAAGTTGTAATTAATTGAGAATTCTTACGCTCTCCGTGTAATTAGTTGGGCGTTGTCCCTTGTATTAATCATTGTACTAGATAAATAAATTAGAAATTATATTCTATCATAATAATATTATAGAGATCATAAATGTTTTTTATAATTAGTGAAATTATTTGTTTTGTAAATACAAACTAAATTAACTTTCTACATAATTTAAATTAGAAAATATTAATCTTGAATTTATATGAAGGGTTACCCATCATACATTGTTTAGAGTCGTATTAAAATAATGGTGTTGAAAAAAAAACATTTGCATCATCTTGTGCATACACTTTATCATATATAGCATAGGTTTTGGATAAGATCAAATATTCATAAGAAAAGTAAAATATGTAGGGAGTTAATGCAATGGTACATTTTTATAAAATAGCATCGGTCTCGAGTCACACAAAATCTACTCTTTAATGATATGATATACTATCGTAAATACTTAATTATTATATTCAAATTTAATTTAATTATTATTTTAAATTATTTAAGTACCATAATTAATTAATTTAGTTAACTAAAATAAATATTTCATAAATAAATAAATATAGTTAAGTGTTGTGATTAAGTGATATGGTTAAGTGTTAAGTGTTAAGTGTTATTGTTAAGTGATATGGTTAAGTGTTAAGTGTTATGGTTAGTGGATAAGTGTTATGGTTAAGTTAGATATAAAGTTTTGTGGTTAAGTGTTAAGTGTTTTGTTTAGTGGTTAGATGGTTTAGTGATATGGTTAAGTGTTAAGTGTTATAATTAAGTGATTTGGTTAAGTGTTAAGTGTTTAAGTGTTAAGTGTTTAAGTGTTAAGTAGTAAAGTGGTTAAGTGTTATAATTTAGTGTTATGGTTAAGTGGTTAAATGTTATGGTTATGGGTTAAGTGATATGGTTAATGGTTATGGTTTAATGATTAAGAGTTAAGGTTAGTGATTAAGTGTTAAGTGGTATGGTTAAGTGATATGGTTAAGTGTTAATGGTTAAGTTATCTAATTAAATGTTATGGTTAAGTGGATAAATGGTTAAGTGGTAAAATGATATGGTTAAGTGGTTAAGTGATATGTTAAATGGTTATCGAGTTCGCTTTAAATGGGAAAAAAGTTAAGGTTAAGGTTAAGGTTTAGGTTAAGGTTAAGGTTAAGGTTAAGGTTAAGGTTAAGGTTAAGGTTAAGGTTAAGGTTAAGGTTAAGGTTAAGGTTAAGGTTAAGGTTAAGGTTAAGGTTAAGGTTAAGGTTAAGGTTAAGGTTAAGGTTAAGGTTAAGGTTAAGGTTAAGGTTAAGGTTAAGGTTAAGGTTAAGGTTAAGGTTAAGGTTAAGGTTAAGGTTAAGGTTAAGGTTAAGGTTAAGATTAAGGTTAAGGTTAAGTTAAGATTAAGGTTAAAAATAAGGGTAAGGGTAAGGGTAAGGGAAAGGGTAAGTTTAAGGTTAAGGTTAAAGGTAAGTTTAAGGCTAAGGCTAAGGCTAATCATAAGGCTAAGTCTAATCATAAGGCTAAGGCTAAGGTTAAGGCTTAGGCTAAGAATGAGGCTAAGTCTAAGTATAAGGCTAAGTCTAAGGCTAATCATAAGTCTAAGTCTAATCATAAGGCTAAGGCTAAGGCTAAGGCTAAGGCTAAGAATGAGGCTAAGTCTAAGGCTAAGGTTAAGGCTAATGCTAAAATTAAGGCTAAGGCCAAGGTTAAGGTTAAGTTTGAGGTTAACGTTGAGGTTAAGTTTAATGTTGAGGTTGAGATTCAGGAAAAGGTTAAGGTTTAAGTTAAGGTTAAGGTTAAAATTTTGGGGTAAGGTTAAGGTTAATATTAAGTCTAAGGGCTAAGGTTAAGGGTTAAGGGTCAAGGTTTAGGTAATGCTAAGGTTAAGGTTAAAGCTAATTTAAGGTTAAGGTTTAACATTTAACGTTTGCGGTTTAAGATTTAATAAGAAGTAAGATTTGAGGTCGAATATCAACGCAAAGAATCTTCATCTAGTTAAGATTAGAATTAAGGTTTAAACCTTAAGGTTAAGAATAAGTTTAGGGGTAGGTTAAGGTTAAGGTTAAAATTATGGTTAAGGTTATAAGATTTAAGGTTTGAGGTCAAATATCAGGGCGATGAATCATCATGGTTAAGGCTAGAATTAAGGTTTAAACTCTAAGGTTAAAGATAAGGTTAGGGTTATGGTTAAGGTTAAAATTAAAGTCAAGATGAAAGTTAAGGTTCAGGTTTAAATTTTAAGATTTAAGGTAAATTTTCTGGTTTAGTTTTAAGGTTAAAAGTTTATGGTTCAAGGTTAAGTTTAAGTTTAAGTTATGGTTAAGGTTAAGGTTTAGGTTAAGGTTAAGCCTAAAGTAAATTTAAGTTTGAGTTTAAATTTAAGTTATGTTTAATGTTAATGTTAATGTTAATGTTAAGGTTATTTTTTAATATATTAACATATATCCAAATAATTTTTATTTATGATTCATGATTTTTATTTTCATGTACACATTTGATTAATACTTATAATACATTTTTTTTTTGTATTTAGCTTGCATATAATTTTTTTAAACAAATTAATTCATTGTTAAAAGTATAATATTCAAATTTCATGGTTCGTGGTTCTAAATTCAAAGTTCAAGATTCATAGTTTATGATTCATGAAAAAAAATTGTTTCTTTAACAGGAGTCGAACCCAGGTCATCGGTGTGAGCAATTTTTTTTTTCAATTGATGGGAATCAAACCCATGTCTAATGGGTGAAAGTTAGATATCCAACCCATTAGCAGACAAAAATTTGGAAGATTACAATTAGCGTAGATTGGACACGAAACCTTCATATGTCTAATGGAGTGGGATAAGAAACAAATAAATTTTTTATTAGTAAAAAACAATTAATGCAATTAATATAAGGATTATTGCCCAAAAAACACCTCAAATTAGAATTAATGCCTCCTCACCCCCTCCGTTTTCTTCTTGCCCATAAAAGGCACTCTTTTTTTTCCTTTCCTATTTTACCCCCTCACCCCAGCCGCCGTCCGTTTATTAGTTGTTAGTTCGTATACATTGAGTTAGTTATATATATATATCTCCTCTGTCTCTCTCTCTCTCACCCTTGGCAGCAGCAGACAGTACAAAAGTGTACGTGCACGAGTGTTGGGAAAATTTCCCACTACTCAACATTAGCCCACAAGTACAAAAGTGTACTTGCATGAGTGCTGGGAAACATTCTCATTACTCAACATTAGCCCACAAGTACAAAAGTGTACTTGCACGAGTGCTGGGAAACATTCCCATTACTCAACCTTTACAAAAGTGTACTTGCACGAGTGTTGGGAAACATTCCCATCACTCGCCCTTGGCAGCAGCAGCAGACGGCAGTAGACAACAGTAAGGGCATTAAGGTATATTTACCTTAAGTGCCTTTTATGGGCAAGTGGCTAAGGTGGCAGGTGTTTATTGGGCATTCACCCATATATAAATAAGTGAATTAAAATATTTTAGAAAACTTTGGTAATTTTTTATATAAATGATAAGATTTTTAAGAAAATATTTTATTATATAAATTATTTTAGATCTTTGACTTCAAAACATTATATTAGAACATATACAAAGGATATTAAGAGATTTGGACGAACAATTATCTAAAAATGCAAATCTTCGTGTAGGTATGAAATAAAAAATAATTAAAATGCAAATTTAAAAATTAATAATGAAAAAGTAAAATACAAACTATTAAGATAAAATATGAAAAACTGATAATAAAATAACAAATTATATAACTTACTAAGATGGTCGCCAATTCCTGACAATAACGCCAAATTGATGTGTGATTTACAAGGTCGTTGATTTCTTACGAAATCTCTATCATTGGAGATTTAATACGTTACACTTATCAGATTAGTTTGTATTCCTCTTTAACACTTTCATGGTATCATGGATCGATCCACTGAAGAGTGAGATACCTTAGCTAAATTCTATATATATTTCAATATATCAAAAATAAGGGTTTTGATAGATTTGTTGGGATCAAACAGATAGTAGCTTCTTATGGATAAGTGCATAAGAGGCAAATCATGGACTCGTGTAATACTTAAACATAATTAATATTGGAAATAGAACTTAAATAACTTATTTGCGTGAAAGGGAGGGGCCATTTCCATCTAGAGCAATGGACGTCAATTGTTCTCTGGCTCAATATATTTTGTTAAATTCTTCCTGGTATGTTGTATCGTAATAAATGCATCAAGGTAGAAGCTTGATACTTTAGAAAAGACCTAGGATGTCAATGATAGATTCTTAAACTTATCAATACTATATAAGATGGACTTAAAGTTTTCTATGCCACATCTACTTTGGTGGTACTATGTAAACTCTATTCAACTACTTGTTTGAAGGAAGATGTTAAGGAGCATGTAAGGAATTGCATAATGATATTTAAATGGAATAAAAACTTTAATTAGTCTTGTAAAAGTATTTATTATAATCCTAGATTGCCACTCTAGATGGCGGAGTCTAGTTGTTTATCCTAGTGATGGAAGCAAAGAATTTGAATAGTAATTTTTAGGTTAGTCATTATGTTTGTTTCTCTCGTTTAAATAAAAGAAGAAAGGCACTGACTAATGAATAATAACAAGAAATTCAAATATTGAAATTAACTAACTAAACCTTAAATCTAGTAATTATCTCTTACTCTTCGAGCCCGTTTAGGAATGCTTTTTGAAATAATCACTTGAAGTCATTTTAGATCCTTAAAAATATTTTAGACCCTTAAAATCACTTTTAGGAAAAGCACTATATATGTGATTATTAAAATAATCACTTAAAGTTATTTTAGATGTCAAAATATTTTTAAATATTTTTTTCAAATATTTCAATTTTAATTAAAAATCACTTTTACCTCTAAAATATTCAATCGCAAACAGGCTCTTCTATTTCTCTTGGACTCTTCTTAGACTTGGTCTCTTCTATTTATTTCTAGTTTTGAGATCTACCAGTTATTTTTTGTTAGAAGGGCTTCGACTGGGCTATGCTTAGAACCTGGTCTATTTGGTCCCTTGTGTTGGCCCATCTTGAGTCTTTTAATTTTAGCTCGAGATCCAATATTCTAATTCTTTTTTTGGCAGTTTCTAAAAATAGAAACTTCTAAAAATAGCTGTTATATCATCTTTTATACCTTTTTTGTCCAAAGGGGTTGGAATCGGGATTATACACGTAACTAACTATAATACCAAGAAATCTGTAAAACCTAGATAAAGTGTCCTAGGTTATAGACATTTCTACCATATTACAGGGATACAAAAACCAACCAGATAAACATTAATCCCTAAGTTATGACTACTCATCTCTTCAATATACCAACCATTTGACTAATGTATAATTACTCGGCTCTTCAGGCTGAGCTAGGCGGCACTTTGGTCGATCAACAACTTAGATGTTAGTCTCTAAACAATACTCGGCTTCTCGACTAGTCAGCTCAACTACCAATACTTAATTTATTAGCCAGTTAGCTCAAATATAACTAGTTAGCTTCTCAATGAGTCAATTCATATACTCAGTAAGTCGACCAAGGTCATGAATACCACTACCTGCTGCCCATGTGACTAAACAAAGTTAAGAGACATATATACAAAGAAAACAAGCTAATCAATTGGGAAAAGAAATAAATTACTAGAATATGGAGCAAAGTCATCACAAAATAGCGCACGCATGCCATTCAAATTCATAAAACTAAAAGGTAAAATGTCCACCATGATTCTCTCAATAGTTGGGATATTAAGCTACTCCCTCGACTATCACAATACTCGAGTCTTCATAATCAAAAACCTCCCCAACATATCCCATGGGTGCCTCGACAACAATCTAAGGGTAAATTTTGGCTCAAACTCCTTATCCATTATTGGTACAAGTCTCGTCCGACTCATCAAAATCCAAGGGGTATTTGTTATTCAAAAAATATCCATGGGTAGTAAATGACTTTCAACGAGGATTACATTGTTGTTCGACATTAAACGAAATAATTAGTAGACCCTTAAATAAACTAGAAGAGTAAATACCAATCAATAAAGAGAATAACTAGAAATGGTTGGTCTCATTAACAAAGTACTCAAACTCACCCTCAGACAATCTGATGCTGACATAGAGGTGGGGTATCATCCACATATGCATATCCAAAGCAAAATATGTAGATGGCCGAAGATATGGAAATATTTGAGTATATAAGATCAACTTAAGAGAGATAAAGGAAAAAACCTATTATGTCTCCCTTATTTGGAACATAAGAGAGACTTAGGATCAAGATTTTCGTAAGATATAAGTCCACTCTAGTAAGGTATTTCACTATATATAGAGCTATCCATTTCACAATAAAGGTACACAATATGCAACTCCTATCTCGATCCTTTCACTGGGATATATATTTCTCATATCTTTCGCCTCTTGTTGATTCTATATCATCGACGACACGCCTTGTTATATGGCCCATAACCATGTTTTACAGTTAAGAAGAGCAACAGTCCTAGTCCGACCATCACCGACCAAGGAGACTGTCATCTTTTCAAGCCATTTTCTTGTTTCAGACAAAAAAATGGACCAAAATATAATCACTCTATATAATATAAATTTTCTATACCACCCATAACAGTGGTCCCATTGTCTCAAAATCATGTGGTAGATAGACGCTTGTATTGTGAATTGGATTCACTACATTGGTAGCAACCTCCGTGTTGGAATATCTTCTACAAACCCTGAAATTTTCATTTATAGACCAATCCAACAACCACATATTGATAATAACTTGTGGAAACATTAAATTAAACCCAATACCTTGTTCCCAAATCAATTTCTAACAGAAAAATATTCTAACATAATATAAATTAATGCACGAATCTATATTAGCAAAAATTCAAATCTTGATTCTTTACATAAATCATTTTATAATATGATAATTGAACAATTATAATAAATTTTTATAAGATATCATCAAGCTAAAATCATTTCTAATACCTATTCGATATTACACAAGTCCTATGTTATTACTGATAATGCCATACATGTTGTTTATCGTTGAAGGATAAGATTATACAGCTTTCTTCATCTTTGTATTCCTGTTGTACTACTTTGACATTTCCTTGGTTTAGTTTTACTAGAGCTTGGCTTACTTTATATGTTTAGTCTAGATATATTTGAACATTAGGTCCTCTAAAAGGATGAGATGTATTTCTCTATGGTGCTCTACTATTATACCGTATTTATGCAAGTAATTTTGATGTTCAAATATTTCATAGGAAATCAATCTTTTGTTGGAGATGGTATTACCCAAGTTACATTCGTCATGAGTATAATTCTACTTTTTCGATACGTTCCAATATTTTTGATCATTACGACGGTAAGATAATCATTACTGCCTATTTATTATCTCAATAATTTATAGGTTCAACACACTTCACCTTCTATGTGTATATATATATATATATATATATATATATACTTCCTTGTTATAACTCACGAAAAAAATTTAGCCTTTTCTCCACTATTTCTTTTTACCAAAGTTTAGCAATCTTTTCAGAAAGATCCATTGCATAGCTACCTGGGCTAATACATTCCAGAGGTAATATCCACTCACCTTTTCATTACATTTGCCTTGTAGTGTCTGGATCTCCATATACTTTTTTATCTCTATCCATGTTGAAATGATGCATGAATATTCCTTTGAAATCTGACACACCTTCTCCTACTTTAGTCTTTAACGATCATCTTTATGAGGAATTAGGGTATGGTCCTTAATGCTCTGAAACTGATAGACGTGTATTTTGTAAAAAAAAACTCTTTCTTGTCAATGAGGCAAGATAAGCCTCGTTTGGATTTGAGCTTAGAATTTGGGGCATTCAAGTAGATTGTTCTTTGTCTAAAGAAACTATATAAATTTTACTTAGTTTGGAAGATATAGGTCGTGGTATATAAATTAGAATACGTGGAGAAACTGAAAAGGTTTGATATGGATACCAGGGTGAAATAGTTAAGCACCTTTGATGTTTCGACATAGGGATGAGATACCCCTTCAATCCATTCATACATGACCTGTTACAATTTTATTCTCTAAGTCACGATCAATTGTTGCCAAATACACGAGGTAGAATTTCCGCTTAATATGCATATTGTAGGCTAAATCTCATTTTCCCCTCTTTTAGACTTTTTGATATATGTATGAATAGGAAAAAATCCAGATAACTTAGTAGCTAATCTTTTAATTACGTTGGAAAAAATTAAAGTGCATGGAGGGTGGTATACTTCCTACACTCGTAAGTCAAGACATAACCATATTTTTTTTCATAACTTTTCCGAGTAGTCATTCAGGGTGGCACAAAATGTTTATTTTTGCTAGAAAACTCCCTGATTGTATAGTTTCCACTGTTTGGGGAGAACTTCATCCTGACCAAGGTGTAATACATGTTCTTGATGAGATAGAAAATGCTCAATGTACAATTATCCTAAATAGCAGTAACAACATTAAGATGTATGAGGGTTTTGAGAATATGATTGTAAAAAGATCTAGATTATATCCTCATTATAAAATCACGAGGAAGAGAATCAATTTTTTTTCTTTTTTTTACGTGGGTGATTCGTGCCAGCATGCACACACCACGACTACTCCCACGGGGATGTACACGCCTTCCTATGTATATTTCCAAGTAAATCAGAACTAGGTTACCCATGTTCAGGGAGGGGTTCTAGCCTTGTACCTCTCACTTTATACCCATTAGGGAGGGGATTCGAACCCTGTACCTTCCCTTTAAGTTCTGAAGAAATAGCAAGGATCAATTATTCTTCACATCCAAGAAGAGGGGTATGTCAAAATCTAAGCAAAAAGGAAATCTTCTTCTCAGAAAGGTAATTTTCCAAAATTTCAATTTTTTTAAACCATATCTTTTTTATAATGAAAATATATGGATATTGTAGGGATGTTAGGGAATATGACAGTTCAAGCACGCTTACTATTGACCTTCAAAATTATTCTTTGAGTATATTAAGTTATGAGGGTGATACCTTGAGTATTAGAGATAGCAAAAGATAGATTCAACCTTCCTTTGTAGGGGCATTTACCTCTTCTCTAATCCCTACTCATAGGAATAATAATAAGAAGATCCTTCTTCATCTATTCGCCGAAATAAATGAGTTAAGCAACCTTCCAATACTCTTACTTCAAACGTGGATAGTATTCCCGTTTTAAAACATCCTAGCATAAAATCCAAATGTCCACGTGTTTTGAAGAACTTTACCTCAAAGGTTGATAAATATTTGGCTCAGATTATAACTTTGGCACTAATTAGAAAAGGCTTTTGATGTATCATTATTGCTCAAAATTTGTTGTACACGAGTATTTACAATCCGATTCTCTTAGCAATTTAGATAAAAGAATTCTAATATTATATTTTCTAACTTGATATGATGGTTTCCAAAGTAGAATAGGATTTAGTTGGGAAGAATAGTTTTGTTCATAAGTGAATCTCTTTATATGCTCTTCCTGAATTTATGAAGGATCAAAATTTAATGCTCAAAGAAGCCAATGAGGTATCGGAAAAAACTATTATAAATATTCATAAATAAAATAAAATCTCGTTGAGGAAGTAATGAGTATGAGAGCATCAATATTCAAGTCGAAACCGATCGAAGTTCTTTCTAAGAAGAAAACACTATTTTGGAATCTGAATGATCTTCAGAGAAAAGGTCTAATGGAGAAGCTAAGAAGAATCTTAGGATATATAATGATAAGATGTTGAAAATAACAAAGGAACTAGATCTTCAACCATAAATTTTCAAAAACACTAAATTAAGGTTGTAGAGGATTTTAAAACTTCTGAGGAATTTAGACAAGTTGTGGAATAGTAGGTTCATTGTGTCGTGTATGCCAGTTGGATGAACTACTTAGATGAATAGAAGGATTTGGGTTCACCTTTCCTTTAACCTCTACCAGAGTCCCCAAGAATCCTGATATAGCCTCGAGCTTTGCAGTTTCCCCCATCAAACTAGTCGATGGTGTATGACTTTATAGTATCTTAGTTTATTGTTTAGCTCGTAATCCAAACTATTATTTTGAAGTATTTTTGGGACTTAACCCATTAGGTAATATTCTAACTTTCATGACACTTGTATTTCTTCATAGTTTTTCTATTTTAAGATAGTTATCCTTTGTAACTTATGTGGGGTTTCACAGTTTATTTGACGGTTATCTTTTCCAGGATTGTTTAGCACTTAATAATAGTTTGTGGGATATTATTAAATTATGCTTAACTATATAACTGTAAAATAACTTTCTCTTACATCCCACATAATCATTAAGACCCATGCCCGCCTTATTTTAAGTCTACCATCTCCTATTTTTATTTTTCACGGCTCTGAGTTGGTTTTATTATGTACATGTTATAAATACATGAAATTTTGACATGGGTGTTCGTAGATAATGACTTCAGCGGTATGTTCAAAACTAGTAGTTCACTTTGACCCGACGTTCATAAAATTTCATTTACTAAAAATAAACTCAAACTCATTTCTCCTAATTAATATAAACAGTGCTATTGTGAAAGAACTGTAAGACTTAGTGATATGTAGAAATTTCCTTCTATGTTATCCTTTGACGAGGCCTTTAATCACATTTTGTCAATAGTCTTGTCCCTTTCAAATATTTGTTTGTGAGTTTCAACTTGAATAATGTTTGGAGAATAAATTAGAAAACACTTGATATGCTCTACAAAATGATAGAGACAAGTATATATCTTTGAGGGTAAACTTTTCCAATTTATAGAGCAATTAAAGAAGGAAATAAACCATAGGAGGAAATTAATCCCTATGGCTTTAGTTTTCCAAATATATCACACGAAGAACTCATTAAGACACCATATCATTACGTATTTTCATCATTGAAATTTATATCATCGTTATTCTTAGGTCTTCCATAAGGTGGTGGGCCACGACCTTGCTTGACATATCGATTCCTCCCGGTACGGGTCAGCCTTGCGGCGAATCCTTCAGCGATTTTGTTCAACTCTATTTCAAAACCTCGTTTGTGGGGGGGGGGGGGGTAGATCTGTCATATTATTTAAATATTCTTCATCCCCCTCGGTGTTTCATTTGTTTCAACCTTTCACCTCGGTGTTGGTTATTGAAAAATTTATTTTGAGGTAAAAATTCTTCATTTCTAGAATATTGCTGAGCTTGTTTCCGCTATTTAGAGTAGGAAGTTTTCCTAAAATTTATAATTTCTTATTTCAACGAGCAATGTTCGATACGCTGTTATGTCATGATCAACATCCTATGACAATGACAATATTTATTTTTATCTCTGGATCTCCAATCATCTTCTATGGCAACCTCAACTCATGTTTGTTTTTTAACTATACTCAACACTTTTCCTGGACTAGATCAGTGTATATAATGCATCATCACGTTTCCACTTTGTATTTTCCATCTTGCTCCTCTTTTTACATGTATGAGGCTTATCCTTTTTCTGATGACCAGCTTGTTCATCACGCATTCTAGTTATTTCTTTTGCATCAAGAGTACATTATTAAACCTCAATATATATTTTAGCTTCTTCTAAGATAGCCTCCAGAGTCAAATTATGCTTCGATGCTAGTCTTAATTGGAACTCTTCATTACTAAGACTGTAGGTAAAAGCGAGGCGTCTATTGTATTTTCAATTTTTTTTGGTATAATAAGTTATGTTCCTAAATCTAATCAAGTAAATTTTTAAAAATTCCCCTTTCAGTTGATACTAGTATAACAAGGAGGATGAATCTCCTTCAGAATATTTACTCACTGCAAAGTGTGCCTTTAGTCTTAGACTTTAATGCTTAAATTTTTTGATTGAATTTGACTCTAACTGTAAAAACCATTGCTGTGATCTTCATGACAAAGTTGATGGAAAATCTTGATATTAAATAGCATCAGAAGCTATTATCGATTCTATATTCCTTTTGTACATATTTATATGTCGATCTGGGTCCACTGGATCATCATATCTGGGTAATTGTAGTGGCTTGAATTTATGAGATAATTGCATATTCAATACTTCCCAAGATAAAGGACTATCTTGATTAACCTTTCTCCCATATCCGCCTTGTATGAATCCAGGGGCGGAGCCAGGAAATTTGGTTAGGGGGGGCCATGGGGTTCGGGGGCAACGCCCCGAAAAAAAAAAATTCGGCGTATTTGTACGATAAGTTTATATATTATGCAAAGTAGGTTTTTATATTATGCAAAAATACACTAGATGTCCTTATATTGTGTAAAAATTGTAATATAAGTCCGTATATTGATTTTTTTAATTTATTATCTGATAAAATTCTTTTATTTACAAAATAACATACATTTTGTTGTAAAAAATTAAAAAAAAAAATCTTTAAATAAAATAATTTAAAGCCTAATAAAACAAATCTTATAAGTTAGGGGGGGGGGGGGGGGCAAATAATAATTTTATAAAATTTTAAAGGTTAATTAGTTATATATTTTTATTTTTATTTTTTGAATTAGTTATTAAAAAAAAAATTAAAACAAGGGGGGCCATGGACCCCCCAAGCCACTACGTGGCTCCGCCCCTGTATGAATCTAATCTTCGTGTCGTAATACTATATTCTTGATTATCCAGGTTTTATTTGGATCCGCTAAAAATTAAGAAAGGAAAAACCTTATGTTGTTAGACGTTGTAGCAATGTTTGTGGTAAGTGGTTCAATGTTTGAGAATAAATCTCCGTTGTCGGTTTTAATTCAAGAGTAGGTTGATTCAGAGTAACATTAACATTTAGTACTAAAGGTATATGAACTTCTTGAATTTTTTGGGGATACCAGTTATATTACGATTGTCGCTACTACTTCTATTACAACCGGTGATGCTACTAAGGGCGGATCTTCTGCTTGCGCCCCTTATGAATTCATATTGCTAGATTCCACCAAAATATTTTGTTTATTTCCATGTCTACTAAATCTTCATTATTCCAGTGTATTACTTGCAATGCTTTTCATTCGCCACTTACAGTATTTCCACTGGCTCTTGTTTTCTCTATCATGATATTTAAATGGTTGAATATAATAAAATATTACATAATTCCAAGAACAAATCTTTATTAGAAAAATTTTGGATCATGATTTTTTAAAAGATTTATTTATTTATAAGATAATTGAGCGGTTACGCTAAGTTTTTAAAAAAATATCAACAAGTTGACATCTGTAATAATACCTATATGTGACACGGGTCATATTTTGTCGCTGATAATGCCACGCATGATGTTTGTTGTTGAAAGATGAGATTAAAAAAATTCTTCATTTTCGTATTTTTGATGTACCACTTCAATGTTTCCTTGCTCGTGCTTTACTTTGATTTACTTACTTCATTTGTGTAACCTCGATATCTTTGAGTATTAAGTTCTAAAAAAAGATTGAGATGTGTTTCTACTTATGATTCCTTCTTATGTTTACACCATAACCCCATTGATTTTGAGAAAGCAAAATCCAAGGACAAGTAAATCTCTAGTATGGAAGACCTAAGATTGAACGCAAATCACCATCACCATCATTTTTCTCTTTAATAATACAACGAGAAATAATGTCACTCAATTTACACATTTGGCTGAATAAAAGTATAACATAAAAAAAATTGAGAAAAAATATATTGTAACAAAATAACCCTTAATTAGACCTACATAAAAATAATTGAAAAGTAAAGAGATCATAAAAAAATGACTATACGAACAAACTAAATAATGAAATTTGTGGAATATGACCAACTTGAAATTCATCAAACAAATTAGTAACCATGAATAATTTTATAACTTTTTTTGGTCAAAAAATGAAAAACTTTATTAAACGGGTTTACCAACCAATATAATATACAAATTATAGAAAATAAAAGTATGATTTAAAAAGTAATACCTAAAAAAATGCCTAATCACTGCGATACTAATCTCGTGTAACATATTATCACTCACAGGCCACAAAGGAAGATTTAGATGAACCCTTTACTTGTGATTCTAATGCAAGGAATTGGTAACTACACACTGACAAAATAATTACCAATAACGTAAACTATTTAGTGTCCAGAATTTCAAATTATTTTGATTCAACCAATCAAAACTTGATAAATTAATCAAATTTAAAAAAACGAAAATAATCAAATAAATCAATAAATAAATTGGACTCTCGTAACTATACATAAACGTATGAAAGAATATCAATTAAAAAGGTGTAGTGTGTTACTTACTATTTGGAATAAGAAAAGATATAAAAACAATAAAAAATTGATTGATAACTGCATGGCCAAATTTAAAAATATTTATAATGACCCTAATATCAAAAGTTGGGAAGAATGTAATGAAATTATCAAGAAAATTTAGAAATTCAAAAAGAATGATGAGAATTATTGGGCCTCAAAATCTAGAGTATCTTGGCATAAAGAAAGAGATAAAAACTTCTCATTGATTTTAACTCTATTGTTGATATGATCTCATGTAAAGTTAATAAGAATATGAATGATAATCTTGAAAAAACTCTAGAAATAAAAGAAAATCTTAAGGCTATTAATGAACTGGGGGGCCATAAAGCGCTAGGACCCGATAGGTACTCGTGTTTTTTCTATAAAAAATATTAGGACATTATTAAACTTGATGTGATAAAAATTATCAATAATTATTGGTATTATGGGGAATCACTAGATGAGATTGATCACACGTTTATCTTCCTTATACCAAAAATTAAAAACCCGAATAATATTAAACATTTTCGCCCCATAAGCTGTTCTAACTTCATCTGTAAAATAATAGCCAAAATTTTGGTTAATAGAATGAAACCATAAATGAATTTGATAATTGATGAAAATCAATCGACTTTTGTACCTGGGAGACACATTCAAGATAACACCTACATAGCACATGAATTTATTAATTATATTAAAGATTATAGATATACCAAAACTTACCACTTAGCTATTAAAGCGGATATACAATAAGCATATGAAAATGTGGAGTGGGATTGTTTGGAAATTATGTTGATTAAAATGGGTTTAAAAATAATTGGGTGAACAAATTAATGAGATGTGTTAATTCAGTAACATATTCAGTGTTGTTAAATGGTAATCCCCATAAGCTGGATAAACCTAAGAGGGGGCTTAGACAGGGTAACCCCCTGTCACCCTTCCTATTTAATATTATAACTCAATTACTTTCTATCCTTATTAAAAATAAAGTTAGAAATAACCTTATGGAGGAGGGTATTAAAATTTCAAGGGGCGCATCTAGTATAACTTATCTTCTTTTCGCAGATGATAACATCTTTTTTATGAAAGCTAATAACAAAGAAATAGAAAGCTTCAATGACATAATCAATAAATATGCTTATGCCACTGGGATGAAACTTAACTATAATAAACGTGACATTAAATTTAGTACCAACACCCCTGATTACATACAAAATAACTTTGCGAATAGGCTTAACATGAAAATTACCAATAACTTAGGTAAATATTTAGGTGTTCCCACTGAGTGGGGGAGATCAAAAGTGAAAGATTTAAATATACTTGTTGAGAATACACTAAGAAGAACTGAGAACTGGAAAAACTTATACTTGTCTAAAGCAGGTAAAGAAATATTAATAAAAGTTGTACTTCTTAGTATGCCTAAGTATTTTATGTGTTCATTCCTTATACAAAAAAAAATCCTGTGATCTGATTTCATCACAAATATCAGGTTTTTGGTGGGGAAGTAAAGGCAATAAAAAAATACGTTGAGGATCTTGGGATTCATGAACAAAGAGTAAACATAATGGGGGTCTAGGCTTAAGGGACCTACACCTCATGAATATGGCCTTACTTAGTAAACAATTTTGTAACTTATTGAATAACACTGAGTCTCTACTGTATATAGTATTTAAAGGTAAGTACTTCCCCAATTCTTCTCTCTTAGAAGCCAATATTGGGAACTTTCCCTCTTGGGGATGGAGAAGCCTGATGGTTGGAAAAGAAAATATTATCAAAGACATAAGGTGGAAGTTAGGAAATGGAAACAAAATTAACCTACACACCCATAAATGGATAATAAATTGTAATAATGTAACCCCCCCCCCCTAATAGATTCCAACTTGAGAAAGGTTTCTAACCTTATGTTGATTAACAAGAGGGGTTGGAACGTGGATTTAATTAAAAGTAAATATGCCTCTGAGATAGAAAAGTATATATTGTACACTTTTATACCACTATTAGGTGGTAAAGATATACAAGTGTGGACTAAAGGTAAAAATGGGATTTATTAAGTTAAAAAAGGATACCAGATACTTAAAGATACTGTGGATAGAGAGAACACTAATAGATGCGACACTATGGTTTCTACATCTCACACCATAGACCCTAAGGTATGGAAGCTCATGTGGAATCTTAAAGTTGCCCCTAGAGTAAAAAAATTCATGTGGAGGGTTTTTAAAACCTCCTCCCCATAAATGAAAATTTGTATACAAAAAGAATTACTAAAACCCTACTCTGTGATATCTGTAATAAGTTAGTGGAAAATATGGAACATCTATTAATGGATTGTGAATGGGCGAGGGCTGTATGGTTTGCCTCACCTTTAAGTCTATATACAAACAACCAGCGCACCAATAAGATGGACACTTGGATGACTAGTACATATGAAACACATAAGAATAATAGAATAAATACAGGTACAAATGTTTTGGAAAAGTTCTGTAACATAGCATGACAAATTTGGAAGGATGAAAACAATTACAAATATAACTTCACAAAGCTAGACCCACGGATAACAATGGAAAAAGCTCTCCTTAATTGGAGGGACTACGAAAATTGTAACATCCATAAGGATGGTACTAATGTATTGAAGAGATTTGATAACTCTTTATATGAAGATGGTTCAACTGGGCCCCACAAATGAACTTGAATAATGAGACAATTGTGAATAACCAAAAAGTGGGAACCACCGCCTATGTATATGCTTAAAATTAATAGTGATGCAGCTTTTAATAATAACATAGCTACAATTTCTTGTGTTACCAGGGATCGTCTTGGATATACTACGAGCTACAATGCGTGGACATCTCAACATACTCTTTTCTCGAGGCGGAGGTACTAGGAGTTCTTAAAACTTGTCTACTATCCCGGGAAACACCTTGTAGGGTGATAATAGAGAGTGATGGTCTTCTTGTTATGCAATCCCTTGAGATAAGTTTGTAATTTTCTAATTCCACTATTTATAATATTATTAGTAGCATTTATATGATCTCGGAACATTGTAAATAATTCTTTAAATGGTGTAGTTGAGTAGGGCAACAGATTGGTTAGCTAAATATAAGGTAGAGGGCAACATGTTTAGCTCATGCTTAGATAATATCCCTAAAAAACTAGCGATTTTATTGTTTTAAAATACCATCAGGTATTGGCTAACTATCTTTTAAATTAAATTTTTTTTGGTCGGTTATTCCGTCTACTGTTGCCGATTACAAGATTTAACCGATTCCTAATCTAGTAAAAGATCCAGTAATGTGAAAATGCCCTTCCACATTGAATGCCGCTTGCCGCGTTACGCGCATCACGATCTGCCAGACCATTATGTCTTCGCGGGAGATGTCTGAAAAACAGATTCCCATGAGTATTGGCAATCTGTTTGATCCGCTTGACATAAGGCCGGACTTTCCACCACGCAGCTGGCAACGACTTGATACCTTAAATAAGATCAAGGTTGTCTGAACAGATGACAGCCTTACAACCCGGATGGGCTAAGCTCAGCTGAGCAGCTTCCAACACTGCTACTGCTTCCCCTCCAGCTGCCGAATCTGTTCAGACGGGTTTAGAAAAAGTCACCCTCTGTCCAGAAAGAGTCGCACGTTTAACTATACCGATTCCACTTATCTCTGTCTTATCTTTAAACGACGCATCACATGTATAAATAAAACCAGTGTCTCCAAATTCAGTATCAGCCCACGGATTGTGTTCCGGTATACCAGGGCCTACCATTAAAAGTTTGGAAGAAATATAATTTGTGAATCTTGTAGATAGTAAAAGAGGGTTTCAAATTAATGTTAGCCGATCCGTCGTTTTCATGTCTCCCAATCGGTGTACAACTTGTGAATGTAGGTTGCTAACTTGCTAAGTATAAAATTATTAAAAGAAATCCAATTATAAAACGAGTCCACCAAGACTTTTTCATCTCAGCCAAACTCAAACCTTCAAACATCTCTTTTTTGTTAATATATGTTTTTATTGGGTGCGCTTTAATTTGTTTCTATGCAAATAACGACAAAAAACAACCATAATTAGGGGGCATGCTTCTTGCGAAAAGGCAACATTTACCATGCTACAAGTCAGACGTATATGGTCTACATTCTATGTATAGCCAAACATTTATGTTTCCTCCATAACATGTTCTCAGCTAATTAAATTATATATCTATATATATATAAAAGAAGCTTTTTTTAAACATAACACTATTTATATAAAAATTGACAAATAAATACAAGTAATGATATATGTCACCCCTTTTCATGTCACCCTTTTATCATCCTTCTATATATATGTTCTGGTTTCTTTGAATAGAAGATAGATAAAAATTAATTAGGATAGAGAAATCAATTCATTGGTACATGTCAGCATACACGTAAAAGGCGATAAAATGGTGATACAAAAAGGATGACAAATATCATTACTCAATAAATACTCATATGAAAATAATTTAAAATCTGACATTCTAATCATGGTTAAATCACTGCATTTCCAAAAGGCCGCTATCAAACCACTATTTTTAATTTAATTCGTTAATCTGCTCATAGCCGGTCTTGGAAGGAGGCCAAAGAGGCTACCGCCTTAGGCCCCTTCCTAAATCTTGTAATTTTTGGGTTCTTTAATTTGTTTTATATATAAGCATGATTTTTTTAATTTAAAATAACCCAATTTTAACCCAACCCAACATAAAATAATCTTAGACCACCTTTTTTTTAATAGAAAATCTCCTATTTTTTATATATATCCAAAATATCACACTTTTCATAAGGTATGTTTTTTTTAAAATTATTTTTTAGTTAATGTCCAAAATATCACATAAAATTATTTTCCACGGTTATTTCATTAAATTTTATATCTATTAAATTATATCTGTTCAATTATTTATTATATTTTTTAAGTAATTAGATTTATGATTGAAAACATTGACAAACATTTTTTTTTATGTAAACTGTAATTTTTTTTTGAAAGACCTATTTTTTAAAGTTCGTCTTAGACTCCGAAAATATGAGGATCGGTCCTGGATTTGCTAAAAGGAAAGACGGTGGTTTGACCACGGCCAGAATGACAGATTTCAAATTATTTTTATATGGGTGTTTTTTTTAACAAGGTCATATGGGTGCGCTTATTTTCTAATATTTTGCTAATGAATATCATGTTAAAAAAAATCATATAAAAAGGTTGCTCGGGAGGATATCATGAAGTCTAACAACTGAGTTAGAATTTCATGTAAATCTGTCAAATTAAGAAACTCGATGCATATATTTGCGAGTGGATTCTGGCCTTTTGGTTTTCTCTTTTTATATCTATGACTTATATCCGATTGTGTTATTGAATGCTCCTTACAAAAAAAAAATTCTAAGTTGAACCTAATTTGATAAGAATCTTATAATATTTATAATATTATTATGAATTGTTAGAGCAAACTTTTTCTTTCCCCAAAGAATCTTATAACTGTTCATGCATTTGCCTTCATCTATTACTACTCATTTTATTACTCCTTTATGGTGACCCTTGAGAAGGGTGAATGAACAGTGGTGAGGTGGACCAACGCGTATGGGGCATTTAGTTTGTAGGCAGTGTAAATGAATGAATGCCAAGTGGATGGTTAATATTTGATTGTCATCACCTCATATCTTGGGGTAACACCAAACCATAAGATTCTAACCAGCATGGAGACATAATCTCTCACTTCCACGTGTCTTCTTATTCCTCATCCGTACTTCACGATAGGTTAACTGTGGTACAAGTATACAGTACTTTTGCGTGATTTCATGCATTCATAATATTGCATTACTTACCAGTTACCACCATCAAATTCTCGGTTGTCGAAATATTAAGAGAAAAACAATTCGTATGTAATGTATCTATAGAATTCCTAGGTACTCAATTTTTTCCTTTTTCCAACGGTCAATGTTTTCCATTATCTCACACTTATCTCACACATTAAGTATGATGCAGAGTCTATATACATTTTTTTTCCTTTTATTTTAAAAAATATAAGCGGTGGCGCCACATAAGCTACGAAGGTCCTCAATTGGATTATTATTATTAAGAATCTTCAGAAACAATTAATAATGAAGATGGGCATTGCTAAAATCGCCTAGCAATAATATGGTAAATGTGGTATTTGTTTTGCTTGGATATCATACTTAATGTGTGAGATAATATAAAACACTAACGGTTAGACAAAAATAAAAAGTTGGGTACCTAAAAATCCTATTTTATAGTATGGGTACTCAGAAATCTCTTTTCGAATTTTATAAAATACTCATAGAGTCTTTTTTTCAAAAATTAAACATATAAATGTTTCGGGAGAAAGGGATAATCTTGTGTACCAATCTCTTCATTTTTTTTTAAACAAAACACATTATACAATTGTAAAAATTATATTGAGAAAAAGACTTTGTGCGTACCCATGGAATTTGAAAAAGAACTTCTGAGTACCCATACTATAGCGTTTTCCGTTATCTCACAAATTAAATATACATTTTAAAATAAAAGGAAACCAAGTCCACATAGGCTCCAAATCATACTTAATGCGTGAGATAACGAAAAACACTAACGGTTGGACAAAAAGAAAAAGTTGGGTACCTAAAAGTCCTATTTTATAGTATGGGTACTCAGAAATCCCTTTTCAAATTACATGAATACCCACAAAGTCTTTTTCTCAAATTATAACCTATCCCTAATTTATCATTGTATCATTATCAAATATTTGTTTAATCACATATATTATATTTGATCAAATTTTATTATTGATATTCTGAATAAACTTTAATTCAATTCAAGATCCTTGTTTTTCATATTTAATATCATATAACTAGATTTCATATTTAATTTGATGATGATCAAAATATTTTTGAATTTTATATTTATGTAGTAGTATAAGTGAATGAGATACTTATATCTTAATTTGTCGATAATGATAAAATATTCATGTTTATAATATTCTAAATAGAGTATTGCTTTTAATTTATATTATCTACTTATTTTTATAACATATCATGATACAAATATGATGTCAAATTTTCTTGAAGTTCTAACTTGCTCATACTATTCAATTTTAATTTGGAATCGGTTGTCGACCAAGCTATATGCGTTGAATAGAGTTTTTTTTAAAATAAAGCAATAGAATCAAGATCATTTCAAAGCTGACAATGTGACTTAGTCCCTTTATGAAATGTATCGGTTTTGAACAATGAACTTATTATTAGTTTGCGAGGATCTTGATACATTTTATAAATACTATTCAGCTATCCCTCTTATCATGAGAATTTTGCTTGATAAATAACATTTCAACAAATGTATTTTCTCCAAGTTTGCAAGCCTAAGTTACATACTAATTATTGGAGATAGAATTAAATTCTCATATGTAGTGAAACTACATCTTTTTGTAAATAGAATAATAATATTCTACGTCACACGAGTATAAATATATAGATGGGATACATTAGGTATTTGATCAATTAGGGTATTTAAGACATGATAGTTGGACTTTTTTCATTATAAAGTTGCAATTATATAAAATTACAAGTCTGTCATACAAGACAAATTCACAATTAATTGTCTAGCAATTCTCTATATATAATTTTTTTTGATAGATCATACATGTCAACCCCGGAATTTATCAATTTATTTTAGATATTGTATGATGGGAGGTTGCCTAGTGATATTCTTGCGTGATATAAGAAGTATTACTCGATAATAACGTTCAAATCATTTTGTGCTCATATATATTTATACTCATGAAGTTATTATGACTAAAATCACATTAATATGTGATGGTGTATAATCATGCTTATATCAATCACATCGAACTTATATACCATTCAATTTAGGTGATGATTTGAGTCACTTAGCCATATCGATTATTTTTCATCATGAGTAGTATAACTCTTAATTAGATATATAACATATGACATACTAGAGATATTACCAAACATTATATTTGTCCACTCTGTAAAAAATGGGTGAAGTTGAACTCGGTCATATATTTCAAATGGAATAGCGCATGCTTTTATTCATAGCTTTCTTGAAAGAATTTTTTTCGTGTGTTTGAATACATATATGTTGTTTTGCAATGAGATATAGATCATATACTATTTGATTATCAAAGTTTAATAATTGTATTTGGATTATAAAGAAATATATTCTTTGATTATTTGTCCTGATTTGTATAATAATTGAATTTTCTATCAAATTCGTAAAATAAATTGCTAAAACTTCAAAATACAACTACTTTTCACAAACTTTGAATTAGAGGACGTATAATATATCAAATAGAAGAATTTGACTAGGGAAACAAATCCATATAAAATATTCTTAAAATAAATAATATATATATATATATATATATATATATATATATATATATATATATATATATATATATATATATATATATATTGTACAAAAATTGAAGGGAAAATGACTACCAATATACAAAATGTACTTTTTTGTGACTTTTCAAATACATATATTGTTTGCTGAATTAAACACTTATTATCAACGTTATATATTTTAATAGGTTATACAATATCAAATGATATAAGTACAACATACATATACAACTTGTGTACATAATAATCTATATGAATAAAAATTGATAAGTTATGCGATATCAAATAATATTTTACATAAAATACATATTTGAATATGTCCTATATCTTCTCATAGGTTATTGCATAAAAAAGATATACATATTGTGTATATGCCATAGATTTGATTTGATTTTTGTTACAAATATCACTTAACCATTATGTAGAATAGTCAAGATATGAATTGATACAAGTATAACCGTATCTCATATGAATAATATAATTAAAATAATAATGAGTAAATTACTTACTTGAAAATATGGTGGTAGAAGTTACCGTGTTGATAACGTGTTGTGAAACTAAAAGTAAAAGCAATAGACATATAATAAGAGGATGAGAGAGTAATATTATTGATAGAATAAGAGTGTATATTACAATGTATAAATCCCCTATATATATATAGGAAATATGTAAACCATAAACCTTAGTATTCGTGGGCTGGATCGTAAGTCATTGGGTTGGATTGAATGTCCATATAATGTTCATAACATATATATCATACTTCTACTTATCTAAAAAAACTAGGGATATACACTCCTAGATGTTAATCCCTTGAAACATATACCTATAAAATCACCTACACAAACTATGCTTAATCTACTCCAAACTTTAACTTGTAAAAACTGTCCTATCAATTTGGCGTCATTTGTGGGAGCAAGAGTTTCCTAACCCATTGAGATACCGCGTTATTAACATCGAAAACCAGCAAGTCTTGCACCACAAAGAAATTATAGGAAAGGGGAGTTTTATTCATTCTCCTGGTCAAGCCCCAACAACACGGGTAATCTATCCAAAAGAAGAACTCACTGAATAACTCAAGATCTTGTAGAAAAAAAAAGTATTTTGTCATTCAGCTAAGGAATTTTGGTAAAAAATAATCCAAAGTATCAATCTCAAAATTTGAGGTGACCCTGTCCACAACCAAGGTACACAATTATTCACCCAGTAATGATAAGACTATGTGTGTGATTTGATGTCATAATCACACCAGTTAAATGAAAATATGCTTGAATATGGTGATAGTATGCTAATATCTACCTGAGTATGCTAAATACACAGCATGTTGATATAAGAGCTCGTTATTAGCGCTAAATATCTTGTTTTCTACCTACTTGCATAAATGATTAAGTGCTTTCATGCTTGTCTTTTATCGGGCGAAACACAATTCAGCCCCTAAGACGGGTTATCGGGCCCAGCGGGCTAGGCCTAAGGGGTCACCATTGTTGAACCTTGATTCAACCCTCTTTTAGGGAGTCGAGTCTAGGAAAGAAATACTTAAGTGGTTTCCTTGGTTAAACCTTAATTTACCATTTCGTAGGAAATTGAGTCATGGGGATGAGTTTAAGGGGCACCAAGGTTACGGGTTATTGATTCCAAGACACCCTGGTAACATTTCAACTCAATCCCTAAGACAGTTTTTCGAGCCTAGTTCATAGACCTAAGGGTCACCCTGGTAAACCTCGATAAAATCCCTAAGACGAGTAGTCAATTCCAGTGCGCAGGCCAAAGGGGTTAACCTTGTTAAACCCCGACTCAATACTTAAGACAGATTGTTGAGTCTAGTGGGCCAAAGAGGCCACCATGGTACACATCAACTCAATTACTAAGACTAATATCGATTCTTGTGAATAGGCCTATACGGTCACCCTTTAACCTCGATGCAATCCATAAGATGGGTCGTCAAGTCCATTTTGTAAGCCAAATGGAACATCCTAGTTAAACCTCGTCTTAGTACTCAAAACATATTACCGAGTCTAGTTCGTAGTCCAAAGGTGTCACCTTGGTTAAACCTCAACTCAATCATGAAGTAAAATTATCGACTCTAGTTTGTAGGCCAAAGGTGTCACATCAATATCTAAGATAGATTGTGAAGTCCAGTGTATGGGCCTACGGGTTCACCCTGGTCAAACCCTTACTTAATATCTTACATGGATTGTCAAGTCCAGTGCATAGGACAAAAGGGTCATCTTGGTTAAACCTTGACGTTATCCCTAAGATGGATTGTCAAGTCCAGTGTGTAGGCCTAAGGGTTAACCCTGGTTAAAATTCAATTCAATACCTAAAGCGGGGTGAGAAGGCCAAGTGCGTAGGCTAAATGGGTCACCATGTAACCTAGACTCGACACCTAAGACGGATTATCAAGTCTAGTGCATAGGCCTAAAGGGTCACCCTGGTTAAATCTTGATTTCATTCTTAAGATGGGTTGTCGAGTCTAGTGCATAGGACTAAGAGGCCACCCCAATTATACCTCGATTTAAATCCCTATAGTAGATTGTTGAGTCTAGGGCGTTGGCCTAAAGTGTCACCCTTGTCAAACTCTATCCAAATTCCTAAAATGGAATGTCGAATCCAAGGCAGAGGCTTAAAGGGTTGCCACGATTAAACCTCGACTCAACCACTAAGACGGGGTATCGAGTCTAGTGTCTAGGACTAAGGGGTCACCCTGGTCAAACCTTTATACAATCCTTCAAAGGGGTTGTCGAGCAAAACAAAGGGTTAAATATTTGTGACCACCTCACAAAACAAACCTCGACTTAAACCTTCTAAGGGATTGTTGGGAAAAGTAAAGGTTTAGATCATTTTGATGACCTCACAAAACAGACCTCAACTCAACCCTTCAAAGGGATTGTCGGGAAAAACAAAAGGTTATATATTCGTGATCACCTCACAAAACAAACCTCGATACCACCCGTCAAAGGGGCTGTTAGGCTAAAAAATGGTTAAATCAGCGTAATCATCTCACAAAATGAACCTTGATACAACCCGTCAAAGGGGTTGTCTGGAGAACAAAAGTTTAGATCTTCATGTTCACCTTACAAAAATGAACCTCGACTCGACCCTTTGGGGGATTGTGGGGCGATATAAATGGTTAGATCTTTGTGACCACCTTACAAAATGAACCTTGACTTAACCCTCCAAAAGGGTTGTCAGGACAAACACAGGGTTAGATATTTTTTATCAACTTATATAAACACACCTCGATTCAACCCTTAAAATAGGTTGTGTTTTCCCCCTAGGTATGATATAATAAATCAACACTGGAAAAGGTGACTTTTTGCTACGTACGGATCAGTGGCAAGTATAAATAGATAAGTAGGGTTTTATCGTTCTCCACAAGAATTATTAATGTAAATAATTATGCTTCGAATACGAATAGTGTAAATGTGTAAATCTTGCAATAGGAATGAGTGAACAGTAAAGACTTTGAACAATAAAATGTTTGTTTTGGTTTTCAATTAATAATCAACTAAGATAATAATGAGAATTAAGATTAAATGAAAAATAAGGATGAACCAAGTGTGAGAAGGTTGCTTGTGAAATGGCTAGTAATTATATATGTCGCTAGTTAATAGTTCTATTGATAAGGACGAGTTGGTGAAATTTTGCATTAGCCGGGATTCAACTATCCTTCTAACTCATGTCGGTAGCTCAAAAGGCTATCTTTCACCATTAGAGACCCCTCCCAGGTGACCCTAGAAATGGTTTCCAATGAATTAACTTTCTTCCTTGTTGACTACCTAATTAGGTAAGGCCTCATGGACCAGTACCTCGCACTAGGCGCCTATACGTTACCGCAATTAAAAACCCTCGTCGTTGTCAAATCTAATTACTAAAGCTACCCACTACTTGGCCAGAGCATATGTAGTATTAAATTAAACACATAGTCAATGGAATACATATTATAACCAAACTCAGTGAAACACTTGTCCCAAATACAATAAATAAATTAAGGTGTTACTTCCTACGTGACACTGACTTCAATATCTCTCTAAATCAAAAGGAATCAGATCCAAATCTCTCACCAATATTTCGTAGTAACTGAAACAACACGGTGCAAAGATTTCTCCAGCAAATGCTCCAACTTCCCAAAGTGACTCTAAGCTCAAATTTCGCCTTGGCTTGGGGTTTATCTTGAAATTTTGACTTCTTCTCTTCATCTTGGTACCATGTATCAAGCATGTATCTAGTATATACACACTTAAAACACAATTAAGGCACAAAATCTCTACAAATAGCATTATGACCAAAACTAAAGGCAAAAGTACAATATAGCAAATATTATGGAAAATTACCTCACTTAGGCCCAATAAAATCCCAAAATAATGTCTCGTGAATGGATTAATCCATAAAAAAAGAGTCATCAAGACCCTCAAACCCAAACTTTTGTATTCTAGACATAATAAAAAGAAAAATAGAGTTTAGAAGGGTCTAAGTTTAATAAGTTAAAGAAGAGAGAAAGAGTAGAAAAGTAATGACTGACGCTAAAGATCTAATTCTAATGAGTTTCATATAATAACATTTACAACTAACTCAAATATACACTTATCTAATAAACAATCCACGCATATTAACTTCAAGATTAGATTAGATATTCAATGCACAAAAGATAAGTTCTTCTCTTAGTTTGCTATGGTGGCTATAAGGTGTTCCTCAATCCTCACATAGTTTCTAAGGTCCATCTGACTACTATCTATTGGTTTAAAAGCTCCTAAATTTCATAGTCAAGAATCTTAAGGTCTTTAAGGTTGTAATGTCACCTTAGGGTAGGTGTGATGCGTATATTTGGATAATTTAGAATGAGCTTTGGCTCTCTCCTCACTAGCCATCAACGCGTCCCCCAAAAGCTTGAGTTACTCTCAAATATTTTCCCACTCAACCCAAATGATACACTTATTCGCATCCCCAATAACCCGAAAAAAACCTTTTATTATCACCTATGGAATCCCACTTTGCCGGTCCAAAATGTATATATATTTCTTTTGTAAGTAGCAATGAATCTCTTTTTTATGTGAGAAGTCACACTACTATGTTTCTTTTCTTTTCAATATATAGATATATATATATATATTTTGATCAACCAACAAATTTTATTACTATCACCATTGTATTTACATTCAAGAGCACTCACTAAGAGTCTCATTACAGCTATGTCATAAGCAAACAAAACAAAACCTAATAGCTCATTACATTAACAAACTCTCCTATCATTTAAAAACATCCTTTAAGCCCCACTCTTCTGCGATAGTTTCTCTGCCTTCTTTGATCTTATACTTTTTCCTTCCTCTACTTCTGACATATAGATTATACACAATGTTTTGCATCAGCTGTACTTCATTTTGCAATTTTCCTCCATGTATATGATTATTCCTATTGTTCCAGATCAGGTGCACAAATGATGTGAACCAGCTTGAATATACATCCTCCAGAAATTTATCAGCAGCCTTTTGTAATATGAAATCTACCAACTCATCCCAACCTTTTACCCTTGGCATTTTAACTCCACATTTCAAGAAGCACTCCTGCAATATCCTATTAACCCATGAACAGGTTACAAAGAGATGATCCCTGTCCTCAATACTCATATGACAATACACACATAGCTCATCTACTTGCAAACCCCATTCTATCAACCTACTTTTAGTAGGTAATCTATCCAAACTAGCAAGCCACGCAGAAGGAGTTTTTCGGCAAACTCACTGAGGTCCAAACAATCCGCGTCCATTCTAGTATCTGACCCTTATCTACCAACTCATTCATTGTTTTCTTAAAGGAAAACTTCCCCTTAATATTCGCCTTCCAAGTTATTCTATCTGCAGCTCCATTTAAATTTGGAATCACCTCAGCTACTCCACTGAGAGGGGGAGGAAAGTGCCACCTTCCATTTATATAACAACTACGAACCGTCTTATTTAGCCATATATTACTGTAATGAGTATCTTTCTGCAACACTTCATTCACATTCCTACCCTTAACCCATCTATCCCAAAAGATATAGGTATTAGCTCCATTATTTACTTTATGAGTTATAAACTCATAGGCACTACTTCTTAACTTTAGAATTTTCTTCCATGTCCACGCAAGATCTTGCTTTTCTTTATAATTCCATATACATACATTCTTAAAAATATTCAAATGAGCCCATAAACTCAGCAGGTTATCACTCTTATTGTACATTCTCCAGAACATACTTAATAAACATACCTTATTGAGTGCTTCTATGTTTGGTAATCCCAAACCACCATATGCTTTACCTCTACAAACTGCCACACAAGACACTTTAGCCCCTTGTGATCCTTCAAGCTTTCCTCTCCATAGGAAACTTGACAGTTTTTGATTGATTTTATAAATGACATTCTTTGGAAGAAGAAAAACCCTGCACCAATATAGGATTTTACTTATTAAGACAGTTTTAATTAGTTCCAGTCTTCCAGCGTATGTAAGTAGCTTGTTGCTCCATAGTTCAATACTCGAACAAATGCTCTCCACAAGCTTATTTGCATCAGCTATATTAATTTTCTTTGAATTCAAGGGGACACCAAGATACCTGACTGGAAGAAACTCCTCTTTAATCTTCAATATATTCAAGATTTCCTGTTTCACCTGAGCTGAAGTATTGCCAAAATAAACCTCACTTTTTGCATTATTCATTTTTAGGCCAGACAATCTAGCAAAAAGGCTTAATCCTTCCCTCACCAACTCAGCTGAGTCACAATCTGACTTCAAGAAAATCAATAGATCATCCGCAAATACAATGTGATTCAATTCCAAAGCTTCACATTTAGGATGGTAACTAAACCTTTTATTTCTACCTATTCTCTGAAACAATGCAGTGAATACTTCCATACACAATACAAAGAGATAAGGGGACAGTGGGTCCCCTTGTCTCAAACCTTTCTTCCCATCAAAATAGCCTACCATCTCTCCACATATACACAAGGAATATGTAGGTGTTGATACACACATAATGATCCATCTAATCATTTTAACCGGGAAATTAAATGCATACAACACCTTAAATAAAAAGTCCCAATTCAAACTATCATAAGCTTTTTGTAAGTCTAAATTAATGGTACACCTAGCAGATATACTAGACTTCTCATAACCATTCATAATGTCTTGAGCTACCATGATATTATCACCTATATTCCTATCACAAACAAAAGCTGCCTGATTAAAAGATGTTAAGGAGTTGAGTACCTTCTTAATTCTGTTAGTTAAGATTCTTGAGAGTGTTTTGTAAGGGGTGTTCACACAAGAAATAGGCCTAAACTCCCTTACATTACTTGGCACTTGAACCTTAGGAATTAAGGCTATATTTGTTGAGTTAGCCTCTTTAAGCATTATATTGTTATCCATAGTATCCTTTATTGCACCACAAAAATCCTCCCCTACTATACTCCAAGCTTTTTTGTAGAAGCAAGCATTGAAGCCATCAGGCCCGGGACTTTTAGTTTCATCAATGGAGAACAAAGCTTCTTTTATTTCTTCACCTGTTACAGGTCTGCTAAGCCACTCTCTCTGTTCCTCATTAAGGTGTACACCAATTAATTCTTTCAGAGTCTCTATAGAGCAGCTCTCTTGTTCACTGTCCTCTGTACCAATAAGCCTCGTATAAAACTTTAAGAACTCCTCCTTGATTTGAGCTGGAGTGTTAAGTACTTGTCCACTATCATCTATGAGTGTACTAATTTTACTCCTAGCTTGTTTTGCCTTAATGACCTTATAATAATAAGCAGAGCAACAATCACTACTTGTGGACCAAGTATCTCTTGCCTTCTGTTTTAGCACACCATTTTCATTCAAAATAGCCTCCTCAAGTTTAGCAAGAGCTACCTTCTCCTCAGCTAAGACTAATTCACTGCTTCTCCCATTCATTATCTCTTCTTGTAATTTTTCTACCTCCACCCTCAGTTTCATAATATACTCCGGACTCCTTTTGAAATATTTGATATTAAAGGCTTTGAGGGCCTTCTTAACTATCCTTTGTTTAGTATATAATACATACATACTAAAACCCGTAATCTTTACATTCCAAGCTCTTCTCACTAGCTCTAAAAATTCATCATGTTCAGCCCATATGTTAAAGAACTTAAATGAGCAAGGACCTCTTACATATGGTGGACCAACTGATATCAATAAGGCACAGTGGTCAGAAGTAGATGGAGCAAGACTTAACACATTAGATTGAATCTTGTCCAACCACTTTGCATTCACCAAAACCCTATCAATCCTACTAGCCCTGAGATTGACTATACTCCTATTAGTCCATGTATAAAAATTCCCAACAGTTTGATGTTCAAACAGTTCAGCATCATCCAAACAATCTATAAACTGTTTTGAACTCTCTTCCAGCTCCTCACAATGTAATCTCTCCTCAATTCTCAATATCTCATTAAAATCCCCTACACAGCACAAGTGTTCATCTCTATAAACTCTACTCCATCTCACTAAGTCCTTCCACAGATGTAACCTTAGTTTATCATCATTATTAGCATATATAGCACAAAGTATTATTTTCTTCCCATTGACTAACTCTTTTACCTCTACTAGTATAGCTTGAGATGTACACTCAATTAACTCAACCTCAATTTCACCACTCTTCCACAAAATCCATACCCTCCCTTTAGGATCACTCCTATAATTATGTATTATACTATAACTCTTGAATTTGTCCCTCATTATATTATCCATATTGTGCATTTGTATTTTGGTTTCCATAAGGCACATAATCTGCACTCTTCTTTCAAACATGAAATTTAAGACATCACTTTGTCTAAGGGCCATGTTTAAGCCCCTCACATTCCATGATCCTAAGATCATGGATCAGGAGGCTTGAGCTTCTCCCCCACCTCTGCACTCTTCATTATATCCCTAACATCCCTATCAAGTGCAGACAGTGGGCTCCTTAATGCATTAAAAGCATTCCCAAATTCTAATGGTGAGGTATAACTACACTCAGCCCTCTCATGATTCTTATTACTTTTCAATACAGTTTTCCACTCCTCATTTCCATTCTCTTTCTGAACTCTATCAATTTCCAATGCTTGTCCCTTATCCTTACTTTGATTCACCTCCTTACTTGCTATATTTTTATCCACTTTCTGAACCCATACCTTCTCAGTTTTGCAAACTCTATGCTCAAAGCTTCCACAGCCTCCACACTGAACAGGCCTCCAATCATAGTCAACCCCTACCTCATGTAATCCCTCCTCTCCAGTATCCACAAATACCTTCTCCTCAAGCTTCTCCTTCAAGTTAACCTCAATGCACACCCTTGCATAACCCAACCTGGACCTTGATTCTGTAATTGAATCCATTTGGACAGGCTTCCCTATTCCACTTGCTATGTAGCTCAACCCATTCCTAGTCCATAGACTCATAGGCACATTCCTCAATTTGACCCACAATGGCACACTTTCATAGTTAATTTGATCAAACTTCATATCCTGGCTCCACTCTCTCAAAAACAAAGGTTTAGCCCCTATATGCCATACCTGTTCCAAAGCTTTCTTACATTGCGCATCATTTTCAAACTCAAACACCATCATTTTCCCATTAGACTTAATCCTAACCTTCCCCATTTCCTTCCACTGATATCTTACAAAGTTTGTTATCATGTAAAAAGGAGGTGGCTCACCTATGAAATGCCCAACCAAGCAGTTAGCCCAAACTTCAGCTCCTTCATCAAACACCTCTTGAGGAGGCTTTATCACCACCCTTCCAATTACTCTGTTCTGTATTTTATGATAATCAAGCTTTAAGTAAGCTTGAGCACGAGTTTTCTCTTTTATAATCTCAGCCCAGCTTCCTTTCTGAACACCTTCATCCTTGTTCGCCATTTTTCCTGTTGATAGTACTGCAACTGGTGTAACCGAGTTACTGATCGTTTCTATTACAGTATCATTAACCTTTTCCATTTGCAGATTAAGGTCGATCTGCAGATTAGCATTCACGTTTTCTTTCTCTTTTTCTGTACCCGTCACCACAACATCCTCCATACTTATCGAGCCCATCTTCAAGTTATTTCCCGCACTGTTTCCCGATCTGTTAATTCCCGTCTTCAAATTATTCAACATCGCATTTGTTCCCGTCTTCATTTCATTCACCTTCACAATTGAACCCGTCTGTATGTTTCCCATTTTTACCACAAAGCCCGTCTTCGTATTACCCGTCTTCATTGTTGAACCCGTCTTCGCATTTTCCATCTCCAGTTGTTTGTCTTCGAAGATTTCTTTTGTTATGTTCCTACGAGTAGCATGTTTTGTTGGTGGCATTTCAGAATAGGTTGAAAAGAAGAAGCGAAAATGTAAAGTTAAAGGCTAGAAAAGAAAAAAGAACTGAAAAATAAAAGGTAAAGTAGGCTGAAAAAGTTTGAATGTCTATGTTAGATCCCAGATAATAGGGATATAACACAGAATTCGGAAGAGAGAATCCCAAAATTGGTGAGATTCTATGGGTTTTTGCTATTTTTCAGTTTTTGCTATTTTACCCCGCCATGCAACCCTCACTTGAAACTGGCAAAAGCAATTTATCCAGCTAGACCGAGCAGCCACTGAAGTAGAGTCTTTAAATGCTTGACTAAATTTCTCATCTATCTTTAAATGATTGACATCATCAGTTCAAATATCATCAAGGAGTTGAGGATAAAATGCTAGTTTCTTCTGTAGCTCCCGTGTCTGGGAAGAGCAACGACGCATGCCCGTACGTAGTACCTTGCAAGCTTCTTTACTTCAAGTCACTTGTGATGCCAAAATCTCAAAAGTTTAAAAAATTATTCATGGTTTCGAGGCCTCCCAATCTTTAGTCGATTAGAGGGATTCCATAATCTTCGAAAGCGTCAGGCCCTGCATAGCTTTTTTTGTGTAAAGCTTAAGGAGAGACTAGAATAGTGAATCACCTATGGATTTGAATAAAGGAATAAGCTACTATATGTAACTTAAATGGATCCTTGTTAGAATAAGATCGGGTTAGCGAAGTATTCCTCTGAATGGAACTTCGATCTCCCAAAATTTCATGTGCAGATTACGAAGACGATGTCTCTTTGTAGAGACATCGAGGGCGCTTTGGACTTGAACTAGCATCCCTCTATTATAGCAAGGAAACAATATTGACTAAGGGTCTCTTACCTTTCCACCAAGAATCTATTGATGTGTCTACCGCCTCTCATCAATGGGTCCTGCAAATGGTTACTGGGAAGTCACGCCCATGGACGGATAGAAAATGCTCAAAATTTTATCCGTCGAATCATGATTAATGATAGGAGATATGGGGGTAGCAAAAGGTTCACTGATGACGGATGCACCCTCTCCAGCATAGAGAACATCTACCAAAAGCTTATGTATCATCTTGGAGAGCTCCATCTTATTGTCCAACTAGTCATGGGTAAGGTTACAAACGAACCAAACCGAGCCAAACTTTAGCTTTCTTGAGTTTGTTTGATAATATTTTAGTGAGCTTGAGCTTGGTTTGAGTTTGAAACGAAACGAACAGAGCCAAACTTTAGCTTTCTTGAGGTTGGTTAGTTAACTAATGAGCCGAACTCAACAAACCCTTAACGAACTCAAACTAGTAGTATGTTTATTAGATATACATTTGCAGCCCTAGATACTAGTAGTATATTTATTAGACATAAAAAAATTACTTATTGGATATAAAATATTTTAGTTATGATCAATTACAGATACAAAAGTCTTACGTAGTTTTGACTTTTTGCATATATACATATATAATTTTTAATTGAATATATCTACCAAGCCTATTAATGAGCTCTTAAAGAACCTTTACCAAACTGTTCACGAGCTTATATAGGTTTGAGTTTGTCTCGTTTAGTAAACGAGACTGAATTTAAAGCTTGAGCTTGGTTTGTTTAACTAATGAGCCGGACTCAAACAAACCCTTAGCGAACTCAAACTCGAGCCCTTGGTGAGAGTATCGGCTCATTTACAGCCCTAGTCATGGGATTCAAACGAATAATTATTTAAAAAGGAAAAAGAAAAGAAGAAGAGAGATAAAGAAAAATGAGTAGATTATTACCTCAGAAAGCAGAATAGTTCATAGGTAAAAGGCTTGGAGTGCAAGATAGAAAGAAGAAAATATAGGTCAAAACGGCGTTATTAGCCACACTTAAAAGCCAAGTACTCTAACGTTGGGTTAGCGACCCAAATTAAAGTGTGTAGATAGAGTTAAAAAATCACATTGCCTAATTGATTCAGAAGATAAAATAAATAGATCATAAGAAAATATAAAAAATTATCATATAAAAGAAAATATAGATAACTATAAAGATTGATGGACACCTTTTATATTATCTACTTGATTTCGATTTCAATCCAAAAAGACCCTTCTTAAATCTTGACACCTAAACCTCCGAACGATGCGCCCTAGAAGAAGGGAAACGACAAACCGCCCAATAAACATCACATTATTTTTTAAATTAAAAGGATCTGATGTTTAAAGGGTTATTAGTAGGGCAAAAATACACTTACCTATTTCTAAGGCAATTTAACTGGTTAGCCCAAAAATGCACAAAGGGGTAGAGCTTAGGGACAATGAAAAGAGGTTTTTTCTGTTGATATCTCCATATTTGTGATATATTAATTTATACTTGAGACATCATTTCAGGGGTATATAGTACTTAATTTTGTGATTTTCTCTGTTTATTCATACTTTGCACTTTCTTGTCTAGTTTTAGGTGTTTTGTTATTTTGTGGGCTTTTACGCGTAATTTGTGTGTTATTTGTGTAGCACTTAGGTATATGGAAGCTATTACACCTATGGAAACTGATTTGAAGTGGACAAGTAAAGAAAACACCTTAGTCATAATAAAAAAGGAATAGTTTGGATATATTTAGAAAGTAAAGAAGCTGCCAAAACTGCAGATACATTCACTGATTGAATTGCTTCAGAATTTTGGTCAGGAATTGGGAGGAGCCTTTTATATGAGCATATATAACTTTTAATTTCGGTTGTTTCCATATAAGAAACATTAAATTCCGATAAGTAACGAAATAGATATGACCAAATCAAAATATGCAAAGGTTTATCCAGACCTACAATTTAGGAATACAAATTTTGGTAAGATCAGTACTCCTTAACTTGGAGATTACTCCATATTTCGACCAAATCCTTATATATATCCGTTCCTACCTTAAAAAAATCATCCTTGGTCAGTCCCTAATGATCTAAGGACCAAGAGGAAGCCTAGATCAAGAGAGAAGAAGACGAGAAGGAGCTTGGAATCTGTTCATGTCATTCCAGCCCTTTCCGTTTGTAATTCTGTATTCTTATTTTTTTCTTATGAACTAATTTATTTAGCTTGATATTAGCATATGGGTATGAACCCTAGACTTGTTTTATATGTTATTTGGGATGTCCTTTTACATTTAATCGAATTTAGTAGTGATAGCTCTATATTACGTGCCTTAAGGTAATGTCTGTAGTTATTGCAATGCGCACATATAAGACTACTATAGTAATTTAGTTAACACCCGGAAGGGGATTCAATTATATAAAACACAACATAGTCATCTAGTTGCGGTAGTGATCCTGATGGGCTTGCCTAACTGGATAGTCAATAGGGTTTAATTTAACCACTAATCATTGCGCATGGTCCCCTTACCCAAGTCCCCTAGTAGTGGAGAGGTTGCATCCTTAGTACACCCGAAAAGGGGTTAGGAAGAATTTAGAATCCTGGCTATTGTATATCACACTATACTCCCTTAGGAAATACACATAGAACAAGGCTAGTTGGTATTACTTGCTAGTTCTCAAGCTAAAATATCATAGTCTTCTATATATCCTATTTTACTTTCTTGTATTTAATTTAAGTCTGTTTAGGGTCATAAAAACCAAATAAATATTTTAGTGTCTTTGCGTATTATTTTACCAATATTTCTAGTCAACTTAGTAATTACCCTATTCATAACAAACCTTCGTAGTCCCTGAGATCGATATCTGTTTTACTTACTTATTGCTTGCAAACGATCCGTTTACTTGCAGAAAGTTTATTGTGGTAGTTTAAGGTGTTAGTTCTATTATTATCTTATTTATATGTTTATTTATCACACGTTTTCCACCACCAAGTTTTTGGCACCACTGCCGGGGACTACATCGTTAGTTTTGTGTTTCTTACTTAGTGTATTAGTTTTAGTTGTTCTGTTTTATGCTTTTCTTTTTCTTTTTGTCTTTTTCAAATTTTTAGATGGTGGATCAACGGTTAGAGCTAGGTCTTCCTATCCCATTCTGAGTGCAACCCATAGGGATTCGCCCTTCAGCTATTCAGGCAGTTCAATTCAAGCCCAATCCGGGCATGATTAATCAATTCGCGAGCTATGGGAATTATGGTGGTGCTACACATCAAGATCTGTTCTGCTCTGTTAAAAAATTTGTGCGAATCTATGATGCCTATGTTACTAAAGGTGTCACACGGAAACAGATGTATTATTTCATGTTTCAATTATTTTTGACCGGAAAAGCAAGAGACTGGCTAGATGATCAACCTCCCGAGCTAATAAAAAATTGGGACAAGCTTCATGCAAGATTCCTTGATCGATTTTATCCTACAAGTATGTGAGTGAAGGATCAATGGGAGCCTATGAATTTCTTACAAGAAGCCAGAGAGAGTGTTGCGGAGCATGAACTAGATTTCAAAAGAAGTTGGCAAGATGTCCACTACACGGATACACGCCAGAATTACAATTAGTCATGTTCTATAAAAGACTCAATGTAGAGTCAAGGTTGAGAGTATATAATCGGGGTCGTGGTTGTTTTGTCTTCATGGATGGATCCAAAAGAAGCAAATAGTTGTATGGAGAGAATTATCGAGACCGACATGAGTTGGTCACAATCACAAGCTCGCACCACTGATATTGATACAGAGGCGAGGTTTTCAAGCTTGCAAGATCAAATACAGCAACTCGCTATGGCTGTTGAGAAAAGCATCCAAGACAATAGTTCCAAGGTGAAGTTCGTAAACGCAACCCATGGATATTCCGTGGGACATCAGGAAAATTTCCAGAATTATCACCAAACGTCAGCTCAACATCTATATCTGCGTGAACAAGCGTATGAAAATCAAGCTTATCCTCGAATAGCTCATCCATCACGTCCTCAAGAAGATATCATTGAGATAAAAGAGACTATTAGTCAATTCATCAACTACTCAAAGGACAATATGAGCATAATTGAGGCAAAGATCGATGAATCACTAGTGCAAGGCATGCAACAACAGAATCATGATCTACAAAAACATAATCACCTCTTAGATCAAAAGATGATGCGACTCACTACAAGAACAAATGCAAACAATTAACCCAAAGTACAAATTCTAACATGAAGAAGATCTAGTATGTTGACGACAAGGTTAGGACTATGAGTCTTCAAGCTGAAAAGATAAATGAATCACCACCATCTACATCCAGTGAAGTGGAGGTTCCAAAAGAAGTTAAAACAACCAAGTTAAACGCAGAGGTGGTGAACTTAGATGAGATAATTGTGGAAAATTGTGTTGAAAAGGTTGAGAAAGATGAGATTAAGAAGCCAAGAGAGGTGGTCGATGCACCAAGAATGGAATAGAAATGAAGGGTGAAACCACCGCTCCCATACTACTATTATCCTCTAAAATTTTCTTATCCAAAGGAGGAGTAGGATTGGTGTATGGAGACGTTAAAACAAGTGAAAATTAACGTCCCTATACTCGCAGCTATGGAATGAAGGCGAAACTATGATCGATTCTTTATGGAGGCACTCTCCAATAAAGAAAGGTTCACAAGATCCAAATCTGTGACACTCAATGAAGGGATATCAGCACAAGTTCAGCAAAGATTACCACCGAAGCTTAAAGATCCTGGAGGTTTCAACCTCCCAATCAAAATAGGTGGAATATGTCATGGAAAATCTATGTGTGATTTAGGGGAAAGTGTGAATATCATGCCCAAAAGTATATTCAAGAAGATTGGTATTAGTGATGCGCAACCGGCATCCGTAATCTTACAACTTGCGGATCAATCAACAGCAAAGTCGTGGGGAGTAATCGAGGACGTGCTCGTTCAAGTAGGTAACCTTGTCATTCCCACAGAATTTATTATTCTTGACTATAAAGCAGATAAGAACGTCCCATTCATTCTTGGGCATCCATTCCTAGCCACCAGCGATACTATAGTGAATGTGAATGAAGGAACCGTGACTTTCCGTATTGAAGATAACTCTGAAACGTTCTATGTTTCGGGGAAGAAGAAAAAGAAAAATGAGTCAAAAAACTATATCCAATCAGAGTTGTAACCAAGAAGCTAGAATATGTAAGCCCCTAAGAAACCATGGAGAAAGAGATTGAGTTTGGGGTAAGAGACGAGGTAGCATGAAAACCTCCCTTCAAACATAACAGTTCTTAGAAGGGGCCATACATTATCACACAAATCATCTCAGAAGGAGTGGTCAAAATAAAAGCTATCGAAGGTTGCAAGATCAGGTTGGTAAGTGTTAATCATCTCACTCACTGCTGGGGAGGCTATAAAAAGAAATAACCGAGGTAACTCGTCTAACTTTGAAAGACGTTAAACAAAAGTGCCATTTAGGAGACATCCCATAGTACTTTATGTTGTTAAATTTTAGTTTAGATTAGTTGTTTTCAGTTGATATTGCGTATTTGAGAAAGGTATTAGTGTTTTTGGATGTTAGGTATTAAAGAAATCAAGTTTAGAAAGCAAAACAAATTTTTTTGGGAGTTTTCTGACCTGCCACCGGTATACCGCAGGTCAGAAAACCCGAGGCCACGGGTACTGGTCACGTGTTCTATGCCGAGAGGTCAAAAGTCGAAAGCAAGCGTCTCCGGTATACCGGGCCATTCTTCCGGTATACCGGACAACCAAAAACCCGAGGCCACGTGTTAGCAACTCGTGTATTTTGACGTAACGTGGATCTGGAAGAACAATACCTATGGTATACCGGTCCCTACGGCCGGTATACCACCCGATGCCGCTGGAGAAAAAAATTATTGCGTTTTTAGGTTATATAGAGTAAGAGGTGAGTTCTAAACCGAATTTCTCAATCCTTAAGCCTTACTTTCTTCTCCAAACCTCTCCTAACTCCATTAAAGCTTCGTCAAACCTTCACCTAACATCAAAACACTACCAAATCACCATGAATTCACAACCAAATCCTTCCCTACAACATTACAAAGAAGATTCAAGCACCCAAATCATATCGAAACACCTAGAAACCAAGAATCAAAACCATGAATTTCAAAATATTCTTCTCAAATTCCTTAAACCCAAATTATTAAAGCTTGATTCCATCATACCCACATAGAAAATTGTCATCCTAACACCTTTCCTAACCCAAATAAAGCTTGTTCCACCTATGATCAAGAGTTACAAATTTCAAGAGTGTTCAAAGCTTTGAGTTGGGGGTCAAAAGAGATGATGAAAAGAACAGAGATATTATCAAGTGTTAGGGGAGATGAAGAATCAATGCAAGGTATTGGGTAAGTTCTAGAAGTAATCAATTGAGATGGGTACTAGTTCGGGAATAAATTACAAGATAATTCGAGTCAAGCAATTAGAGAGGAACCGGTTTGTGGTGGATTCAAATCCTAAAAAGCAAGCAATTGTGATTAGGGAGCAGAAGATGCCAATACCTCTTCTAATCAAATATTCCTATATCAGAGATGAATAAAAGCTTCTGGGACGCTAGTAGCTGTGTTCAAAACATGTTCCTGGACAAACACTGTCACATGAGAGATTATTCGTAAGCAAAGTTGGAAGAAGATAAACAAGAGATTTCTAGAGTGTGATTGATTGGGATGGAGCATTAGAAGATGTAAGGGAAAGTCAAATTGGTGATACATAGAAGTTCTCATACATAAAAGCACTACACCCTATTTCGGGTATTGATCAGGCGAGGTAAATAGCCTCGAAGAGTATGTTTTCTTTCTTCCCTACCATTTCTATATGTGCAATATCTGTCAAATTTTAATTTTTTATTTTATTTTCGAGTCTTTTCTAGTCGTGGGGACACGACTCATTTTTGAGTTTGGGATGTGGGGATTCGTTGTCCCTCATCTCCATTTTTCTGTGTTTTATTGTTTTTTTAGGTAAAATTAGAATTTTTATGAAAAGGAATAGATGCATGTAGAGTGTGTTTAATAGCTTAAAAGCATAAGCTCAGTGAGTTAATGATAGTAAGTAGTATGTTTATGAGCTATTTTATTTTGTATGCTTTGAGGTATTTGGAGGAAAACACACATTGATAGTAAAGAAAAGATTAGTGAGCACTGCGATAGAAAGTATGTTCGATCTCAGGGATCCATGAGTGGTTTGTAGGCCGTGAGATCCAAGCTAGTTGACAAACCCATTTGATGAACATGCTAGAGGTAAGAGAATAACGAAATTGCATGGTGTAGAAAATGATTAATGCAGTTCTTTCATATTGAAGCCACTTGAAGCCTTTTTATACCTTCTCACCTTGTTATTTGATTTTATATGCTATATCCTTCTCAGCCCCTTCTAACCTTTCTAAATCTTTTTATTGAAACACATTATAATTCATATCCCTTTAGATTATAGGACTTTTCCATATGACCCGCACTGGAATCGCGATGCATAGACAATTGTTTTAGAGCTTGAGTTTGGGGTGGTGGGTCCACCATTATGGGAATTGTTATTAGGATGGGATTTTTGAGCTTATGAGCTGTGCTCTGTTATTATACTAATGATGATTCACAGATTTATATTGTAACCCTTTGCCGGGGTAATAGTGAATGAAAAAGAAGCTACGGGCTAAAATTATGAAAAGGCATAACATTGAAAAAAATAGCGTGATATCTCGAACTTTAAAAAGAGAGTCATAGCTATACAAAATAGAAAAACAAATATGAATGATTTGAAAACAATATATATTCGGACCGGCAAAGTGGATTTTTTTATGTGAACATCTTATGCTTTAATGTATATTGGGGATGCTAAATTGTGCATCAAAGAATCATTGGGTTGAGTGAGAAATGTTTTATGAGAGTAACTCAAGCTCTAGGGCGATTCGTTGATGGCTAGTGAGGAGAGAGTCAAAAGCTCACTCTAAATTATCCAAATATACTATCATACCGCCCCTAAGCCTACATTACAACCTTAAAGACCTTTTGATTCTTTGCTATGTAATCGAGAAGTGATTGAGCCAATAGAGAGTAGTTAAGTGGATCTTTGGATACTAGTGAAGTTCGATGAACAGTCTATAGCTTCCTTGGTGAACTGAGTAAAGTTCCTCTCCTTCTTACATTGTGAAGCTAATCTAATCTTGAATTCAAACCGTGTTGACTGTGGATATGAAAAGTGTACATGTATGTAGTTTGTGAATATTATTACATGAATTTTTCTGAGTAATTGCTTTATGTCTATTCTATATATTCTGCTATGTTCTTCCCATTGTGTTAAAAATTACCTAGGTGTGTATTTAGAGACTTGCCTTTGTTTTTATCTTTATTGTATCGGGACGATACGACTTTGAGTTGGGGGTCTTGATGTCTCCCTATTTGTGATGAATTAATATTAGTTGGAGACATCATTTTTAGTGTTTTAGGAAGTCTTCTAGTCGATTTTCTTGAGAAATGTTATACTTTCCTATTTTGAGTCTTGATTTAGTAAATTATTGTTTTTAGAGCATATTGGGTTTAATTATTTATTTAGTGTGAAGCTTTAAAGATAAGTATGGAGATTAATTAGAGTCCAAGTCAAAGACTAAGAGATATGGAAAGAGATAAGCATGGTAATTGGAGATAAGGAAAGAAAAGCTAAAAATATGGAAAAGGAAAAGCTGCCTTAATTATGGATTTCACCACCCACGACCACAAATCAGCTTATATCTCAAAATCGGTGGGAATTTGGAGAAACGATCAAGAGAAAAGTTGAAGATCTTTCCGAGACAATGAATTTTGACTACTCATATGCGTCAAACGGATAAGAATTGAAGCTTTTAGGACAAAAAAAAACGGGCCTGATTCTATGTTTTAGGGTTACGAATTTGAGTTGGGCTAGGAGTCCACTACTTACCTTCTCCTTCAAGAAAACAAATTAGGGTTCCTAAACACCTATAAATACACCCCTATACCATTGTAAACATGTCCTTGCTCAGTTTCAAGCTTAGGGTTAGTCCTTAATTTAATATATTCATCCTTATTATCAAGCTATTCATCCAAGAAGCAAGCTGACCTATAGAGGAAGATAAGAAGAAGAAGTTGGAGAGTGACAAACTCCTCTTCTACATCTCACCTTCTCTATATTTAGGGTAATTAGCTATAGATTTGTGGCTTCACCATATTTCTAAGCTTTTATTCTGTAAGTTTTACTTTTAATTGTTGGGTTATTATTTTGTCTTTAATTCATTAACACTGTTTGTTATTTTAATTGATTGAGCTTGGCATATATTGTTATTATGTGTTTTGACTTATTGTTACATCCCTAGATTTGGTCAATCTTAGGATTATTCTTGGTTATTGACAACACCACATAATCGTCTAGTTTTGATCATTTGCCTAACTAGATAGCCATAAAGGTTTGATTTAATCACCAATCATTACTCATGAATCCTTGGTAGTGGAGAGGTTGCTCCTAAGCCTAATAGAAGCTAGGTAGAATTTAGAATCCTGGTTAATATATAATGCTTAATCTGTGACAGGTTTGAATAACAACTTAGTAAAATAGACTCATATTAGTGACCCTAATCTATTAGACTTACATCCATATTTATTTATCTGCATTCTTATTTATTGTTTCTCATCAGATAGTTATTTATATTATCTTATTTTTGTATATTTTATTCTAAAACATCTAAATTCATCTACGCTTGTTAAACATAAGTATATCTAACAGATTAAATCCCTGCGAACGAACTTGACTTATCATTAAAACTTGCAAACGATTTGTGATACTTGTAGTGAGTTCCGTGGTTCTCAGGGGTGTGTGCTCTTTATTATTATCTTTATTTATTTATTTTATCACACGTTTGCCCCCACCAAAAAGAGATTTTTGTTTGATTTTGGGAAATAGAAAATTAGACTAATAAATTAAAGACAAGAAAGTAAATAAGCAAGGAACAAATAGTATGAGAGTTTAGATTGAGAATTAGCAAGTAATCCCCACTAGTCTTGTTTATTCTAACATGTAAGGGTGAATCATGTAGTATTACAATAATCAGGATTCTAAATTCCCATTTCTTAGACCTTGAGAGCGACTAAGGGGGCTACGACACAACCACGAGGCAGTTTCAAATAGGGTTATCAAGCGCTACCAAGGCGCTAAGCAAACAATTCTTTCAGTTGGTGATATGGTGATTAAAACAAACCCTAGTGACTATCTAGTTAGGCTGGAGTTGTCAGGACCAAATCCTTATTCTAGACGTTATGTGGTGTTTCAATAGTTAAACACCCCTTCCGGGTGACCATCTAACTACTATTAAGATAATCTTATACTCATGCACTAGCAAGGAAACAGTCAATAAATCAAAACACATAAACAGAGAATAAAACATGAATTCAAATTAAATACGAAGTATCCCAAATCAGATAGAAAGAACTAGGGATCATACATATATGCTAAATCTCAAGTTAAAATTATTTAGTTCATACTAATAAAAGAAAAGAAAGAAATTACAAATTTAAAGGTTGAAGAAGACATAATATGGTGTTCATCTCCTTCCAGACTTCTCTTCGTTTGTTGTAAAAAATAGAGGCTTTGTTTGTGTTTGAAAAAAAATGACACATCAGTTTCTACAACAACGAGAAGCGTTGAATTGTTCACGCCGTTTTTGTTCATTTAGAGTGATGGATCGTTCACGGCAACCGACAAAGACGACGTTGTTGTGTCGTGTGAAAGAGGCATTGATAGTGAAAAACGATGAGCAACACTGATTATTGTGATGTTGTTACTAAGCCAGTAATGTTGACAATGATTTTGGCATCGTTAGATTTTGGCAGGAAAGCTACAAATACCGAGGGACATAGATGGCTTGAGGAATGAAATGAGATAAAAGATAAACATAAGATTAAGTTTTAGTTTTTATATCGAAGATATCATGATTTTTTCTCATAAAAAGAACTGAATAAATAAATATATTACCAAATATATTATAATGACATATCATGATTTATTAGAAAAAATGTAATCAAATGTAAAAAAAATAAAAGATTGATAAATATAATATCATTACTTTTTTTGTCGGTACAATTTCAAAACAAAACATGAAAAAAAAAACACAGATTCTTACAACACACAAGACTTAACCTATTCAGCTACATCGACATAAGTTATTAAGGAATTTAATACTATCCAGCAATGATGTGAAATTCCAGTATGACAAAACGATATTTTTTTCTCTCACACTTTGTTAATGCATCAGTTAGGCCATTGTAACTCCTCTTGATGTGAGCAACCTTCCATTCAGGAAATTCGATCATCCAACTCTAAATTTCGTCAAAGATTGATTGGATTTTCCAATTAACTCCCTGAAATTTTTTAATTCCTTGAACAATTTCAAGGTTTTTCGAGTAGAGTGAACTATTGTTAATGCAAAAGCCAACCGCGGATTTTACAGCCAAGAGAAGTGTCCAAATTTTGCCTTTCGACACGATTTGAATCTTCCACTCGTCATATTTTATGAGTAATTTCCTTATCTTTGTTCATCACTAACGACGCGGTTTCTGCCTCTTTCAATTCCTTGGTAAAGGATGCATCGTTGAGCCACATAAATTCTGAATCGTTCTGGATAGCATTTACATCATTTGAGTCATTTTTCTCTTGTATCTTATTCACACCCTTATCTTGTGTCGAACTGCTCATAACATTGCCAAAGAGTTCATTTATAATTGTGTTAACTTTAATATTATTACTCAAAATCGTTATCTTTAATAGAATTATACCACTATATATACTATAATTTAATATTGGTGAAAAATAAGTGTCAGGTTACTATACATGGCATTGGCCAAAAAGAGAAGAATACAGTTCGAGTAAGTAATACCATCTTACACATGTTTATTAATTTCGAATATAATTTTCAATTGTTCTCAATTTTAATCACATCTTTCAGTTATGGCTAATTTTAGCCACATCTTTTATATTTAGTTGTAAAATTGACATAATTGAAAGGTGAATTAGTCATTAAATATGTTATACTTGCCATGTCTACGATTAATCCATATTCTTAATCGGTGATTGCATAATAACACATTAAATAATTTATTTATTTTTTTATTTGATCAAAATTGAAAAATTTGATTTAATTGAAAGATGTGATTAATATTGAGTAAAATTGAAAAAATTGATTTATTTTGTTTTCTAAAAAATTAAAAGATATAGCTAAGATTAATCCAATATGTATATAATAATAGGTTAAAACTTTCCTCAACAGAGAATAAGTTAAAGTTCGGAAAAAAGGAAATACACAAACAAACTTAGATGTTAGAGCATACTATTAGATAAATGTGAGTGAGAGTGTCACATTAGTATATGCATATATGGTACTATTGGCAGAAAGAGAATAAGTTAAAGTTAGGAAAAAAATAAAAATACACAAACGAACTTAGGTGTTAGAATTTTCTTGTTGGCTTCTTTCTATTTTAACTCTATCCAAACACGTCTTCTCCTCATGACTACTATGACCCACGATATAACTTTCCCTGTACTAAACCATGAGGTTGTGACAAAGTTAAATAACTGCCAAGTAAGTTTAACATTTGTGCTAAGTGGATTGGATAGAGTGGGGGCTGTAAAAATATCTTAACTTAACTGTGGTTAAGTTAACTTCAACCCCAGGTACCAAACTTGTTTATATTGACGCTCACCACCCCTCACTTAAAAAACATAACACAGAGTGAACTCAAAAAGAAGTTTCGACCCAAAAAAAAACTCAAAAAATGATGATGATGATGATGAACGGAGACACCACTCCTCGTTCAAATCCAACTGTTCAAGTCCCACCTTGGGATTATCACCTAGATCCAACGGCTTTTAGCTCACCGTTTTCTCCTACACCTAACTGCAATGCCGATATGTTCTCATTCGAGAACTTGACGGCACTCCAACGTTATCTTCCATCAAACACTATTCACAACGACGACGTCGTTCCGGAAGATGATGACTTGGATATACCAGTCGACGCCTTCTCATGCGATAATTTCCGTATGTACGAGTTTAAAGTGCAGAAATGTACACGTGGCAGGTCACATGACTGGACTGAGTGTCCGTTTGCTCACCCTGGAGAAAAAGCTCGCCGGAGGGACCCACGAAAATATCACTACTCCGGTAACTCTTGCCCGGACTTTCGTAAGGGGCAGTGTAATAAAGGTGACGCGTGTGAGTACGCTCACGGCGTATTCGAGTGTTGGCTACACCCAGCTCGCTATCGTACGCAGCCTTGTAAAGACGGGACTCACTGTAGGAGACGTGTTTGCTTCTTCGCTCACACTCCTGATCAGCTACGAGTATTGCCTGTTAATGAGTCATTTGACGAGTTACCGGGTCGTCTCGGTTCTGACTCGTTTTTGCGTCGTCCTGTTTACCACTCTCCTTCGTCTTCTCCACCTTCAGAGTGGACCGAGTCACCTCCCATGTCTCCGAGTTGGAACTCAGTAAGTGGACTCGCTGAGTCAATGCGTGCTCTGCAGATTAGTAAGGCAGCAAGACTGAGCTCCAGCATGGGCATGTGTATGAGTATGAGCCCACCAGCTTGGGGTTACAAAATGGGCTTCGGTTCTCCTCGTAGTCCAATTGCAACCCGACCCGGATTCGTGAGTCTTCCAACTACTCCAACCCGGAACATTACCAGGTCTGGTTTGGGTGTGTTTGATCTATGGGACCAAAGTGGATGCGGAGAGGAGCCTGTAATGGAGAGGGTGGAGTCGGGTAGGGGTTTGCGCGCAAGGATGTATGCGAAACTCAGTAAGGAGAACTCACTTGACTCGACACATCCGGATCCGGATCTTGGGTGGGTCTCAGAGCTCGTGAACTGAGTGGGTTAAGGAAAGTTTATGTTGGGCCGGTTTTTAATTCATTTGATTGGGTTGGGTTGGGTTTGGTGGCCTCTAGTGTGAATATTCTTGTTTAGGTTAAAAGAATGTGATTACTAGTTTGAGAGGGATTTAAGTGGTAATCTCTATTTTGTGCCGGCTGCTTTAATTTGCTGATCTATTTTATTTTGTAATTTGTAGATAGAAAATTATGTTGGGATATCAGTTAGGGGCCTACCAACTGTAAGAAGCATTTTAATTATAAGCTTTATTTCCGAATTGAATATTAAATTTCTAACAAATACTTTTTTCTTCTATTCTTATTTTGATTTTGTCTTCTAATCCAATTAATTTTTTGTAAAGAGGCCAGATAGAAATTATAATACCATGACTATAAAAAATGACTATATCCGGAGTGGGATCTTTCCGTTGATTTGCAAAATCGTCGGAATCGATCCTAAGAAAGTAGGGTAAATCAGTTTATAAGGCCCAAACACATGTGGTTTATAATTTAAAGCTTATTTTCTAAGTACTAGTTGCAGGTCAGCCTGGCTATTGGCCGTACCGGTCCGGTTCCGGTTTTTATCGGTTAGCCTCCTTATCGGGCCGGACCGGACTATCGGACACCCATTATCGGTCCCGGTCCGGACCGGTTCTTCAGTCCCAATTTATCAAAAACCGACCGATAACAGGGACCGGTTTATCGGTTCCGGTTTCGGTCCCGGACCGGTCCCACTATCGGCTTATCGTTTTTTTTTTTTTTTAATTAGAGTTGTAAGTTTGTACTTAAAAATAGTTTACATTGTTTTTATTTAACAATAGTTGAGTTTATTGTTATTTAAAAATTGTTTGAGTTTATTTTTAGGGTCAATGACCCAAAAAATCAAAATAATATTATACTTGCCCCAAAGAACCATCCATTAACTTACTATTATAAGATTACATATTTACCCTTACACCATAAAAACTATTCCCATCACAGACGATTCCCGTCACGGACGATTCTCGTCACGCACTATTCCCGTCACGGACGATTCCTGTCACGGACGATTCCCGTCACGGGCGATTCCCGTCACGGACGATTCCCGTCACGGGCGATTCCCGTCACGCGCGATTCCGGTCACCGACGATTCCGGTCACCGACGAATCCCGCCAACGCGACGAATCCCGTCATTACGCATATAAATCCCATCACTAGTTGTATTGAATTCCATCAATATTTTGACAAAAAAAAATCCCACCAATACAACTATATCCCATCAACTAACAAATCCCATGACGCATATAAATCACATCACTAGTTGTATTGAATTCCACCAATATTTTGATAAAAAAAATCCCACCAATACAACTATATCTCATCAACTAACGTATAAAATACCATGACACATATAAATCTCATCACTAGTTGTATTGAATTCCACCAATATTTTGACAAAAAAAAATCCCACCAATACAAACTATATTCCATCAACTAACGTATAAAATCACATGACAAAATATAAATCCCACCAATAATGCAGCTATATGTTCCATGTAATATATAAGCCATCAGCATCATGAATCCAAATATGAAGAGAATCTCCACATAATACCAAACCAGCTCCACTATTTGAGAGGTAAGTAGCATCGTTATCATAGATTAATAAGTGACCCAAAAGATCACATTCAGTAGCAGCTAAATAATCCTCAAATATGATAAAAGAATTAAGAGCCCTGGAGTGGGATATTACTGTAACTCGTGCAAAAAATATAAATTGTGATTTGGTCCTTGAGATAGTAGACCCCAAACCAGCAATTATTAATTTAAGAAAATTTGCTATAATTGAAATAAACGCCAATCTCCAGAATTTCAAAAAATTGCAATATAGTCCCTGAAGTAAAAGGGACCATAGAACAACTATCCTTCGCACAAAAGCGGAAACAAGAGCTACTACCTTGAACCCAAGATGATTCACCGTGGTTCATAAAAGTCATATTGATATAAAAAATAGATGGCCTCAAACGGTTGTGGAAATACCTCTTGCACTTTGAGTTGGCAAATAGGAAAACCTTCAACAAAAACAAAGAATGATTTACTTCAGTCACAATATAAAAAAAAAAATAAATTACAGAAATAGCCAAAATGTTTACCTGAGAGTCGGAACGGATAAATCTGATTCCTTTTCCAGGATAAATCTTTGCGCCACTGAATCGGCAAAGTTCAGTCCTGATAACAAAAAGTATTTAATAATCATACTATCTTCGATTATATAACACAAATTAACTAATTCAATAATCCCACCGAATTAAAAATACTATATGAATACGAATTAAAAATACTATATGAATACGGAATTACATTCAATTAGTTGAAAATGAAACATGTTTTATAATTAAAACATTAAATCGATAGCTTGATGTATTGATTCATAAACAGATCTAATAACAAAAGATAACATTTTTTCAATTAATAGAAATAGATATGCTTTTCGTATATAGGATAGAGAAGATGAGAGAAAACATACTTGAGAACCATTGTTGTTTTTTGGTGTTGATGTAGCTGCTGAGCTTTTCCGCCTCCTTTGCTTTCTTTTTTAAAATAAGGGTAGTTTAGTCAAATAAGCTATTAAATAATTAATTTCATGATTTTATTGGGTAGATTTTTTTGTCTTGATTTAATTGGGCATTAAAAATTATTAGTTTGATTTTTTGGGTCATTTTCCCTTATTTTTATTTGAAAATGGTTGAGTTTTTTCTTAAAAGAAGGGTTTAGGTTGAGTTTTTATTTAACAACAGTTTGAGTTTAGGTTGTTTTTAAAATTAGTTTGGTTTGAACAAGTATGTAATTGTGTTGAGTAAAAAATGAAGTTGAATTTTAATTAGTTGAGTTAACAATTTAGTTGAATTTTAGTTGAGATTTAGTAGACGAAGTCCTATAGTTTGTTACTATTCGCTATATAATACATACAATATAATGATAAACGTCTAAACCAAAAAAATCGCAAATACAAAAAAAATAAAAATTATTACAAACCATTTAAAATATATTAAATACCAAGAATGAAAAAAAATTAAATTTGTCAATGCATATACCTTTTGTAGATCCCCTTTTTAAGTGTGTATAAAAGTGTAGAATTGCAGATCCCCGTTTAACTTGTGAATGGTAGTGAATCAAGTGATGTAGTATTCTAATAAGTGTTGATGCTTCGAAAAAATTAATAAATTTAGGAGGTTAGCAAGACATTAGGGGTTTAAATATCTTTTTTAAAAGAATAAGGGACATTTTGCGAGACTACATAAAGGAGGGGGGGGGTGTTTCATCAATAAATACCAACCACATTTGAATTCTAGGTAACACAACAAATTTAACAATTCGAAAATCACACAAAAAACCCCTACATTGTTTAACAAATCAGAAACCATGCCCCACAATCAAAAGTTTAGAAATTTGTATTTGAAAGTAGAGAGGTGTGGGCTAAGTCACCTTTGCAGATTAGAATTGAGGTATCAAGTCAAGATAACATTGCAGAATGGTTACTTAAAATGATTCAAAGCTTTTCGAACAATGGGTGGGATAAAAAAATAGTAACAGCGTATATTTTATCCATTATGTGGAATATTTGGAAGGAAAGAATGAGATGCTTTCATGAAAGGAAAATATGGTCAATTGAAGATATTTTTTATAGGGTTAAAGACTCGATGCGGAGGCTATTTGGTGAAAAAATTAATTCGTGGCATAAGGAAACTGATGAAAGAATCGAAAGAACCTCGAACATAGATAACCCAGCGATTGAGGATACAGCTGATATGATTTGGATGTGCGACACATCTTTTATTAACAGGAATAGTCATTCAGGTATTGCGGGCATTGGAATAAATACTAGTGGACGTATTGAACGAAAGATAAATGTGAGATGCAAAATCAAGAAAGTCATCGAAGGAGAAGCGTGGGCGATTTTGTTAGCCATGAGATCATCCTATGATCTCACTAATCAGAGAGTTTCATTCTACTCCGACAACCTTGAATTGATTCAAGGAATTAAAAAGAAGATCGGGCTTCACTGGAGCCTTAAACCCATTCTTTCGGAGATCGAAAGCTGGATTGGTCGGTACCCAGGATGGGAGGTGAAACATATTAATAGATGCTATAACACAACGGCAGACGCACTAGCTAAGTGTATTAGAAGAAATATCATTATTCCTAGCTGGATGAACTGCTCTTTAGTGGAATTCGATAGGACCTTGAACAATCTTTGTAAAATTTAGTCGGGTTATTTTCAGTTGTAATTGACAAAAAAAAAAAAAAAATTAAATGACACTTTCCAAATATAAAACATTCAGAGTTCATAAAACTGCACAAGGAAACTTGGACCACAATATTATTCCAGGAAGTTTAAGCCAAGGACCTTTATTTTAATTTTTCAGAAACTTTTTCATCATCACATATAATCGCATTAATAGATACCTACAAGTTTGGGTCCAAATTTACAAAATTCGAAAGCTATGGGACAAAATATTAAAGATATTAATCTTTTAAAATGGAGTTTTCATCATTTTTGTAACAAATATGGGTTATTTTGCAAATTTCACAAGTTTTGATCCGTCAATTCAAAAATTCCCGTCAATTCTAAACAAAATACAACACTTTAAACTACTTGATCTTACTACCTTGTACTCAAAAATCATGAAACAATCATCAAACATGGGTTCTTTTGCAAATTTCAGAAGTTCATATACGCAAATTCAGAAATTCCATATCACAGTTCAAATATCAATTGCTATTTTAATTTCATATTTCAATTTCACTTTCAATTGCAAGTTCTATACAATTTGGACAAATTCGAATAACAGAATCACAAACAATTCCAAGTTCTATTTCCACAAACATATTCCATATCAATTTCCACAATTTCAGTTTCATTTTTCAATTTCAATTTCAATTTCAATTTATGCCGAAAAAGATAGTAATTAGGGCCAATAATAACATTACCTATCAAATTTCATAGCTTTAACCATCGACTTTCAAGCAAATTTAGCAATTCCATCATCAGAAATCAACAATTCAACCATGCATTATAGGATAGAGATAGACCATAAGAATCGTATGATAGTTCAGAAATTGAATATATATATACAAATGCATATCAACATAGTAAAAACCCAACCTTCGAACTTCGAAGATTAATCACAGAAATGGGACAACACAGAGAACCGATAATGGCCACGGTGGGTGAACGGTGTAACGGCGACGGTGGGTGAGCGGAGCAACGGCGATGGTGGGTGAGCGGAGTAACATCATTCACGAATTAGGGTAGGGTGAGGAATGGAATTTTGGACAGCGAATTAATGTTCTGTGGTGGGTTGGGAGTTGGGTTGGGGTTATATTGTTTTTGGGCTGTATTGGGCTGGAGCAGAGGGGTTTTGGGCTACTTGGGCTGGAATATAAAAAAAAAAAGTGACGGGTCGTTACCGGTCCGTATCAGTCACGGACCGGTTCGGTCCAATGCAAAAACCCAATTTTTGAAACGCCGCACGGTAAGCACAGAGCCGTACCGTATTCGTTCCGGCCAACCCACTCCACCGTTCCCGTTCCGTCGCCGGTGCTTATCGGTCCGGGCCGGACCGGCGGTCCGATAACCCGTGTCCGATAGCCAGGCTGAGTTGCAGGGCAACTAATAGGGATAAAAAGCCAAAAATGACCCCTCCCCTATTACTTACAAAGAAAAACCCAAAATCTATGCATCAAACCTATTAGGGTTCTAGAAAACAGAAATTAAACCCATTAGGGTTCTGGAAAACAGAATTCAAACCCATTAGGGTTCTGGAAAACAGGAACCAAACCCTCCCTCCCCACTCTCTTCAACCTCACATTTCCATCGATGGATTCACTGTGTACACCATCCCCACCCACCAGTCCCTCCATCATCACCATCACCGACATCACCACCACAGAACCTTCCTCACCGTTACCGAACTCCCCTTCCCATTCCAACCTTCTGACCTCCAGCACCACCGCGAACCATCGACCACCACTATGAACCATCGTTAGATCTGAGCTCCACCGTGAACCCCACCTTCATCACCATCACCGAACACCTTCATCACCATTACCACCGTCACAGCCACACCGCCGCCGCCTAGATCTCGCCTTCATCTCAAGAACCCCAGCGCAATAACCCCACCCCACTCCAAATCCTTTCAAGAATCCCTCTGCCATCGCCATCACCTTCACGTCGCCGGTCCATATGTGTCCAGCCCCAAATTGTAGTTGTATCTGATGGGCCAGCCCCATATAGGTTGGTTTGGTAATAGGGTCAGCCCCATATAGGTTGGTTTGGTAATGGGGCCAGCCTAGTAGAAGACCGCCCCCACCGATTCCATTCGCGCCACCGGCCCTCCATCTTCAGCTCCAGTGTAAACCAGATCGTTTTTTTTAGCTTGATTCGTAATGGGGCCACTGGCCCAGTATGGTTAAAAAATGTTGTTCAGTTTTTGTAATTTTTTTTGTTCAGTATGGGTACACCCATACATGTAAAAAGAAAGACATGTATTTTTAATGTTTATTTGATGGCCCAATTTTGAATGTACTGGGGCCAGCCCGTTAATAGCCATCAACGAATCGCCCTAGATCTTGAGTTACCCTCATAAAACGTTCTCACTCAACCCAATGATTTGATGCACTAATTAGCATCCCCAATAACCCAATACTAAAGCATAGAGATGCTGACATAAAAATTACACTTTGCCAGTCCAGATATTTTCAAACTTTTCATATCAATTTTTTCTTTTATATAGCTATGATTCTCTTTTTTATGTGAGATCTCATGCCATTTTTTCACATACTTTCTCTTCTTTTCATAATTTTTTTTATTTACTTTTACCCCGGCAAAGGGTTACAATATAATAAACCTGTTTATCATTATCAAAATATAGAACAGAGCATAATTAATAAGCTCAAAAATTCCCAATCCAATAATTTTTCCCATAATGGTGGACCCACCACCCCAATCTCAAGCTCTAAAAAAATGTCTATGCATCGCGATTCGAGTGCGGGTCATATGGAAAAGTCCTAAAATCTAAAGGGATATGGATATAACATGGCTAATACAAAGGCTTTAGAAAGGATAGAAGGGGCGGAGAAGGATATAAAATATAATAAATGGACAACAAGCTAAAAGGCAACAAGGGACTTATCAAAGAACCGCCTTAAACACTTTCGAAACTATGCAATTTCGTCATTCTCTTACCTTTAGCACGTTCATCAAATGGGTTTATCAACTAGCTTGGATCTCATGGCCTACACACCCCATAAGGCGCCCTAAGATCAAACGTACTTCTACCGCATTGCTTAATAATCTTTTCTTTACTATCAACGTGTGTTTCCTGCAAAATACTCAAAGCATACAAAATAAATCAGCTCATAAATATACTACTTTCTATTATTATCTTACTAAGCTTATGCTTTCAAGTTATTAAACACACTCTACATCTAAATCCCATGTATCAAAAAAATTTAATTTCTACCAAAAACAGTAAAATCACATAAAAATTGAGATGAGAGACAACGAACCCCCACACCCTAACTAAAAATGATACATGTCCCCACGTCTCGAAAAACTCTCTAAAATAAATTAAAAACAAGCAAATAAAGCATATACATAAATGGTAAGGAAGAAAGAGTATATGCTCTCGAGGCTATTGCCTCAAATTATCGCCATCCAAGATAGGATTTACTGAATCTCGCTTTAATTGCTCAAGGAATGTCATGATGTGCACCTGATTAGCTTTGATTTGTGTCACATCTTCGTCCAAGAAAGTTTGAGATGCTTCAACTTTATTCAATCGCTCCTCTACCTTTTCTCGCCAAATACAATCCTCTTAGCTTAATTGTGGAGGTTTCGTAACTCCTGCTCCTCCCAAAATTGTCTTGATCCAAGTTTTGTCAATATTATTACTCATCTTATATATTAGTTTCTCTTCTTCAACCGGTATCACATTCGCTTTTCGTACAAGGAATGTGATCATAGTAGGATATTTCACATTAAATAACTAAGTTGGAGAGACCGAAAATCGTATCACCTCCTCAAAGATCACCTTTGCCACATCTACTTCTTCCCCTCTTAAAATACAATTTAAAAAGTTTGTGTTCTTCTTAGTTACATCTGAAGTTCGAGTGTTTCCAAAGGCGTTTGGTGTAAGAAAATTGTGCCAAACTCTTGTATCCGCTTGAAGATATTTATAAGACCAAGGTGTCTTACTTCTCCCTTATGTGACTGCCCTTTCTCCTTATCTAAAACATGCTTAAAAAGTGGATTCCAATCAGAAGTCTTGATTCTCTAGACTTACATGGTCCAACCAATTTCTTGAACTAGAAGTGGTTTCTAATCTCTTAAACTATAGAAAGAACTAACTTGCATGTAACTGGAACACGACCTTCACTATCTCAGCTAAAGAGGCCTAAATATAAATCGGAAACTAACTCTAAACATAAATTTTATTTTTCGCATCATGAATGTAGTCCAACCCAATATATATCCTATCTCTAAGAATCTCTTGTAATCACCTTCTCCAACTTCTTTTTCGAATACTCTCTCATAAGCAAAGGGCAAGTCAGGTAAGTGTTTCTTTGTGAAAGCTAACAAGGCCTTTGCAGCTTCGTCTTTCTTGGGTATACGACTCTCGATTTGTAGAGGTTGTAGTGTCTTTCCTTGAAATTTGTAACCTTTCTGTTCTTTGAATTTCCCACAGCTAGCTTTCCTTTATTCTCTTTACATGTTTTACCCTTTTTCTTCATACTTAAACTTGAAACTTTCTCACTTGAGTTCTTCTCTATAGAACCCAATACCTTACTTTGATTCTTCATCATCTCCCTCACAGTAGATAATTTTTCTGTTCTCTTCGTCATCTCAATTAACCTCCAGATTAAAGCTTTGAACACTCTTGTAATTTATAACCCTTGATTTTAGGTTGAGAAAGTGTTGTTTGGGTTAGTAAAGGTGTAAGGATGATGAATATCTATGTGGGAAGGATGAACTCTTGCTTGATTGGTATGGATCTAAGAAATTGTTGGGTAAGATTTGGAAATTTTGGGTTTTGATTCTTGTATTCTAGGTGTTTTGATATGATTTGGGTGGTTGAATCTTCTTTATAATGATATGGGAAATGATTTGGATGTGAATTTATGGTGATTGAGTAGTGTTTTGATGTTTGGTGAAAGTTTGTAGAATCTTTAATGGAGGTGGGAGAGCTTTGGGGAAGAAATGAGGTGTAAAGGATATAAGAATTCGTGATATAACCAACCTTCTCTTATTTAAAAACCTAAAATAAACTTTTATGGCGGCGACCACATGCATACTGGTCATATCACCGGCTAGCCGGTCCTAGACCGTGGGCGCAAATGACGACACGGTTTTGTCCAGTGGTCCTCGGCATTGAACCTGATTTTCACACAGTTGTGCCGGTAGATTTCACCGGCATACTAGCCCGAAATTTTTCTCTCTCCTTTGTCTCGGAATTAGACCTGATTTAGGACCCGTTGTAACGGTTTCCCCCCACCAGCATACCAGCGAAATGGCCGGCTAGCCGGAAGGAGGGTCAGATTTTCTCCGATTTTTTTCTTTTTCTCCCGAACTCGATTTTCTTAGTACCTGAACATCAAAAACACTAATACCTTCCTCAGTAATTAAATATCAACTAAAAACAACTAATCTAAACATAAACTAAAGACTCAAAAACATAAAAAAATTATGGGTTGTCTCCCGTACAACACTTTTGTTTAACGTCTTTCAAAGTTAGACGCGTTACCTCTATCAAGATTTTCGTATATAGCCTCCCTATCAACGAGCAAGGCTATGAACGTCCACTAATCTCCGTTTAATTCCCCTTTTGGATCTGATTTCTATCACTTTAGCTGAAACAACTTCAGTGACTATGAATGGTCCCATCTACGAATCTTTGTGACTTGCGGCCTATTCTCGGGTTTACGGGATTTCTATACAACTTCATGGCCTACCCCAAACTCACCCATCGGTCTAGTATCCATAGGTTTTGTGTGAATTTCTTCTGGGACTCTGTAATGTGAAAGGTTGTGGATGATAGGAATTGTGGGATCTAACTTCCTTGGTTTCTTACCCCAGACATAGAATGTCTCGGATACGTTTTTAGCACCGAGGGTAACTGTTCCCTCTTGGAAGTTGATGATGCTTTGACTTGTGGCCAAGAACGGTCTTCCAAGTATAATTAGAACCTGCTTATCTGCATCATAATCAAGAATAACAAAGTCAGTAGGGATGGTGATATTACCTGTTCGAAAATGAACGTCCTCCACCGTTCCCATGTCTTTGTCACTGGCTATCCGCAAATTGTAACTTCACTGGAGCTTTTTCTGTCTTTTCTAGCCCAAGCCTATCGAACACGGACTTCAGCATAAGATTCATACTCGAACCCACATCACACATAACTTTCATCTTGAGCATACCATTGATTTGAATAGGAAGATTAAATCTTCACGAATCTTTGAGCTTGTGTGGTAACTCCTTTACAACTCTTCTTGAGACTCTCTCAGTATGAGCCATAGTCTCTTTTCCGGCTTCTACACTCGCTTATTTCTCTGGAATAACCTGCGTGAAAATTTGTTTCGGTGTAAGCCCTTTCTTCGCAATCTCAAGCATCTGGGCGTTGATATTTTTCGGACTATACGCCTCTACAAATGTCTTGAGTTCAATATCAACCTTCGAATTTTTCTTAGGAATAGATGGTGACATTGTCTGAACTACTAGTGGCGAATCCACCTTCTCTTCTTCTTTCTCTTCTTGCACAGCAGGTGCAACTTCTTCTTTCTGCTATTTTGAAGCTTCTTCCTCTTTTTCTTTAGCTCTGGTAGCTTGTAGCTCCATAACCGATCTGATTTATTCTTGCATATCTCTCAAAAGGTCTAGAAACTCGGATCTTTTGGATGAATATGAATCTTCTAAAAAGTCAGAGTCTTCGGAGCTAGACTTGGTTGGTTCTTCTTCAATTTCTGAAACTTCCACGACAATTTCTGCAGCATGTGGTGCTTCCTTTTTCTCTTCTATTTCAAGATTCTATCAACGATCGTGGGTTAAGATTTGAGACACGTATATGACACCTAAGAATACGGTTGTTGTTTGGGTGATGTTTCCTGTTCAGTTACAAACAAATAATCGATTGGTCTATAAGGAGCTTAACCCACTTTGTGCGCTTTGTGAGACTTATTGAGTCGAATAAGCATCTCCTTTTTATATATGATTTGTTGAGGGTGTGGGATTATGTGAGGCGGTCATTAGGTCTCTCTAGGGAAATGAGTACCATTCCGCGATCCCCCAAGTATTTTAAAAAATCAAAGATTAGAGCAACGTGGCGGAAAAAGACAAAACGTATTGTGTTTGCGATTTCGGTTTATTTGATTTGGAAGACGAGTAAAAAAACTACCTTTTGAAGGTAACATTTCATCTCTGAAGACTATCTTTAATACTCGTACATTCCGAACTTTGCATGTGTTGTACCCTTATCTTTCTTTTTCGATGATATTGAGTTTGTCTTAATTGTCCATCAATATATTTTTACATCTAGGATAACGCGACGACTACTTTTAGTTTGTTGCTTGTGTAACTATTTTGATTTATACTTGGACGACGTACACCGTGCATTTTGATATTATCTTTTTATTAAAACTTTTACCTTACCAAAGAAAAAGATAAAATAATAAACATATGTTTTGTCCTAGATTAAAATTATGTTTGTTAACAAGTGTTGACCATTTAATTTAATCTATCTATATTTTTTTGGAATAATTCAAATATATAGGAAACAACTTAGTGTGGTTAGAATAATATTTCCTGATTTTATAAAAAAAGATTGATTGATCCCTCAAATAATTTAGTTGACTCGTCAATGTCTTATTGAAAGATCATCAATAACATTTCTATCTAACATATGCATAGGAAATACATGTTATTTTATCCTAAAAACCAATTCAATGCGATCAAAATTAAAAGATGAGTTCAATGTTTTATCTTAAGGTTTTTGAAATCGAATTGAAGATTGTTTCTAGTTTCAAAAGGATGAAACCTCCACGCCTTCCATACCAAGTTTTTTTAACTTGCTTCCGGACTTTTTGACTTGAAGATGACTTGAATTGTGTAACTGACTTACGCATTTTTAGAGGACTACGAAGAGAAAATATAGAACGTATATTTTTCAAAAACTATTTTCTGAATTATGGCCATTTTCATATTTTTAAGGACTAACTTATGTCTCTTAGCTTGCAGGTGAAGACATAGACTTTCCAGGCCCAATTTGCCTGTTATCCTTTTTATTCTCTTTAGTTCGAGTCCAATCTAATATTAATATATTAATTTGTGATAGCAAATTAACATATGAGTATTTTAAATCTATTATTAATTATATGAACATAATTAATAATCTTTAACAAGTTCAATGTACTCGTAAGTGTATGGCCACGCAGGTTCATTGTTTTATCGATAGCAACTAATAAAGTTAATTACTAATCGAAGTTGGCATCTAACAACACTCACAACGACCGGATAATGTGAAGTGACTCTTTACGAAGAATATTATGGTAAAGGCACATGCATGTACTCTCTCTATCTTTAAATTTCCACATTATCTTGGGATATGTATAACTGTCAAAACCCTTTAGATAATCAACTACATTACACGTCGATTATCAACTATTTTTGAATTACCTAAGAAAAACCTTTTTCATTCAGTTCATCACCTTGACTAAGGATAGGATACAATTGTTATAATCTTATCTCCTAACAATTCCACATGATGTCACTTAGTTTGTATTACGGCCAAATTTTGGAGAGGTCGCTCTTTCGCAGTTGAGACTTAGGCAAATAACATTCCTTCTTCTTCTTGACTATTCGATAAAATCCATCCTTGTACTTTGTCTCTTTGTTAGTGCTTCCACTAGACGTATTTTCTATCCCACTGTTGACGTATATGTTCTTTAAATCTTTCTTCGTCTCCACTGTCATCACTGTCTTATATAACATTTTAATCTATCTCATACTTCACAAAGTAGTATTCTTTCCTTGCCAATATGATTTCTTCTTCCTTCCTTGCATACTTCACCGACAAAAATTCTTGTCCCTCATATTTTTTCCTTTTTCTTACATTCGCATTCAGACTAATTTCATTTGTATCAGGTTTACTCATCTATGTCTTTCGTCAAAACATATACCTATCATGTCTCTATGGGTTTCCTTCATTATTGGGGCACTGTACCCATTCTCAAGCTTGCTAGTGTCATGTATTCCAACTTTTTTATCAATGAGATTGAACGAGATCAATCCCATATGAACAATATATATTCATCATCACCCTGATATGGTTTGATCACTATATTAGGGCAGTTACCCTTAGTATACGCCAGATGTCAACAATGATGTCTTTATATTGAAATTGAGCCTATGCAGGGACATCTTCCTAACCAACGTATGTGCTTATAAGGATTGATTTATCGAGCTTAACACGTTACCTAGAACATAAGGAATTCAATATATCTTACTAGTTTGACTTGGAAATCTATCTTTTTAAGTTTCACAAACATTGTAGCCAACACCTCAATAGTCTCCACTGTATTTTGCATAAGTTAAAATCCTCCCCAATAATTCCATTTTATGATATAGTCATGAACACTTCTACCACTCTCTACTGTTTTTCCATTTCTATAAAACATCATGCATGGGTGGAAAGCTCTAAGCCTAAGGAACAAGATTACATTGCATTATTTCTCTACGCTGAAATCAATATGAAAGTGATTAACTTTAGTCTCTATCAACCCACCTCTCCGTTGATATTCCAGTTCTCCATTTTGAACTTTATTAAGACGTTAGTATAGACCTTCCGATCACTTAAGACCTTTGAAATTAGTGTATAACTTTAGATCAGAACTTACAATGTTAGAGTCTTCGTACCAATGTTCAAATCCTCCAAACTATGCATTGTATTCGCTCTCATTTTTGCCAAAGGAAAGAAATGTTGATACTTGGTAGTAATTTTGATGTTACAAATATTTTTTTTTTAGAAAAGGATTTATAGAAAGAAAATGCAAAGTGATGCAATGTGTAATATTGGATGTAACAGTCCTGTAAGAACTAAGCAAAATATATGTGAGCGAACAGACCCTTCGTGCTCCTATTCATATATTTCAAGAATAGGTTGGGATGGCTAATCGGTGGTGCATTATTTATTTTGATACGTGTACATATTTTTCTAGCATGATTAGTTGGTGTAACTCATGAAAAGATTTAGAAAATCCCTCTTATTCTTTCTCATTATTACTCCCTCATGAATACCAAGGGTTTGTGATTCATACCGCCCATGTAACCACCCATTTAATGCATTTAGCAATCCAAAATGGGAAGCCATCATTTTTTTAATACATCTGAGAGCCATTTTGGACTCGGAGACTCGCTCAAACCTATACCGCTTAGAAGGAGAACCAAGGCCCTAGCTAGTTGACATAATCCCAACTGGCTAAATGGGAAGACGTGCAGCCAATTGATACACTATTCCATTCCATAATACGCAAGCGCCATAAAAATCCACCTTAACATTGAATATCATTTTGGAATTGAAGATAGGTATTTCCTTGTACGACATATATCATTTCTTCATTCTCATCAATTCTTCTATTTAAGCATCTATATCAAACATTTCCCTACATCATCACGATCATCCAACACCACCATTATTATCAGAATTTAAAGGCAAAAGTATCACAGTGATAATCAAAATAAAGTTGAAAATCTAGTGTATGAGGTAGGTATATCCCTCAATTTCTTGACCACACAGCTAGTGTAGTTAATGATGTTAGAACATCCAACATAGGAGGACTTTGTTGGAAAAATCCAAACATTAGTCGGTAAATGATAATCACAAAAAATTCTATTTAAATACTTAAAGAAATTTATAATAAGTTACAATTAAATATATAATATTACAACTAAAACTTAACATGAAATCAAGAAATACTGAGTAATAGCGTGACATCTACAATCAATTCATTAAAAAGAATTTTCTAGGTATAGTTGTTATCCTCAAATGGATTACTATTACCACTCTACTCTAGCTCAAGAACGTTCTTTAAGAGGGGTGAGTCTGAAGCTTTCTTTTGCTGGTATGTTGTGGAATGGGGTTGTTAGGCTCCTTGATTGTATTGGACGTTTCCAAATTCAAATGAAGGCTTGAAATAGTAGTTATGCAATTAAGCCAGTGAGAGTAATATGGAGCCTTGTATGTCACATGAGAGTGTCTTATGGAACTGTTAGGAATCTATGTATTTTCCAAATATGGCAAAAAAGATTATAAATACCAGCTTCGAAAAGATGTACTATTTTTATTTCTACAAGACTCCCCAACTCCGGCAACCAAGAACGGGCCAGACAAGGGTGGTTGTTTGTGTGTGTGCGGGGGGGGGGGGGGGGTGTATTTTCTATACTCTCTATCTCTAGAGTGTTGGCTCATTTGAAAGATATACATGGTAGAAATAATATAAAGTATTATTTATCCTTCCAAAACTGATGTTGTACAATGAAAAAGATATCTAGTCTTTTTTTCTCCAATCGCATGAAATTAATAAAAAAAAACTTTGGTAACGTCTTAATTTTTAACCGACTTTAACCAACCAAAACTTGACGCCATTAGTAACATAAGCATCAAGGTTGCTGGCGATGGTGGTCTCAGGGTTTGTTTGGATGGGGGTTTTGGGAGGGATGGGATTGTATTAAAGGATAATAAAAATCCTATCCCTTGTTTGTATTGGAAAGAATTAGAGAGAAAAGTTTATCAAAGGATTCTTACAATCCTTTATGAATCTATATATTCAATCCTTTCAATTCGGTGTGGATTGGGAGGGAATGATTCTTTTACTATGTTTTTATGTCTAAATTAACCTTATACTTTCTTTATAAAATATTTTAATAGGGGTATATAAGTCATTTAGTTGTAAAAAGAATCACTTCCTTCTAAGTTTCTTCGAATCCAAACACCGAATACATATAATCCTTTAATAAAATCCCTCCCTCTCTTTTTATTCAATCCAAACAAGATTAAATACTCTAATTTCTATTCCTTTACTATACTCTCATTTCTTACCCTTTACTAAAGAATCCCTTCTTAATCCAAACAGACCCTAAAGTAATACAGTCCAATATCGGTAATGGTAACACAACTATCACCTTTGTTGCATAGGTAAAGTATTTCCTTTACGGATCTACACACCATCTCTAAATCTAGTCCAATTATACAAACTATCATCCATAAACCTCTTCATCTTTCTCTTATAGTTGTCTGACACATATTTTTCCCTTATACATAACTATCACTTCTCTCTCGAACGAGAGAAGAAACTCATTTTGGTTTTTCATAACAATTAACTAATTACTAACTTGTTGAGTTGCAAGTGGGTAGTTTTATGAAAAAAAAAACAAATAAAGTTTTTTAGTATCTAAAAATAAGAAGGATCCAGTAAAGGATCATATCTTTAAGTTGGGTTAATATTTTATCTACAAGTAGAAAAAAAAAACAATACTCAATCCATCTTCAAAAGATTGTCACTATTACTAAAAACTAGTTATTTACAAAAAAATTACTATTTTTAAAAATTAAAATATTTTTTATTTTTTATACTACTATTACCTTTAATTAAATAGTATAATTTACATTTCCAAAAAACATTCAATATATACTTATATATTTTATAGAAAATATTTTAGAACTCAGTTTGATAATATGAATAATATTTTCTTAGTTTGTGTGGAAAAGTAAGAGTGATAATTTTTTTCGAGAGACGGATAGAGTAATAAAAACACTAATCAAATCCAGTTAGGTTAGCTCAACTGGTCAGAGTCTTGCTATTTCTTCAGTACTTAAAAAGAAAGTACATGATTCGAATCTCCTCTTTAACGGGGAAAATGAGAAGTACAAGGCTAAAACCCTCCCACATAAAAAAACACTAATAAAAATACTGATTTTTTTCCCTCAAAAATAATGATTTGTTTGTATATTCTAAATTCTGCTCTTCGCATCGCGCGTGATATTTAAGATTAGGAGATTAAGGGTTTGTTTGGATATAGAGGGGATTAATTATTAAAGGATAGGAAAGGATAGTATATTAAAGGAAAGGAGAGGAGGGTATTAATCTTGTTTGGATTAAGTAGAAAAAGAAAGGAAAGTATTAGTAAAGGATTGGTTGAAGTTTGTGTTTGGATTGTATAATTAAAGGAAAGGAAAGGATTATTTTATAACTAAATTACTTTTATACCCCTAATATAATATATTATAAATAGAACATAAGGGTAACAAAGATATTTTACTATTAAAGTTAATCCCTTCCTTCTAATGACTCCAAATTGGAGGGATAAGATATAAAAGATTAGAAGGTATAATCTTAATCCTTTAATAACTTATCCCTTCAAAAATTTATAAAACAAACAAAGGAAAGATAACTATTATCCTTTATAATACCTTCCCTCCCCTTCTAATCCCTCAATCCAAACATACCTTAAGGGTATGTTTGGATTAAGGAGGGATTCTTTATTAAAGGATAGGAAGGGAGAGTATAACAAGGGAATGGAAAGGAGAGTATTTAATCTTGTTTGGATTGAATAAAAAGAGAAGGGGGGATTTTATTAAAGGATAACATTTATCCGGTGTTTGGATTAGAAGAATAATGGGAAGAAGGGATTCTTTTTATAACTAAATGACTCATATACCCCTATTAAAATATTTTATAAAGAAAGAATAAGGGTAATTTAGACATTACAACGTAATAAAAGAATCCTTCCTTCCTAATCCCACCGAATTGGAGGGATTGAATATATGGGTTTGTAAGGGATTGCAAGTATCCTTTAATAAACTATCCCCTCTACTTATTTCCAAAACAAACAACGGATGGGATTGTCATTATCCTTTAATACAATCCCCTCCCTCCCAATCCCTCCATCCAAACATACCCTAAGAGTCACTAAACCATCATTATCCAAACAAAAAGAAATATCAAATGGTTGAAGATCTTTTTTAGTCAAAAAAATGATTGAAGATCTTTTTTAGTCAAAAAATGACTGAAGATAGACGGAGACTAATGCATTGACATACACAACCAATTAACAAGAAAAAAACAAACTTTACATTTGTAACTATTTTCTTTTTGGATCACATATGTCTCGAATTTACATTTGTACTAATATTAACTAGTTTCTAATTTTGATGCACGAGACATATAAAGATAAAAAATAAATTTTAAGATAATATTTTAATTAAAAAAAATACTTTTAAAAATTTATACCAAAAATATTTGAAGAAATAAATAGTAAAAAATATGATATAATTATAAAAATAATGAAATACATATATCAAAATAAAATTATAAATGACTAAAATCATATAACAATGTCAAAATTAACTAGGGGTGAGCATGGTTCGGTTTAGGTTGAGTTTTTGATAAAACCGAAACCGATCCGAATGATTTGGTTTTTAATAATTTAAAAACCAAACCGGATGGTTCATTGTCGGTTCGGTTACTAATTTTCGGTTCGGTTACTAATTTTCGGTTCGATTGATTCAATTTTAAATTCGGATTGGAATACTTGACCTAATAACTTTTATCATGTTTTTTTTTTGAAATACATTGAGCTGCTAATATGTTAATATAAATAGACTAAAAACAATACCGCTACTGTTTTGGGTTCCTTCAAGATGCTTGTGAGGATTGTGCAGCAAGATTAGGAGTCTATTTGTATATAGTTTGGAAAAAAAATATGATATTAAAGAGGACGATTCTTCAGATTACTTATGGTGTAGTATTATTAAAGATAGGAGTGAATATATAATTTCTAAATTAATATTAAACTCTCAATAAGTGGTTAGTTGATTTATCTAATCAGCTTCGACTTTTAACCAAAAAAAAAAAAAAAGATTATTACCTAAGAGGTCTTGAACACACCACCCCAAGACCTAACAACACCAGTTGGATTTACTCTTCTTGCTAAAGGCACAAACCAAATTTAACACTATAAACTTAATTTTCTAACTATTATTATATTCTCAAATGTTTTCCAACACTATATATATAATTTTATCAAACCCTACCACTCACTTCCACATATTTTCAGTCGCATAACACTCACTCCCACAATTTCTCTCTATTCAATGCTAGATCTCTCATGCGCTCTCTCCATCCTTAACATCTTCTTCTTTTTATCTTGTTATTGATTTTTGTTCCTCTCTATCGACGCTCAATTGCGTTTCAATCTCCATCCCGTAAGTTTTTTTTTCAAAGTTTTTTTCTTTTTTTTGTTTGCTTATTTTAGCTGGGTTTTTATGAATTTGAGTTGAATATGTTATTAACTTTGCTCATCTTGTTTAATATCTTTGTGTTTATCGATTTCATCGTGTTTTATTACTTGTTTATCGTTTTCGTCGGGTGTTCATCGTTTTCTTGATGCTGCGGCCATGCATGATATATCATTTACGATCTTGTTTAGGGTTTCCTTCGTTTTACTACGTTATATGCTTTTAAATCTCATTAATCTTCTGTTTTTCTCACATGCTCGGTAGAATTTTATCATTATACGTGTTTGCATGCTTGCATTCTCTCCATACTCAGTATATTATGTTTATTTTATTCATGCTCAGTAACTTATGTATGCTCAGTAGGTTGTTCATGCTTGCATCCTCCTATGCTCAGTACTTTCTTTATTCTGCTCAGTATTAGTTTGTTCATACTCAATACATTATGTCTATTTTGTTTATGCTCAGAACTATTTTTGTTGATTGTGTATGCTCAGTAGGTTGTTCATGCTTGCATGCTCTTATGCTATGTACTTTCTGTATTATGATCAGTACTAGTTTGTTCATACTCAATACATTATTGTTTATGTTGTTCATACTCATTACATTATGTTTATTTTGTTTATGCTCAGAATTATGGGTGTTGATTGTGTATGCTCAGTAGGTTGTTCATGCTCTTATGCTCTTATGCTCAGTACTTTATGTATTATGCTCAGTACTATTTATATGTTATGCTCAACAACTTTATTGTCGTGTTTTGTTTATGCTCGGTACTTTATAGGCTGGTTATGCTCAGTACTTTATAGTAATACTCATGAGTTACTTTGTTTACATGAGTACTCAATAAAATAGTAACAATGTATCTGAGTACCAATTGCCAGGTTAGATGGATTGTGATGTTCTAGTTGTGTTCAAGGCTGGTACTGAGCAAATATTTTTGTCCTTCAACAAGTAGGTGGATTCAATTCGATAAAGAATTTTGCACTGAACAGATGGGGTTCATTTGAAAGTTTTCTTAGTTTAACTTATACTATTGGTGATTACAAAGATTCCAGACTAGAGAACAACACTGATTTCCACACGATCAAGTGGATTTTGGACCATGGAAATTACCATAAGATGGATATTTTTGTTTCCAACAAACGAGCAAGGATACCTTATAGTATTCCCGATACGGATTCATCCAGCTCACGTGTTCAATTCAGTCAACCCGTCCATCTACAATCTATTCCCGACCCTTCCATAGCCGACCACACTCCATCATTCTTTACACACAAAGCCAAGTATTTGAGAAGCGACTCGTGGAAACTTGGACTACAAGCAATAGGGCAGTATTTCATGGGCGGTGCGGAACAATTTTGTATAGCTCTTTGTAAACAAGCTACCGTGGAAGGCTTCGAGTTTGACTATATTCATAACAATAAGAATCGTATAAGTGCCCAATACTTTTACAAGACCAGCAGGGGCTGCAAATGGTACGTTCATGTTTCTCTGGAGAAATCTACGATTTTTGGTATGTGAGGACTTATAGGTCTATTCACATATGCAGTCACGTCTACAAGAAGATGTCGTACGACAGGTTGGACTCTAGCGTCTTATCTCATGTTATCACAAACGAGGTTCATGCGAATCCATCTCTTAGGCCAAGAGAAATTCAATTTATTCAAAAGGAGAGTTACGGTTTTGATATTTCTTACAAAACTTATTGGGGAACGGTCAACAAGGCGATGACCATTTATTCGGCGATATTGATTCCTCGTTTAACAGTCTACAGACTTACTTTGACAAGCTTAAAGCGCTTGACCCAAATACTGTGTTTTCAGTCGAATGCGATCCCGTTTCTCGTGATTTTCTATCGTTGTTTTTTCTCGTTTGGTGCATCCATAGCTGGATTTCGTTCATGTTGTTCGATGTTATTTTTGGATGGCACTTTCCTGAAATCCAAATACAAGGGGATGTCAGTTGTTGCGACTGCTAAAGATGGTAACCAAGGTTAGTTGATGTCCATCTATGTTAATCAGTAAATATACTCATTAAGTGTCTCATGCTCAGTAAACTTGCTGAGTATTAAATCATACTCAATAACTTTACTGAGCATGAGTTACATGCTCGGTAAATCTTATGTTCATTAATCACATACTCAGTACTATTTTGTATTACACAGGGTTATTCCTTGATGCTTTTGGTGTGGTCCCCGATGAAGATAAAATCAGTTGGACTGGAATCCTGCAATTCTTGAAACCTCTCGTGAGCGGCCGACCACTCACTTTCATCTCTGATCGTAACAAAGGACTATTAAACGCTGTGAAATCTGTTATCTCGAACGATAGCCATAGCTTCTGTCTTAAACATATAGAGAATAATCTTTGGTCTCACTTACTACAATGATTTCGCATAGAAACATACTGAGCACAACAAAACACACTGAGCAATACAAAACTACTGAGCATGTACACAACTTAATGAGCATGAGCATAAAAACTACTTTGATTATGTGCAACAACTTACTGAGCATAAAAAAAACTTGCTGAGCATAACTAATAACTAACATATAACTTACTGAGCATACCTAACTACTATGATTTTTCATAAAAACTTACTGAGCACAACAAAACACAGTGAGCATGAACATAAAACCCAACATGCACTCTGAGCATGAACAAAAAACCTAACATACTCAATATAATCAGAAAAACCTACTAAAAATCAAACAAATTCTAGATTTTACCTTTTTCTTGTTGCCAGAGCTTCTTTTTTAATTTGAACGCGCCATTATTGAACTAAGATTTTTCGGAGGGCTTAGTAGAACGTTTATTTCGTCTCTTCCGACCGTCTATTTCGCTTCTAGTTTGTTGAGCGTTATTTGTTGATTGTCTCATTTTAGGCTTTTGCTGAGCAAGATCGTCGCGGCTAGTTGTTTCTGGTGTATTTGGTGAAGATTCCGTCGAGCGTCAGTAGATTAGAGAGAGAGAGAGTGAAAGTTGAAGCGGTAATGAATTGAGCGGGATAACCAAAAGTCACTATATTAGTTTTTGTTTGATTTTAAAAAAATAGGGGTAAGGATGACAATTGTCAATTTTGAGGCCTCTAGGTAAGAGAGAGAAATCACTTGGTTCCTCTATGGCACTAAGATGGTCCCCAAGATCCTATAGGTCATTGACCCTTAAACTAAAAAACACTACTAAATCAATTGTATAATAAAACAAAAAATATATGTTCATTATAATTTTATATATTAACATATGAATTCTTATTAGTTTCAGTTTTTGGTTTGGTTTGGTTTTTGTTTAGTAGCCAAACCGTAATTTTTGGTTTTTAAAACAATAAAAACCAAACCAGACTGTTTTCATTTTTCGGTCTTTTTGGTTTGGTTTTTTCCGTTTTTTCTAGGTTTTTCGGTTTTTCGGTTCAGTTTGATTTTTTAATTTTTATTTGCTCAGCCCTAAAATCAACCATGAATCTTCTTTTTATATATTATATATAATATTGAAAATTATTTTGTTATAATAATAATAATTTATTTCAATTTTTTAAATTATTATATCTACTATTAATTTATCTCACATTATGTTATATGGTAATTTTGAAGACTATGTCTTTATTGTAAAAAGAGATAATTGTTGATTAGATACATAACTCAACAATTCATGTTTTAAGAAATTCAACCCAAAAGTTTGGATAAATAAGGTCCAAAATATTATTTTGGGCTCATGGTATACCTAATATAACCTTACAAAATAAAATAATAAACTAAAAAAAAGTATACAACCAAACACGTTAAATTTTTTTAGAATAAAAAGAAAAAAAAAAGTAAAAATTGAATAACAATTAAACATGAAACCTAATAATCATCTCTTTTAGTATTCGAACAAAGAACAAAAAAGAAATCTCTTCACATTCACCCTCCCACCAAGCCTTCTGCACCCGAAAAATGCCGCCAAGGACTATTACACCATCATCATCAACAATCAAGGAACCCAAATTAAGGTAAAATTAATGTTTACCCAATGAAACTCTTAAAAGATGATTTAGTTATTGATCTAATCTTATCACTTTTACAATTTTTCAGAATTATCCAATTTAAGTATAATCATAATGTGTTGTTTATTATCTTTTTATACAAATCCTACAATGGCCATTCTATGACAGTTGGAAGCCTTTTTACTATATGAGAAGTGATGCGCCGAGAATAGTTTAATCGTTTCATTTCTATCTGCGCGTGTCGTCTTTACTTAGCTTTTATTGGACCTTGTTAATGGACTCGCTGCTTAGTTAATATGCTCATCGCGCGTCGTCTAGAACGCCAACTGGGCTCACCGGACTCGTGGACCATTCTCCACCATTTTTTGAATGCTGGATTATTCATTTTTTGAATTGTTTGGCAGTAAATATTCATTTGACACAACTGGTGCAGATGGTTACACAATCTAGTGAACTGTGTCGCACATCCCAAAAATTGTGTCGCACAGCCCAGTGAATTGTATTGTACAGCCCAGTGAAGGGTATTATGGACCTGAATTGTTAGTGAACTGGGCTGCACCTTATGAAGAAAGTTTGTTGGGTTGTGGACCTTTTGGATTAATCACCCTTAACATGGGTAACTTAGTTCTGATTTACCTAAAAATATACATGGAGAGGCGTGTATATCCCGTCAGATTAGTCGTGGTGCGCGCTAGCTCCATCCACGTAACCAAAAAAAACAATAATCATAATTGATTCGTTTTTTTTTTGAAAAAAAAAGTATTTCTTTTTAGTTAAGGTTGAATTTTTAGTGTCGTTTGGATATTATATATTTACTAAATATATAATAATTATGATTGTAACAATAAAGATATTAAAAGCTTATTCACATAAGATTAGATTTGTGATGTGGACGTTGAACTAATAAACCCATCCTTATCCTTACTTCAATAAAAACACTTTAATGCCACTTGTAATTGTTTGTTGATCATATAATACAACTAAATGTCACTGAAAAGCGTCCAAAAAAATAATGTCACTTGAAAAAAAAATATCACTGACACAAGATCAATTTCTAAAATCTTATCGTAATTAAAATGTCGACACATTTAACATATAGCCAGGGATTTTCCTTTTTATTACCAGTAACGTGCCCGGAGTCACAACCAAAAAAGAAAAGACAAAAAGTAAAATTTAATAGATAATCGTAAAATTTATATTGTAGAAGTCGATCATAAGCTCAAAAATATTACCTGACGGATGGGTTGTTTTTTTGCTCCCTATCTAATTTCTTTGACGAGTAAAACCGTTTGACCATTGAGCTCTCTATTAGTAAATTTTAAATTGATCGTTTGATTTGATTCTGCTGATCTAGATGGCTGTTTGCTTTTTCTCTCAGCCAGGGGCGGATCCAGACACTAAATTGAGGGGGGGCTTAAAATATATAGGAGTTTAGAGTTAATATTTTTGAAATTTTAAAGGTAAAAATATGATACATAAATATATAACTACCAGTGTAAAAATGCAAGTATGAGAATTTAACACTATCATGTTTCTCGTCTCTTTAGTTGATGAACTTATCAGTTAGCATTTATCTAAAAAAATATACAAATCAACACCAGTACACTTAGTTTATATAGTATCGTTAGTATTAATATACTATATGTTATATTAATATTTTAATTTATAAATATGATGAATAAATTATTTACAAAAATTAAACATGGAAATAATATAAATAATAAATTACTAAGTATTATTACCCTCAAATTCAAAATAGAGACACGTATTCGTGTACAAAAATTGCAATATTTAATAAGTCGATCTTATGAAAATTAACAAATTTATAACTTTAATCTAGTATTTTAAAAAATAAGAATTTTTTCGTTAAAAATTAAAATATAAGAATAAAGTTGAAATCTTATTCTTATTTTATACAAATCATGTTTAAATAGTTTCGAAATGATTTTCTATTATTTGTGTATTTGGAAAAAAAGATAAAACAAATGCTAAGATTTGAACACCTAACCTTCTTTCTAAATACTAGAATGTAAAGATACTAAACCACTAAGGCACAATAACTTTTGTGTTTCTTAAGACATGCATGTTATACATAAACGTTCAGAAGAAACTAATTATTTTTCGAGACAAAATTACATTTACGTATCATAAAATTTACGAGTTCAGGGGGGGCTTGAGCCCCCCCTGGTCCCACTAAGGATCCGCCCCTGCTCTCAGCTGTCATGTAGCCTTTTTGCTAGTGCTACTCCGCCTTCTTTTCCCTCGGAGAGCATACTTTACCTGAACTTGACCTACAAAGATTAGCCCTGCCTTCTCTAAAAGCTTCTTAGATTCCGTTGACATGAATGAAAGCGTACTTAACAAGCATTTGGTTGATCATCCTGATGATCAGTTGGATTTTTCAACTCGTAACTGACACCCTCCTAATATCCTGGATCAATCAAGGCTGTCTGATAGTATTGTTTCCTCTTATTAGGAAATCCTTGCATATTCAATTGCTTTGAGCACTGCAAAATCTTCTCCTTCTTGTATCGTGTCACAATATACCGTATTTTTGTGCAAAACCCTATTCCTTGAATCTTCTTGGATTTGTACACACCTATTCCGGTTTCTTCATATTTTTTTACTGAAAGAAGCCAAAATAGAAAATTAAATTTGTTTCATTATTTGAAGATGTCTCCCCTGAGTCTGATACATTTCGAGAAGTGTTAATGTTTGTTCTTGTTTCCATCTCCAATCTTCACCATATATTTCTATCATAAGTTTATTCGTTGAAAAAATTACGTTGTTTCCTTCTAATTTGCAGTTTTTGTGTAGTGTTTTCATTTTTTCTTTCCATATATTCACAAGCATATCATAATATAATCTAGTACTTTACTGTTATTCCATCCACCTTTTTCATATACATGTATTATGCTTTCTATCCATCTACCCAAATCATGTATTTGATCATCTTCTATCCTCAAATGTAGAGTTGTACCTGCCCATATATAGCTTTACTGACATTCCAATTTAGTAATAGATGTTCTACTGTTTCCGTGTTATTAAAACACCAAGTACAATCACTTGAATCTGAACATTTTTTTTGAAGAGATTCTTCCTTGTTGGTATTGCATTATTACATGCTTTCCATATAAAGATTCTGATTTTTTGCGCGATTTTAGATTTCCATATGAGGATTCTACAATTTAGAGCCTAAATGGCAACTAAAGGTGTTTTTAAATCCTAGTTAGAAATTTGTTCTTTCTAAAGCCTAACTCCATTTTGTAGTTAACTTTCTTACCTTTTTACCCTTTTCAATTATTTTAAATTCTGTTTTCTTATTTTTTCTTTAACTTACCAGATATTCTTTTCGGTACATTTACAAAGGTACGTACTATATTTTATATCGGTACAGACATAAGCTCTTTTTAAGTGGATAAAATGAATGTTTTCTATACGTCCAATGTTTCGATTTTGTCCAAGTACATGCATGTCCAACCAAATTCGTGTACCCCGGTCTGTACACAAGTCCGTATTTGTCCAAATTCATTCCATGCTACGGGGTTGTCCAAGTCAAAATTAGTTCAAGTCTGTACCCATAGGGCTGTACACAAGCTTTTTTTTACTAAAAATACATGTCTAACGAAATAAAAAACAATCCAAGTCATTGCCCCTATGGCTGTACCCAAATCCTCTTTTTTATTTACACGTTACCTGAAAAAAAATAAGAAAAGGAAATGAAATTAGATTTTTTGATGACCATGTCTGGACCATGTCGGTCTAGACACATTGTGTCCTGACCCAACAAGGTGAACCCTGGTTATCTTGACCAAATAAAGAAGGCCCTTGAGCCCATTATGTCTGGACACTCAAGGCCAAAAAAAAAACAAAAAAAGACAGACCAATACGACACGGTTTTAGAAAGACAGACCAATAAGACACAAAGCCCAAAAGGGGCTGGACACAAAGCCCAAAAGGGGCTGGACTATCGGAACATTTTCGTTTCAAAAATAAAAATAAAAATTAACTCCGATACTGGATCGAGAATGTCTCGACAACGGCGACATAGAAGGTGGGGAGGAGATCGGTTCACAGGGAGGGAGGGTGAAGGTGGCTCAGTGGTGGGAAGAGGAACGAGGTTAAGGTGGCTCTGTGGACTGTTGAAGCGGCGAGAATGGACTGTTGATGGTGGTGTGGTGGCGCAGTTCGTGGTGATGGTGGTGTGGTGGTGTGATGGTGGTGTGGTGGCGCAGTTCGTGGTGATGGCGGCGGTTTTCTTGGAGATCGGAGATGCTTGAGTGGCGGAGGTCTTTCTTGTGCGCAGAGGCTACACGAACACGACGAACAGGACCACCGGATCTGTGCAGCAACGGTGAGATATGGGCAGAGGATGGTGGCAGCGAGTGGAGTGAAGCTTGTGTTGAAGCTTGTGTTCGTCAGCATCGATGGTGGTGGCTTGGTTCACAACGGTGATGGTGATGGCTTGATTCACGAGCTGTTGGAGAAACAGGACCACTCGAGCTTCGACGCCGGAGTTGTGTAGCAGCAGTGGTTTTCTGGTGAGTGGTGGTGTTGAGATCTGTTCTACTGTGGTAAGGTGGGGTGAAGAGGGAAGGGGAAGGAGGGCAGTTCGTCCAGTGGTGGTGATGAAGGAGGGCATCGGTGGGAAGGTGGTCTTCGATGGTGGTGGGTGAAGGAGGGAAGAGGGAGGCGTAGGGGTGGTGGGTGGAGAAAGGTGGGTGCTACATGGTATAGAAAGGGTTGCAGAGAGAGAGAATCGATTTGTTGGATTCAAATCCCTAATAGGACTTTTTTTTGTTTTGGTTTCTTCACTGTGTAATGTATTAGTGTAGTGTATAAGGGGGCTTTTTTGTCTTTCCACCTACACTAGTTACTACTTAACCAGGTGACCAACTAGTAGGCCTTAAGATATAAGTTTGGGGCTTTGGAGGCTTTAAACATTAATTCCCCCTTTCCATATTTCTTTCCAAATTTCTTTATTGTATCTTTCAGACGCTTTTGTAGATTGTAGTTGTTGAATAATTTGTTCTTCTATGAGTATCTTAGTAGTAGGTGGTGGTAATGGTGGTGGTGGTGATGGTTGTGGTGGCTGTAGTGGTGGTGGTGGTGGTTGTGATGGTGGAGGTAGAAGTATCCTATTATTTGTTTAATATTTAAAATAAATATTGTATTAAAAATAAAATAATATATTTAATAATAATGATAGTATAGGTATAAAAAATATAAAGAGGATGTTTTCTATAAATAATTGTTCTATTAGACATTTATCTCTAAATAAAAAAATTAGAGGCTTCAAAAAATTAGCGGCTTGAAAAATTAGAGGCTTAATTAAGGAGGCATTTATTTCTAATTACCCTTTTTTTAAATGTAATTAAGTAGGTAATATTTTTTTTATATATATATATATATATATATATATAAATAACCAAGTATTGTTCCTTTATTTAAATTAAATAAAAACAAAATTATTTAGTACATTTTTACATAAATACTATTATTATAAAGATATAAGTAAAAATTAAAATTATAAATAAAAAATATATATAGATAAAAAATTTGAAATAATTGAAACTGAAGTATTCTGTAGTTTTCTTCTTTTTTTTTTGTCAAAAGAGGAATAAATTAAAAAGATATCAGTTAGAATTTGGTTAGTTTTACTTAAAGCATTTAAAATTTGAAAATAAATATCCGTTAAACATCCCATCTTTTAATTATCAAGTTGAACTCACACTAGAGGACAACAATACACCAATTCCCCCTCCGACTGTGATCAACACCCTTCCGACTGTGATCACCAGCAGCTGCCGCGGCTGCAGAAACACCACCAATCTCCGCCATAGGCGATTAATTTAACCTTACCTGAATACTCCAACGGTTTTGGAAGGCAACCTTTCTTTTGGCATTTTTTCTTCATCTGTTGGGTAGCGGTGCTCTCTAGTGGCGCCACCTCTTCTCGTCGGAGCCTCCGCAAATCGGTCCTATGCAGTCCTGCCAGTTCTTCAGCGTATGGACGCTTCAGGTATTAACATTCCCGATTCTTTTTTTGTACTCTTCCTTCTTCTTTTAGAATTATTGCTTCTTTGTTATAAATTTTAGTTTAATTTTATTGCTACAGTCCAATTCTTGTGATCACGGTGTCGATTATTAGTAGTTCTTGCAAAAATCTTGTACTGAATCGGCCTGTAATGTTTAAAGAATTTATTTATTGTGAATTTACCGATGATGGTTGTTTATTACTTTACTGAGTTCGTTCTTTATTCCCAACCCAGGATTGTCTACTGAGATGGTTGAATCTAATGCCATTCTAATAATCGAGGAGGAGAATGTAAGTTTCCCTGACAGAGTTTTTTATTTTCTGCCACTTAGACCCTGTTTTTCATAAAACGTTTATAAAATGATAGGCTAACTGCTCTAAGTCATTTTGATTATAAGCATTTGCATTTCTATTTAGGGGAACAAAAAAATAATAATAAGATATTCTGAATTAGGGGAAATGTAAGACTTGAAGTGAAAGAGAGTTAGTATTATTGGTACCTGAGTTTTTCCCTCATACATTGTGGCATGTTTTTGTACAAGAATGCAGTTCATGGTCTAGTGTCGTGTTCTTTTGGTTATTCTTGATGTGATAATGCTCGGTGAAGAATTTTAATGGTGAAGGCATTCTCTTCTTTAAAGATATTGGAACTTTGTATTTTTTTTTTGTGTTAAGGAAAATATAAACATAAAAACATACTGATTAACTCTCTGTTGATGCATAATTGTTTGTCCATGAATTACAACCTATTAGATGATGCATTTAAAATATGATTTTGCTTTACTTTTTTTTTTTTTTTTTTTTTTAAGATCAGGCTTCTTTTATGATAAAATTGATGTTATATGTTAACAGTAAATTTGTTGTATCATATTGTATCTAATGAAATTGTATTAACCCGAGACTTTTTTAGATCATAGCGAATCTTGGAGGGAAGGTCAGTGACAGCTGTGCAATAAAAGTTGCTGTCAGGAGGTTTGTTGTTTCTTTCAACAATTTTAAGTATATTATCGCATATTAACATTTGAATATATGAAATAGTTATTTCCTTTTGTGCTATATGGTTTTTTATTAGAGGTACCTGTTTTTTAAAAGCTGCTAAATTAATTGTCATTTATTAATTTTACTGTCTCGGATTCTTCCCATGCAAACCTTATAGACAAAAATTGTGGAATGGGTTAGGAAATTAGTGATGTTAATACTTAATGTAAATCCTGTGAATGGAATTGCATAATTATTAAAGGAATTTCTCATAGGCTAATTTATGTCAATAAAAGGAAATGAGAGTAATTTTGTGCTATATAGTCAATTTTGTATTTTGATATAGTGTCAATTAGCTATATAAACATTTGTACCTGGCATTATATAATGTAATGGATATGATCTCTCCAGGATGATCCTTGAGCTTTAAAAGGGAACAAAGAGAGTTGATGATGCTGAGGTGAAAAGAACACTCAAGGTAAATGAAGGTGTTTTTTGCGTTTTACCCCCTGAGTTATATTTAATTTGTATTCTACCCATATTGTTGAAAATGAAGGACTTAAGGTTAAATATTACTTTGATTATATTGATGATTCAGGAATCAACTTTGGTATTGAGAGTTAGAAATGTAGATCTTCGAATAGCTGCTGCTCTTCAATACTCTTCTAGTATAAGGTGGCAAAATGTATTAAAAGTTAAATATATGTGTCTTTTTAAGGGATGAATTGAGCAATTTTGTAACGGAAAGAAGGTGTTTATCTAATCTCAAGATAGAAGGATGCTCATGCTGTTGTACTTGCTCTTACAACTATAGAATTAAGGTAAGTGTGTTTGTCTTTAAATATTCAGCTTGTCTGATCACTTGTTTATTAAAACTACTCAAATTTTCAGGGACTTGCAAAAACTTTCTTGCAAAAACTTTCTCTTGTACTTGGTTCAGAAATTAATGATGCATCAGTAGCAGCAATTACTTCAAGCTACTCAAATTTAGAACTTCTTGATTTAAGCGGGTATTTTAATTTTTTGATATATTGTAGTCTTCTTTAACTCATATATTTTAATTATAACTTGCTTGCAGGTCTAGTATTAGTGATCGTGAGATTGGAATGATTTGCCATGTATATGCAGATACATTATCAGAACTTCTTATTGCACTTTGCCCCAATATTACATCAAGTAATTAACGCTAAGTCTAAACATTATTAATTCTTTTCTCAGTTTAATTAATGAAATTATGTTATAGGTGGTATTCAATTTGCGACAGCTCAGTTGCCATATTTAGAATTGATGGATTGTGGAATGAATATATGTGAGAGTGAAGCTGATTATTTAACACACTCGATTAGAGAAACTAAGCTTATGGGGCTGTTCTGGATTAGATGTGAGATCTTTATACCTTTTTGACTTGAATATTATTTCTTAATAATAATATAATAATGATTGTTGCAGTACTTATTCCTAAATTGCCCTCAGCTTAATGATCTAAACTTACTAATTGGAATCCAGGTTGTTTCTACTTTTATCTTTGACTTTGACTTTGACCAGAACCTAAACAAATGGTTCCTCTCGAAACAACAACTCTGGACATTTGTTTAATGGAAGAAGATGAGTTACAGAGATCCCGATGGACGAAGAGACGAGCCCTCAGATCGGCTTCTCATGCACCGTTTCATACCAAAGTGGAAACTTCTACACTATTAGGTCGAGGTTTCGATATTGTGTGGTTTTTCTTTTGCGGTTGTATATGGTAAGTCATCGCATCTCATTACATACATATCATCTCATGTGCATGGCATTTCATCTCATCTCATGTGCATATCATTTCATGCGCATTGCACTGCATCTTATTTCATGCATATCATCTCACGTGCATTGCATTGCATCTCATATCATGCATATCATGCATCTCATCTTATAATGCATTTCATCCCGTCTCATATATCTCATCATCATCATCATCGCATCTCAATGATTAACCCGAAATAAGGTGCGTTACTTACAATCTTGATATATTTTTAACAACATGTATTAAATTGGATTTATACTTTAATTGAAATGTATAAAGAAAATTGAATTTTTCGAGTTCCTTTTTAAAATGATTGAATCTGAAGATGCTCGTCTTTTCTTGACTGTTTGTGGTGTTTTAACCACGATTTGTCAATTAATAACTTGAGAAGTTCGTTCTGTTGAGTCTTTGGAAAGGAGTCTTCATATAAACAACTTGCAAGGTTTTATTCTCCATAAACTTATTGAGCTTCTTAGCAAATTTCTGGATGTTCCATATATCAGATCCAGGTTAGTGTATACTTTACTAATTTTCATACTTTACATGTTCGATTTGTTGTTTAGTTCTAATTATTATATTGGTTACAGGTTTATGAGTGAACATTTGCTTTCTGAAGTACTCGAGGCTCTTACTATAATTTGGGGTTTAGTTGTGCAAAAGACGAAGCTAATTAGTGATTGTAATAGACTTTTGAAGGATCTTCTTGATAGTCTTTTGCTTGAAAGTAATGAGAATAAATTATATTATCGGTCCAGACCGGTTCTAAACCTCTAATTTTTTTTGCATAACCGGATCGATAAGTTAAGGACCGGTGTGGTCCGGTCTGAACCCTACTATTCCTCCATCTCGGTTCCTGTCTTGGGACCAACCGCTCCGGTTTGGTCCGATAGCCAGACCGGTTAGTAAAACCGGTGGTATCGATTCATGTCCAGTTCTAACCGGCTCCAAACCGATTCTCCTATTGTTTTTTTGTTTTTCTATTTTTCTAAATAATTTAGGCCGATTTTTTTAAAAAAAATTATATTATATTATCGGTCAGGCCCGGACCGGTTCGAAACCTCTAATTTTTTTTGCAGAACCGGACCGATAAGCTAAGGAAGGACCTTCCGGTCCAGTCCGGTTCGTAGGACCGGTTGAAGCGGTCTGCTAGCTAAACCCTAAACCCTAAACCAATAGTCTGGTTCGCACCGGTCCGGAACAATTCTTACCGGACCTCTCACTTATCGGTCCGCCGGTCTCTTTCTTACCGGTTGGACTGGTCTGGTTTTTCGGAGAAAAAGTTGTGAGACGAACCGGTTAATAGAACCAGTGTTACCGGTTCCGGTCCATAACTAACCGGTTCAAAAACAGTTCTCTTAATTTTTTTTCATACGGCCCGCCGGTCCGCCGGTCTCCTCCTTACCGGTCAGACTGGTCACAGTGGTACAGGTTCCGGTCCATAACTAACCGGTTAAAAAACAGTTCTCTTATTTTTTTTCTAAATAGTTTAAGCCGATTTTTTTAAAAATTAGATTATATTATTGGTCCGGTTCAGTCCGGACCGATTCTAAACCTCTATTTTTTTTCCCATAACTAACCGGTTAAAAAACAGTTCTCTTATTTTTTTTCTAAATAGTTTAAGCCGGTTTTTTTAAAAATTAAATTATATTATCGGTCCGGTTCAGTCCGGACCGGTTCTAAACCACTATTTTTTTTTTTGCAGAACCGAACCGCTAATCTAAGGACCTGTCTGGTCCGGTCCGGTACGAGAGTAAACCCTAAACCCTAAACCCTAAGCCCTAAGCCCTAAGCCCTAAGCCCTAAGCCCTAAGCCCTAAGCCCTAAGCCCTAAGCCCTAAGCCCTAAGCCCTAAGCCCTAAGCCCTAAGCCCTAAGCCCTAAGCCCTAAGCCCTAAGCCCTAAGCCCTAAGCCCTAAGCCCTAAGCCCTAAGCCCTAAGCCCTAAGCCCTAAGCCCTAAGCCCTAAGCCCTAAGCCCTAAGCCCTAAGCCCTAAGCCCTAAGCCCTAAGCCCTAAGCCCTAAGCCCTAAGCCCTAAGCCCTAAGCCCTAAGCCCTAAGCCCTAAGCCCTAAGCCCTAAGCCCTAAGCCCTAAGCCCTAAGCCCTAAGCCCTAAGCCCTAAGCCCTAAGCCCTAAGCCCTAAGCCCTAAGCCCTAAGCCCTAAGCCCTAAGCCCTAAGCCCTAAGCCCTAAGCCCTAAGCCCTAAGCCCTAAGCCCTAAGCCCTAAGCCCTAAGCCCTAAGCCCTAAGCCCTAAGCCCTAAGCCCTAAGCCCTAAGCCCTAAGCCCTAAGCCCTAAGCCCTAAGCCCTAAGCCCTAAGCCCTAAGCCCTAAGCCCTAAGCCCTAAGCCCTAAGCCCTAAGCCCTAAGCCCTAAGCCCTAAGCCCTAAGCCCTAAGCCCTAAGCCCTAAGCCCTAAGCCCTAAGCCCTAAGCCCTAAGCCCTAAGCCCTAAGCCCTAAGCCCTAAGCCCTAAGCCCTAAGCCCTAAGCCCTAAGCCCTAAGCCCTAAGCCCTAAGCCCTAAGCCCTAAGCCCTAAGCCCTAAGCCCTAAGCCCTAAGCCCTAAGCCCTAAGCCCTAAGCCCTAAGCCCTAAGCCCTAAGCCCTAAGCCCTAAGCCCTAAGCCCTAAGCCCTAAGCCCTAAGCCCTAAGCCCTAAGCCCTAAGCCCTAAGCCCTAAGCCCTAAGCCCTAAGCCCTAAGCCCTAAGCCCTAAGCCCTAAGCCCTAAGCCCTAAGCCCTAAGCCCTAAGCCCTAAGCCCTAAGCCCTAAGCCCTAAGCCCTAAGCCCTAAGCCCTAAGCCCTAAGCCCTAAGCCCTAAGCCCTAAGCCCTAAGCCCTAAGCCCTAAGCCCTAAGCCCTAAGCCCTAAGCCCTAAGCCCTAAGCCCTAAGCCCTAAGCCCTAAGCCCTAAGCCCTAAGCCCTAAGCCCTAAGCCCTAAGCCCTAAGCCCTAAGCCCTAAGCCCTAAGCCCTAAGCCCTAAGCCCTAAGCCCTAAGCCCTAAGCCCTAAGCCCTAAGCCCTAAGCCCTAAGCCCTAAGCCCTAAGCCCTAAGCCCTAAGCCCTAAGCCCTAAGCCCTAAGCCCTAAGCCCTAAGCCCTAAGCCCTAAGCCCTAAGCCCTAAGCCCTAAGCCCTAAGCCCTAAGCCCTAAGCCCTAAGCCCTAAGCCCTAAGCCCTAAGCCCTAAGCCCTAAGCCCTAAGCCCTAAGCCCTAAGCCCTAAGCCCTAAGCCCTAAGCCCTAAGCCCTAAGCCCTAAGCCCTAAGCCCTAAGCCCTAAGCCCTAAGCCCTAAGCCCTAAGCCCTAAGCCCTAAGCCCTAAGCCCTAAGCCCTAAGCCCTAAGCCCTAAGCCCTAAGCCCTAAGCCCTAAGCCCTAAGCCCTAAGCCCTAAGCCCTAAGCCCTAAGCCCTAAGCCCTAAGCCCTAAGCCCTAAGCCCTAAACCCTAAACCATAAACCCTAAACCCTAAACCCTAAACCATAAACCCTAAACCCTAAACCCTAAACCCTAAACCCTAGGGTTTGAAGACATTTTGGTCAAAGTTTGATTGGACTTTGCCGCTTGTTAATCGTTGTTGACCACAACATATCACCGATGGCTCTCCGACTTTATGGCTTAGAATTTGACCGGAGTTGGGTTTTTTCTCCATTTCTTATTTTCATTGATTTTTAGCTTTAATTGATTTGGATCCAGAAATTAATTCATATCGGGAGTTAGTGGAAAGTTGAGTTGGAGTGTTAGTGAAAAGCTGAGTTGGAGTGTTTGTCGACCATTGTTGGGGAGTTATTTCGCACGCGCTTCAGAGATTGGGAGTGGAGTTTCACGTACGCTGGGTTATTCGGATTTCGATTTGGATTTAATAAATGATTGAGTAATAATTAGGTGCAATCCAAATAACATCAACATATATTTTGGTGCAATATCAACCTTGATTTCTGCACAGCTCGTTCGCGATCGGGAATTTTATTTTGGATTTTTCTTGCTGATTTCTTAACCAATTTTAGTGATTCTTTTTTTGTGGTGTGTTTTTTTTTCAATCCTGTACCTATGGCGCCTCGTAAGAAGACTGGTAATAAGGGGATCAAAGATAACGCTGAGACTTAGGAAGATTCCATGAAGTACGTCCCAATTAAGAAAAAGTATGTACCTGCTACGCATGTAATTATGGTGAGCAACAATGTCTCTGCCTCTAAACATGTTAATGGAAGTAATCTGATGGATAATAGTGTTGAGGAATGTACTAAGTATGATTCTAGTGTAAAAAGGATTGTGGTATTTGGAGTGAAGGTAAAGTGTTCGAAAAACGTCCTAAGAGTAGGACTGAAACTGTAACAGAGGTTTTGATGGACCAGGCCTTGGCTTGCTCCAGTGAAAGCATTAAGGCTACTCAAGCTATTGATTGTACAATAGTTGAGGGCATGAACGACCAAGATGAGTCCCTATATGAGGGTGAGGCTCTGATTTCCCTCGAGAGAAAGAGCTTTGATGTTTGTCATAAAGAGAGTAACTCCATTCTTGGGACAGGAGTTGGGGAAACTTCTCTATCAGATGAAAGTACCCTCTTGGCAGGGAGTTTGGACTGAATTATTTAAGGAAAGAGTTGATCAAGAACTAAAGCTCAAGCACTTTCCTCATAGCTCTGTTAAGGAGGAAATCATGGTGAAACCTCCAAGGAACATTGTTAAAAGTGGAATTCAAGGTTGGGATAATTGTCTTGTTGGTCAATTCTTTGGGGAAGCTTTTGACTATCACATGGTTAGAGGTATGGTGAGTGCACAATGGAAGAATTGTGGTCATGTGGAGATAAAATCAACTGATATGGATGTTTACCTATTCAAGTTTCAAAATGAGCAAGTTTGTAACAACATTTTGGAGCAAGTGTGGCATGTTAATGGTAGAATAATGATACTAAGGAAGTGGGAATCTAATATGAAGTTTGAGAAGCTAGACATGACTAAAGTACCTCTTTGGGTTAAATTGAGGAAGGTTCCTTTGCAATTGTGGACAAATGATGGCTTGAGTTACATATGTAGTGCTTTAGGAATACCAAGTCAGGTGGATCCTATTACAAAGTCAATGAATAGATTGAGTTTTGCTAGAGCTTGTGTAGAGGTGGATATGACAAAAGAGCTTGTTAAAAGAGTTAAAGTGGATCTTGAGGAGGATGGTATTCATGTGGTGGAAGCTTACTATGAATGGCTCCCTCCAAGGTGTTCAATTTGTAAAGTCTTGGGTCACAAAGATATTAATTGTAGCAAAGGCAGAAAGAAAGTAACTAAGGAGAAACCAAAAGTTCATAACCAAGTTAATCATCTCAATGTTCAAAGAAAGTCAGAAGAATGGAGAGTTGTGCAAAAGAAACAAAAGGAGAAAAATGACAATGAAGTTCATAGTCCAAAGGCTAACATCACAACCAAAACTCCACCAAGGTATGTGGGAAGTAATAGTGCAAAGGGGAAAGAAAAAAACCCTAACATACCTAGAGAAAGAGCTTGCAATTCTAATCTATTTGGGGGAGAGTTAAACAACTCCTTTTGTGCTCTAAACAAGGAAAATGAGAATCTTAAAGATGCTTTAAATATGTTTATGGGGAGTGCCCATAGGGAAGGAAAACCTCCTGACCTCAATGATTGTTAGTTCTTGGAATGTAAGAGATTTTAATCTAAACCTCAAACAAAAAGAAGTTATTCATGTTATATAGGATAAGAAGATTGATCTTATAGCCTTGTTGGAACAAAGATGACTCTACAAAGTTATACTAAGTTTCATAATACTTACTTAAGCAATTGGGGAACTATTACTAATCATGAGAAAAATGATAGAGGTAGAATATGCATCAAGTTAAATAGGAATGTTTTGGAAGTTAGATGTCTTGATTCAACTAGTCAAGCTGTTTTTCTTGAGGTATATGATATATTTAATAAGAAAACTTTCAATTGTATAATGGTTTATGCTGAAAATGATAAGGATAAAAGGATGATTCTTTGAAAAACACTTACTGAGTGGATGGTTACTATTGGGGCCTTTCCTTGTATTTTGTGTGGTGATTATAATGAAATCACTAGAGTAGAGGAAAGAATGGGGTGTACTAGTCTTCATAAGAGTTCACAAGAGTTTGAGGAGTGTATTAATGATAATGGATGGTGGAACATCCTAGTCAAGGATGCTATTACACTTGGACTAATAGAAGAATTTATGGGTTTGTTTCTAGTAAAATTGACAAGATATTCATAAATGATGCTTGGCTCACTTATTTCCAGTCTCATTTGGTGGTTGAAGCTCCCTGGTATTTTTGATCATTCTAGCTTTATTCTCACTATCCAGGGGAGTTCTAATACTAAACCTTCATCTTTTAAGTTTTTTAATATTTGGATTACTCATGCTTAGTTTCTGCTTTGATTGATAAGGTGTGGAAAACTAAATTCAGGGGTAGTATGATGTTTCAAGTGGTGAGTAAACTCAAGGAAGTAAAGAAGGCCCTCAAGACTTTCAATAGGCGGTACTTTTATCACTCTACTGAGGTTATAATGAGGCTTAAAGAGGAGCTTGAGAAAGCTCAAATTAGAGTTATGAATGGTGACCATACTATGCTTGGTATTGAGAATGAGCTTAGGGGCAATCTTATGCATCTTTTAGCCATTCAAGAAGAGATGTTAAAGCAACAATCTGGTATTACTTGGGTTCAAAAGGGTGATTGTAGCACAACTCTTTATCATAAGAGTATCAAAGCAAGAATTGCTCAAAAGCGAGTCTCTTCTATAGTTACCGAAAATGGTGATATTGTTGTTGAAGATGAAGCTATTCAGGATGAATTTGTTAAGTATTATACTAACTTAATTGGGACCAAGGATGCTCAAGAAGAAAGTGTTAGCTCTAATTGCTTAAAGAAGCTTGTTGATACTTCTATTAATCATGAGGATGCAAAAGTTTTGGTGAAGGATATTAATAATAAAGAGATTGAAGAAGCTATATTCGCTATAGATAGCTCAAAGTCTCCTAGACCAGATGGATTTACTAGTGCTTTTTTCAAAGATACTTGGAGTATTATTGGTAATGATATATGTAATGCTATAAAAGAAACTTTCAGAAATGAGCACATCTTGAAGAAAATCAATGTTACAAATCTTGTCCTAATTCCCAAGGTCAAGAATCCTACCTTAGTGAAAAGCTTTAGGCCTATAGCTTGTTGTAACATCCTATGTAAAACTATTTCCAAAATCATTGCAAATAGAATGAAGGAGTGTCTTGAAGAAATTATATTAAAGAACCAGGCTGCTTTTGTTGGAGGTAGGAGTATTGCTGATAACATTTTAGTGGCACAAAGTGTTGTGGTAGGTTATGATAAAAAAAGTCTTGAGTGAAAGATGTACACTAAACCTTGATCTTCAAAAAGCTTTTGACACAATCAACTGGAGGTACCTTATTAAATTGCTTCATATAATGGGATTTCATGATAAATTTATCTCTTGGATTAATATGTGAATTTCTACACCTATGTTCTCTTTGTGTATTAATGGGAGTGTTCGTGGTTTTTTCAAAGAAGAAAGGGGTTTATGGCAAGGTGATCCTCTATCTCCTTATTTATTTGTCATATGTATGCAAGGATTTACTGCCATTCTTGATAAAGTAGCTCAAAATAAAGCTTTTACCTATCATCCTAATTGTGTTAGAATGGGGTTGAGTCACCTTATCTTTGCTGATGATTGTTTAGTGTTCTTCAATGGGGATGCAGATTCTGCCATGAGACTAAAGCAAGGTCTTGACCTTTTCTCTAGACTTTCTGGCGTCAAAATAAGTCCTGGAAAAAGTGAGCTTTACTTAGGAGGGTGTAACAATGACCTTCATGAAGAATTGAGTTGTATTCTCAATGTTAAATGGGGTAAGCTTCCTATTAGATATCTTGGTGCTGCTTTAACTACTAAAGGGCCTAATAGATTCATGTGTGATACTCTTATTAATAACATTGTTGGTATGTGGAAGGTTGGATGCATAGATTCCTTACTTTTGCAGGAAGGCTTCATCTTATTAGGAGTGTTTTGCAAAGCAAGGCTAGATATTGGTGTAATGTCATGATTCTCCCTATGGGGGTTATTCATGAGATTGAAATCCTTTTGAGTAGGTTTCTTTGGAAGGGCAACACTAGTGATTTTCATGGAGCAAAGGTGTCTTGGAAGGAACTTTGTCAAAGCAAGGAGAATGGGGGGCTTGGTATACCTAATCTTCTTTAAGTCAATCAAGTTGCTATTCTCAAAACTTTTTGGAGGATGTATGGGATAAAGATAACATTTGGTCCAAATGGGTTTACTCAAATTGGCTATGAAACAAGTGTATTTGGAGCATTGTATATGATAGCAAACTTCCATGGACTTGGAGAGCTATGCTAAATGTGAGGTATATTGCTTTTGACTATATTGTACATGTGGTAGGTAATGGAAAGAGTACTTATATGTTAAATGATAAGTGGATTAATGGGAAGTGTGTTTGGGATATTTGTGAACATAAGGATACTATCTCTATAAGCAATTACAATATCAACAAAAAGGTGGTGGACTATTATGTTAGAAAAAGGTGGAGGTTTCCACACAATCTTAGCAAAGTTTATGATGAAGTGAAAGATATGGTGCTTAATGAGGAAGAGGATACTATTAAATGGGGTGAAAAGGGGTTTAATACCTAGGCTTTAATGTGTGATCTTAGGGGTCCTAATGAGAAAACTAAGTGGTATTGTGTTGTATGGCATAAATGGAGTATACCTAAGCATAAGTTTTGTGATTGGTTGATCTGTAAAGATAGATTGAGTACTAAATATAAACTTAGTAAGTGGGGTATGGAAGTAGATAAATATTGCTCTCTTTGCTTTGAAGAGTTTGAGTCAAGAGATCATCTTTTTGTTGCTTGCAAGTTCACTTCTTTGGCTTGTGAGGAGATTTGTGCACTTCATAATTGGCATAATACGGGTACAAATTGGAAGGAAAGGCTTGAATTTATGACTAAATTTGATGGTAACTCTCTAAAAGACACTATATCTAATATTACTTTCCTTAGCTTTCTTTATTGTATTTGGGATATGAGAAACAAAAAGGAGTTCAAGAAGATAAAACCTAAAGGAGAAGATATTGTGAAAATTGTTATGAATGATATTCAAAATACTCTTTAGAGTAGAAGAATATTTAGGAGGAGTGTTGAGAATAGGAGATTGGTGGCGAGGTGGAAGTTTCATGGAGTGCTCAAGGGAGGAGAACAATAGAAGCAAGGAGGCTAGCTTGGAGCTTGGACCTAGTTATAGTTTAGTGTTTTAGCAATTGTTGTACAGGTTTTCATTTCCTAGCAATGGTTGTATAGGTTGTTTTGTTGATTAGTTTGTTTTGCAAGTTGATAGGTTTACTTTCCTAGTAATTGTTGTATAGGGTTGCTTTCTCTAGCCATGCTTGTTTTTTAGTCAAAAACAAGTAGGGGTTTGATTTGTACTTATCGTTTTGTGATGATATAAAATGGTTTGTTGATAAAAAAACCCTAAACCCTAAACCTTAATTGATCGTTTATTACCTTTAAAAAAATCAATCATTCAAGTATAATTAGTAGGTGAACCTTGCTTTTTTTTCTTTTCTTATTTTGCTCATTTTTTTTATATTTTCTATATACTAACTTTGCATTTAACTTTGAAAAAAATAGATTAATCAATCTTGTTAATTTTTATTTTAAATTTTTTATTATAATTTATAAATATTTTTCAATTATGTAATTGAATAAGTAATATAAAGATCAAAGTAGAAATATAATTATTCAGTTTAATAATAATATTATATTAAGTTAAGACTATTAAAGATAAACATTAATTGACTTATATGTGGACCCTACAATAATATAGTATTGAAAAATGTAATATATGAAGCTATATAGTTCGGCTAGATTTATCTAGCTCAACCCTATAAATCTAGCCCGGTGCTAGAGAATATTTGAGAATTTAGCCCGAGGAAAACCCCTATTTGGATATGATTTTTTGCTTCAACTTGATATAATTAGCCGGAAGAGCAACATAATGATGTCTCCCTAAATGTTCTAATTTTATGCCATTGGGAGACATCATTTTTGGTGTTTATTTGATTATTTAGATAGACTTTTGGTGCTAATATGCAATAATCCGGAATTTCCATTTTATTTCTAGTAATTTTGGTTTATTAAACTTTTGCGCGTAATATTGGTATTTTTAGTGTAAAGTTTACAGGTTTTAGATGTTAGCTAGAAGAGGAATCCGAGGAGAAAGTCAAAGATCATGATATGGAGTCAAGACTTAAAGATAAATCCCGAAGATATTATTTTTAGAGCTGAAAATCTATTTTCCAGGCCATAGATTGCTGATTTCGAGGTGCTTAAGAGATGATTTAGCCGCTGACCCTTGAAGAGATTATGTTCCTTATCGAGTTACGGAACTTTAGCAACTGGAATGAGGTCAATCGGGGTCATAACGAAGCGGGAAAATCCGTTTTAGTGAAGGTGTATCAGCAGTTACGGGATTTGGGCCTAATTAGTGGACTTGGGCTTTTCTAATTTTTACTTAATCCTTAAGTAAAAGCCCTAATCCGATTTTATGATTATAAATAGGTCTTTAGACCTCATTATTCAGTACCTCTCATTATATTCTTCAAATTAAAACATCATTAGAAGAGAGCGTCAAGAAGAAAAGAAGCTTGGAGCTGGAGACTGTCTATATCTCCACGTTGCAGCCAATTCATCTTCCTAATTAGGTTTCTATTTTCCTTTCTGTAAAACAATTATGAATTCCTTTTTATTTATTTTCTTAGTTTTTCCAATTATGAGCTAATTTTAATTAGTGCTTGAGATCGCATTATGGATTGATTTTGATTCTATTTTATTCTATGCTTTTGTATTTGGGATTTTTACAATTGAAATCAAATTGGGTATTAGGTATTTTTTATTAATTTGTTCTTAATAACTATAATTGACGTAATTAACCAATCATAGGTCTTAGTATCTAGGCTATTCCAATTAGTGGCGATTGGATCACCTTGACGGGGGGTTTAGGTACAGAAATAATTAATGAATGTAGGATAGAAATTATTTGACTCTGACGAGCGTAATTAATCTTATGGCCAATTGGGTAAAATAAACTTAATCACTTAAGAATGGACTATAATCACCCTGACGGGGTTTGTAGCATTTAAGAGTAGCTCCTTAGTCCACCCTGACGGGGGTAAGGATGACCTTAGAATCCCGACCATTACTTTTTACCGATTTGTCCCTTAAACAATGTATGAAATGAATGATAGTTAGGAAAGCCCTTGCGTCTCTCAAGTACTCCCTGCTCATACTTTTATTTACTTGCGTCTTAGTTAATTATTTGCATTTTCCATTTAGTCTTTCATTACTTAGAATAATAAAAACAAACAATCAATCATTAAAACTTTTACTTGCTTTCATAAGTGCAACCAATCATTACTTGATAAACATTGTAGTCAACCATCCCGTCCTTGGAACGAATCTGTTTTATCAACTATATTACTTGGGACAACCGTACACTTGCGGTTGTGGTTCGATTATTTATTGCATTATTTTTAGAACACACAAAGGACCACCACATAATCCCTCTATTGGACTTGCCTTAATGTAATTAGCACAACTGTTGGATGTGCTAAAGAGGTTTCTATGTCATCTATTGAAGAGTCGGCGGTTTCTTTCGTTGTGATACGAAGAGGACCTTAGAGTGAGATCGATGGGTGTAAAAGTGATTACCATGCATGTTTAAGTAGTAAAAAGGTTGTTATCACATTTACAGGTGCAATATGCTAGGGAGATGTTTAGTGAAGAGAATTCTAAAAAATCCTAAGGTTGGAAGAGACTTAGGTAGTAGAGTAAGCTTTGAGGCTAACCACTATACATTAGGTGTTAAATTATCAATCAAAAACCTCTTTACATTCTTGTATTATTAATTGTTTGACAAACTGCATAGGTTAGATATAATCGTTTTGCTAAATCACTTTGAATATCTTGTGTTGATATATCTGGTCTTAAGATTAAATCCAACTTAATTTTATTGATAGTGAATAACTTTAATTTTGCACTATTGGTCATATACACTAACTAGCCATTTGTATACATTCACACCTCTATACTTTAGAGGTTAGGAGTGTAACACAGTTTTGTAGCAGATCGACTTATGTCAATGTCATAATTGAAAGTAATATATTACCTATTTTCCATGCTACTCTCATGTTCTATAATATGTGTCCACCTAGATTTTGCACATAAATTAAGAAAAATCATTTATTAATACCACGCGCGATGACTTAAATCTCGTTCATAAGGTGTCTTATTATTATTGTTATTATTATTATTGTTAATATTTTTCCTAGACTTCAAAAGGTGCTCAAGGCACCAAACTAGGAAAATACAACTGAAAAAGAAACAAACGAAACATAGAGACGTAAAGTAAAACAACCTAACCAATCCCTGATTTACCAAAATTATCAACAAATTCAGAAACGTTGACCTCGTGCCTAGCTTCTTTCGCGAGCTTATCTGTTTGGCTGTTGAAATTCCTATTAATACAATGGAAATCGATAAGACAGAATTTCGCATCCTTCTGGTTGATCTTCTTAATAATCAGTTGGATTCTCTAGCTCACATCTGACACTTGCCTAATAGCTTGAATAGGTTCAAGGTTATCTAATATAATTAGCTTCTTTTGCATAGGGTGTACTTCACAAATCTGAACGGCCTTTAAAATTGCCATTGCCTCCCCTTCCAACGTAGATTCGCAAACTAAATCCGTTTTAATGCTCTCCGCAGATCCTTTTCGTTTATCAATTCGTTGGATTCCGATCCCAGTAGGTTCATATATGTATTTAAAAGACGCATCACATTTCACTATAATATCTACTTCGTCATAATTTGGTTATTCTTGTCTTACATGTATTGATTCTTTATTCCTCCTGGTTGTACTATTGATATTCCCCTCAATACCATGGACTTCTCTCATCAATTTTATTGGTGTTGATGTTGATGTTGTCTCCGTCTATATTTACGTTATCGTGAAAATTTTTCATTTTAGATTTCCAATATTCTATCTATTGATCATTAAGTAATCAGTTACAATCTTTCTACCTCATCCTTCTTTAAAATAAATTTAAATTATTTTTATTATTCAGTTTGCCAATGAGATATTATCTTCCTCATCTATCTTAATCTGCATTGAAATCCCTGCCCATATTTCTTTACATATTATACAAAATAGTAGTAAATGCTCTACTATGTCATTAGTACCGCAGCCCCATATACATTCTTTAGATTCCACACATTTTCTTTTGTACAAATTATTTTTTGTATGAATTGCATTATTACACGCCTTCCAAAGAAAAATCCTAATCTTTTTGGGATATTAGAATCCCATATTATTTTTCATATTTTGAGGTATACTTTTCCGACTCATTAATAGTTTGTGGTTGATTTATCACTTGTTCTTCTACTAATTTCTTATATCTTGTTTTTATATTATATTTCCTGTCTCTTGAGTAGGGTCATATAAACTTATCTGTATTTGGAATGTCAATGATATGTATTCTCATAATAAAGGATATAATAGGTTTCGGAAAGGTATTTTCAAGAATTTCCATATTTTAAATATTAGTATTACGAAAAAGTAATTGTCTGACCTTATTGATCTTGCAGTCCTTTGGTTTTTCCAATTTCTAGTCAGTGTCTATCCACATATCATTCCAAATATCAATATTCTCACCATTTCCAGTCTAATGTATTCCAAACTTTTTTAAGAAATCTCTCCCTTCTATGATGCTCGCCCAGCTCCATGTTCAGCTTTGTCTTAACTTTACATTCATAAAAGTGTTATAGTGGAAGTAAATCCCTTTGAGTGGTCTTGTAGCCAATTTGTATGGGTTCCCCATTATTTCCCAAGCTTGTGCAGCTAATAAAGCAGTATTCATTTTTTTCAAATCTTTGAAACCTAGTCCTTTAATCATCATCCCCATTGCAACTTTCTCCGAAGCCATCCAATGTATTCTACCTCTTTCCCCTGAATTCCACCAAAAATTAGAAATCGCATAAATAAGTTTTTTGCAAAAAGAAATAGGGAAAGAGAAAATTGACATATAATAGTTAGGGATCAGTCGCAGTATGGATTTAATTAGAACTTCTTCACTCCTTCAGATAATAATCTCGCTTCCATCCTTCAGTATTTTTAAATAATTTTTCCGCTATCCATTACAAAGATTCTACTTTTGATCTTTTATGACATAAAGGTATTCATAAATAGTAGCCTAGATAATTTGTTTCTTTAATGCCAATCTCTGAAGTCACATAACATCTTAGCTCTTGAGGAATTTCTTTACTAAATATTATTGCTAACTTGTTAAAATTAATCTTCTGACCCGAGCCTCTACAACATACTAAGACAATCTTTAAAGTCTTGCAAATTAGTTTCGTCAATAGGTATGGAAAATAATGAATCATTCGCAAATAAAAGGTGCAATATCTCTGGGCAGTTTCTGTTAATTTGGATCCCCTTAACAAAAAATTTGTTAGTATAATACTCCATACTACTAATAAGCGATTCAGTCATTAAAGAGAAGAAATGGGGATAAATGATCCCCTTGTCTAATTCTGCGTCCTTGGGTAGAATTTATCAAGTCTTTCGCCATTAAGATTCAGATTAAAAAAAACATACATAATACAGTTTCTTACCCAAGCTATCCATTGGTCGCAAAAACTCATCTTTTTGATAACTAAAATAAGAAACTCAAGTTTACCTGGTTGTAGGCTTTGGCTATGTCAATTTTTATTGTTGCCATGTGTTTTTTATTCTTCCTTTTCCTGCTCATAAAAAAAGAATTTCCTGCGCAATAATAATATTATCTTGCATAGCTAGACCCTTAATAAAAGTCGATTGTGTCTAGGACACAATCATATCTATAAACCCCTGTAAACGGTTAGCTAATATTTTAGAAATAATCTTATAGATAAAGTTTACTCACGATATCGGTCTATAGTCCCTCAATCCTTCTTGAACTTCCCCTTTTGGGATTAGTGTAATAAGTATATCATTTATATCTTCCAAGTTACTATTATTAGTAAAGAATTCTTTAACCAAATCGAAAATATCAAATATAATAATATCCCAGTATTTGTTATAGAATTTACCGTTTAAACCATCCGGGCCTAGAGCTTTAGACGAAGAAAGTTCCCAAACATCTTTCTCTACTTCTTCCAAAGTCGGTGCTTTAATAAGGTTATTGTTCATTTGTTGATTAACTTTAGGTATTTTATATTGTGTGGCTTTCTCCATACTTTCTAATTCTGTTGGTTGTTCGATAAATAAATTTTTGTAAAATTCGTGGAAACAATTTTTAATCTCAGTCGAGTCATCTCTCAAAGTTCCATATTCTACCCTAATCCTTGTTATTCTATTATATTTCCTTGTTTGAATTGTTGCTAGATGGAAAAACTTTGTATTTTTATCCCCATAAATTAGCCAATTTTGTCTTGATCTATTCCCCAATATTTTCTTCACATGCATACTCGAATTTGATTTTTTCTTTAATCTCTTGTTCTTCTTTGATCGAAGTTCCAGTTGGTATTTCATTGGTAATAATTGTAAGTTTTTCTTTTAAACTTTTAATTTGCGTCTCATGATTTTTGAATGTTTCTCTGCTCCATTGTTTTAGTTTTTTAATAGTATTCTCTCTTTTTTTAGTATAGTTGCGTATAGGAGGTTCAATTTTCCAAATATTCTATCATTTCTCTACCATAGGTCTACAATTCTCGTTATCTAACCAAAAAGACTCAAACTTAAAATGCTTCATTTGACATTTAATATTAATATCATAATTAAGTATAAGAGAGGAATGGTCAAAACCGACTGCTAATGGCACAAAGACTTGTTCCCTCGGAAAAAGTCTGATCAATTCATAATTATCCATTGCTATATATATCCTTGTTTTGACATGTTTCTCACCTGACATCCTATTGGACCAAGTAAAAATACATCTATTAGATTTAATCTCTATAAGCGAATTACTGTAAGTAAAGTTTTTGAAATCGTTAATGTGGTTAATATCTGCAGGATTGGTGCTAAACATCTCGTTTATGTTAAGAATGTCATTAAAATCTCTTAAGAATAAGATTGTCCAAGGTTCTTGTATATCCTTACTCCAGTTGGAAATATCATACCATATTTTCTTTCTATCATTAAAATCATTTGGAGCATGTATGCATACCATGTAATAACTAGACAAAATATCATTAATTTTGAAAATAACATAAAAGGAGCAGCTAAAAACAACAGTTAAATCAACACAGGAGTGCCACAAAACTATGAACCCATCGGAATGATAAGCGTTTCCGGTGGGGTCAACAAAAAATTTGTTACCAAAACAAAGTCGACTGACTATGTCTTGGAAATCAATTTCCTTAACATAGTCTCACAAAAAACTGCAAGAACTGGTCTGAAACGAGCCACAAAGGATCCAAGATGCGAAATTGTCAAAGGGGCTCGGGTCCCTTGACGATTCTGGAATATCATACTCATTCACCACCCATGGCTTTATCCTAGGAGTAGTTGCCTCCCTTCTGCATCTTCATAGGATTGTTCACATCTTCGTCAGCATCATCATATATATAGTTCATTTCATTGTCCACGTTATCACCTTCAAACTCATTACCTAAGTAGTTGGCTTCATTTTCATCACTATCTTCTTTCCCTTCTTCTGGTTCGTATTGTGAATCATAACCGTCTATTGATTTTTATAAGATTATATCCTTTCTTTTGTGGTTATAATTTCATTTGCTATGCAAATTGCTTAGATTTCCTACATAAGGAATAACAGATAAATTATACCCATAGAAGCAAATATTATCTTAAAAAGAGGAGAAAACGTCAAAATAAAAAACAGAGGTGCAAGATAAAGCATTAGAAGGCTGTGGAAACATCAGGAATTCTGATAGAACTGAAAGACCATCGATTTTTCAAGTAAATAATATCTCTATCTAAGATATAAGAAACACAAATATTAGCCATTGATCTAATAATGAAAGTAAGATCTAGAAAACATAAAACAATAACAACATAGCCATCAATTAGTATAAACCCATATCTCTTCTTTCTCCGGTTCTTTTTAACTATTTTGCTCTTGGTTTCCACCCTTGTCTTTGCTTCTTGTAGAATTCTAATTTGTAATTCCCAAAATGTAAATAGGCTCTTACCATGATAGCTTGTAATAACCTCTTTGATAAATCGATTTTTTTTCCCACTACCCCTGTCTTTTGGGAGCATCAACCTGCTGATATAGGAATGAGAACAATATTTAAAAACATAAAAACAGCGATTCATAAGCCTAACAACAGAAGATATATCACAGAACCATAAAATGTTGTCAAACTCATATTAGTAAATAGATCTAAACATGCAAGAGCTAATTTTATCTTTGTTGACCGATTTAGGGTTTTTAATCTAAGTTTTTTCTCCAGGACTTTCAGATCTTTAAAGTTCTCAGTTAATTCGATCAAAATAAGAGAAGAAGCTCTCCTGTTTGATGAAAAAGAGATCGAAATAGGTCTAAAATGGAGAAAGTTTATGGGAAAGATAAACCCGTCCGAAGATGAACTCATCTTCCAAGAAAGATAAAGCGGAGCACGAAAAGATAACCAAAACTACAAGAAAAAAAAATTGAGTATTAGATTGTTGAAAAACATAAAATCCTAATATTTTTAGTTGGACAATTTTTTTTGGGACGAGTATTTTTAATTTTGTGGACACATATTATGGAATGGAAGGAATATATCTTATCTTACCAAATTAACGGATTGAAGTCAATCCTAGAAGAAAAATGTGAGATGTCTCTTCTTCTTCTTGGAAAAAATTGACAATATTGTATTTGTTCTAAACGAGCTCGTGAATTACAAACTCTTTTTCATATGAGGAAGATAAAGACGCATAAAATAACATCACATATACTTTAGAAATTGATTACAATATATAAAATCTACTAAATCTCAAACTTTAATAATGTTGACTAAATTAAAAATAAAACATATAATGTGTCTATGTGATATAGCGAATCAAAACAATGCAAAAGATGGCATCATCTATACTGATTTTGTGTATGGAATACTACTGACTAAGTCTTCGTATGTATATTAAAGATTTCAAGGATGAATTTGGTAGAAACCTAGTTGAGTTGGCAGCCTGGATTTCATGGTTTATTTGGAAAAGTAGAAACAGCAAATACTTCGAAAATCATGAAATTTTACCTTTACAAACAATAAAAAAAGCCTACTTAGCCTATGATGAATATAAATGTTATAACAACCTTACTTCTGAGGCTCTTTCTTTTACTGAAATTGATAATATTGCTGACAACAATCAAAATAACAACTCTGGTAACTCTGATACTCAAAGCCTTTATACAAATTATAATACTGATCTTATTATTATACATACTGATGCTTCATTTGACCAAAAAACTAAAAAGGCATCTGCCGCTTGTATTTTCAGTAACTCACAGGGCCGGTTTTTGAATGGATACACATGGACTTTTGCAGCTCATACACCAGAAGAAGCCGAGCTAATGGGAATAAGAAATGCGCTCCTAAAGTCTTCAAGATTTGCGCAACATACTTTCCTACTTAAGAACGATTGTGGAAATGTGATGATGCCTCTTCAATCAGGTCTCAAATACAACAACAAATTTCTCAAACCACTCTTTCAAGACACAACACTTCTTGCAACACATCAACAAATCTCCTTCTCTCATATTAGTAGGAGACTAAACTTGACAGCTGATTGGCTTGCGCGACAAGAGATGCTTAATCTTTTGCCTTGTAATTGGGCTTCCCATCCCCCTTCCCTTTTAGCTTCTTTACTTAGATCGGACTTCAAAATTACTGGTGTAGGCTAATTATCCTCTGAACTTATTGTAATTTATCCATTTTGCTTTAATTTAAATTTCAATTCGACTAAAAAAAAAAGTCTTCGTATGTATTAAAATATTTTTTACTTTTTTTTGGTCGGACTTTGTATGTCTTAAAGAAAGAAACAATAAAGCAAAACTAAAATTAAAGCACGAAGACTAAATTAAACTTTTAGCTAGCCAAAGTCAAAACACACAGTAAATTGTTTGTTTCTACTCTCTCTGTCTGTGTCTTAATTTTCTCTCTTGCCTTTTTTCCAAATCTCCCTATATATTTAGTCATTTACTATACTGGCTTCTTCACTGTAGTCCTTCTCTCTCTCTCTCTCTAACGCTTTCTCTCTCACATAGACACATAGTGAAATTAAGTTTTATCAATGGGGAGAACACCTTGCTGTGATAAGACTAAAGTGAAAAGAGGACCATGGTCTCCAGAAGAAGACGAGATTCTCAAGAATTACCTACACAAACATGGCACTCATGGAAACTGGATAGCTTTGCCTCCTAAAGCTGGTAATTTTTCTCTCTTCTTTCTTTCTTTCCCTCACGAGTACGAAGCTGGCCAAAAAATGTTCAACTTTACAATTCGAGGGGTAAAGGCTCTCAATCTCTCTTTGTCTCTCAGATAAACACACATTCACGTATATTTCTTGGTAATTTCATGGAGTAAGTTAAAAAACTTGCAACCCGTTGAGTGTTTATGCTTATTTTTCTTAATTTATTTATTAGTCTGCGTAAAGTTCAAACATGCTATAAAATTGATTCATCTTTCAAACAATGATATTTGGTGAATTTATGCAATTAATTTAATAATGTAGTTGTACTTTTATATATGTAGGCTGTGTTTGGTCTTACATGGTAGCTAGGGACCAGTTGACTATGTTACACATTTCATAATGGGTACAACAGCAATATTCTGTATAACCTAGTCAAAGGAAAACAAAACGTGATCGTACTTAGCAGACAACTTGTTTAACTTTGTTAGTATACTCCGTCAAAACTTTTTTTTTTTTTTTGTCAAAATACTCCGTCAAAACTTCACTTTAGTAGTTATTACATTGATTTTTAAAATTCTTGGATAATCTTATACTTTTTAATTTTGGGACGATTTCTCTTTTTACATTATGAGAAAATGATAATAAATGAGGTTAATAGTTTTGGTCCATATAACACTCTAATGAAATTGTTGTTTTGGCTTTTCGTTCATATAATTTGAGATGTTTACAAATTTGTTATAATTGGGTGTGTAATATATTTATATATTCATATAGGTGAATCAAATTATGTTTCTCTAGTAGAGAATGAGTAATAATGTAAATTCTATTATTATTCAGTTTATTATTACAATTTTTTTTTCCATTTTCAGTTCACTAATTGAATATATTTGGATTATGAGTACATAATAACTAATTTTAATTGTTTATAGGTCTAAAGCGATGTGGCAAGAGTTGTCGTCTGAGATGGCTAAATTATCTTAGGCCAGATATCAAACATGGAGCTTTTTCAGAAGAGGAAGATGACTTTATTCTCACTCTTTATAATAAAATTGGAAGCAGGCAAGTTCATTAATTCACATATTATTTAATTACATTTTTCTTTATTCATTTCGTACACCATTAATCCCATTTATATATTAAGGGAATATGTCAATTGCATTGTTAAACTATATATACATATACTTATGTTTCAAGATGTGATGAGTTTACCTATAGAGTATTCCAAAAATTTCAAATATTTATGCCCATAGAGGGGTATATTTGCAACACTGTATATCTTCTACTTAGAGAAATGTGGGTGTATATTTGGCTATTGTGCATAACACCCGGACTAAAGATGCAATTTTCCGTACCAAAAGATTTAATAAGATTTAATTGTTAGATAGCTTTAAAATTAAACTGTGTTTTTGCTTTAACAGATGGTCAATCATAGCTTCTCAGCTCCCTGGAAGAACAGATAATGATGTGAAAAATCACTGGAATACTAAACTAAAGAAAAAATTCGCACCACCACCACCACCACCACTGCCATTAACTACTAACCGTACAATGGAGAACTCTTCAACCAGTATGCTTTTAGCATATAATGAAACTTTTTCAGCTGCTCTAACCTCTATAAAAATGCCATTTTTAGCTGATCATGATCTTTCTGGAACAATGTTCGATACTAAAAACATTGCCTATGATCCAAACTATTACCCTTTACCAAGAATCAATGAAGTAAATGGTTTCAGCTGCAATTTCTCACCATCTCAAGAGGGTTCAAGCATTTCAGGATCATCTTCGGTACTTGCTATGGAGGACAATTATATAACATGGTCTGCTAATGGAGGTCTTGAACATCATCCTCATCAACAGCTTGAGGGAATTTCATTTGATATGATCAGCCATGGATATCCTTGTGAGTTTATGGATGGTCCCTGGTTATCACAGCAAGCTGTAGTAGAAGCTCTTCCTAGTGCATTTTCTAGCTCATACTACGTTGACACTAAACCACAAGGGTTGTGCCCCGATATCCCTACTAATCTCTAACTTCAACGAGGATTAGTCTCGTCTCTTTAAGAATCGAAAAGAAAAACTTCAAGTACAACTCTTTTGGTATATAGTACTCTATTTCGATTCATTAGTAGAGATTAGTGTTTGATTTAGCTTATATCTAGACGCGTACTTTAAATTAGCATGTGTATATACTCGTATTTATAGTCAATTCATATTTTGCAATTAAATTTTATCTGAATTTAAATGAGTGTCCAATATATATAATAAAAGAAAATGGAAATGAATATCGAAGGTGGCATGAGCATGTGGTGGTCAATATCACGATTGTTGCATGTTGAATGTAACAGTACTATAGTAGTGTTGCTAATTCAAAGCTGCATCTGTCTCTTGTGTCTGTTTCTTTCTCTCTCATGGGAATAGAGATTCTCTTTAATTTCTCTCTCTTACAGTTACAGAAAGACACAGAAGATGATGAAGTGAGATTCTTGAAAGTGAGTGCATTACTATTTACAAGGGGTGGGTGTTTTAAAGGAATTATATGAAAAGAGACATTGTAACTAAAAATATTATTTTCTGAAGTCAGTTTGCATGGTGGTCACCAATATCTTATTTCCATGTAGATAATACTTGACAAATTTGTACCGGGTAGCCTATTAACACACGCAATCTCCTCTTCTTCTATGTTTCTTTGACTTTAAGACTTTTTTGTTATTAACACCGAAAGAGTTACAAGCGAGCAATGCATAGTGGGTATGAATTTGGAAATGAAATGGTTTCCTCACAAGGTATTGAAACGAGCTTATTAACCTGGTCAAAATCTGCTCTAAAAATTGAGGCCCGATTTACAAAGTTATTTTTCAAACCTAACTAAACAAAGCTTCTATATATATAAAAACTATTCTAATATTTTAATTGAGTTTTTCTCTATTATACCTTTTTAATTATTTTTATTTTTTATTAATGCCCTTGTACTTTTTTTAATCTCACGAAGGTACGTTCACGAGAATACGTACCTATGCCGGGTTTTGATTTTTATAATGTTCTTTTTATATAATTGTCCATGTCAAAGTTTGGGAAATAACATTTTTATCCATGTCTAATAGTTGTACCCTAAGGGCTACACCCGGAGGCTATACTCTACCAGTTTAAAACCAATCTCTAAACCTTCTCACTCGCATATAGGAACAAAAAACCGTTACAAAAATTACCCCAGGGTCTGTACCCTAGGGTCTGTCTTCACCTTCACTATAGCATAGGACATATACTCGAATGAACAAAAAACACTAAAGATTGCTTAACACAAGCCCAATCGGTTGTACCCTAACACACGCATGGGAACAGGAAAACAAAAAAATACCCCTTCACCTTCACACTGGCTTAACACAATCCCTCATAGGCTGTACCCTCCAGGCTATACCCGATGGGTTGTACCCTAAGCCAAAATGGATCTATTACTGCAAAACAATTAATGGTCTCAAAGGGCTGGACCCAAAGGTCTGGACCCAACATACTCGTTTTACCTGCAAATAAACAAACATTTAACATCATCACAAGCAAAAAAAATAAGAAACTAACCATGTCGGTGGAAAAAAATTAACCTTTCAAACAGATGTAAAGTCTGAGATGGTCGGAAATGATACACGAACTGTAGACAAGTGCTTGTGCCGGAGAGATGGTTGGAAATGGTACACAAGCGGTGGATAAGTGCTTGTGTCAGATAGGTGGTCAAGATTGGTCCACGAATGGTGGTGATGATGGAGAATGGTCCACGATCGTCGGTTCCACAACAGAGAGATGGTTCCACGGCGGCGGTTATCTTGACGCGAAGGTGAGACCTGATGCTGACGGAGATCTGTCCACGACGGCGGTTTTCTGGTGCAGAAGGGCGACGGTTTTGCTGGGAACGGAGGGAAGGTGATACCTGAATAAATGGAGGGAATGTGAGATCTGTTGGAACGGAAGGAAGGTGAGACCGGAGGGGGTGGTATTCTGGTGTAGAAAAGGGTCCATTAGCGGTTTTCTGGTGCAAGAGGGTGGCGGCTTTGCTGGGAACAGAGGGAAGGTGACACCGGAGTGATCGACTTTGCAAAGTATGAATCGTAGGTTAGCAAGAAATTATAATAGGTTTATTGTTTGTAGGGATTGAATGTGATTTAAGGCTTTCAAAGAATGTAAAGATGTAAGGTTTGTAATTCAAATAACAAAATAGAAATATTTGTTTTATTATGTAAAGATGATTAATAACTAAAGACATGATAAAAGTTAATGAGATTAAGCTAATTAAAGGATAATGATAAGCGAATAATACTAATAAAAATAAATAACTAAAATAAATTAGGATTGATTCGATGAAAAAGATGCTTGAGGATATTGCTAAGTAATCTATTATGCCGCTAATTAACTTTGTTATTCATAAGGTGAGTGATTTTAGTGTTATGATTTTTTTAGAATTAGTTATGAAGATTTAAAAAAAAAATCTCGAACGCGCGCTGTGATGGAATCAATAGTATAGGTGGTGGTGGTGGTTGGGGTTGTTGTTGTGGTGGTGGTTGTGGTGGTGGTTGTGACGGTGGTTGAGGTTGTATTGGTGGTGGTGGTGGTTGTGGGGGTGGTGGATGATGATATTGGGATAGTGGTGGTGAGAAGTTGCAATAGGATGGTTAAATTTAAATAATAAAAAATAAAATAAGTAAAAAAATTATATAAAGATATTTTTGTCAAGAATAATAATTTTATTGGAGAATGTTGTTAATAAATAAGTTTTCAATAGACATTTATGGAATAATAAATCAAAATAAAATATACTTAGTCTTATTTTTAATTTTAATTATTTTATTGAAAAAATTATAAAAAAAATTACAAAATTATTTAGTACACCAAAATAGATAATTAGTAAAGAAAAGGAAAAAAAAAGAATGACAAAAGGTAAGTAACGCAAAAAAAAAAAAAACTAGTACAAAGAATTGAAAAAATAATACTCGATGTATTAAAAAAAATTAATGTCCAAGAACTATCTTAAATTAGAATTAATTTTTTCTTATCTCAACCATATTTTTGTCAATAAAAACTTACATACATTTTTCTTTTTCCTTTTCTTTTCCATAAAAAGAGTCGTTTGAATTATGGAAATTTTTCCAGAACTCTAAATTTCCTATAACTCACTGTTTTTTAAAAAAAGACGGTGTTTTTTATGAGTAAAGATGTAAGGTGGCAGATGTCTGTAGTGGGACCAAGAATCCACGTGGGATTGGCGCGATCCTAGCGAAAGAGGTTTTTGACTCCTAATAAGGATAGTTTAATGCATGTGGACAAGCCCGTAAAGGAATTCAGTCCGGTAAGAACATGATATCATCCTTCTATATATGCTAGTAGTACGTTACTTGTGAATCGTGGAAAGTCAATCCAAAGACCTTATGGCTTGGGCCTCTAGAATGAGACCATTAGGGTTACTAGATAATGACTTGGAGGTCAAGTAAGTCGCACCTATATATATATATATATATATATATATATATATATATATATATATATATATATATATATATATATATATATATATATATATATATATATATATCACTGGACATCAAAGGTATAGGGCATTCGAATACACAAAACCCTAAGCATCCTGCTCTCACCAGATCCTCTAGTCCTTTACACACGTCGCCTTGATCACCCACCCATCCTAGGTGAGGAAATCTCAACTCAGATCGCTAAAGTCCTACCTGTAGCAAGTACCCAGTCGAAAGGATCGAGGACCCCGACCCTTGATCCATATTGTAGAATATCACTCCTACAACGCCTATTAGGCAATAACCCTTAAAAATGCTTCTATTTGAGATCTATCAAATTTGATTCTTTAAAATTAGTATTTTGTTAAAAAGAAAAATAGAGAACCAAAATAAAAGAATTAACTCTCAGTTATAAAGAAAGAATATAGAGGTTGTTGATCTTAACGTAATTCCTGACTTGGATTTATATTTCCATCAAGTTAAACTTTAATCATGCGCTATAAAAAAAAAAGGTATTTTTAGCAGCAAAAATTTTAACATTAAAAATCTCAATTTTGTCGCTAATAGCTGTTATTTGTTTGTCTCTATAAGTTCGTCTCTAATTTGTTTTTGCCTCTATTAACTTTATCTTTAGCGGTAAATATTACTGCTAAAAATATAGTTAAAGGTTATTTTGATGTTAAATATCATTAAAAGCCATTTTAGTGTTGCCGTAATAACCTCGTCCCTACTGATACTATTTTTTTTTTAGTGATGGTGATATATTCCCCAATCTCTAACATGTGTACTCTACTATATTTGATTTTAAAGTAAATCACTTTTTTACATACATAAATTTGGCACAATTACATAATCCCTTACGTTTCATCTATAGTATAACCCAACAAAAGAGAAGAACCTTTTACAAAAATTAAAATACACGTGTATTAATATAAAACATTGTGAAGGTAACATATTCAGAAATAAAGGCAAACCAATTAACAATTTACAATTTACAATTTAATACTGGTAATATTTGACACTTCTTTCCCCTTCAAACTTAAGAATTTTGTTTATTATATTAATGTTTTCTACACATTTTCGTGTACCAGTAAAAAAAAACGTGTTTAAAAGTTAAGGTACAGAGAGAGCTCTAGTAACAAGTAACAACCCCTCCTTGTCGTATAATAATAATTCATCAGAATTCCAAACTACACAAATGTCTTCAAACTTTTTCGTATTGAATCTGCAACAACAACAAGAAGGAAAGTGCAAAAATCAAGTACTTGTGACATAAAACGATAAAAATTCTTCACTACTATGACAAGAGTTAAATATATCTAACTCAATTATGTCATTTGTGAGAAATAGAATACAATTATTCTTTAACAAGCTCCTACCAATAGTTCTTTGTCACTTTATTATGGCCTTTCTTATAAATTTGAACTTTAATCCCAACCTTGAAGCTATATGCAAGCCTTGAAGTTGGGTGGATTCTCTTATAAGGGGTATAGATTAGGGACTATCTAGGTTGTTATTATTAACACTATATATATAAATATAGATGCGTGTGTGGAAAAGTAGATGGAACTAGATATAGATGGAAGTAAGTGGGAAAGGGATTATAAAAATAACCTTCTCAAAGTGCCATCTCCTTCTGCAATTCAGCCATCTCATGGTCAATAGGCTCTGGAAGTGGACGAGGAAGAGGAAGAGGAAGTGGCTGTGTTCCAGGCGGGATAAATTCATCTTCCAATAAAGCTTCTTCAAGTTCATCAAGTTCGTTAAGTAATTCATCCTGCAAAAGTACACAAATAAAGCATTTACATTTTTGCACGGACATAAAGCAACATAAATAATTTATTCTCAAAAGTAGGAGAAATACATACTTCATCAAAATCGTGCCCAATTGGTGTTGCCAATCTGTCTTGAATATCCTTCATGTTTTCTGTCTGATCGTTGATCTCATCCATTGTAGTATCCACGTCACTAATATTACTGCATAGAGAAGAACATTCCAAAAGAGAAAATAAGGGAAAATAATGGCCGAGAAAACCTAACCGAAGAACAGAAAAAACTTTACGTTGCCTTGAGCATGGCTTTCATTGCGGCTGCTCCACTTCTCAAAGCATCAACCGTATCTGTTGTAGCTTTTCCACCTTCTAGCATTATCATCTGAAATCAATAATGATCCGAGTAAGTAACTTACAGAAAGTTCCAGGTAAAAGGTAATTAAGGAAAACATACTTGATCGTGAATACGCAATTGAAAATTCCCAAGCTGTTCGATTTGTTGTTCATACATCTTCTTCCTCTTCAAGCATTGTATCGCAGCTGTGAACAAAAGGCAATATAAAATTAAAATCTTGGTCCCTCCCATTAAAACATACACAAACATTAATAGATAATCATTCGTACCCTTTTTGTTTTTTACTTTACTAAATCCCTTAGCTTTTTCGACTTCAGCAGCAACCTTCTTTGCAAGAACTTCGTCCTTTTTCTCTAACATCTCAAGAGTCTGCAAAGTGAAGCCAAGGAATCTTATGGTATTGGTGACCACAAGAAAGATAAAAAAGCTATCTACTACTCTAAAAGTTATATAATTTAAACTCAAAATAAAGATGTTATGCTAATAGAATAAATAAAATTTGAATTTCACCCATACTCATCCTCACTGGTAATAAAATAGACAATCTGAGAAATTCCAAGCGAGGAATGATAAAGTATACAACTCAGAAATGTTCTATTTCGCTCCGCATCAAATTGCACGACACTAAATAAAGGCCACTCAAAAGGGGGAAATAAATGAAAATTACGAGTGCTGTTTCAGCTAACAACCAGCTTGATCATCGCACACACCATGTAATTCTTTATGTTTATCCGTTTGATTATCTAATATAGGGTTAGTTACACCATTAGTCCCTTTGTTAGTGAAATTGCCAAACATAGATATACCCTATCTAGTGTTCCAAAACATTGCACCATTGGACCCTCGTGAGGGAGATCACCAATAGTGTATGATAAAAAATGTAGGGTATATTTGTTAATCTAACCTAACAAGGGACCAATGCTACAATTTAGCTTAAAACCAAATTCTGCTAAACAAACAATAATCGCTCTAAACGATATACACGGTCAACTTTTTATTTTTGGCCGAAAAAATACAAGGTCAACACTTCCAAACTAATTCGTTCATTCCAACACTTCATTGCCATAATTGGATTCTCTTAATTATCCAATTTTAATCAACGGATTACCGATACATGAATGAATAAAGACACCGCTCCAGAAAATAAGTGAATAATACACAATCTTGAGACAAATGGAATAAAAATTTCAGAAAATAAACATATAAAATGAAGATCATACCTCTTTTAACTTGTCTAACGTCGTTAGAGTAATATTTGCTTTTGGCGCAGGCTTCCCAAACATCTTCTTAAACATTTTGGTATTATATATATGTATACTCTTGTCAATTTGATCAAATGAAGAAATAACTAATACTAGATAACAATGCGTATATATTGTGTAAGTATAGGCGTGATTTTGCAAAATGAAGAAGTGAATTTCTGACTTAATATTAATTATGAAGGTGATCGATGATAGAATTAGATGGTAAGTTGTTTGGTTTGTTTTGAAATTTACAAGGTTCCACGTTAATGTACGAAGAAATATAGTGGCAATTGGGTTACAGAGTGTGGGGTGGGGGTACACGATGAACCTTTCAGCTTTATACTTCTTCTTTTTGTTTTTTATATGTATTTATTTTGGGTCGAAACTTCGTTTTTGTTTAATTCATATGATTTGGTCTCTAAATTTTCTTTTGTCAAACTAATTTGGTCTCTTGAGTGTTTCGTTAAGCAATCAATGTATAAAAAACTGGAAAATAACTTCATTAAAGTTCTCTGAAGGCATCAAAAGTACATAATTTTCCAATTAGATTAAACAAATAATTCATTCAGTTATTTTGATTTAAATATCTTTATATAATAAATAGTAATAAAAAATAAGATAATTAAATTTTTTTTACCACTACCATTCCTGCTGACCAATCAACTTCGGTGAGATTTCTTTTTGAGTTTCATGCCCCGAGTTAATTATAAATTTAGAAGAAATGTTACAAATTAAACTTATAATTAGTTAAAAGTAAAATAATGTTTGACCTAATTTTAGAAAGATTATGGCATTTGAGGCCTAATGTATTGTTTGGATTATTTTTTTTTAAAATAAAGGAAAGGAAATGATAAAAATAATTTTTCCTTTCTTTTATTTGAATTCGTTTTTTAATTAAAGGAAAGTAATTCAATGGATTACAGAATCTTTTTTTTTCCTTTAAAACGTCAATTATTTAATCCTTCCGTTTCAGAGTCATTTCAAAGGAAAGGAAATGATTATTTTTTTAAATATCACAACCAACCTTACAATTTTAATATATAATATTTTTACATAACACAAAAAGGGTATAAAGGTATTTTTGTGTAAAATAATCATTTCATTTCCTTTAATAATGTGAATCCAAACAAGTGATTCCTTAATCAATTACTTTCTTTTCTTTTATTAATTTTTTTATAATCCAAACACGGTTATCACTTTCCTTTCCATTCCTTTAATATTATTTTTATTCCTATCATTTTCTTTCCTTTGATAATCTGAATCCAAACAATGCATAAATGTAGAAGTATCCCTTCTCTTAAGGGGTGTTTGTTTGCACTTAATGAGCTCTTAATTTGGTTCATCAAGTCATTTGATCAATAAGACTGTTTGTTTTTCCTGACTAATTCAGATCTTAATACCTCTTAACTGGTCTGTTTCATTAAGATTTCAAACTAAGGGGTGTCTGTTTGCACTTAATGAAATCTTAATCTGGTTTATTAAGACATTGGATCAATCAGACTGTTTGTTTTTCTAGCCAATTTAGATCTGAATGCCTCTTAATTGGTCTGTTTCATTAAGATTTCATATTAAGTCTGAACCATTCAGACACTGCCTCTTAATAAAATAAGTTCTATTCAGATGTTCATTAAGCATTCAGCACTTATTACTTAAAAAAACAAACGACGCCTAAGTTTGATTCATTTAGACACTGCCTCTTAACAGAATAACTCCTATTCAGCTGTTATTCAGCATTAAGTACTTATCACTTAAAAAATCAAACGACACCTTAGTTTGAAATCTTAGGTGTCGTTTGTTTTTTTAAGTAATAAGTGTTGAATGCTGAATGAACATCTGAATAGAACTTATTCTGTTAAGAGGCATTGTCTGAATGATTCAGACTCAGTTTGAAATCTTAATGAAACAGACTCATTAAGAGGCATTCAGATCTGAATTGGACAGGAAAAACAAACAGTCTTATTGATCCCGTGTCTAAATGAACCAGATTAAGACTTCATTAAGTGCAAACAAACACCCCCTTAATAAAACAGGCCAGATAAGAGGTATTCAGACCTGAATTGGTCAGAAAAAACAAACTGTCTGATCTAGTGTCTTAATGAATCAGATTGATATCTCATTAAGGTGTCGTTCGTTTTTTAAGTAATAAGTACTGAATGCTGAATGAACAACTGCATAGAACTTATTTTGTTAAGAGGCAGTGTCTGAATGGTTCAGACTTAGTTTGAAATCTTTATGAAACACACCAATTAAGAGGCATTCAGATCTAATTTGGCTAGAAAAAACAACCAGTCTGATTGATCCAATGTCTTAATGAACTAGATTAAGATCTCATTAAGTGCAAACAGACACCCCTTAGTTTGAAATCTTAATGAAACAGACCAGTTAAGAGGTATTAAGATCTGAATTAGTCAGGAAAAACAAACAATCTTATTGATCAAATGACTTAATGAACCAAATTAAGAGCTCATTAAGTGCAAACAAACACCCCCTAAGTCTGATTAATTCAGACCCTACCTATTAACAAAATAAGTTATATTCAGTTATTATTCAGCCTTCAATACTTATCACTTAAAAAAATCAAACGACAAGTCTAAATCATTCAAACACAACCTCTTAACCGAATTAGTTCTATTCAACTGTTCATTCAACATTCAATACTTATTACCTGGAAAACCAAACAACGCCTAAGTCAAATCGTTTATCAATTATTTGGATCAAATACTCACTTATTCTTTTTTAATTTCAATTCTTTAAAAAAATCAATTACCACTAAAATCAATTCAAACCTACTAATTATCGATAAAAGAAAAAATTAATTTTTAAGAAGATAATCTCATAATTACTATTATATACTATGTATAATTTTTTTTGGGTTAATGCTCAATGAACCCCTGCAGCCTTGTCCACTATCCCGTGAAAGGCACTGTCTTTTTTATCCTTCTAAGATATCTTGAGTTCGCTCCCAAAACTCAAAATCAGAGTTCTGGAAAAATTTTCATAGCTCAAACTACTATTTTTATGGGTAAAAACGAAAAGAATAAAATGTATAGTGCCTTTTATGGGCAGAAAAATGATGGTTGTGGTGAGGGGGAATTAATTCTAACTTGAGGGGTTTCTTGGGCATTAATCCTTTTTTTATTTCATCAGTAAAATAAAATTTTCAAGTAACCATCCACCACTAATACTGTCATACCACTATCTCCAGCTACCACTGCTGTCGGACCACCATCTCTAACCACTACTACGACCACCGTCTGACCACCACCTCCGGCTACCACTGTCGTCGCTCTTTGACTACCATCTTTGGTAGAGCTGAGCAAATCAAAAACGAAAAACTAAAACAAACCAAAAAATAAAATAAAAAATCTTCGGTAGGGCTGAGCAGTATAGCCATCAATTAGTGTCTAATACATTGTTGAAGATGTAAACCGACTTATTTAAGGAATACAGTGTCTTATGAATTTTTTATTTTATTTATTTTTTGACAAGGCTAGGTTTGAAATTTCATGTCGTCTAAATTGTAATGGTAAAATGTAAAAAAATCCATATTCAAGATAAAATATACCAAAGGTTGGGTAAAATATCAGTCAGATGTAGATTAATTGTAGTGAAAGATTGTAACTTAAATAATTGAGAAGTGGTACAAAATACATTCCTAAAACATAGATAGTATTTGATTTCTAATATCAATATATTTCAAACATAGATAGTTTAGATTTTTAATATCAATATATTTCAAATGATTTTAGACAAGTGATATTTATAAATATACGTGTGTAGTTTCTTGTTGTGTATAAGACAAAAAATAATCGAGCATATCATGACTTTTTACAAGACACATAAATATGTGTTATTCCCGTTAGAAACAAAATATGCAAAAAGTAATTTCTAGTCACTGATGATATATTAAAAAAAAAGAATTTATATTTTCTATTCAAAACACAAACACAGGAGGGGTAGGAGGCAAAAGAAATATGGAGTCTAAAAAACTAGTGAACAAATTAATATCCAAGGTGATACTTCCTGAACACAGTAAAAAAAATATTGTTCCAAAATAAAGTATATCCTACAAAAATATCATTTTCAACCGAGATCAATCACCAATGATTTGGGGATATATTCACTTATATTTGTTGTTGAAATATACAAACACGAGCTAGTTTCCACTAGATACAAAATAGGATACGGGAAGCAGTAAAGGGTTAGCGCTTTACCGCTAGACTATGTATAATCTTCGAATATACTAGTTATGTATAGAAATATAACACATGTTATGAAACACATAACAATTAATAAAGGTGAATGAGATTTATCCAATTAAGGTTGGAACAATACTTAACATATATTTCATACTATCAACAAACAAATCATTTAAGTAAATTACGGCTGAAAGGTATGTTCGGTGGCCTCTCTTGTGACGTTCTTTTTTTGGTGCCTTAATTGGGGTTAATGGAATGAGATAAATGAGGTTCTCTTCAAGAATTGTGAGTTTTCTAGCGATGAGGCAATTATCAGGATAGAAAAGTATTTAGCCTCGGAATATCTATACGCTTGGAAAGTCAATCCAGGTAGCGGTGGGAGAATTAAAAGCCAAGTGGAGTGGATTGGTTGGTCAAAGCCGGTTCATGGTTACAAGTTAAATATGGATGGAAGTTGTTTGATTAATAAAGGATTAGGAGACGCATGAGGGATTCTACGGGATAAAGATGGGAATTAAGTTAGAGGATTCGCCATGAATCTTAGTTGTAACTCGATAGTGATAGTTGTACTCGTAGCTATCTATGAAGGTCAATGCATGGCAGTTGAAGTTGGAATAAAGGATCTATGAATATAAGTGGATTCCTAGGATGCGTTAGAAGCTATAGATCAAGTGGATAAGAGAAGAGGTCCGACTTCATTCTGGATAGATGGTATTAGGAAGATCTTTGAGAGAAACACCCCGTTTAGTAGTAAATGAATATATAGAGAAGGTAATGCATGTACGGATTGGTTAGCCAAGTTGGGTCTAAGGAAACCACACGTATACTCTATGTATGTTGATCCTCCAGATGGCGTTTGGAGCGTGCTCACAAAGGACAGGTTCGAATGGAAATCCCTTAGAAAAACATTCACTGCAGACATAGTTAACGTGTTGAATTTGTAATAGTTGTATCCCACGGTCTTATGACCTCCTTTGTATTAAAAACCCATGTAAGAAATTGTAAGAACTTGGAATCTCATGAGTAAAGGGTAACATCATACCGCTAGGCTATGTTGTTATATATAGACATTTAACACATGTTATGAAACACATAAAAATTAATTAAGGTAGATGGGATTTATCCAATTAAAGTTGGAAAATTACTTAACATATATTTCATAATATCAACAAACAAATCATGTAAGTAAATTGTAAGAAATATAGGAAAAAAAAGGTGGGATTATTCTTTTAGTAGAGCATAGGAGAATATTTTAGTAGCATGCGGGATTCAAACTTGGAATCTCATAAGTAAAGGATTAGCGTTTTACCGCTAGACTATGTATAATCGTCGAATATACTTGTTATACAAATGTATATAACACATGTTATGAAACACATAACACTTAATTAAGGTGGATGGGACTTATCCAATTTAGGTTGAAACGATATTTATTTCATAATATCAACAAACAAATCATGTAAGTAGATTGTAAGAAGTATAGGAAAAAAAGGTGGGAGCATTATTTTAGTAGAGCATAGTAGAATAATAAGTAGCCTGCATGATTCAAACTTGGAATGCTTTTTAAACCGCTAGGCTATGTATAATCGTCGAATATACTTGTTATATATAGATATATAACACATGTTATGACACACATAACACTTAATTAAAGTGGATCACAATACTTAACAAATATTTCATAATATCAACAAATAAATCATGTGAGTAAACTGTAAGAACTATAGGAAAAAAATATCAACAAACAAATCATGTAAGTAAATTATAAGAACTATAGGAAAAAAATGTGAGAGCGTTCATTTAGTAGAGCATAGTAGAATATATAAGTGTCATGCAAGATTCGAACTTGGAATCTCATGAGTAAAGGGTTACCATATTGCCCCTAGGCTATGTATAATCGTCAAATATATTTGATACTACCTCCATTCCATAATAATAGTCTCTTTAGCTCAAAAAACATATTCCACAATATATGTCACTTTTAAAGTTTCAAAGCAAAATAAACGATGTCTTTCCTATTATACCCTCTTTTTAAAATCATTTATCAACTAAATACTTAATTTTCTCTCTCTTATAATTAGGGATATGTTGGTCATTTTAAACTAAAATTTACCAACTTTTTAGGTTCCTTACTATGTGTGCAAAACTCTAAAGAGTCAATTATTATGGAATGGAGGTAGTATATAGATACATAACACATGTAATATTTAACATATATTTCAACTACATGAAAAAAAGGTGGGAGCATTCTTTTAGTAGAGAATAGTAGAATATAGAGTTTGCTATATATCACCCCTATTTGTTTCACCCTTATTTCACCTCCTATGTGTCACTCTATGTGACATTAAACAAAAGAGAAAGAAAACAATTAATTAGGAGAGAGAAATAATTTGAATGATTTTTTAAACCTCCACATAGGAGGTAATATAAAGTGAAGCAAAAATGGGTGATATATATATTTACTGTAGAATATATAAGTAGCATGCAGTTAGCGTTCCAAATTCGAATTTGGAATCTCAGAGTAAAGAGTTAGCATTTTACCGCTAGACTATGTAAAATCGTCAAACATACTTGTTATATAATATATAACACATGTTAGGAATTTAAGGAGACAAATCACAAATTGGACAAATCTCATTACAAAATACCAACTGCACAAATCTATATAACTTAATATATGTACGAAATTGCGAAAAAAAACCAAAAGTATAGAAGATATGAATCAATATACTCAATGTGTTATATAAAATTTTCAAAAACAAATTTGTTATTCCAACAACTAAAGTGTTAAATGCCTGTTTCCAAAATAAAAAAAAGAATAAAAAGTTATCAACGATGTTAATATTGATCAAAGCACAACAGTGCATGTGGGAAGATTATGAAAATAAAGTCTTTTGCAATGACCACAAACCCTTTTTTTCTGAGTAGATTCTACTCCAACAAGATGATGATTCTTTTTCAGCCTCCCAGACATTCGTTTGGCTGATGAAGGAAATACTGTAAATTTATTGTCCTGATGAGTATCCTCCCAAAAAGTCGAAAGTGTTGTGATACTATGAGAATAAGTCTCCCTGAATGAGGGTTGATGGTTGTATAGATCAACGTATGAAACTTTTGTAGTTTTCTGAGCAAATTCTATTGCAGCGACAACATAAAAACACGGAAAACCAACAATTTGCCAACTACAACAAGAACAGGTACGCGATAATATATCAGCAGTCATTATTGGGTCGGAATGAACATGGAATATAGTTTCACTAGAAGGTTTCATAACCCACGGACGACAATATTTGAAATAATCCCAATATCTAACATCAAAATCAACTAAAAATGTAGTGGTGCACAACGTGGACAGCTTGTGACGTTTGACCATTTGCACCATGATCAAGTTTCAAACACTATCGACCAATTTAGTGACATGTAACTCACAACGCTCATTAATTTGTGCAGTAAAAGACTCAGCTGCATTTGACGTCATTTCGCTATATTTCTTGCCCTTGAAAAATGCATCACAAAAAAGCTCCATTGGCAAGCTTTTCAAAAATTCAACTGCTTTGACGGATCCCACCTTAGAAAATGCTCGGACACATCTATCATATTTGGATTCAATTAACAAAGTATGAATATTATCAAGGTAAGACATCAGACTTTTACTAAATCTACTAGAACCTTTGTATTTAGTTTTTAAATTTTTTTTCAGGTGTACCATGCAAAAAGAATTCGGTGAAGATGAAAATGCACTGCGTAAAGCCAAGACTATACCCAAATGACGATAAAAAATGATAGTAATTTCTCGTTCTGAAATAAGTGGAGTAAGAAAGCTCAAAAACCTAGTCCAATTATCACCGTCTTCTGACCATGCAATTGAAAAAGCAACAGGAAACAAATCTGAAAAAATTAGATGGGATGGCAAAATAGATGGGACAAAATCCCATCTCCAGAGATGGGACAGATCCCATATCCTGAGATGGGACAGATCCCATCTAAACATCATATATGCACATAACACAAAAACAACAAAATACATACCATCATTTGCATGATTTGCAGTAGCAAGAAGTAATACTCCCTTGTATTTGTCTTCAAGAAAGTTGCATCAATAAAGAGTCATGGGCGACAAGGCCGAAAACCCGCAAGACAAGCACTAAATGCAATGTGACAGTTGTCAAAAGCATGGGTTTCAGGATGAACTTGTAAAAACAGCTGCGCAGACAGATCAACTGCTTTTAACTAATGATAAATGGATAAATTTGATTGTACGACAGACCAGCATCACCAAAAACTGCATTCTTTACTTTGTTAACAGCAAAGTATGCACGTTTATATGATATTTCATAACCATAATTATGTTTTAAATGTATAACAATATCATTTGGTCTAGTTCATGAATTACTCTTGACTTGATCCATTATTATGCTCTTAAGGACTTCAGAAATGAGATGAGCGCAAGTCAAAGATTTCTCTGGTATACCACAAGTGTGTTCTTTTTGGAACGAATGAATATAAAGCTTTAAGTTTGAAACATCAGAAGTTGCATATATATATACCGACGACAACCTATAGCTTTCTTCTTCTAGCAATATAAACTTGCCTTAGTTGCAATTTTGATTGAAACTAAAATCGTAACCAGTTTCACATGAGTACTTTGCAACAGTAGACCTTAACTCGGAAATACCACCACGGTATATTTCATCAACAGGCTTCAAAATATTATCCCAATCGGCACTCAAAAGTTTCTTTTCAGTGAGAACATGTCATTCTTTATCTATACTCAGACAATTATTTGATCACTAGCTAAAGAACATGAAGGAGTAGATACTAGTGAAGATGAAGATACAACAGAACTTGAAGGAGTAGATGCCTGTGAACTTGAAGATAACATGCTAGTACAGTTGCAACATTAATCTAGGTAAGAAGGTTACTCAAAAGACTTGACAAATTATGATGAAGTAACCATATTAGAGTAGCAAAATCAGTTTCACCATGCATTAAACAAGACCACTGATTGCCAAAAGTGTATCTATATTCTAACAAGCAAACACTCAAATCTTTCCAATATCCAACAACATAATCCTTGATCGATTGGAATGAATCAAAATATTTAAAATGGATAGTAAGAATGTTGATCAACATATTTAAATTCTACAAGAGCATTTGATACCATATTGCAAAGCTTTAAAACAAAAATGCCATATTTAGCTATAGTCCAATCAAACCACCAATATGTCCAATCAAACTCCTAATTATATTTCAAAATGAAAAATCTATGAAGAATTTCAATAACCCAACAGGCAAGATCTAGAACTATCAGTTTGTCCGAATTATGAAGAATTTCAACAACTCAACATGCAAGATATTGAACTACCAACGTGTCTCATCTCTGAAAAATATCAGCAACCAAACATGCAACATAAATAACTACCAATTTGTCCCATCTATGAAGAATTCAAGCAACTCAATATGCAACCAATTTGTCCCATCTATAAAGAATTTCAACAACTCAACATGCAAGATATTGAACTACATGACTAATTCACACAATTCAAGTCAATGGTGACAAAATCAATACAGTCAACAAATAATGATAAAAAATATCACTTGCAGACCCATATAAGAAAAAAGAGAAAAATAATCCCCTTAAAACTGAAAAATTGAAATTAGAGAAGAATAAACCTGAAGAATAATTTTGAAGAACTGAAGCTAGAGAAGGAACTTTTGATCGGACAATTACTTTGTGAAAATCATCTTAAAGTTGGAACAAATACCAGTAATATATAAAAAACTAAACAAAACTTGTACAATTAACGAAGAACAATTATGAATCTGCAGCTACCTCTAAAATCTGAGTTAAGAATCATCCTCTGAAAAAATTGCAGACTTTTGATAATCATCCTCTGTGACAGAATTCGATTGAAAAGAATTAACGTAATTGAGTATTTCTTGGTTCAATTGGAAAGAAAAACTAGTAATAAATGCAAATAATCGGTGTAATAAAGCGAGAAAAACAAGTGTAATTAAAAGTTTATGAATGAAGTGTAAATGAAACTAATAAACAAGGACCTTAAATAGGTCTGTTTGAAAAAAAACAGTGCTTGCTGTTGCTGACTTTGACTATGGAGGACACGAAAGTACATTGGTATTGAATTTTTTATTTAAATGGAAAATACAATAATTTAAATAGAAAGAAATAATAACATGTCAACTTTTGGGAATTGACTTTGTTGATCATGATTTAAATAGACATTTTTCTAATTTTAACTATCTATTATAGTTTTAAAACTATAATTTAATAATTTTAACCATGACTATATAATCTATTTTTAACAGTCAATAATCTATTGGTTACAGTTTTAAACAATTACAATTGTCATCCCTAAATTTTTTCAATAAAATCATTTTCTCCTTTTTTTATACATAGGAGAGCCACTTTGGATTCAGAGTCATTTTGACTCCAATGAGTTTCACTCCCAAGAACTCTTGGTCGCTACAGAATAGTCTAATCACTAGACCAACTATCTACCTTATTTTTTTTCTTTCAACTCTATTCAAACTAGATTAAATTTACTGTAAAAAAAAACTAGATTAAATTTTAAAAGTAAAAAAATAAAAAACTAGATTAAATAATATTTTTCTCTTTCATTTAATTATACTCTTTCTTTCTTTTGTTACTAAATAATCCACTCTCAATCCAAACAAACCTTAAAACTTAGAGGTGAAAAGCATAATTTTTTTTCCCCCCCAAAATAAGAAATGTATAATCTCGAGGATTTTGGAATTTAAAGGAAAACCTATTGGTCCGCCGTTCTCCGGTCTAACCATTTGCTTAAAATCCTGTACTTGTACTAGGGATGGAAATCGGATATGAAATTTCCGATTTTTGATTTTTTCTGCTCAGAAAATTCCTATTTCGAAACAGATTTTTAGTGTTCCAGAATTCTAAAATTCTATATCCAATTTTTCAGAAAAAATTGGATCGGAGTTGAAACTACATATAAGTTTTCCAAATTTTCGGTTTTCGATTCGATATTTGTTTCCGGTTATTTACATTCCGAATATTAAATAAAATAATAAATTTTAAGATTAAAAAAAAAAGTATACATCGGGTTGAAAAATTTTCAGAAAAAAAGAAAGAAATAACATTGAAAAACAATGAAACAATTCTTTCTATATGTTCGAAATAAAAAACAATGAAACATGATAAAACCTACAACCCTCTCTTCACTCTCGCAGTGAAATAAAACAAAAGAAACCTCTTCATACTCAGGTCTCAACTTCCCATCAAGCCGCTCTCCGCCGCCACTTGTGTACCATTCCCCACCATCATCAACCCGGCGTGGCTACGCTATCAACAATTGGAGAACCCAAATTAAGGTAAAGAATTAATTTTAACCTATTATCATCACTTTTACAATTTTTCAAAATTATCTGATTTAAGTATATATAATTACAGTCGTGATGTTTATTATATTTGTATGATAGGCCATTTTATGACCATTGGGTCCCATAATTTGCCGTGACTGTTGGAGTGAGCAATTTGGTCTTATACTCTACTTTTTGAATTGTTTTGCAGTAAATATCCTTTAACAGGCTGTACCTCTCTTACTCCTCCAAGCTATGGCGGTCGATAAGGGGCAGAAGGCTCACCGTACACACAGCTCCGGTGCCTCCGCAAAGAAGAAGTCCAAACCTGAAAAGAAGAATAAACGCGGCGCCTCCGCTGCAGGAAGCGACGGAGATGGCTTTGAAGAGCTAAGCCGTTCGCAAAAGCAGCAACAAAATCCCAAGGTACTAATTTGTTTGTATTATTTATATGCGTATTTCAGTTTGTGCAAATTGATTATTAAAATGTGGGCATCTGTGTTAGCCCTCTAAAGTAAATTTGTAGTTCCAAATTGAGTTTTTCTTTTTCTTTTAAAAGGCGTTGAATTATGTCTAAGTATGTGGTGATGCAAATGTATAAGTTGTATATATATCTTCTTTAAGTTTTATTCTTCAGAAGCTAATAATGAATTATGATATATGTAGGCTTTTAGCTTCCAGTCAAATGTAAAAGCGAAGAAATTGCAATCTATAGCTACGGAGAAGGAGCAGCGTAGGCTTCATGTCCCTACCATTGATCGTAACACTGGAGAACCTGCTCCCTTTGTTGTTGTAGTTCATGGACCTCCACAGGTGAATTTTTTTTTGTCTATGTTTTATTTTGCTACTGTAATTGTAATAGGCACAAAAAAGTTAAATGTGCTTTAAACATTATAGCTAATGGAATGAATGTGTTTGTTAAATGTATAGGTGGGAAAATCATTGCTGATAAAAACACTTATTAAACATTACACCAAGCACAACTTGCCTGAAGTTCGAGGACCTATTACTATTGTATCTGGTTAGTGAACATTCTTTTTACTATTTTAACAATTGTGAACACTAATGTTAAACTGTACACCAAGCATGGTTAAGTAAGTCCATTATATGAGTCTAGGCACATATAATCCTTACCTTTTAAGTGATTTTATTTGATGTTGATTCATGATTAATTTGCTTTGTTAGGCAAGCAGAGGAGGCTACAGTTTGTGGAATGTCCAAATGACATCAATGGTATGATTGATGCTGCAAAATTTGCTGATTTGGCCTTGCTTCTAATAGATGGGAGCTATGGATTTGAAATGGTGAGGTCTTATTGATTATTTTTACTGGAATAAAGATTAGTTATTCTTGTAAATTAACCGGACTATCATATTATGCAGGAAACATTTGAATTCCTCAATATAATGCAAAATCATGGATTCCCAAAAGTGATGGGTGTTCTCACACATCTGGACAAATTCAAGGACCCAAAAAAATTGAGGAAAACTAAGCAAAAACTGAAGCATCGTTTTTGGACAGAGATATATGATGGGGCTAAGTTATTTTATCTATCCGGTCTCATTCATGACAAGTATGTATTACTACATTTACCGTTAGTAACCATGTGTTAATACTTCGACTACTATAGTTAAGACTCACCTTTTTAATCAATGCTTTTGCTTAAAAACAGGTACTCGAAACGTGAGATACATAATCTGGCTAGATTTATCTCTGTTATGAAGTTTCACCCTCTATCTTGGCGAGTTTCTCATCCTTATATCTTAGTAGACCGTTTTGAAGACATCACTAACCCTGAAACAATACGTTTAAACAATAAGTGTGATAGAAATGTCACAGTCTTTGGTTATGTACGAGGGTGCAATTTGAAAAAGGGAACAAAGGTACAAAATCATAATCTTAACTCGTGTTTTATGGAGTTTTTTTGACAATTTAAATGAATTGTGATCAGGTGCATATAGCTGGTGTGGGTGATTATAGTTTAGCTGGAATTACTTCATTGGCTGATCCTTGTCCTTTACCATCTGCTGCTAAAAAGAAGGGATTACGTGACAAAGAGAAGCTATTTTATGCACCTATGTCTGGAATAGGGGATTTGCTATACGATAAAGATGCTGTTTACATAAATATAAATGATCACTTTGTGCAATTCTCTAAAAATGATGACTCAAATGCAGAAGGTTCAAACAAAGGTTTGCAATTCAGCTTTTGAGTAATTTTTTCAATAGTTCTGTTCTCTTTGCATTATCTAATTGAGATGCTTTTTTTATGTTTCAGATGTTGGTGAGGTTTTGGTAAAATCACTTCAGAACACAAAATATTCAATTGATGAGAAATTAGATCAGAGTTTTATTTCACTTTTTGGCAAGAAACCTCCTAACTTATTGGAAGGTCCTAACGATAAAAAAGAAGAGGAATCTGATGAAGATTCAGACGAAGATAGTGATGATGAAGATCAGATGAACAAAATGGAAAAAGATGATGACACTAATGCATCAAAAAGTCACATTAAGGAACATTTAGACATCATTGATGGAAGGACAAGGAGAAAAGCTGTTTTTGATAATGACATTGCTATTGATCAGCAAAAGGTATATATATAGAAGGAATTTTGGGTTGAGTTAAAGATGTATATATTTATTCGATTTTCTTGTAAAATTACTGTGTTGAGATCTTGTAAGTGGCATATATTAATCCTTGTGTGTTTTGTAAATGATTTATTATGTACAGGAGGAGTCAGATGATGATGATGATGATTCTGAAGATGAAGCGGTTAATGCTGGAGATGAAGATGAAGAAGATGATGAAGATGAAGAAGATGATGATGAAGATGATGATGAAGCTGAAGAAGATTTTGATAAAGATGGTAAGTTTGTAATCTTGTGTAGAAAATTTCTATATTAATGACTTAAGTACAGATTGTGGGTCTATAAGTACTTTTCTAACTATGATTATTTCTTTGTAGATAAGATGGGAAATATTACAAAATGGAAAGAGGGCTTGCAAGAACGTACTGCCATGAGACAGAATGTTAATCTTATGCAACTAGTTTACGGAAAGTCTTCAGTAAAGTCAACTTCTGATAATGAAGCACAAAACACTGATAGTGATGAAGAGAGTGACGATGATGAATTCTTTAAGCCAAAAGGAGAAGGCAAAAAGGTTTTGATACTTTACTTAATGATTTTTACAAACTTTAGGTATTTAATTTTATATACACTCTCATTACAAGTTGCTTCTGCTTTTCCTTCCAGAAATCTAGAGATGGAGAGATTGATGTTAACATAAATGCTGATGAAATCTCGAAATCCATGAGTCTTGTGAGTTTAAGAGACTGGAAAGATAAAGAAACAATTGAAACTATTCGTAATCGTTTCGTAACTGGAGATTGGTCTAAAGCTGCTCTTAGAGGTAGTCAAGTCTTATATGATGATGAAGAAGCTGTCTTTGGTGAATTTGAGGACTTGGAAACAGGACAAAAGTACGAAAGTCAAATTGAAGGTGATGATGAAAATACTTTGTTACAAAAAGTTGCTGACCCGGAAAGTGAAGAGCGTAGGCTTAAAAAGCTAGCTAAACGTGCTAAATTTGATGCACAGCTTAACGGGTCTGATTCTGCTGACGAGGATATTGATAATAAAAATGAAGCTAAGTCTCATAGTGGTCCAGTTAGTGGAAGTGGGTTTTATGATAAGGTAAATTTTTGTAGTTTTTTTAACTGAACATTGTACATGTTTAATGTGTTGTTGTTACAGTTGAAGGAGGAGATTGAACTTCAAAAACAAGTGAATCTAGCGGAACTTAATGAACTTGATGAGGATACTCGTATAGAAATAGAAGGTTACAGGACTGGAAGTTACGTGAGGCTTGAAATTCATGATGTTCCTTATGAAATGGTTGAACATTTCGATCCTTCTCATCCTATTCTTGTTGGAGGGCTTGGTCTTGGTGAGGAGAATGTTGGATTTATGCAGGTTAGATTTTTAACCATAGTTAACTTGTTATGATCAATCTGTTCAGTTTTGTTTAATCTATACATACGACTCTTTGGTTTAGGTACGATTGAAGCGTCACAGGTGGCATAAGAAGATTTTGAAGACTCGGGATCCCATAACTGTTTCTATTGGATGGAGGAGATATCAAACTACACCTATATATGCTACGGAGGATCAAAATGGTCGTTATAGAATGCTTAAGTACACCCCTGAACATATGCATTGTCTTGCCATGTTTTGGGGCCCACTTGCACCTCCTCACTCAGGGGTAGTTGCTGTCCAAAATTTATCCAACACCCAGGTATGATCTTCAATTCAATTCAATTCAATATGTTTTATTTTGTTAGAAATTGTTTGTTGAATGTTTTCTGTTGTATTTTTTAGGCAACATTTAGGATTACAGCTACAGCAACTGTGTTAGAATTTAACCATGCTGCGAAAATAGTGAAGAAGATTAAGTTAGTTGGTTATCCTTGTAAAATCTTCAAAAAAACAGCCCTTATCAAGGACATGTTTACCTCGGATCTTGAAATAGCAAGGTTTGAAGGTGCAGCTATACAAACTGTTAGTGGGATTCGAGGACAAGTTAAAAAGGCTTCGAAAGAAGAACCGGGTAACCAACCACAAAGGAAAGGTGGAGTTGCTAAAGAAGGCATAGCGAGGTGTACTTTTGAGGATAAGATTCTTATGAGTGATATTGTGTTTTTGCGTGCTTGGACACAAGTCGAGGTTCCTAGATTCTTTAATCCTATGACAACAGCTTTACAGCCACGTGATAAAACTTGGCAAGGTATGAAAACTGTTGCTGAGTTGAGGAGAGTACATGATATTCCAGTTCCTGTTAATAAAGATTCCTTGTACAAGGTAATCTCAACATTTTACTCATGCTTATTCTCTTAATTTGGTTTCTTACTAAACTTTTTATGTTTAAATTTGTTGCACAGCCAATTGAGAGGAAAACTAGGAAGTTTAATCCACTAGTGATTCCAAAATCACTTCAGAAAGATCTTCCTTTTGCATCAAAACCCAAGGATATTCCAGCTCAGAAGCGTAAGACTTTGGAAAGTAAGAGGGCTGTGGTGATGGAACCTAGCGAGAAAAGACTGCATACTCTTGTTCAGCACCTTCAGCTCATTAGACAAGATAAGGTATATATCTTGTTGTTTTAACCACATTATTCCTATGTTACTAAGTTGTAACTTAAAATCTGTTTCATAGGTGAAAAAGCGGAAACTCCATGAAAACGAGAAGAGAAAAGCAATGGAAATAGAAAAGGCAAAAGCAGAGGTTATTTCGAAGAAGCGCAAGAGAGAAGAACGTCGTGACAGATATCGCGAGGAAGATAAACTAAAGAAGAAAACACAAAAGCGCTCCAGAAACTGATTTCCATTTATTTCATCAGCTTATTTATATTTATAGCAGTGTCTAATATAAATTTATTATCATTCCATGCTTCAAAAAGTCTGTCTAAATTTGCGGAGGTGTATCATTATATGAAAAGCAATTTTGTATTATTGGCAGTCTAGCCACCACTTAGTGTCTAATTCATTTTTGTAGGTGTATACTGATCAGACTTATTTAAGGAACACAATGTCTTATGAATTTTTAATTTTAATTTATTTTATTTTTTGACAAGGTTATGTTTGAAGTTTCATGCTAATCCAAATTGTAATGTGGAAATGTAAAAAAATCCATATTCAAGTTAAAATATACCAAAGCTTGGGTCAAAAATCAAGCAGATGTAGGATGGGTGAATGAGACATAGGTATTGGAGACAGATTTTAAGGATGGCTAAATACTAAACTACTCTTATTAACACTAAAATACTTTTATTAACACTAAAAGACAAAAGTAATGATGTCATAGTTCATCTCTCACCATTTTCCACCTACCACCAGTCTTCGACCACCACCTCTGACCTCCGACCACCACCTCCGACCAACTGTCATCGGCACCGGAAAAACATAGAGTATCAGATTTGATGAGTATTCCGACAAATTTGAGGAGTACTCCGACAAATTGAGGAGTACTATAAAAAATTTATAAAAAATTTGAAGAGTACTCCGATAATGTGATGAGTTTATATAAGAATAATGAGTGCTATTACAAAAATAGAGTATTATTTAAAAGAGTAATGATATATACCACCCAAATTCATACCACCCAACGACGTGGCGTGAATTGGTCGGTTATAAATCTGTAATCAAATCAAGAAAATAAATACATTAATGATTTGTAACCATTCAATTCACGCCACGTCATTGGGTGGTATTTGGGTGGTATATATCATTACTCTATTTAAAAAAGCTAACAAAAACATAGTATAACTTTTATTACAAACTAAAAACAATAAAAAATATGAGAACCTAAATGGTTTGATCACATTTGGTTTGACTAGATCTATAGAAAAAACTTGACCTTTTTCATCGAACCAGCGTGAAGAACTAGATCCATGGACAAATAGCAGCTCCGTTCATCGGGTTGCTGGTTGTCGTCGTCTGGAGAAGTGAAGACTTTGGCCGGCGAAGCTCCTAGGTTTCCAACGAAGCTCCGTAAAGAAGCAGATCCATGGACAAATAGAAGCTTTGAACCACCTAGGTTTCCAGCGAAGTTCGCACCACCACCACAGCGAATCACATCGCTGGTTTCAGGCGAAGCACATCGAATCTCGATAGTGAAGTGGAGGCGATGCAAAGTGGCGACGATGAAGATTTGCAGAGAAAGGTGGGCGGAGATTTGAAGAGAAGAAGAGGCTTGGCTTCGCCGATCTGCTGGCTTCGCCTGGAAGATGGAGGAGGCTTGGCCGGAAGACGGAGAGCAGCTGGATCGAACAAGGTCTATGGTCTTCGAACGGTTTTCTGGTGGTGACTACTGGCGGAAGTGAAGAGGCTCAGGCGAGCGGTTTTCTGGTAGTGACTAATGGCGGTAATGAGGAGGCTCAGGCGAGCCACAACAGCTCCGAGCTTCGCGTAGATGGTGGAGGCTTGGGAGGACGGAGCTTTTGAGAGAGAGAGAGAGAGAGAGAGAGAGAGAGAGAGAGAGAGAGAGAGAGAGAGAGAGAGAGAGAGAGAGAGAGAGAGAGAGAGAGAGAGCTGCTTGGGTCGTGAGAGACGAGAATTATGTTTTAGGTTTTAGAAATATAATATTTAGTATATATAGAAAAATGAAAACAAAAAGGGGTATAATTGTAATTAGTTTTTTGGATTTTAGTGTTAAATCTTGTTGGAGGTCTTTAATAAGAAGAGAAGGAAAGAGGGGTTGGGATTGAGAAGAGGGGGGTGTATTCAAAACCCTATGTCTCATTATCTCATGTAGAATTAATTGCAGTGAAAGACTGTAACTTGAATAATTGGGAAGTGGTACAAAATACATTTCTAAAACATGGATAGTATTTGATTTTTAATATCAATATATTTCAAATGATTTTAGACAAGTGAGAAGTATAAATATACGCCATTGATACACAATAATATAATATATATCTCTCTCTCTCTTGATGAGAAACGCTCTCCCGTCTCTCTAAATATAATCACACTGTTTTCCCTAATAACCTTAGGTTCTGATACGTTTTACTCTCCTTTTGAGATCTTGGATAAAGGTAAGATCTGTTGGCCTCTCTTTCTTCTCCTTCTTTCTCACGCTGGAAGATGAACCCATCCTCTGCGGTGCTGTTTTCTTTCCCCAAAACAAACCACAATCACCCACCTATACTGTTTTCGCCTCTACCCAAAAAACCCTAGATGTAATTATGGCTTATTACCTACCCAGCCGAGCTATAGTTGGTCCGATTAACAAAGTGCTTTTCGCTTTTCAAGTAATTTGGGGTTTTCTTTACCTTAGATTACATCGATGAACCCTTCTGCAACTACACAAGCTCGATCTCTTCTCTCACAAGATAAAGACGAACGTGGCCCTCGCTTCGAAGATCTCAACCATCATTTGGAAGCTTCATACGCGTGAGAAAGAGAGATTAACTAAGGGTATCATTTCACATCGATTTAGGGCAATGATATCATTTATTACAACTAAGATTAGGAGTGATAAGTGTTCGAATACTCACGCTCAATACCTTCAGGTACGCAAACCTTTCGTTATACGCAAAACGGGTAAGGATGCATTAAAATGCTTCTCAATCTTCAATATTTACGAGGTAATTTGTCCCTTATATCAACCATTATACTATTTAAGAACAGGTATGTCTTCCTACGCTTACCTTAAACCTTCTATCTCCGCTTATCCTCTTCTCTTCTGCGAATCCATTTGTTCTCATCCCTTCCCTGTCTTATTGTTACATTATTGGAAAAACACACTATATTTTAACTCTTTAGTGCTTGAGTATATTTGTAACAGATTACCAGCACATATGGCGACCAGAGATTGTCACGCTCTTCCCATAATACCTTTAACATATCACAAAGCTAGGAAGTTGGGAGTTATCAATATAGGCACAAAGGCTCGACTAGTAGAGAGTATGAAAGAAGAGACTGCAATAATCTTAATGCTGAGGAAATTCATCAAAGAGAAGTGGGGTATACAAGGCAACTTCAGAATCTATGAAATAAAAACTAACGTGTTTAAGCTGGAGATTTTCAATGTTCGAGAATTTAAGCGTGTCTGGGAGATGAGACCAAGCATCTACTTAAAAATGCGCATAAGTATGACTCTATGGCACCAGGTATTGAACTCTACTGATATACCAACAGATTATTCATCTATTTGGGTACAAGTTAAAGGTTTAGCTTTCAAGCAAAGTACTATTTTTACTGCGAAAGCCCTTGAGGTTTGCTTTATTAAGACTGAAGCGGTGGATTTCCCCGTTGTTACTAATAGTGATATCAAAGTGCTTAGGTTCAGGGTTAGGTTTAATATCAAGTTCCCACTTCCTCCTGGGACATACCTGTTGTAAGAAGAAGGTGATGGATGGGTTATTTTTCAGTATGAGAATACAGGCTTGCTTTGTTTTTGTTGTGGAAGGATCAGACATCAATATGGTGACTACCCAATTAAAGGAATTAAACAAGTTGAAGACATAGACGAAAGGAGGAAAGTGACATGAAGTATCGATAACGTTGCCAAATTCCCACCCTTTAACCCTATTTATGGGCTACATCTAAACATCAATGGTAACTTTGTTAACTACGTTTATAATGAGAATCGTATAATTAGCACAATTAGGAACCCAGTACTGCATCAATCCAATAAGGGAATTGTCATTCGAGAAGAAGGGAAGAATGTTATAAGTAAGTTTAACTACACCAAGGGTGCCAGCTCAAGTAGACCAACCTATAAAGCTATCTTGGATGAAGGAAAAGAAAGCGAGGAACGTGACTGGGAAAGATGGAATAAGCAAGTTGAAGAATTGAGGAGCGAACTTAATGAGTCTACAAAAAAGATTGCAGCTTTCAAACAACTACATGGGATTAATGATGAAGAGGACATGGGCATAGCTAGCATCTAAAGGGAGGCTCAATTGTTTCCAAATGAAGTTGGTAAAGCCAAAGGGAAACAACTTATGAACCTAGTCTCGGAGAACTCTGATTCACAAGATGCGTCTATAGAAAACACCCAAAAGGTCAAACGTAGGCGAGATATTAAAAATGTCGGAGGGGATTCTTCAAACTACAAAGGTAATATGTCTATAGATGGGAACTTTAAAAAGTTAAGGGTGGTGGAGCATATCGAAGGGGTTTTTGAACGAGAATCAATTTAGCGTTCTGGAACAAGAGAATGTGGGAAATGAAGCTGGTGATTGGAGAAACAATAATAACATGGAGAGTTTAGCTAAAATGATTGATGAGTATGATCCCCAGTTCGAGCCTGAGGAGGAAAAAGAGGGAAGCAATGAATAAGATGCAGATTATTTCGAGAAAGACTATGAAGGAGGCAAGGACCATGACATGAACTTTCAATATGCAGATACAGAGAAAGAAGAGGATTTTCAGATGGAGGATAGAAGTGGAGGCGGCAACTCCCAGAAAAAGTCGCGCATAAGAAATGACGACGCTTTTCTGGAACCTTCAAGGTATTCGAGCACCCTTGACGCTATCAAACATCAGCTCGCTTTTGAATCGGTTTCGCCCAAGTCTCGCGTTCTTTTGTGAAACTATGCTGAGAGAAGTTGATTCTCGAGACATAGTAACTAGGTTTGGTTTTGACAATAACTTTTTTGTGGACCCCACTGGTAGCTCATTTTATTCTCGGGGGTTTGTGGTGTTATGGCATTCCTTTTTGTGTATTGAAGTGGTCGTTAGTTGTAATTTTTTTATCATTATTAGAATTAATGAAGTTTATTTCCCGTATTATATGTTATTTATACATGCTCCTACAGATTTTAATGAAAGTAAAGAAATATGGAAAAAAAATTACAGATTGGAGTAGAAATATAAAAGAACCTTGGACAATTATCAGAGAATTTAATGAGATACTTAACCTGAATGAAAAACAGAGCAAAAACCCTGCGAACATGACCCATATCAATGGGTTTCTCGACTTTACCTATGCGAACTCTCTTATTGAAATAAAATCTAATGGTTGTTTCCTTACATGGTCAAACAGGATGGAAGGGGAGAAGCTTGTCAAGACTCGAATTGATAGAGCTCTCTCCGCTTATGAATGGTTGGATTTATTCCCGAGATCTCAAGTCTTTATTCCTTTGGCTATAGGTTCGGACCACTCTTCTCTTTTACTTAATTTGGATGTCAACATGAAAATGGTGACGAAATTCTTTAAGTTTGAAACAACATGGCTCGATGATAATGAGTGTAGAGACATTGTTGATAAAGGTTGGAATATTCCTCAGAGAATTTAATGAGATACTTAACCTGAATGAAAAACAGAGCAAAAACCCTGCGAACATGACCCATATCAATGGGTTTCTCGACTTTACCTATGCGAACTCTCTTATTGAAATAAAATCTAATGGTTGTTTCCTTACATGGTCAAACAGGATGGAAGGGGAGAAGCTTGTCAAGACTCGAATTGATAGAGCTCTCTCCGCTTATGAATGGTTGGATTTATTCCCGAGATCTCAAGTCTTTATTCCTTTGGCTATAGGTTCGGACCACTCTTCTCTTTTACTTAATTTGGATGTCAACATGAAAATGGTGACGAAATTCTTTAAGTTTGAAACAACATGGCTCGATGATAATGAGTGTAGAGACATTGTTGATAAAGGTTGGAATATTCCTCATAGTAATAACATGATTAATACTTACATTAAGAAAAGAGAGAACACAAAAAAGGAATTGATAAGATGGAGTAATAAGAAATTTAAAAATCATGAAAAACAAATTAAAGAATTACAAAATAGACTTACTATTATTAATAATAGCTCTCCCAATGAGGAAACTATAAAATAAGAAATAAAAGAAAAAATAAAAAACGAATATCAGAAAGAGGAAAAATATTGGTTGGATAGATCTAAAATTAATTGGCTGACTTACGGGGACAAAAATACTAAATTCTTTCATTTAGCTACAATACAAAGGAGGAAATTTAATCGTGTCACTAGAACTAAGGATAAGGATGGAAATTGGACAGAGGAACCCAATGATATTAAGAACTGTTTAAAATTTTTTTACGAGTCCCTATTCGCAGAAGAGAAGACCACAGAGGATAACATGAAACAAGCTACTGATTTTATAAAACCTAGAATAATGGAAGATATGAATATAGAACTAACAAAAATACCTACTAATGAAGAAATAAAAAATGAGGTAAGAGAATTATCAGCCTCTAAAGCTCCGGGCCCGAATGGTTTGAATGGTAAGTTTTACAAAGAATTTTGGGACAGTTAAAATTACAGTTATTAGCGTCGTTCTGGATTTTTTTACTTATAATTTCTCTCTTGATAAAATTAAAGATACTTTTATTACACTTATCCCTAAGGGGGTTACTTAGGAAACATTGGGAAGTTTCAGGCCTATTTCTTGTGTCAACTTTATTTATAAGATCATTGCTAAAATTTTATCTAACAGGTTAAGAAATATAATGGACACGATCGTATTTTCAACACAAGAAGCTTTTATTAAAGGTAGGGCTATACAAGACAATATTTTAATTGCCCAAGAAATTTCTTATTTTATGAACATGAAAAGAAAGAAAGTTAAACACATGGAAGCAATTAAACTTGACATGGCTAAAGCATATGATCAAGTTAGATGTTACTTTATCATTATGGTTCTCAAAATAATGGGTTTTAGTGAACAATGGATAAATTGGATCAAAATTGTATTTCTACGGTGCCCTTCAATATAAATTTAAATGGAGAAAGGTTAGATACATTTAAACTAGGGAGAGGACTCAGACAAGGAGACCCCCGTTATCCTTTCTTTTTCTCTATTATGACAAAATCCTTGATTAGTATTGTCGATTCTTTTATTACAAAGGGCAAGATCAGAGGTATACAAATTAATCATAATTGCCCTACTATATCTTACTTACTTTTTGTAGATGACTCGCTTTTTTTCTGAATATCGGGGGTACAAATTTAGAAAGATTCAAGGAATGATTGGAAATCTACTGTTTAGGTTCGGGACAAAGAATTAATTTTGATAAATCAGCTATTGTCTTTAGCAAAGATACTCTTGAGGAAATCAAGAACGAGTTTACATCTTATATAAATATCAAGGAAACTAAGGATCTGGGGAACTATTTAGGAATACCATTATGTCACAAAAATGTCGAAAATAGAGTCTCTTTAATGGATAGCAAAAAAATTGTTTAAAATCACCGAGGGATGGAAATCGAATCTGTTATCTGAAGGAGGGAAAGAAGTGCTCATTAAAGCAATTTTACAGTCTATACCTAACTATTACATGTCGATATTTTCTTTTCCTATTACCTTTTGCAAAAAACTTATTTAATCTATATCTAATTTTTGGTGGAACTCAGGTGAGAAAAATAGGATCCACTGGGTAGCGTGGGAAAAAATTGCAATGGGAAAACTCATCGGAGGACTAGGATTCAAGGATTTTAAAAAGATGAATACGGCTCTGTTAGCAGCGCAAGCTTGGAGAATAATGAATACCCCAAGTAATTTAGCTACTAAACTCCTTAGAGGTATATACTATAATAAATCCTCTTTCATGAATATCAAGTTAAAACAAAACCGGTCGTGGAGTTGGGCGAGCTTAATTGAAGGGAGAGACATGTTGAAAAAATGTGGGATTAACATTATTGGGAATGGAGCCAATACCAATATATGGGAGGATAAATGGCTGGATACTGAATGGAAACTCGATCGACCGAATGGATGTAATATACATAAAGTCAAAGATTTATTTATACAGGGCACTAATAATTGGAACTCATAAATTTCTGATGATATTTTTCCAGAACCCATTATTCCAATTATTAAGAACCTTAAGAGTTACGATAATAACTGTGAAGATAGGTTTATTTGTCCCTTCCCTTATGATGGTTCTTATAACATAAAAACGGGCTACAAAATTCTTTCAGAGGTCGAGGTTATCAATAAACCTACATCGACAATTGAAATAGTAAAACATAATTCGCCGATCTGGAAAGTCAGATGGAAATCTAATATCCCCAAAAAATTCAAAATGTTTACATGGAGAATATTAAATGATGCTTTGCCTACACGAAATAATCTATATGCAAGGAAATGTTCGGAACCTAAAAGATGTTTATGGTGTAATAATGAGGAGGGAAACGCACAACACTTGTTACTACAATGCAACATGTGTAAAGAAATATGGTCATGAACATCTTTACAAATTAAAATCCAAGATGAGATGAAGGAAGACTTCGGAAAATGGTTCTTACAGACCATAAAACTTTTGTTAAAGGGGGATGGTCCTCTAAAGTGGTAAGGGACTAGCTCATGATTACGAGTTAGAATATTTGGAAGGCAAAAATGAAAGCCCTACATGAAGGTTCGAAAGTGGTTGAGGAAAATATCATACAATTATCTAACAAACTTATAGCAGAGGTACATGGAATGGATTGGAAAAAGATTAATAACAATCAAAATATCCCAAGTCATAAATTCTCGGATAACTCATTAGGCGACGCGTTACAAGAAGAGGAGAGAAACATCATCATATCTTGTGACGCATCCTTCAAGAGCAAAGATGAACCGACGGGTATAGCAATAATTTGCGAAAATAAATCAACAGGTTTTTCGTCTAAGAAAGAAATGACAACAATTTGTGATTCAGCCACCGAAGGTGAAGCATTAGCTTTACTAGAAGCTGTTCAGATTTGTAAAATTTTTCAAGAAGTGAGGAAGACTATTGTTTCAGATAACCTTGGATTAATCCAAGGTATTAAGCAGGTGTCAGCAACGTGTTGGAAAACACAACCGATTGTCCGGAGAATCAATTCTCAAGCTAAAGAGGTTAGTCCTTTGGAATTCCGTTTTCAACGAAGGAACCTCAATGGCAGAGCGGACAAGTATCGAAAAAAGAGATAGGCACGGAGCAAGTGTTCAGTCGAAAGTTCAAGTCATTTGTTTCAAGCTCGCGTTATTCTTTTCTAGACTAGAAATAGGTTAATTTTACCGGCTTGGTGCTTTAGGCACCTTCCCTTGTCCAAAAAAAATATACGCCATTGCTTGTTGATGTTTCATAATGTGTACAAGACAAAAAATAAAATGGAAGTTCAAGACACTCTAGTTCAAAACTTTTATCCTTGTGCATTTCAGGTGGACTAAGTATGAGAGTGGTCCGAACATAAAATGAAGTATGAGAGTGGAAAAAAGATTATTGAATTATACCAATGTATCACACTTAGTATGAGAGTTGACAATAGGTTATTGAACTATAGCGAATAGGGATTTAGGGATGCAAACAAACCGAGTCGAGTCGAGTCGAGTAGAAGATTTGTAAACTTGTTTTTTAAAGATTTTCAAGTCGAGCCGAGCTCAAATTTTAACGAGTCGAGCCATATACTTTAAACCTTGTTGGTTAAATTATCGAATGATTTTTTTACAAGACAAACCCGCGTTATAAACGAACAATATTTTTTATGGTTGGATTTTTATGAACAATTGGTATTAGATAAGAAGTGTGTGGTATGAAGTAGGAAGTGTCATATTAATGAAAAAAATTAAAGTTTAAAAAAATAAAAAGTTCAAGTTAATATGTTAGTTTCTTTATAATATATTTATTAATAACTAAAACATTGATCAGATTAGAAATATAAACGAACATTTAACGTACAAGTTCGAACAAACACGTTTTTTTAATAGATGCGTTCGAACAAACATTTTGCTCCATTGTATAAACGATCAAGTTCGAACGAGATTTCTTACAAACCGAGTTCAAACTACTCCTAAACGGATTGGTTCATTTATAACCCTATTAGCTATGTATCTTTTGGTAGCTTAATGTGATGCTTTAGCCTTAAGGTATTAAAAAGTCTTGGATTCAAGTATCACAAGGCTATCTCGGTTCTAGAAAAAATTTCACTAAATTATGCATATTTACGTAAGAGGAAACTCCTATATCACAGTTAATAATTCCACATCTAACATGAAGGCAATTGTTTGTGTCAATGAAGACAATACTACTACATTCGCGTTGGATAGCGACGACCTGCATCGTCGCTAGAATTAGTTGATTTCGTCGCTAAAATTTTGTTGCGAGAAAGTCATCGGGAGAGATATTTCTTGCAACGAAACGTAGTGGTTATGCCGCTAGTGAGTGAGTGTGGTTGACGACAAAATTATTCATCCGGGAAAACTATTAGTGATACAAGCATTTATACAAGTATATAAACTAAATATTGACATATAGTTTAGGTTACATGCTCACAGAGGTTGATTTGTAATTTAAAAATACCTTCTTTCAGCTGTAAAAGTACACGAGTATACTTTATTAATTTGGATACGCCAAAATGAATATATGCATCTTCCTTTATTTTTTGTTCTTCTTTTGGATCTTTTGCTAATGTTAATTGCGTGTGCTTCGTGTTGTCTCTTGTCTCAGCAGGGAGCCAACCAAACATTATATTATTCTCCGTTCAAAGCCAAAAACTTAAAGCTAATTGAATAAATGAATATAGAGCTCCAAGAAACAAACATACGCTATGACAGAGAGAGGAAAGCGTATGAGAAGACTATGAAGAAATTCATCAAGATCTGAGATAAGTTTAGAAAGTTTAGTACGGAGAAGGGACCATCAATTAGTAATCTGTGTGGGTTGTATAGCTCCCCGATTGCTTGTGATCAAAGAAATTTAACCATGTTGTGTGTAATACCCCTAAATTTAACTGTGGTCATAGTAAAGATATTGCAACGTTGATTTCATCATTTTATATAGTTAAAAACTTCGAAGGTCATTTTTTGTAATTTTGAATTAAATATTTCGAAGGGTCAGGAGCCTTCCGATTCTACATATTTTTTCTAATTCTACATATATCATTTTGTATGAGGAAGAATCTGAGAAGTAGAATATAGCTCAAAGAAAAAAGGGAACTGAAGAAAACCCTGTAAATCTCAACCTTCAAATTAAACTATTTTCTTGGATAAACCAATAATATTATTAGACTTAATATAAAATAAATCCTTATAAGTATTCCTCTTAAAAAGTATTGACATGCATATCCTTCTTACTACAACCAACATTAGAACTTGCAAAAGACTACAAACATACACGCTTCTCTCCTATTTTTTAACTAGAAATAAAACATAATCACAACAAATTAATAAGAAACACTTAGTAAGAATAAAATCTTGGGAAAAACATGATATGCATCAAAATATAATTTTTTTTTAAAACCAAAACAATTTGACTTACATGAGAATTCTCATAACTCAAAAAATTGAGTTATGAGAAATCGCATAAATCATAATGAAAAAATGTTAAGTAACTGTTGTAGTTTGAATAAAAAGTAGACATTTTTACCCAAGAGATTTTGAACGCACCCCTATAGACACATGCATACCTACCAAATCCCATCTTCTTACTAAAGGGCACAAACAAATTTTAACACTATACGCCAAAACCCCATACTCATTGTATCCTTTTTTATTTTTTATTTCCTATGTATAATAAATAATTCGTTTAATTTTTTATACGAGAAAACTTTTTCTCTTTCATCTCTCCTATCTCCTCTTTTTTTCTCTATCACGTGAACATTTAAACTCTCTTTTTCCCTTCCATCAAATCATCTTCTGTTTCACATTATACAAAACCACATTATCACATAATCTCAGGTGAAGCTTCGTTAGTGAACCATGGCTGCAAGTTCAAGTTCTCCGGTCGGAGAAGAAGGAGATCTCTGTTTGAACGTCCTTTATGAAGATCCGGCGTTAGTGAAGGACATCGCCTTGAGCTACCATGGACTTCGTTCCTCTGATGCGAAACCACCACCAGCAACCACCATGAAAAGGGGACCACAAGCAAGCTTTGTTCCTCCATTTTCGTTTTCACGTGACGAATCTGAGAAAGATCTCGATTCACTCGATGTTCGAAGCTTCAGATTCGGCGACCTCAAGCAAACCATCTCTCGTTCTCAGGCACAAAGTTCCAGGAATACACAAAACTGGTACACACCTTAACTTTTGTGTGTTACAAAAATACACAAAACTGTGTTTTGTGTATTCTATAACATACAAAATCACATAAAAGGATATAAAGGACAAATTTGACGTGGTCTGGCATTTTGTGTGGTACAGTACTACACAAAACTAATTTTTGTGTATACTTGTAATACATAATATCACAGAGAATAAGAAAAAAGACTAATATGATGTGTCATTTTGTGTGTTACATGAATACACAAAATAAAAATACATATAATCCAATATCTACCCATTCTCTTTTATTTTTTGTGTATTAAATCATTACACAAAACACTCGGTTTGCGTGTTTCTGTGACACACAAAATCACAGACAGAGAAAAATTAAATTTGTGTTGCTATAATACACAAATGGTTGTTTTGTGTATTACATCAACACACAAAATAACAAAGTGGGTTGGACAAAAAAATATTATATATCAAAATAGTAAAAAAACGAATAAAAATAGGATATATGATATTAATAAAGAGAAAAAAATGTTTTTGTTAAAGAAGAGAATATTTTATATTGATTAAATGATTTTAAGTGTTACATGAATACATAAATATATTTTTCTGTATTGTAGGAACACAAAAAACAGAATATCGATTTTTTTTAAAAAAAAAAAAATCAAAAAAAAAATCATAGATGTAGATTTGAACTTGTCGCATCCAAAAATGCAATTTTTTAATTTTTGTAATTTTTTTGGAATTAATAATGATTTTTTTTTAAAAAAAATTTCACAGACGCGCGTGTTGTGGAATTAATAGATATAATTTTATGTGTTATAATAACACATAAAATAGAATATCAGAATTACAAAATCAAAAAACAAAAAAAAAATCAAAAAAATCATATATCTAAATATTAATTTGACTTATCCAAAAATATATATTTTTTTGGGTTAATGCTTAATAAACCCATGCAGCCTTGTCCACTATCCCGTAAAAGACACAGCCTTTTTTAAAGAACAATGAATTATGGGAAGCTTCACAAAACTCAAAATCTGAATTCTGGAAAACTTACCATAACTCAAAATTTGAGTTTTGGAAAGCTTACCATAACTCAAACGTCTCTTTTTATGGCAAAAGAAAAGGAAAAAAATAAAATGTATGGTACCTTTTATGGGCAAAATAATGATGGTTGTGATAAGAGGGAATTAATTCTAACTTGAGGGGTTTCTTGGGAGTTAATCCTATTTTTATTCTTTAGATTTTTTTTAGAATTAATTCTGATTTTTTTAAAAAAAATTCACGGACACGCTTGTGATGGAATTAGTTGACGGTCATTGGTGATGACGGCGGTGGCGGAACTAGTCGGTGGTGGTTATGAGCGAACGTGGTGATGGTCGATGCAGAAAATGGAGGTGGTGGTGCACTATACCGCGTCCCACCTTCTACGACTACAATTGTAGTCGCGAAAGGTGGAAAAAATAGTCGCAGAAGACAAATTTGGGATTTCCCGACTACATGTAGTTGTTAATAATTAGTCGTTGAAAAGTGGTCGCTAAAGAGTATTTTAGGGAATAATGCATATAAGTAGTCGTTAAAACTTATGTGACATTAACGACAATAGTTGTAGTCGTAAATAGTAACTACCATTGCCGACTACATAATGTTGTCGTTATTTAGTATCATTAAAGACTGCAAAATAGTCGTTATTTATTGTCATTCCCGTCTGCAGATTACCTTATTGGCGACTACATTTGTAGTCGTGAATAAGTAATCATTGGCGACTATTTGTTTAGTCGCCAAAGATGACAAATTAGCGAGTACTTCAAGTTGTCATTGGCGACTACATGTAGTCGCGAATGACTTTTTTTTAAAGTAAAAATAAAAATTATGTTTTTGAATTATTTTTAATTGCATTAATTAATAAAAAGAATAGAATTAATAATTAAAAATACCAAAATACCAATAATGTATATTAATGAATCGATAAAAGTAAAACTGAATCCAACAAAAGTCAAATCAAAATTAAATATAGTCAAAATAAGATAAATAAACAAAATTACAACCAAATATCCAAAATAGCCTAAACTAACGGCTATATAAACGAGTTTCTTCCTCTCCTTCAGAATCATTATCTCCAAAATCACTTCCTTCACCATCCTCATCAGATTCTTCACCTCGACTCTCAGATGCACCAGTTGCTGAAGTTTGAGTAGTAGGGTTTTGTGGCATAAGAGTGTAAGGGGTCAAACCCGACTGTGCCTACAACTGATTAACCCACTCCATCGCGTCTGTCACAACGACTTGAGAATAAATTGGAGGAACGGTGCTATTAAAGGCTGTAGTAGGGGGTATATACGGTGGAAGTCCCTGGGCTACCCGAAGCTCGTTCACAGCAGCCATCATATGCACGTTGTGCTCTTCTTGGGCTGGGGTAGTTGAAGGACCCAAAACACGTTTCTTCTTTCTTGGTTGGCCCATATCCGGTGTCTAACTCCTTTTTGGCGAGCCCATACCCTCCTTGGCCGCTTCCTTCACCGTATCCAACTGCTCCTTGAGTGTCAAGTCATGACCTTCAAATGACCTAGTTTGAGTCTGGGTTACTTTCTCTTTCAACTTCTTCTTTAAAACTTTATGTTTCATTAGAGACATTTTAAAAATATAATAATATTATAGAAAAATAATTAATAAAATTATAATTAAAAATTTATTTTTAAGAAATACTTACATGTGCATTCTTAAAGTTATGCGTCTTCCATTGTTTCGTCCTTTTATCTTGGCCTAAAACTTCAAAAAAGCCGCCCGTTTGTAGAATAGGGACTTGTTCCTAAGTAGCCTCATCAGTCACCGACATCGTGCCATCTTGGGTCGTCTTTAGAATACCCTATTCCATTCAAAACATTCAATTACTATTCTAAATAATCATAAAACTTATAGAAAATATTATCTACCTCGTAAATAATATCCCTAGTTCGGGAATATTTTCGAGATCCTGCCCCGCTTTGGTTCTTGAGCTTCCTTCGATTTTCTATTCATATTAGCCTAGTTCTAGTTTATTTTTAATCATAATATTAATAACAGTATGTAATATAAATAGTCAAATAAATAAAGTAATAGTTTACTACCTTTGCGTCAGCCTATCCCCATAGCTTACAATATCCCCCAAATCTCATTAGGCAAGTCACCCAGTTTGTTCCCAAACAAGTAATAGTGCTTCTTCACGTTATGTTTGTAGTCCTTGTATCTGTATCGCATGCTATCATCCAAATTACCGGCAATATCAACCCACCCTGTCATTTTTTTCCAAGTCTTTATGTCAAAAAATTCCTACATTCAGCATATTAAAGTTAAATAAAATAAATAAATTATCCTATGTATTATAATTTAAATTAAGTTTAAATATTACGTATAATCGTTGAACAACTGCATCTTTATTGGTTTGATGTACTTTTTCCCTAAATTGTTGCAAGGTGGTAGTCTCTCATGAATCGTTAGCCCGATCACTTGGCTTACGTGTTTCTTGTATTGACTGGAGGGATTCCACGTGTCGTCGAGTATGCAAAAATAGATAGGTAAAGGATACCTGACTGCCTTTAATACCCCAATGGCATTTTTTAGGGATACGGACCCCCTCGGTTTGAGCTTTACTTTTTTTGTTTTAAATCAGATTTAATTAATGTACATTTTAAAAGAATAAGTATGGTATAAAAATTGTATACCCTGTTGGATGTTACAATTTGACAAGTTTCGGTTTAGATTGCGTGACCGATCATGTCCCCACCATCCCCGCAGTGGTTCCTAAGCAACACATCAACCATCTAGTTTGCAATCCCAAATGTTCAATAAATATAATTAAAATACATAATAAAAAATAAAAACAAAACAAACATTAAATTACTACAATTCGTTGGGAAATAGATATATGTTATATTTAAATAACTAGACTATTAAATATTACAACCAATGAATTAATAAATAATTGCATTACCCAATTAAATAAAATAACTACTATAAAATAAATAAATTTATTACTATTCTCATTCCATTTACAATCTGTATTTTAAAAAAAATTATTAGTCATTTTTTGAAATAAATATATAATTACTCTAATTCCTAAGTATTTTTCAAATTATTACATTTTAGTCTTATAATTTAAAAAAAATTAAATTAACCCTAAAAGTTTATTACCAAAAAATTACTTCTAATTTTTTTTGGTCGATCCTTCTAATTATTTAAACTTACATATTAGTCGTTATAATATTATTTAATATTTTTTAATTGCAAAAAATTTCTTATACTTAAAAAAAAAAACTTTAAATAATCATAAAATTCTTAAAAGTTGGATACTAACACTAAATTCATCAAAACTTACATATTAGTTCTTATAATTTTATTTAATTTTTTTAATTGCAAAAAAGTCCTTATACTTTTAAAAAACATAAATTATCCCTAAATAATCCTAAAAATCTTAAAAATTGGAGACTAACCATAAATTCATCAAATATTTGATGATTTACACCCGGAAAGCTTTTACACGTGTTGAAATAATATTTGATGATGATTAGTTGGAAAAAATTGGGTGGGTTTTGAGAGAATTATGAGAAAGATAATTGGGGGTATTAATGATTTGAATTTGCAACATACTGTAATAAATACACTGAGACCTTTCTCGACTACATCATGTAGTCGCTAAACATGGAGAGTAGTCGCTAATATGAACTAACAGCGACTACACAAGTAGTCGTAAAAACAAATATATCTTTTACGACTACTTTTATCGGCGTAAAAAAATTATAAATCAAAATACATACTCGCGACTACTATTACATTATTAGCGACTACTTCCTTTAGTCGCAAATTTGAAAACATATTAACGACGACTTGTGTAGTCGGAAATGAGTGAATGTAGTCGTAAGTAACTTGTAGTCGCGAAAAATGTAGCGTTAACGACTACAAAAAAGTAGTCGCGAAAGGTTTAGTCGCTAAAGAACCGATCTGCGGTAGTGATAGTGGATATTGACATATAGTTCAGATTACATGATCACATGGGATGATTTATAACTGTGATACCTTCTTCCAGCTATAATAATACACGTCTATACTTTATTAATTTGGATCCACCAGATTTGAATGAACTGAAATAATATGGAGTCTAAAACTATCAAAAAATGATGATTTGTCAAACATGTTAAACATAAAAGATAGAATTTGTAATTTACAGAGAATAAATAAAGTTTGTATTCGGGTTCACATACAATCCACACACACATTGCCCTAACTCTCTTTTCCGTACCTCTACAAAACCTCCACGTCTCTCTCTAACAGTCCACAATCTCATTGTCAAGGTTTTTTCTCTCTCTCACACACATACACACTTATACCCGTAATGTTGCAATAAATTATACTATTTTTGGATTTTTTTATAATTAGGTCCTCGTTAATCACCCCAATTATGATTTTAATTAGGTCTAGTATGGGATCAACTAAAAAAAAAGAATAAGTGAAGCTTCTTTTATACCATTTCTAATATTTTTTCTTTTCTTCATTTTCACAAACAAACTTTTGTTTTGAGTAATAAGTCCTCTTATCAGACTGGTCGCTGTCTCAGAATCAATATCCATTTTTTATGCATTCTTGGGATTCATATTAGGAAAGGAAAGGAAATTATAGAATAAAAAAAATAGTAAAAGAATGGAAAGTAAAGTTATAACTTTGTTTTGATTGTAAAAATAATAATACAAGAAACTAACATAATTAATTTAAATATTTCTTGTTAAGATTTTAATTATTAAAGGAAAGGAAATGATAATATTATATACAAAATAATTTTATACCTTTTTTATGTTATGTAAAGCATTATTATATAGAAATTGAAAGGTTGTTTAAGATATTTTAAAAAATAATCATTTTTATTCCTTTGAAACGACTCTAGTATAAGAGAAAAATTGGGTATTGTAAAGGAATTCAATGTATTATGCAATAAATTGAATTACTCTCGTTTTATTATATAATTCCATTCTATTATTAAGAACAACTGTATGTTGGTGGCCGCCTAAGTTGACCAAGTATAAAACTTAGCAATGACAAAGAAATCAAGGAGACAAGCCATTTAGTCCAAGTTTGATTATACAAATATCGAACTCAATTGGATAAATAGATGAATCGGTCGAGAAAAATCATATACTAACAATGTGAAACTACTCTAAAAATAAGAGTCACCACAAGAAACAATGTGGCAAATACGACAACAAAGAGAAAATAACAATGTTAGCAGATAAATGCCTTTGATAACCTTAATCTTTAAAAGAACCTCACAAAGATAATCCGTGACCTAAGGAACCAAGGAAATTAAAAACAAACAAATATATTGAAACTATCAAAGACCCATCCACCAAACAAAAAAATAATTATGTAAAGAGAAATCAAACCAACCTTTGTTACTCCTAAGACCAAAAACATCCTTAGATGTGCACACAATATGTAAACTAAAAAAATTGAGGAGATTTTATCCACCAGAGAAATAAAACATGACAACCATCTGTAAATTAACCCATACAATTGACCTCAAACCACCACGACCCCATGATTAATTTTTTTACCTAACGGGTCTTGTAGATATTTCTAAGATCCAACCACACCTCTCATATCTACCTTTCTTACTAAAGACCACTAATAAGATTTAATAATATGCACTTGTTTTCCCACTATCCCTTATTTATTTTTATCTACTATATATAATAATTACAAACCTAAAGCAGATTCTTCGAGCTATTATGGAGGATCCGTATTTTGAGATCTGTTCAAAGTGTGCGAATGTGAGGAGTCGTGCTTGAAGTATGTAGCAAATCTTTCCAGTTTTTGCGAAGGTGAGGAGCAATGCAAATCTGTTCAAAACTTCTGAAGATGAAAAGTCGTGTTTGATGTCTAGATCTACATTTGTTGATTCAATACGAGTCGAATATTTATGGTTAGTTCGAGACAGATCATTGCATGATGGACCTATGTGCGTTCTAGCTAGACAACTTTTGTGAAGATTGGGATGATGGAGTTGTTTTCATAACACAGTCAAATGGAGTGTACAATGTTTTGTCAGCATAGTATTTTCCCTGAATTCTATGAATTATTATAATATGAACTAGTATTGTAATTTTTCCTTGATTAATTGTTGTAATTAAATTTATTGATAGTAATTTTATACATTTTCTGATTTACTCAGTATTTTTGCTAAGTGTTTAGTATTTTTTGATGAGTACTCAGAGTTTTTGCTAAGTATACTAAGTATTTTTTCCGATACTTGAAAAAAATATTCGCTACTCAGAGATTTTCCGATATTTAGTGAAATCCAGTTGCTCCGCCTATGGTGGTCAGAGATGAACCGTGGTGATACTTAGTGACTTGATACTCCTTGACTTGGAAGTCCACTTGTTTTTTGTCTTTAAGTAATTTTTGCCACTTATTTTTTGTATTTATATAACTATTTTCCGGGTATTTTAATATTATAGTATTTGTAGGAGCTCTTTATAGAAAAATTGAACCACATGCATGATCTTTATATTCCGTAAAGTTGGTTTTCAAGTTCTCATAGGTCAATTACTTTTAAAATATAGCTAGGAACAGGAAAAAATTAGATTCACACAACAAATAAGTCGTCCAATATAATACACAACAATTTAGAAATATACGCATTCAAATACATGCACAACCAATTTAAAAAATACATGCGTCCAACTTAATAGGTACACAACTAACTTAGTTACCTACTTCGGTCCATAATCCATAAACCACCCCAAAAACTAAATCTCCCAGTCCAAATACAACCAACAAAAACCAGTATAGAATAGAAACCTCTACCATCAAACTAAGACATTGAGACACAAATTGAAGGAGCTTTATCAAGGACGGGCGTGAATTGCATATTTGCATTTTTAAGTTAAAGGTATTAATTCAATATCTTTGTTATGCATTTTTTTAAAACGTTTTTGGTTGTTAAAGATCTATTTATTTGAATTTTTTTCTTTATCAATGGTTTTTCTTTGCTATTCATTAGCTTATGGACTGTACTGAACATTCATGGTTGTTTTGTTGTAAGCTTGGAATTTCCTGAACCAGATTTGCTCCTTTGCTATGAATATATCTTATTATTCTTTGATGATTATAATGTAGATTGGATAAAAAAATATAAGTGTGTAATAATTAGGCATTTTCCAGTGATATTTTTGTCTTTAGGACCTGCAATCCCAATCCACTTTAGTGGATGTATTATATGGATTTAAATTCTTTTCCCTGGAATTAGAATGGTTCGAATTGGATGGGGTGTGATAATGGATTGTTCTTTTGTAAGTGGTTTTGTTGGAATGAATTTCAGATAATTTTTTTTGTAGAACTTTTTTCCATTCTATCATGAAAGCTTCAGCATTAGCCATTCGATAAAGTAAAACAATAGAGGTCTCAGGAACAATAATATTTGTACATTAAAATAAAATTTGGAAATTTATTTCGTAATTGTTTCTTCTTTGGCCGGATTTATTCAAAAGTTTCACAACTAGTTCCTCTTTGGAAAGATCTGTTCAAAAACAAAACCATTCACAAGATCTAGATTTATAACTTTTGATATATTGAGTTACACTATTCAATTTATAAAGTTTCTGAAATTTTGTTTAATTGCACAGTTGATTTATAACCCTGTGTCTTACCTACCAAGACGCTTAAAAATACCAACACAATCAACAAATTCTCTATGTATAATGTAAGCTCCTTTATTTTGATCATTTCTCTTTTATAATCATTTAAAATCATTTTTTAACAAAACTATAAATATTGTGATAATATGGTACTAGAGTTATGGATATAAATATCTATATAATAATATTGATCTCACTATAGAATTCTGATGATTGGATCTATGAACTCATGAATCTGGTCTTAGATTTATGAATTTACTAATGAATTTTCTTCTTTATCTGTGTAAATATATTATACAAGTAAATTCCGTTTGTGAGTTATAGATTTCATTTTCAAGACCTCTTAATATTTACATGCAATATATGTTATTGATGAAATATTCAGTTTCTCATTATAACTGGATCTCAAAAGTTGGTTCCGTGAAAATGTCTTTCTAATCACACTAAAATAGTTGATCACGACTTAATATGTTTTAGTTTTTTACAAAGGAATTATAGGGTTCTTTTTAGTAACGACATGTCAGTAAATTATTAATACACATATAATTTGAATTTAAAAAACTTAAAAGATTTAGCTTATGGTTGAAGAACAATCTATCATTGAATATTGCATTTATTTCACTCTTTTCATTTTTCACCACCCAAAGTTTCTCCTTTTTGTCATTTTTTATCCATTATAATTTGTGTTATCAATAAAAAATAAGACGTGATGTCGCGTTTAAATTATTCGTGATCCCTTTTCCAATTTTTTATCTCTTTATAGTGTCATCATGCACTAGGTTATACCTAGTTAATATTCATATTTTCACATTTTGCACGCAGGTCCATCTAAACAATTAAAATTTAGTGTCCGAGATGATTACTGAACAAAGAAAAGAAGATAAAAAGATTGTTGGTCATGATATTTCAGACAAATATCAACATCTCACTCTCACTTATCTGGGTAAGATTTACTTGAGGGGATATTAAGATTTAAATTTTGTAGATTATTATTGTGTTTGATGAACATGATTAACAAGTAGAGATATATAGAAAATATCTTGGAGATAATTTTGTTTTTGAACTTGTGTATGCTTACAATAGTGACAAGCATTTATATAAGTATATATACTGGATATTGACATATAGTTCAGGTTACATCCTCACAGTGGCTGATTTGTAACTATAATATCTTCTTTCAACTGTAATACTACACTACACCTGTATACTTTATTAATTTGGATACGCCAAAATGAATGAATAGAAATAATGTGGGTCTAATGAAGTCAAAACATGAAGATTGGGGTATAATTTGTCAATCATGTTAAACATAAAGAATATAATATGTAGTTTAACAAGAATAAATAAACTTTATATCTAGGTTCACATACAATCTACACACATTTCTCTAACTCTTTTTTCGTGCTTTCCCTGTCTCCGCAAAAGCTCTATATCTCTCTTTAATAGTCCACAATCTCGTTTTCAAGGTCTTCTCTCTCTCACACACACATACACACTCTTGCCTGCAATGTTGCAAGAAATGTTACTATTTTTGGAATTTGTTTACAATCAGGTCCTCATTAGTCATTCCAATTATGATTTTAATTTTAACGTTTGTGTTGTATAAACCTCTTATCGTGTTGATGCTATTGTGAAAAATGTCATCTATAGATTCAAGATCTTGTACATTTGATTCTAGACTTCGCTAATTAATTATTACTGCATACTTTGGGATAAGATTGTGTCTTGTTTAGTGGTTCCATAATTCATTTATGAATTAGATCTTATCATCTCTCGAGGCTTGTAATTTAAGTGTGTAACATGCTTCAATTAGCAATCATTTTATATAGTATCTTTAGTTGAGGTAACAGAATTGTTGATGTGGAGACAGGATGGCAAAAGAGAGAACCTCAAGAAATTTGAGTAATGAGGAGCTTGGTGGAGTCATTTTGGATTGAAAAAAATGCAACCATTCAAGAATGTCTTTCCAAACACCTTTTTGGTTAGTACTTATTTTCTTAAGATTGGTCTAAATTTATATTTACTAACAAGGTCCATTACACTTACTCACTGAGGGTAACATTTATATGATTGTTTGTTATCTAAAATGTTGGCAAACTTGCCACTAGAACAGTTTTCGTATGTGAGGAATATTAGTGAAGGTTTTACGGTTTATTTATACAATTATTATGCTCAAAATATTCAAAATATATATGGCTTTTAGTTTCGTAAAAATGAATATAGACGCCTATGCATACGCTGGGGGTTCAAAGAAAACTTCGTATCCTGCTTAGCTATGTTTTACTCTAATTCTTAATATTGTTATTGAATTATGTGGAAGTATAAATAATAGTTTTGTGTTTTGAATTACAGGTTCAGTTACTTGTGCGGCCTTTTTTGAATGTGATCAAATCAACAAGATTCTGGAGATTGAAGTGATAGATCAGTAGTAACTGCATATTAATGTGCAGGATTCCTCATGTGTCTTGTGGGGCCATATTACCATTGTGTTTTTTAACTTCATTGAGGTTTTTTTCCTTCGATTTCAAGTATCAGATTAAAGTTGGCACAGTTTTAGCGTGAATTTTGTTAATCTACATCTAAGAAATCATGGTTTCTTAGCCTAGAATTACTTCCCATTTGACTTCATTTCAGGAAGTAAATATTTGTTCTGGAAATTGCCATAGTAATATCCAATAATCCCCATGCTAGTTGTGACCACCATTATAATGGCCTTTGGTGTCGCCTAGGGTGTGATAAAAATATGATAAATAAAACAATGCTCTAATCACCTTAGAATAGCACGGTTTTGCAAGTATTACATGACATATGCAAGTTTTAATGATAAGAAGATTCGTTCCTTAGGGACTTAAATGTGTTAGATGAATGGGTGAATAAATCAAAGTAGCAATTAATAATTAAAAGACAGAAAATAAATACGATTGATTGAGAGATGATTCATTAAACTAAATAAAAGTAAAGACAAATAATTAAATATGAGAGAGAATATAGATGAGAGAGTATAGCTTAGGTTTTGCTAGTATGAACTAATCCTTCTAATTCTTTCTATTAATTTCAGTTTATAAAGGGATACAATAGCTCTTAGATGTAGTCAGGATTCTAAATTCCCCCTATCCCCGGAGAGAAAACTAGGGTGGAAACCTCAAAATCACGAGGGAACTCATAAAGGCTTAACCTGCACCACTTGGGTCCTAGGTGTAGTCCTACCTACTAATGACGATTGGTGATGAAAATAAACCTTAATAACTATCAAGTTAGGCTGGTGTTGTCAGGACCAATTCCTTATTCTAGACGTTTATGTGGTGTTTCAATAGTTAAACACCCCTTCCGGGCGACTATCTAACTACTATTAGCAATTCCTTAAATTGATTAGGTTTAAGACAAACAATAAAACGAAGCACATATATCAAATATACGGTTAAGTAGATATAATCAGATTAAAGCATATAATTCCAAAGAAACTTAGATAGAAAGAAAATAGAATTCATAGATTATACATGATGCAAAACCCAAGCTATGGGAAAATTAGTTCATACCTGAAGTAAATAAACTAAAAGATTGATACAAAGATGTCATCTTGCTCTCTCCAATAACTCTAATGATATAAAACTTAAGGACTAACTTATGAAGAGGCAAGGATTATTTTAAAGAGGTTAAAGGGTGTATTTGTAGGTGTTTAGAAGACCTAATTCGTTTTCTTAGAGTGGAAGACAAGTAACTTGGATTCCAAGTCCAACTCAAATTCGTAACCCTAAAATATAGAAAAGGTAATAAACTGCCACTGTTTTGTTTTGTCCGTAACTACTTCATTTCAACTCCGATTGACGCGTTCCATATGTCAAAACTGATCGTCTCAGAAAGCTCTATAACTTTGCTTCAGACCATTCTTCCAAATTCCTATCCAATATTGAGTTATGATCACTTTTATGGTCGTAGGTGCTGAAATTCAGATTTACTTGGCAGCTTTATTTTTCCATATCTTATCTTTTCCTTCCTTATCTCCAATTTCCATACATATCTTCTTTTATTTATCTCTTTAGACTTGATCTGACATCTAATTAATTAACTATATATCTTTAAAGCTTCACACTAATAAATAAATTAAACCAAATATGCTCTAAAAATAATAAATCATTAAATTAAGACAAGAAATAGGAAAGTGCACTAATACAGAGGAAAATGACTTCTAAAACACTAAAAATGATGTCTCCAACTAAGATTAAATCATCACAAATGGGCAGACATCAGCCTTTCTTGAATCTTCCACCATAATATAGGTTCAACGCGAAAGTTTTTGCATATTCATTAAGGCATGTAGGTTTGACAATGTTCAATAAAATAAGTTTTAGAAAGTATTAAAAATGTACTTAGACAGTAATTTAACTCGCAAATAAATTTTTTAAAGCATTAAAAATAAATAAGATTCTTTAGTAAAAATAAATATACAACACAACCCCACTATACAAATGCTTAACATACAATAAAAAATGTTAACACATAACCCACTAAAAATCATAATATTAAAATATAAATTCTTTCTGAAAAACCTAAAAATATTTTACATTGTGAAATTGACATGTCAGGTACCCAACATTTGGTAACTGGACAAAGGAGTACATATACTTTCAATGTGCGCAACACGGTATTGATATTAATTTTGGTCGAACTGTTGGTACCTAACATCAATTCAATAAAGTGTTAATGTGGCAAGAGTATCCGTATCTATTTGTCCTTTTACAAAATCTTTATGTATTCCATAGACTTTTTTCATATCTTTCTTAGTCTGCCACGTAGGCACTTAACATTAAATATAAGGTGGGTACCAACGGTTGGATAAAAATGAAATTTTGGACACCACGTTGTCCAAATTGAAAGTATAGGTACTCATTTGTTAAGTTAGCATATCGCTGGGTACCTAGCAAGTCATTTTCCCGTAAACTTTTACTAAATGCAAACATAAAATCTTAGTAAGAAACATTCACACTTTCTTATTGTATAATAATAAGTCATTGAGACGTGATTTGAGAAAAATATGCAACTTTCATGCTTTGATTAACCACAAAAGTATCTGAAGCTTTCTCATCCATTTTTTAGTGGAAAAATATAAAATTAGACAAGAAAAACTATACCAATTGTGCTAGGATCATGTAATGTTCAAGAATTTTGTGTTCCATGCTTGATTTTATAAAGTGTCACTTGAGATTCTATGTTTTTTGTTTTTGGTGTAAGAAATTTTGATTCTAACGGATTTATTTAAACCAGTGTGAAGTATGGATGTGTGTTTATAGAATCTATTAATTTTTCTAATGGCCTGCTTATCTAATATCCGACTTACCCATTGAATTAGAGGGAAACAACCACCACGTGTGTGCCATGTAACACTTCACGTATGAATTGATGAGAGATACCAGCAGAAGGACTTTTGAAATTTTTGGTATAACGTGGCCCCTTTTAATAGTCGGGGTACCCATATGTTTCATCGCGTATTCCATGAGTACCCCATGATTCTTTTTCCTATTTTTTTGTTAAGAAAAATACTTCCATTGATTAAAGAGAACAATTACAATACTTATTTAGTATGAATTAATGATATGTCCCCTATTAAAAGCTAGATAGAAACACCATTCTTTGACATTCAAATTCTGAAGGACGTCAACAACTTTCTATTGTAAAAAATACTATGAATCTAATCTACTAAATTGGTGTTTCAATTAACTAACCCTTGGAGTACAATAGATATAACTTTAACCTAACAAATATTAATAGAATAGGCTCAGCTAAAAAAAGAATAAATGAAGCTTTAGGAAGGGACTAACCACAATCTAATCCAAAAACCAATGAATTTGTTAGGAATGTGCCCTTCCTCAGGTAGACAAAGGCAACATAGACGCTATTCCCCTACAACCATTGCTTAGAGGCACTCATAATTGCAACGATCTCGACAAGACGAGCCCCATCCCCTTCCTTCCATAAATCCCCGAAGTTTCTTCAACACCGCCATTTTCTCTAACACTATTCACACACTTTCCACTTTCATTAACTCCAACTTCCAAAGATTTCCCTTATCTCTTTTCTAATTTATTTTCTTCATTTTCACTAACAATTGGTTGTTTTGAGCAACGAGTCCTCTTATCAAAGTGGTCTTTGTATTAGAATCAATATCAATTTTTTATGCATTGTTTGGATTCACATTAGTAAAGGTAAGGAAGTGATAGGATTAAAAAAATAATAAAGAAATGGAAAGGAAAATGATAACATTGTTTTGACTGTATAAATAATAATAAAGGAAAAGAAAATAATTGAATTAAGAATATCTTAGCTTGTTCGGAATTTTATTATTAAATAAAAATAAATGATACTATTATATACAAAATACGTTTATACCCTTTTTATACTATGTAAAACATTATTATATAGAAATTAAAAAGGTTATTCAGGATATTTTATAAAATAATATTTTTTCTTCCTGTGAAATGACTCTAGCATGAGACGAAAATTGATTATGCAATCAATTGAATTAATTTCATTTTATCATATCATTCTATTATTTTTTAAGAATAATTGAGGGATGGTGGCCCCCTAAGTTGGCCAAGTATAAAACTTATTAATAACAAGGGAATCGAGGAGACAAGCCTTTAAGTCCAAGTTTGATTTTACAAATACCCAGCTCAATTGGATAAATAGATGAATTGATCGAGAAAAATCACCTATTAAAAATGTGAAACTACTCTAAAAATAAGAGTCACCACAAGAAAACAATGTGGCAAAGACAACATCAAAGCAAAAATAATAATGATAGCAGATAAACTCCTTTGATAGCTTTAATCTTTAAAAGAACCTCACATCGGAAATATTTGGCCTATGAAACAAAGAAAAGTCATAACCAATAGATAGATTGAAACTATGAAAGACTCATCCACCAAACCAAAAAAAAAATTACGTGAAGAGAAATCAAAACAACCCTAGTTAATCCTAAGACCAAAAACATCCTAGACGTGCACACAATTTGTAAACTAAAAAAAGTGAGGAGATTTTATCCACTAGAGAAATCGAACACGACAACCATCTTTTTATTAACCCATAAAATCAACCACAAACCACCACGATCACATAATTTGTTTTATTTACCCAACGGGTCTTGTAGATCCCTCCTTAAGATCTTACTAACACCTCACATATCTACTATTCTTACTAAAGACCAATAATAATATTTATCACTATGCACCTATTTTCCAACTATCCATTATATCCTCCTTTTTTACCTACTATACATACTAATTTACACCTAAAACAAAAACCCTAATCCCATCTATCCTCTCTCTCTCTCTCTCTCTCTCTCTCTCTCTCTCTCTCTCCTATTCCAACCTCAACCCAACCATTATACCCTCTCTTCCTCCCACCCACCCCCACCACCAGAATGATCATATTGGCTCAACATCATGACGCTAACACGTCATAAAGCGGTTGCACACAATACTGCTTATCTATAAAGCTTCAAACCGCGGAGGAGAGATTGAGCTTTTTCTAGGCGAGTTTCAGTTGTGTAGCACAACTTTGTCCACGCGTTTAGACAAGATTTCTTTGAGTTTTATCTTCATTCCTATAGGCGTGCATATGAGATTAGAGGAGATCATTTTGCTTACATGGAGATCCAAGCAGAGTCTTCGAGCTATAATGGAGGATCCGTATTTTGATATTTGTTCAAAGTGTGCGAGTGTGAAAAGTCGTTCTTCATGTCTATAGCAGATTTGTTTAATGCTTGTGAAGGTGAGGAGCCATGCAAATTCGTTCAAAACTTGCGAGGATGAGAAGTAAGGTTTGATGTCTACATCTTCGATCGTCGATTCATGGTGAGTTGAAGACTAATAGTGAGTTCTAGGCGCGTCCATTACTCAATCGACCTGCGTGCCTTCGGGCAACTTTGGTGAACATTGGGACCATGGAGTTGTTTTCATAATTCAGTGAAATGGAGTAAACAATGATATGTCAGCAATAATATTTTTTTCCTGAGAAAAAGACTATGTGGGTACCCATGGAATTTGGAAAGGTACCCATAATATAAAGTAGGACTTTTAGGTACCCAACGTTTTCTTTTTGTCCAACCGTTAGTGTTTTCCGTTATCTCACACATTAAGTATAATGTGGAGCCTACATGGAATTGGTTTCTTTTTATTTTGAAAGGTATACTTAATAAGTGAGATAACGGAAAACACTAACAGTTGGACAAAAAGAAAAAGTTGGGTACTTAAAAGTTCTATTTTTTAGTATGGGTACTCAGAAGTCCCTTTTCGAATTCCATGGGTACCCACATAGTCTTTTTCTCATTTTTTTCCAAATTCTATAAATTGTTATAATTTTATGAATTAGTATTGTGATTTTTCCTTGAATTAGTTTTGTAATATTATTTTTCTGACAAGGGAGTTATATTTTCATAAATTTTTTTTGTTTTACTCATTATTTTTGCTAAGTGCTTAGTATATTTTATTAAGTACTCAATTTTTTGCTAAGTATACTCAGTAGTTTTTCCGATACTTAGAAAAATATCCGTAACTCAGAGATTTTCTGATATTTAATGAAATTTCTGACGCCCTAGTCCCAACTTGTGGTGGTCGGAGATGAACATTGGTGATACTTAGTGATTTGATACTCATTGACTTGGTAGTCCACTTATTTTTTGTCTTTATCTAATTTTTGTCACTTTATATTTTGTCTTTATATTATTTTTGAATATCTTAATATTTTTGTATTTGTGGAAGCTCTTTGTAAAAAATTGAACCACATGATCTTATATGCCATAATATTGGTTTTCAGGCTCTCATAGGTCAATTATCCTTAAAATATATCTATGAAAGAAAAAATTAGTTCACACAACAAATAGTATTAGTTGTCCAATAAAATACACAATAAATTAAGAAAATAAACATTCAAAGACACACACAACCAATTTAAAAAATACATAAACCAACTTACAAAATACGCAACCCACAAAAAACATTAACTTACCTATTTTGTGATTGGTCTATAAACCATAAACCACCCCAAAAACTCAAGCCCAGTCCAAATACAACCAACAAAATCACTATAAAATAGAAACATCTACCACAGACCTAAACATTGACGACGCAAATTGAAGGAACTTTATCGCCCAGGTTAGTGAATTGCATTTATGCATTTTTAAGTTACAGGGACAATTCAGTATCTTTGTTAAGCATTTTTTTCCAATGAAATTTTTGGTTGTTAAAGACCTATTTCTTTGAAAGATTTTACTTTTGTAATAGTTTTAATTTGCTATTTTTTGGCTTATGGACTCTATTTAACATCTATGGTTGTTTTTGTTGTAAGCCTGAAATATTTTTGAACCAGATTTGCTATTTGCTATTTGCTATAAAAATGTCTTATTAGTCTCGTCAATGATTATAGTGTAGGTTGGATAAAGATATATAAGTGTGTGATAATTAGGCATTTTCCACGGATAATTTTGTCTTTAGAACCTGCAATCCACTCTGCTAGATGTATTATATGAATTTACATTACTAGAATGGTTCGAATTGGGTGGAGATAGGATGCTGGATTGTTCTATTGTAATTGGCTTTATTGGAAAGAATTTCAGATAACTTACTTTATTTTAAAAATATATATTTAGTTTTGACAAATCATGGAGTTCTCTTGGATTTGTCTAAATGTTATGGGATCTCAAATCCAATTATAACATATTTTTTCATGTGTTAATAGTAGAAGACTATCTTAGAAAAGGACCATAAAAGAGTTAAATATATATTATTACAAAATAAAGGACAAGCAGAGGCATGTTTCTTGGTTTTGGGTTATCATAAAATTTGAAATAGTGTTAATTATAAAAAAAAACATTGGTTCTTCATCATAATACTTCTAAATTTATTATTGGTATATGTAGTTCTATTTGTAGAACTTTTTTCTAATCTCTCATTTGTTATTCGAAAAAGTAAAACAATAAAGATCTCATGGACAATTATATTTGTACATTAAATTAATATTTGAAATTGGTTTCGTATTTGAAATTGGTTTCGTAATTGTTTCTTCTTTGGCCGGATTTATTCAAAGGTTTCACATCTGTTTCCTCATTGGAAGGATTTATTTAAAAACAAATCATACTCAATTCTAGATTTATAATTTTTAATATACTGAGTTACACTATTCTATTTATGAAGTTGCTGAAATTATGATTAATTGCACAGTTGATCCCTGTGTTTTACCAGCCAAGCCGCTCAAAAATACCAAACCCATCAACAAATTCTTCACATATAAGGTAAGCTCTTTTATTTTAATAATTTCTCTTCTATATTCATTTAATATCATTTTTAACAAATCTATTAATGTTGTGATAATATGGTACTTATTATTGAAATTGATTTGCCTACAATAATGGATATATATATATATATATATATATATATATATATTGATCTCGCTTATAGAGTTCTGATGGTTGAGCTATTAACCCATGACTGGTCTTAGATCAATGAATTTACTTCTTTTTTCTGTGTAAATATATTCTACAAGTACAATTCTATTTGTGGGTTATGGATTTCATTTTCAAGACCTCTTAATATTTACAAGCAATATATATCATTGATGGACTATTTAGTTTCTCATTATAATTGGATCTCGAAAATTGGTTCTATAAAAATGTCTCTCCTAATCACACTACAATAGCTGACAACAAGTGCTTAATATGTTTTGTTTTTTACTAAGAAATTATAAGGTTCCTTCTAGTAACGATCGACATGTTAGTAAATCATTAAAAGAAACATAATTTGATTTTAAAAAACTAAAAGGACTTAGCTTACGGTTGAAGAACAATCTATCATTGCATATTGCATTTTTTTTTCACTCTTTCTCATTTTTAACCCTGTGAAATTTCTCCTTTTCGTCATTTTATAATCATTTATTATTTGTGTTATTAATCAAAAAATTAAACGTGATGTAAATTGTTTAAATTATTATCGCACATAATCCCTTTTCCAATTACTTAACTTTTAGCTCCCTCATGCACTAGGTAATACCTAGTTAATATTCACATTTTGCACACAGGTCCATCTAAGTAATTACGATTTAGTGTCATGCTGGAGGTGATAAGATGATTGTTGAACAAAGAAAAAAAGATAAAAGATTGTTGGCCATGATATTTCAAACAAATATCAACATTTGACTCTCACTTATCCGGGTAAGATTTACTTAATAGGATATTAAGATTTAAATTTTTTAACTATTGTTGCGTTTGATGAACATGATTAACAAGTGGAGATATATAGAAAATATCATAGAGATAATATTGTTTTTGAACTTGTGTATACTTACAATTGAGATACAAGCATTTATATAAGTATATATACTACATAGTGACATATAGTTTAGATTAAATGCTCATAGATGCTGATTTGTAACCATGATACCTTCTTTCAATTGTAATAGTACTGCATGTGTACACTTTATTAATTTGGATCTGCCAAAAATGGATGAACAGAAATAATGTGGGGTCTAATGTTGTCAAAAAATAAAGACCGGGGTATCATTTGTCAATCATGTTAAATATAAAGGATATAATATGTAATTTAGTGAGAATAAATAAAGTTTATATTCAGGTTCACATACAATCTACACACACATTGCCCTAACTCTCTTTTCGTGTTTTCTTTGCCTCCGCGAAAGCTCTTTGTGTCTCTCTCTGACCGTCCACAATCTCGTAGTCAAGGACTTGTCTCTCTCACAAACACACACGTACACACTTTTCCCGCAATGTTGCAAGAAATTTACTATTTTTGGAATTTGTTTACAATCAGGTCCTTGTTAATCACTCCAATTATGATTTTAATTTTATTATTTGTGTTGATGCAATTGTGAAAATGCCATATATGGATTCAAGCTCTTGTGCATTTGGTTCTAGTTTTCGCTAATTAATAATTACTGCATAATTTAGGATAAGTTTGTGTCTTGTTAATTGGTTCAATAATCCATTTATGAATTAAATCTTATCATCTCTTGAGGCTTGTAATTTAAGTGTGTGACATGCTTTAATATCAATCATTTTATGTATCATCCCCCTCTATACGTATATAAATTCGATTAATGGTCATTAGTTTCTGAATCTTTTGTTTGATTTATCTACAGAATTGCAGTACCGTGCTACCCTATTAACAAAATTGCTCTCTTAGCTCCGGTAATTTACGTATTGTATAATCTAATGCTCGAGTCTTCGGGGAAGGATCTTGATTTAGTAATCGAGATTGAGAATTTAGCGGATACAATTATTAGTTACATCGGTATCGAGTGTGATGTAAATTCCTAAAGTGAAAATCAAGAAAATCTATTGGATTGTTTCAGCGATCTAGTTAGGTTTTGTACATCAGATCAATTTGGGGTTGTTTCTGAATTTTTTTCTTTTCTGGGCAAAACGGTCCGATGTGGATTTAATGGTGTATTTAGTGTAAGATATTTAGCTGGAGCTGTGTTGAATGAGACACTTTTGGTAAGGCTGTGTATGAGAGTTCATAAAAAAGATCCCCAAATGAGTATGGAAAGTTTAGCACTTCAAATTGTTAAACAATTTAATAGTTATTTCTTTCTTGGTGAGTTTTTGTTATAGTTTCGTAGAATTTCTTTTATTTTATTACTTGTTATTATCTTTCTTCATTAGTTTCACTTCAACTTTTAACCCAATTTAATATTGGAGATTGATGTTATATAAAAACTGAATTATCGCTTCACCTTTCTTCAGATGGGCTTTTGAAGATGCTGCTAGAACCAGGCTTACCTGTTGCAAACCTATTGGTCAATACTTGGACTGAGAATAATTTAATATTACTTTTAAAAGATTTGAAATTGAAAATTATTTTGTTGATTTTTAATGTTGCAGAGCTCAGGAGATAGGGTTTATTTAAAGAATTGATGGTGTAGGATGTTCAACAGTTAGTGTGGGAAAAAAGCGCAAAGAAGGAAGAGAAGATATAGGAGGAGGAAAATTAAAGGTGGTTAAATATAATTGTCATGAGAGTTTTGTTGAAGAAAAGAGCTCTCCGTTTTCTCATGGTGATGCAGTTGATGCAGGGTATGGCCAAAGAACTCAAAGATGGTTCTAGAAGGAGTTTCGGTACTTGTTTATTTGCTCGTTATATATTTTTATGAAAAATCAAAGCTTATGTTTTTCAGACTTTTGGTCTTGTTTTGAGGAATTTCATTGGGGAATATTTTGGATATGTAATTGTGTATTAACTTTTATGGTTGTTAGCAACTCTTTTATCCTGTTTACCATTTGGTTTATTAATATCATATCCAACTCATATGCTTATTGAGATTGAATCTTCATTTCATAGTGGACGCTAAGTATAATAATCGAGGTCTACGGCTATTTATCTAGGTGAGAACAAATGTCTCGTATAACTATTGGTCTTAATCTAATCGATTTTTTCATTTTTTTCTCCACGTCAAACAAACTCACCCAATTTTTTTACTTTCTTCGACAAAAAAATTTACTCTTGGCCCCACACCATAGTGGCTGAGATTGGATTCGAAATTTACGATTTCCGATTTTTTCGATCCTAAATTTCGGTTTCATAACACATTTTTAATGTTCCGGATTTTTCCAAAAAAATTGGATCGAAAATGGATCTACATATATATAAATTGCCGAATTTTCTATTTTACGCAATCTAATTTTAGTTTCCGATTTGTATTTTGATTCATTTTTTTCGATTTTACATTTCGAATATTAGTTCTGGTATTATTTCTTAACAGATCTGAGTTTCATTTAGCATTATTTACGGTTATGGTGGCCAGAGAGTTTTCCGGGGTGAAAGTTCAAGATGTGAAGAGTTTGATCAGAACTAAGCTTCTAGAACTCGAGGAAGCTGTAATTTATTCCGAGAAAGTTATGACAAGATCCGATGATGAGTGTGTTGTTGCTGTAACCGATCAATGGTATATCACTTATGGAGAACCGGAATGGAGGAAAAATAACAGAAAATTGTCATGCTAACATGAATGTATAATCCTGACGAAACAATACACAGATTCGAACACACGGTAAGTTGGCTAAATCAATGGGTGTTCTCATAGCTTGGTTTAGGGACTCATATATCTTGGGACAAGCTATTTCGCGTTGAGTCTTTCTCCATTCCACTATTTACATGGCTTTATACACGGTTTCCCATCTCTTACAGCAAACCGTTTTGTAAGGACCCGCACAACTTTCTGACGAGGTCTGGGATTTTAGGTTTCACCAATCAAATCGCATGGATGGAAGAGATTATTGGTTCTGATTCAAAATTAAGGAGTGGTGAGGGGTCCACTTATGCGTATATAGTATTTGATAATGATATTAATATTGCGGTACACTCGACTGAGAGGAATTACAGTGAGGATATATTTCGTGAGGCTTCGAAAACCGGTTTTCACGAGCTTTAAGCTACGAGAGATGAGTATAGGGTTTCGTGATTTGTTAATGGGTTGAAGCATGACTTGTTATGGCGATTTATAGATGTGCAGACTCGTTTGATTGTACCGATTTGCCCTCATTGCAGAGAGTATGTTTGGAGGGAGATTTTGAAGAAATATGGTTATGTTGTGAAAGCGGGATGGCCTAAAGCTGATTTACCGGATTTAACTCGGAAGAAAGCTAATACGTACTTGCAATCCACGACCAAATCAATGAGAAAGCAATTACAGACAAATGTTTACTCAGGTTCAAAAGTGGGTTTGATTTTTGTGAAAGAAGAATACGATGGATGGAAAAAGGAGTGTTTGATGATACTAAAAAATAAAATTTGATCATTCAGCTTTTAGTCCAAATGAAGAGTTTTTTGCGAAGGTGCAAACGAGTGTCACCAATGGGCAAGAAGGGAAGTTGAAGAATGATTGTATGGTATTCTTGAAGGATATTTGAAGTCTGGGGTACAAGCGTTGGGGGTTGGGGAAATCGAGGTTTAGGAGAAGAATGTGGAGTTTATTAAGCAACAGCTTGGCCTCGAGAAATTGGAGATTGTTTCTGGAACGAATCGTTATGCTGTGGAGAAAGGTGGACCCCATGCCTTGGCATTCAATAAGACTCCACCTTCCCATGGAAAGCCTACTGCAGTTTTTTCTTAGAGAAGCTTGTAGTTAACAAAAAGCATTTTAGTGTTTGAATTTTTTTTGAGTTTTATATATGTTAATATGTTATTGTGGATCCTTTGTAAGAATATGATTTAGCTATTTGATTTATCATTTGTGATTTTTATTGTTCATTTAGTAAATATATAGGAAGAATGTTGGTGTTTCGAATAATAAGAGAAAGATGAATTAACTGAACTTTGCAGTACTCGTACCACACTCGTACCACACTGTATGGTCGTGTAAATCAGGGGTGAAACTAACTTTACCTCAAAAGATACCTTTATGAGGTACCAGTCAATTTTGTTCATCTATTGGCTAACTCAGATAAGTCACGTGATGATGTTTTTTCAAATTCAAGCATTTCAACCTCTATATTAATTATAGGTAGACCAGAGTATGTGGTGGAAACTACAACACCAAAAGTTGTCCTCTAAAGTCAATTCCTAGTAAATGAGATTACGATGGTCCTTTAGCCAAGAATCCTTTCTGTGTGTTACATAATAAAAAATTCACAAAGCATCAAACTTTAATTCTAAAATAAAATAAAAAGTTCCATGATGTTTCTCTCTATTTCAGTTACCCAAATATATCTAATGCTTTTACATGTCATAGTATTTGCTGATTCTCATCACAATAAGGAGGATAATATTGCCTTACTGGACTTTATGTCCAAGATCGTGAGTCATCCTTATGGTATCACCAACTCATGGAATAATTAGATCGATTTTGGCGATTGGCTGGCATCACATGTGGTACTCGCCACAGAAGAGTTACCATTATAAACCTATCTGATAGTGGCTTAAACGGTTCCTTGTCGCCTTTTCTTGGAATCCTCAGCTTTCTGCGCGAGTTACTTCTTGCGAACAACAATTTCTGAGGAAACATTCCCCTGGAATATGGACGTCTATCATGGCTACAAAGACCCAACATGTCTATGAACTCTCTTGAGGGAGAAATTCCAGCACACTTATCTCGTTGCTCCAATTTTATCTATCTTAATTTCCATTAAGATCAATACCTTAACCGGAAAAATCCCTCATTCTCTGCAGCAAAAAATTTTCTAGAGGGAGAAATACCAGAAAGTTTGGATCGATTGAAAAGTTTGGTGTATCTTGATTTAAGTGATAATAAACTATCTGGTTTAATCTCTACGTCTGTTTATAATATTTCATCCCTCTCGCTCTTGACATTGAGATAAAATGAATTACATGGAAACCTTACGGAGAAACTTGGTTCATTGTTAGAGCTTGTAGAACTATACATGGCGAGAACAACTTGGAAGGAAGAATTCCTACTACGTCTATTGGAAATCTTAGCTCATTGTATGTTTTATCAACACCACGAAATTCTCTAGCGGGTGATATACCAGAAAGTTTGGGTCAAATGAATAGTTTGGAAAGACTTGAATTGAATGATAACAAACTATTGGGTAAAATACCTTTAGCTATATATAATATTTGATCCCTCTCTTTGTTAAATTTTAGGTAACAAAATTGTTGTTGATGTGGATACAGGATGGCAAAAGGGAGCAGCTCAACAAATTTGAGTAAGAGGAGCTTGTTGGAGTCATTTTTGGTTGCAAAAACACAACCATTCAAGAATGTCTTTCCAAACACCTTTTTGTTAGTACTATTATCCTTAAACTTGGTCTAACTTTATATTTACTAACAAGGTCCAAAACACTCACTCACTGAGGGTTACATTTGTAGGATTGTTTGTATCCATCAGACCAGTTTTCGTATGTGAGGAGTAGTACTAAAGGTTTGCTGGTGTTTTTATTCAATTATTCCGATAAAAAGCTTCATGGTATCTATGAAGCTTTTAGCTCCGTAAAGATGAATATAGACCCATGCATACCCTGGGGGTTCAAAGAAAAAACCATATCGTGCCAGGTACCTTTTACTTTATTTCTTATAGTTATTGAATTATGTGAAAGTATAAATAATAGTTTTATTTTGAATTAAAGGTTCAGGTACGTGTGTAGCCTTTTTTAAATGTGATCGCAATGAGGATCCTACATTATGCTAGAGAATCGACAAGATTATGGAGATTGAAGTGATAAATTCCTTACGTGTCTTGTGGGGCTACAATGCCTTTTTTTGTTTAAGTACATTGAGGTTATTATCCTTTTGATTTTAAGTAGCAGCTTAAAGTTGGCACAATTTTAGCGTGAACTTTGTTACTCTACATCTGAGAAATCCTGTTTTCTTAGCCTATTATTACATTACTTTCCATTTGACTTCATTTTAGGAAGTAAATATTTGTTCTAAAAATTGTCATAGTAATACCCAATAATCCCCATGTTAATTTACATTTCTTGCCACATCAGTGTAATTTAACCTTACTAAAATCTAACTACCAAGTGTATGTTAAATAATAAATAGGGTATTGGCAGGGCGATGTCCGAATTTTTTGTTAAGAGGTTTAACAAAAGTGAAAGAATATTATAATATCATTTTAATAGGGGTATAAAATAATAATTTAGTAAAGAAGCCATGGCTCCTTTGAATCGGCTTCTTTGGGATATTTCTGTGTGTTTTTCCTCATCGTGAAAAGATCCCAATTCTCATATCTCCCTTGTATCTTTTCTCTTAATATATACAAAATAACCAAAAGGACACCATTGAATCAGGAAAGCGTGAAGTGTTAAAATATTACATTAAATAGTTTATTGGCCCAAAAAATACAACCAAAATGTTGTATCGCACATAGAAATATCATCACATAATACAAGACATCAAAAGGCCACATCCTAATTTTATCTTGTAACCATTCAATTCCCTTCTTCTTAGTATGTCTTTATAATATAATGTTGTATATATTGCTTTGTTTCTAAGTTTAATTAGTATGTAGTAGTCTTATACTTGGTATGTTGTATAGACCCTACATTATAAATTAGGGTGATTGAAAGATACTCTTTATGTCATTGGTGGGGTTAAATCTGCCAATGAAATAGTAGAGACGGTATGTGTGCAGAAGCGTATAGTGTAATTTTTTGTACAATATAGGAACCTATGGTGCAATTGACTAACTCTAACTTCTTTTTACCAATTTATAGTGGAAGGTCGAATGTTATAAAGAGGGTGAGAGTTGGAAAACAAGTCTCTTGAAGGCAATAGGAGGGGGATGCTTCAATTCCACCATTTTTTCAAAAGAGGGGTGAAAACTAGCTTTGGAATGAAGATAAATTAGACACTTGTCTTGATTTTGGCTCGGGTAAAAAATTTAACTACTTTCTTGGGGTAAAAAAGTAAGTTACCTACTTGTAAAGCATCTTAAAATTGTTGTTAAATATGATAGTGGTAATACTACTTAGACTTGTCTGGCTTATTTTCTTTCCCCATTAGTTAAACAACTAAGACAATTAGTTTTCATCAAGTCACACACTTCTTTTTCACTTCATTTTGGAAATAATTGTGATGAATGAAGGGAAATGGGAATTCAACTGAAAAAATTAGCATGATAAGAGGATCACAACACAAACATTAAAAACAAAATCACAATTGGAATGATCAATGGGGACAAAATTTTAAACAAATTCCAAAAAAAGTAAATTTTCATCACAGAGCACGAAATATCGATCACTTTTACCTATATTAAACATAGCCACAATGGCTTCTTGCATATGTCACAAAATTTTACTTTGTTGTTTATTATGTATGAAATTCTGACATTTTTTATGGAGTAAGAAACAATAGCCTTCTACATTACATATTTTATCCTCTTGTGAATCATCAAACTCACTATCTACGTAGTAAGTGCTATCACTTTTTTACCATCCTCCTTATCACAATCAAGGACATACTTATTTTCCCATCATGTGGACACCGATAATCTTCTATCCCCATGTTAGTAGTCACCATTATCTATTCTACGTATACACCAGGCTTTAAAACCATGACAATTATGCTTACATCCTCATTCATGCTCAAGAATTCCAACCTAAACTTCAATTATCCATGAGGTCGATGGTAAAACTCAACATCGTCTACAAAACCAATATTATTTGTCAATGTATATCCATAGACATTAACATGTAATAGAAAGTGATGAAATTTAAGCGGTCACCGCCATTATGATGGCCTTCCTTGAATCGTCCACCATAATATAGGTTCAACGTGAAAGTTTCTACATATTCATTTAAAGGCATATAGGTTTGATAATGTTCAAGAAAATAGAGTTTTAGAAAGTATTAAAAAAGTACTTAGATATTAAAATAACTCGCAACTGAAAGTTTTGAAAGCATTAAACCATGTATATAAATAAACTAATATGGAAGATTCAAAAACAAACCCGGTATATAAAAAAAAGGGTCATATGTATGGTTACAAAATTCGCATTTTATAACTATAGAATAGTGAATGAGTAAAAATAGATACTAGATTCTTTATTAAAAATAAATATACAACACAAATTCACTATACAAATTCTTAACATGCAATAAAAAAAATGTTAACACATCACCCTCTAAAATTTATAATATTAAAATATAAATTCTTTATAAACCTAAAAATATTTTACATTGGGAAATTGACATGCCAGGTACCCAACATTTGGTAACTGGACAAACGAGTACATATACTTTCAATGAGGACAACACGGTATTGACATTTAAATTTCTGTCCAACCGTTGGTACCTACCATCAATTCAACCAAGTGTTAATGTGGCAAGAGTATCGGTATCTATTTGTCCATTCCCAGAATATTTATATATTCTATCTCTTTTTTCATATCTTTCTTTATCTGCCACGTAGGCAGTTAAAGTGAAATTGATGGTGGGTACCAACGGTTAGATAAAAATAAAACATGTTGTCCAAATTGAAAGTATAGGTACTCATTTGTTAAGTTAGCATATCACTGGGTACCTAGCAAGCTATTTTCCAGTATAATTTTACTAAATGAACAACATATAATCTTAGTAAGAAACATTCCCACTTACTTAGCATATCATAATAAGCTTTTTCAACTGTACTTTGAGAAATATCTGCAACTTTCATGCTTTAATCAACCACAAAAGTATCTGAAGCTTTCTCATCAATTTTTAGTGGAAAAGTGTAAAATTATATAAGAGGATCATGTAATGTTCAAGAATTTTGTGTTTAATGCTTGATTTTACAAAGTGTCACTTGAGAATCTAGGCTTTTTTGTTTTTTGAGTAAGAAATTTTGATTCTAACGATTTTATTAAAATCCATGTGAAGTATGGATGTGTGTTTATAGAATCTTTTAATTTTTTTATAATGCCCTGGCCTATTTACTATCCGACTTACCCATTGAATTGGAGGGAAACAACCACCAGAGTGTGTGCCATGTGACACTTAACTTATGAATTGATAAGAGGTACCAACAGAAGGACTATTATTTTTGAAATATTTGGTACAACGTGGCCCCTTTTGATAGTCAGGGTACCCATATGTTTCATCACGTATTCCTTGAGTACACCAGATTCTTTTTCCTATTTTTTTGGTCAAGAAAAATACTTCTACTGATTAAAGAGAACAATTACAATAGTTATTTAGTATGAATTAATGATATGTCCCCTATTAAAATCTAAACTAAAACACCATTCTTTGACATTCAAATTTCTGAAGGATGTCAACAACTTTCTGTAGTACAAACTACTACGAACCTATCCAAACATCCACTAAAATAGTGTTTCAATTAACTAACCCTTGGAGGATAGTAGAGATAAGTTTAAGCTAACGAATATTAATAGAATGTGCTCATTAAAAAAAAGAATAATTGAAGCCTCAGGGAAGCTTAAGGGGAAAGGACCAACCACAATCTAATCCAAAAACAAATGAATTTGTTAGGAATGTGCCTTTCCTCAGGGAGACAAAGGTAACATAGACTCTATTCTCATACAACCATTGCTTAGAGGTACTCATAATTACAATAATCTCTACCAAACGTGCCCCATCTCCTTCCTCCCATAAATCCCTGAAGTGTCCCAAACACCACCATTTTCTCTAACACTATTCACACACTTTCCACTTTCACTCACTCCAACTTTCGAAGATTCCCTTATCCCCTTTCTAATTTTTTTTTATTTTCTTCTTATTTCACTAAAAGACGATTGTTTTGAGTAATAATTCCTCTTATGGAGTGGTCTTTGAATTAGAATCAATATCATATTTTTATGCATTGTTTAGATTCACATTAGTAAAAGAAAGGAAATAATAGGATTAAAAAAATAATAAAGAAATATAAAGTAAAGTGATAACATTGTTTTGACTATAAAAATAATAATAAAATGAAAGTAAATAATTGATTTAAGAATCTCTTAACTTGTTTGGATTTTTATTATTAAATGAAAAGAAATGATACTATTATATAGAAAATACTTTTATACCCTTTTTATATTATGTAAAGCATTATATATATATAAATTAAAAGGTTGTTTAGGATATTTTATAAAATAATAATTTTTTTTTTGAGTACATGAGAGAGCCACTTCGGACTCGGAGTCATACTGACTCCAATGAGATTCGATCCCAGGACCTCTTGGTCTCTACGGAGTAGCCTAACCACTAGGCCAACTATCTATCTCAAAAAATAATAATTTTTCTTCCTTTGAAATGACTCTAGTATGAGAGGAAAATTGAGTATTTTAAAGTAATACAATGTATTATGCAATCAATTTAATTACTCTCATTTTATTATATTATTCAATTCTTTTATTAAGAATAATTGTAGGATGGTGGCCCCCTAAGTTGGCCAAGTTTAAAAGTTATTAATAACAAAGGAATCAAGGAGACAAGCCTTTTGGTCCAAGTTTGATTTTAAAAATCTCTAGCTCAATTGATAAATAAATGAATCGATCAAGAAAAATCACGAGTCTAGGCGAGATTTCTTCGAGTTTTATCTCCAATCCTTTAGGCGCATACGTGATTGGAGGAGATTATTTGATGTCTAGATCTACGATCATTGATTCGTTGTGAATTGAAGATTAATGTTGAGTTCGAGGCAGGTGCATTACTTAATGACCCTGCGTGCATTTTGGCAACTTTGGTGAAGATTGGAACCAACTCAGTGAAATTGAGTAAAAAATGCTATCTCAACAATAGTATTTTTCCCCAAAATCTATAAATTGTTATAATTTTATGAATTAGTGTTGTGTTTTTTTCCTTGATTAAGTGTTGTAATATTATTTTTCTGATAACAGAATTATATGTTTATAAATGTTTTTATTTTACTCAGTATTTTGCTAGGTGCTTAGTATTTTTTATTGAGTACTCAGAAATTTTGTTAAGTATACTCAGTAGTTTTTCTGATAGTTGAAAAAAAAAATTCACAACTTAGATATTTTCGATTTCAATAAAATCTCTGACTCCCCAAGCGTCTCAACCTGTGGTGGTCGGAGATGATGGTGATACTTAATGACTTGATACTCGTTGACTTGGTAGTAAACTTGTTCTTTGTCTTTATCTAATTTTGTTACTTTATTTTTGTCTATATATAATTTTTTTTCCAGGTATTTTGTATATGTATTTGTGGAAGCTCTTTATAGAAAAATTGAAACACATGATCTTTATATGCCATGATTTTCAAGCTCTCATAGGTCAATTACCCTTTAAATATATCTATGACCAAAAAAATTAATTTCACACAAAAAATAAGGTGTCCAATAAAATAAACAATAACTTAAGAAAATACACATTCAAAAACACACACAACCAATATAAAAAAGGATTAATGCCCAAAAAACTCAAAGTTAGAATTAATTCCCTCTCATCTCAACCATCATTTTTTTGCCCATGCATGATACGTTTTGTTTTTCCCTTCTTTTTGCCCATAAAAAGAGCAAATTTGAGTTATGGGAACTCAAATTTTGAGTTATGGAAGCTTCCTAGAAGTTAGATTTTGAGTTCTTTAAAAAAGTTAGTGCTCGTGATTGTGGACAAGGCTGGGGTTTATTGAGCATTAACCTTTAAAAAATACATGCGAACCAACTTAAAAAATAAGCAACCCACAAACTCAAGCCCGATCCAAATACAACTAAAAAACCCACTATAAAATAGAAACATTTACCACTAACCAGAAACATTTACCACGCAAATTGAAGGAGTTTTATCAAAGACGCTAGGTCAGGTTAGTGGATTAAATTTATGCATTTTTAAGTTAAAGGGATTAAATCAGTATCTTTGTTATGCATTTTTTCAATAAACATTTTTGGTTGTTAAAGACCTATTTCTTTGAATGATTTTACTTTTATAATGGGTTTTCTTTGCTATTCTTTAGCTTATGGACTCTATTGAACATCCATGGTGAACATCCATGGTTGTTTTTGTTGTAAGCATGGAATGTTCTTGAACCAGATTTGCTATTTGCTATGAATGTCTTATTAGTTCGTAAATGATATAGTGTAGGTTGGATAAAAATATATAAGTGTGTGATAATTAGACACTTTTCACTGATAATTTTGTCTTTAGGACCTGCAATTGACTCTGCAGAATGTATTATATGGATTTATATTACTTCCCCTGATATTAAATTGTTCAAATTGGGGGGATGGGATTGTAGAATGTTCTATTGTAACTAGCTTTATTGGAAAGAATTTCAGATAACTTTATTAAAAAAAAAGGAGATTTTGATTTTGACAAATCATGGAATTCTCATGGATCTGTCTAAGTCTTATGGGATCTCAAATCCAATTTTTATATATTTTTTCATGTGTTACTAATATAAGACTCTTTTAGAAAAGTATCAAAAAAGAGTTAAATATATATTATTACCAAATTAAGGACAAGCGGAGGCATTTGTCTTGGTTTTGGGTTGTCATGAAATTCAAAATAGTGTTAATTATAAGAAAATGCATTTGTTATTCGCCATAATACTTCTAGATTTGTTATTGGTATATGTTGTTTTATTTTAGAACTTTTTTCTAATCTGTCATGAAAGCTTCAACATTTTTCATTCAAAAAAGTAAAACAATAAAGTTGTTAGGGACAATTATATTTATACATTAAAATAATATTTGGAAACCTGGTTTCGTTATTGTTTCTTCTTTAGCCAGGATTTATTCAAAGGTTTCACATCTGTTTCCTCTTTGGAAGTTTTATTTAAAAACAAAATCATACACAATTCTAGATTTATAATTTTTGATACACTGTGTTACAATATTTTATTTATAAGGTTGCTGAAATTATGTTTAATTGCACAGTTGATCCATGTGTTTTACCAGCGCTCAAAAGTACCAACCCAATCAACAAATTATCCACATATAAGGTAAGTTCTTCTATTTTGATCATTGGTCTTCTATATTCATTTAAAATCATTTTTAATAAATCTATTAATGTTGTGATAATATGGTACTACTTATTATTGAAATTGATTAGCCTACAATAATGGATATATATAATAATAATAATAATAATAATAATAATAATAATAATAATATTGATCTAATTCTGATGGTTGAAGCTATGAACCCATGACTCTGGTCTTAGATCAGTGAATTTCCTTATTTTTTTGTGTAAATAAATTCTACAAGTACAATTCTATTCGTGTGTTATGGATTTCATTTTCAAGACCTCTTAATATTTACATGCAATATATATCATTGATGGACTATTATGTTTCTCATTATAATTGGATCTCGAAATTGGTTCTGTAAAAACGTGTCTCCTAATCACACTACAATAGCCAATAACAACTGCTTAATATGTTTTATTTTTTACTAAGAAATTATAAGGTTCCTTCTAGTAACGATCAATATGTTAGTAAATCATTAAAAGAAACATACTTTGATTTTAAAAAACTAAAAAGACTTAGCTTACGGTTGAAGAACAATCTATCATTGAATATTGCATTTATTTCACTCTTTCGCATTTTTAACCCCGTGAAATTTCTCCTTTTCGTTATTTTATAATCATTTATTATTTTTGTTATCAATCAAAAAATGAAATGTGATGTAAATTGTTTAAATTATTATCGCACATAATCCCTATTCCAATTACTTAACTTTTTATAGTTCTCTCATGCATTAGGTTATACCTAGTTAATATTCACATTTTGCACACAGGTCCATCTAAGTAATTACGATTTAGTGTCATGCTGGAGATGATAAGATGATCGTTGAACAAAGAAAAAAATAAAAAGATTGTTGGCCATGATATTTCAAACAAATATCAACATTTGACTCTCTGGGTAAGATTTACTTGATAAGATATTAAGATTTAAATTTTTTAAAGTATTATTGTGTTTGATGAACATGATTAACAAGTGGAAATATATAGAAAATATCATAGAGATAATATTGTTTCTGAACTTGTGTATGCTTACAATTGAGATACAAGCATTTATATAAGTATATATACTATAGTTTAGATTAAATGCTCATAGAGGCTGATTTGTAACTATGATGCCTTCTTTCAGCTGTAATAGTACTACACCTGTACACTTTATTAATTTGGATCTGCCAAAAATGGATTAACAGAAATAATGTAGGGTCTAATGTTGTCAAAATATAAAGATTGGGGTATCATTTGTCAATCATGTTAAAAATAAAGGATATAATATGTGATTACCGAGAATAAATAAAGTTTATATTCAGGTTCACATACAATCTACACACACATTGGTCTATCATGATTGTTTTTTTTTTTTACCTTTTCATGATTGTTTTTGTTTTTGCAATTTACCTCCTTTTACGGTTACGTAGACGTTATCTTAGCATCATGTGGTTATACAAGTGCACCATATCCTCTTGTGGTTTGAAAGCAAGTGCACACTCCTTATAACCACAAGGGGTGAAGTGTCATTTTACCAAATTATAGGGAGGTAAATTGAATTTTTTTTTAATTAAGAAGTTTTTTGATCTCATAAATTTGATTCCTTTAATGCTTCTAGAGCTTCGCTCTTGCTGCAACGGATCTCAGCGGTGCGATCTATGCCGTTGGTGGATTTGATGGAACAAATATTATATGGCAAGTTTTTTAACATTTTCTTTTTATCCATGTAATGAAGTCTGTACGATTTCTTTTAACTGTTTTACGTCTTTTGAAAGATTTGACCCTCGTGAGCATTGCTGGAGCAAAATCGAGAGCATGAGTACATCAGGCCACTTCTTGATTGTTATGGATGAAAAATTGTAAGTTTCATCCTTCTCTTTATTTCTTTTCCATGTTTTAATTTTAAAGTTAAATACACATTTTATTAAATATAATTGGCTCACCGAAGTGTCAAGAGGAGAGAAATAGTCGTTGGAATGTGGACACCCTTTTGTATATCGAAGCTGATACAGTAATCTCACAATATCCTGTTATTAAAACAAATTGGACCAGGTGTGCTCTAGTTTTCGAATCAGAGAGTGTAGGGTTGGGTGCACTTTTATAAATAGATTCTTTCTCGCTCATACTTTTGCCAGGAAGGGTATGATTTACTTATATAACTTTAAGGGGATAGCGCGCCGTGCCTTTTTACGAAACTATAGGGAGGCAAAATGCAAAAAACCTAAACATTATTACAACTTTCTGACTCAATACTTTTGCTATAATTTTGCAGATATGCCCTTGGAGGTTATAATGGAAGTTCAATGGTGCAAAGCGTTGAAATATACGATCTTCGTCTCGGTAAATGGAGTGTGGTGGAGGCTATGGACCAGCCCCGAGGTTATTTATCTGCAGCTGTCTTGAAAGACACTCTTTATGTCATTGGTGGTGTTAAATCTGCCAATGAATTAGTAGAGACGGTATGTTTAAGGGCTTACAGTGTAATTTTTGTACAATATAGGGACCTATGGTGCAATTGACTATCTCTAACTTCCTTTACTAATTCATAATGACAGGTTGAATGCAATAAAGAGGGCGAGGGTTGGAAAACAAGTGTCTTGAATGCAGTAGGAAGTAGATGTTTCAGCTCCTAATTGTTTTAACAGAGGAGTGAAAGCTAGCTTTGGAATGAACATAGATTAGACACATCTACTTGATTTTTGCTGGGCTCAAATCTTTAACTACTTTCTTTGGGGTAAAAAAGTAAATTACCTACCTGTAAAGCATTTTAATGTTGTTGTTGGATATGTTGGTGGCAATGATTAGTACTTAGACTTGTCTGGCTTATTTTCTTTCCCCATTAGTTAAACAACTGGGAGAATTAGTTTTCATCTAGTCCCACACTTCTTTTTCTCTCCATCTTGGCAATTAGTTACAATGAAGGGCAGTGGGAATTCAACCGAAAAAATAAAAAGGATGTGGAAACTAGACATACATGAATTATCGTCTATGGGAAATCCCAATGCCTTTTCTATTATAATGTATGAAGATTTCATCACTGTTATCTAATATCCCATTTTCCTCCGGCAGTCCAGGGATTGGACAACTTTCGGTTATTGAGCATGTTGGGAGATTAGGCGGCAGTTGAAAGAGTTGCTCGGAAGCTTGATGAACAAGCGAACAAGCCATGTTTCTTTTTTATTTTAGTAAAAGACTTTTCGAGCGCCTACTGGCTTGGTAGGCGCTATTCAATGAAGAAACCCCATTTCAACCAGCTTTGAAGGATCCAACTGGGTTGCTGCCATGCATGAAGAGATTGCTGCCCTCTATCAAATCAGACATGGACCATCGCTCCTCGTCCTTCGGATAAGAAAGTGATCGACTCACAAGTTGTTATTTATAAGTATTTTAAAAAAAAATTGTTGAACTCCATATAATAAAAAAAATTAAATAAAAGCTATATAGAATTGAAATAGTCTACAAACTTATAAATGTATATTAATAAAAACATCGTTTTAGTTGGCGTGTATTCATGTTGCATGTTTGGCGTGTATTTTCAGTGATTTTCATTTAAATTGAATAGTCTAAAAATAAATTTTATTCTTTAAATAATATTTCGCTTGTAATATAAATAGTAGCTCTTATAGTGTTGTAAATAGAATTATATATTTCAATTATTTCTTCATGGTATCAGAGTTTTAACTCTGAATCTGTCTATAATTCATATTCTTTTCTTTCAATAAACTCTCCCAGAGTTTCATACACCATGACCAAATACGGCATGGCAAAAGAGCTATTAAGCTATGCCTTAAATTAACAAAATCAGTGGAAATGGCAAGAACTCAGAAAAGAATGGAATTTCACTAATCACAAGTCACAAGATGAACGTGCATAATTACTTGTAAAGGTCTCAATTCGTTCTCATGTCCATTCGAGGAAAAGGGAAATATGACTATCTCACTGGTGTGGCTGCTTCTCTAAAAGAGAAAGATCCTATATATGCACCTGGAGGGCTGATGACAATATAATAATGTCATTATTAATTAATTTTATGACTAATGATATTGGAGAAAAGTTTCTCCTTTACAGTTCAGCCAAAGACATTTGGTATGCTATAAAAGATACGTATTCTAGCAATGGAAACATATCTGAGCTAATTAATGTGGAAACCATTCTCCATGATCTCCACCAAAGTGGTTTTTTTTTTGTTACACAATATAATAATAATCTCACACGTTATCGACATCAATTAGATTTGTTTGAAAAGTATACTTAGGAACCCCCAAAAGATGGAAAATAATACACATAGATTATTGAGAAAAAACGTGTATTCAAGTTTTTAATGTAGCTTAATAAAGATATAGATGAAGTCCGTGGAAGAATATTAGACACAAAGCCTCTGCCTAGTTTAAAAGAAGCCTTGTCAGAGGTAAGAAGAGAGGAATGCCTTCTGCCCTTGAAGTAAGTGGATTCCAACTAAACAACTCAGAAAATAAGATGAGAAAAGGTAGACCAGGGTGTGAGCACCGGTGAAAACAAGGACATACCAGAGATACTTGTTGGAAGATTCATGGCAGGCCTACTGATTGGAAGCCTTCTCGCCCAACACTTGAAAGTCGTGGAAATATCACATCCTCAACAAATGAAAGTGGTACCAGTGAATGTGTTCTGGTCAGCAAAGAACAACTCAGAATTCTCCAAAAGATGATCAATAAATCCACCAACTCTTCCACTATTTCTATGGGATTTATAACTCAAGATAATTTCCCAAATGCCTTAATCATTAGCAAGGAAATAAATAATAAGTGGATTGTTGACTCTGCAGCTTCAGATCACATGACGGGTGATAAATCGATTCTTACTAATTTTATATTTACTAATGAAAAATCTCGGTTAAGAAGATAGATCAGTTTTAAAAAGTATTAAAAATGTACTTAGACAGTAAAATAACTTGCAACTAAAATTTTTTAAAGCATTAAAAATAAATAAGATTCTTTAGTAAAAATAAATATACAACACAACTCCACTATAACAATGCTTAACATACAATAAAAAATGTTAATACATCACCCTCTAAAAAGCATAATATTAAAATATAAATTCTTTCTGAAAAACCTAAAAATATTTTACATTGTGAAATTGACATGTCAGGTACCCAACATTTGGTAACTGGACAAAGGAGTACATATACTTTCAATGTGCACAACACGGTATTGGTATTAAATTTTGGTCGAACTGTTAGTACCTAACATCAATTCAATAAAGTGTTAATGTGGCAAGAGTATCCGTATCTATTTGTCCTTTTCCAATATGTATTCCATAGACTTTTTCCATATCTTTCTTAGTCTGCCACGTAGGCACTTAACATTAAATATATGGTGGGTACCAACGGTTGGATAAAAATGAAATGTTGGACACCACGTTGTCCAAATTGAAAGTATAGGTACTCATTTGTTAAGTTAGCATATCGTTGGGTACCTAGCAAGTCATTTTCCCGTAAACTTTTACTAAATGCAAACATAAAATCTTAGTAAGAAACATTCCCACTTACTTATTGTATAATAATAAGCCGCTTGAACCGTGGTTTGAGAAAAATCTGCAACTTTCATGCTTTAATCAACCACAAAAGTATCTGAAGCTTTCTCATCCATTTTTTAATGGAAAAATGTAAAATTAGACAAGAAAAACTATACCAATCGTGCTAGGATCATGTAATATTCAAGAATTTTGTGTTCCATGCTTGATTTTATAAAGTGTCACTTGAGATTCTAGGTTTTTTGTTTTTGGTGTAAGAAATTTTGATTCTAACGGATTTATTTAAACTAGTGTGAAGTATGGATGTGTGTTTATAGAATCTATTAATTTTTCTAATGGTCTGGCTTATCTAATATCCGACTTACCCATTGAATTGGAGGGAAACAACCACCACGTGTGTGCCATGTAACACTTCACGTATGAATTGATGAGAGATACCAGCAGAAGGACTTTTGAAATTTTTGGTATAACGTGGCCCCTTTTAATATTCGGGGTACCCATGTGTTTCATCGTGTATTCCATGAGTACCTCATGATTCTTTTTCCTATTTTTTGGTTAAGAAAAATCCTTCCATTATTAAAGAGAACAATTACAATACTTATTTAGTATGAATTAATGATATGTCCCCTATTAAAAGCTAGATAGAAACACCATTCTTTGACATTCAAATTCCTGAAGGACGTCAACAACTTTCTATTGTAAAAAATACTATGAATCTAATCTACTAAAGTGGTGTTTCAATTAACTAACCCTTGGAGGACAATAGAGATAACTTTAACCTAACAAATATTAATAGAATAGGCTCAGCTAAAAAAAGAATAAATGAAGCTTCGGGAAGGGACCAACCACAATCTAATCCAAAAACCAATGAATTTGTTAGGCATGTGCCCTTCCTCAGGTAGACAAAGGCAACATAAACGCTATTCCCCTACAACCATTGCTTAGAGGCACTCATAATTGCAACGATCTCGACAAGACGAGCCCCATCCCCTTCCTTCCATAAATCCCTGAAGTTTCTTCAACACCACCATTTTCTCTAACACTATTCACACACTTCCACTTTCATTCACTCCAACTTCCAAAGATTTCCCTTATCTCTTTTCTAATTTATTTTCTTCATTTTCACTAACAATTGGTTGTTTTGAGCAATAAGTCCTCTTATCAAAGTGGTATTTGTATTAGAATCAATATCAATTTTTTATGCATTGTTTGGATTCACATTAGTAAAGGTAAGGAAGTGATAGGATTAAAAAAATAATAAAGAAATGGAAAGTAAAATGATAACATTGTTTTGACTGTAAAAATAATAATAAAAGAAAAGAAAATAATTGAATTAAGAATATCTTATCTTGTTCGGAATTTTATTATTAAATAAAAATAAATGATACTATTATATACAAAATACGTTTATACCCTTTTTATACTATGTAAAACATTATTATATAGAAATTAAAAAGGTTATTCAGGATATTTTATAAAATAATAATTTTTCTTCCTGTGAAATGACTCTAGTATGAGACGAAAATTGATTATGCAATCAATTGAATTAATTTCATTTTTATCATATCATTCTATTATTTTTTTAAGAATAATTGTGGGATGGTGGCCCCCTAAGTTGGCCAAGTATAAAACTTATTAATAACAAGGGAATCGAGGAGACAAGCCTTTAAGTCCAAGTTTGATTTTACAAATATCCAGCTCAATTGGATAAATAGATGAATTGATCGAGAAAAATCACCTATTAAAAATGTGAAACTACTCTAAAAATATGAGTCACCACAAGAAAACAATGTGGCAAAGACAACATCAAAGCAAAAATAACAATGATAGCAGATACACTCCTTTGATAGCTTTAATCTTTAAAAGAACCTCACAACGGAAATATTTGGCCTATGAAACCAAGAAAAGTCAAAACCAATAGATAGATTGAAACTATGAAAGACTCATCCACCAAACCAAAAAAAAAATTATGTGAAGAGAAATCAAAACAACCCTAGTTAATCCTAAGACCAAAAACATCCTAGACGTGCACAAAATTTTTAAAACTAAAAAAAGTGAGGAGATTTTATCCACTAGAGAAATCGAACACGACAACCATCTCTTTATTAACCCATAAAATCGACCACAAACCACCACGATCACATAATTTGTTTTATTTACCCAACGGGTCTTGTAGATCCCTCCTTAAGATCCTACTAACACCTCACATATCTACTCTTCTTACTAAAGACCAATAATAATATATATCACTATGCACCTATTTTCCCACTATCCATTATACCCACCTTTTTTTTACCTTCTATACATACTAATTTACACCTAAAATAGAAACCCTAATCCCATCTATCCTCTCTCTCCTTTTCCAACCTCAACCCAACCATTATACCCTCTCTTTCTCCCACCCACCCCCACCACCAGAATGATCATATTGGCTCAACATCATGACGCTAACACGTCATAAAGCGGTTGCACACAATACTGCTTATCTATAAAGGTTCAAACCGCGGAGGAGAGATTGAGCTTTTTCTAGGTGAGTTTCAGTTGTGTAGCACAACTTCGTCCACACGTTTAGACAAGATTTCTTTGAGTTTTATCTTCATTCCTATAGGTGTGCATACGAGATTAGAGGAGATCTTTTGCTTACATGGAGATACAAGTAGAGTCTTCGAGCTATTATGGAGGATCCGTATTTTTAGATTTGTTCAAAGTGTGCGAATGTGAAAAGTCGTTCTTCATGTCTATAGCGAATTTGTTTAATGCTTCCGAAGGTGAGGAGCCATGCAAATTCGTTCAAAACTTGCGAGGATGAGAAGTAAGGTTTGATGTCTACATCTTCGATCGTCGATTCATGGTGAGTTGAAGACTAATAGTGAGTTCTAGGCGCGTCCATTACTCAATCGACCTGCGTGCCTTCGGGTAACTTTGGTGAACATTGGGACCATGGAGTTGTTTTCATAATTCAGTGAAATGGAGTAAACAATGATATGTCAGGAATATATTTTTTTTACGAGAAAAAGACTATGTGGGTACCCATGGAATTTGGAAAGGGACTTCTAAGTACCCATACTATAAAATAGGACTTTTAGGTACCCAACGTTTTCTTTTTGTCCAACCATTAGTGTTTTCCGTTATCTCACACATTAAGTATAATGTGGAGCCTACATGGACTTGGTTTCTTTTTATTTTGAAAGGTATACTTAATAAGTGAGATAACGGGAAACACTAACAGTTGGACACAAAGAAAAAGTTGGGTACTTAAAACTTCTATTTTATAGTATGGGTACTCAAAAGTCCCTTTTCGAATTCCATGGGTACCCACATAGTCTTTTTCTCTTTTTTCCCGAATTTTATAAATTGTTATAATTTTATGAATTAGTATTGTGATTTTTCCTTGAATAGGTTTTGTAATATTATTTTTCTGACAAGAAAGTTATATTTTCATAACTTTTTTTGTTTTACTCAGTATTTTTGCTAAGTGCTTAGTATATTTTATTAAGTACTCAAATTTTTTGCTAAGTATACTCAGTAGTTTTTCCGATACTTAGAAAAAATATCCGTAACTCAAAGATTTTCTGATATTTAATGAAATTTCTGACGCCCCAGTCTCAACTTGTGGTGGTCGAAGATGAACATTGGTGATACTTAGTGATTTGATACTCATTGACTTGGTAGTCCACTTGTTTTTTGTCTTTATCTAATTTTTTTCACTTTATTTTTTGTCTTTATATTATTTTTTGAATATTTTAATATTTTTGTATTTGTGGTAGCTCTTTGTAAAAAAATTGAACCACATGATCTTATATGTTATAATATTGGTTTTCAGGCTCTCATAGGTTAATTATCCTTAAAATATATCTATGAAAGAAAAAAATCAGTTCACACAACAAATAGTATTAGTTGTCCAATAAAATACACAATAAATTAAGAAAATATACATTTAAAGACACACACAACCAATTTAAAAAATACATGAACCAACTTAAAAAATACTCAACCCACAAAAAACTTTAACTTACCTATTTTGTGATTGGTTTATAAACCATAAACCACCCCAAAAAACTCAAGCCCAGTCCAGTCTATAAACCATAAACCACCCCAAAAAACTCAAGCCCAGTCCAAATACAACCAACAAAACCACTATAAAATAGAAACATCTACCACGAACCTAAACATTGACGACGCAAATTGAAGGAGCTTTATCGCCCAGGTTAGTGAATTGCATTTATGCATCTAAGTTAAAGGGACAATTCAGTATCTTTGGTAAGCATTTTTTTCCAAATTTGTTTTGGTTGTTAAAGACCTATTTCTTTGAATGATTTTACTTTTTTAATAGTTTTTATTTGCTATTCTTTGGCTTATGGACTCTAGTTAACATCTATGGTTGTTTTTGTTGTAAGCCTGGAATATTTTTGAACCAGATTTTCTATTTGCTATGAATATGTCTTATTAGTCTAGTCAATGATTATTGTGTAGGTTGTATAAAGATATATAAGTGTGTGATAATTAGGCATTTTCCAGTGATAATTTTGTCTTTAGGACCTGCAATCCACTCTGCTAAATGTATTATATGAATTTACATTACTAGAATGGTTCGAATTGGGTGGGGATGGGATGCTGGATTGTTCTATTGTAATTGGCTTTATTAGAAAAAATTTCAGAAAGCTTACTTTATTTTTAAAAAAAATTAGTTTTGACAAATCATGGAGTTCTCATTGATTTGTCTAAATGTTATGGGATCTCAAATCCAATTATAACAGATTTTTTCATGTGTAAATAGTAGAAGACTATCATAGAAAAGGACCATAAAAGAGTTAAATATATATTATTACCAAATAAAGGACAAGGAGAGGCATGTTTCTTGGTTTTGGGTTATCATGAAAATTGAAATAGTGTTAATTATAAGAAAATGCATTGGTTCTTCATCATAATACTTCTAAAATTATTATTGGTATATGTAGTTCTATTTGTAGAACTTTTTTCTAATCTCTCATTTGTTATTCGAAAAAGTAAACCAATAAAGATCTCAGGGACAATTATATTTGTACATTAAATTAATATTTGAAATTGGTTTCGTATTTGAAATTGGTTTCGTAATTGTTTCTTCTTTGGCCGGATTTATTCAAAGGTTTCACATATGTTTCCTCATTGGAAGGATTTATTTAAAAACAAATCATACTCAATTCTAGATTTATAATTTTTAATATACTGAGTTACACTATTCTATTTATGAAGTTGCTGAAATTATGATTAATTGCACAGTTGATCCCTGTGTTTTACTAGCCAAGCCGCTCAAAAGTACCAAACCCATCAACAAATTCTTCACATATAAGGTAAGCTCTTCTATTTTGATAATTGCTCTTCTATATTCATTTAATATCATTTTTAACAAATCTATTAATGTTGTGATAATATGGTACTTATTATTGAAATTGATTAGCCTACAATAATGGACCATGACTGGTCTTATATCGATGAATTTACTTCTTTTTTCTGTGTAAATATATCCTACAAGTACAATTCTATTTGTGGGTTATGGATTTCATTTTCAAGACCTCTTAATATTTACAAGCAATATATATTATTGATGGACGATTCAGTTTCTCATTATAATTGGATCTCGAAAATTGGTTCTGTAAAAATGTCTCTCCTAATCACACTACAATAGCTGACAACAGCTGCTTAATATGTTTTGTTTTTTACTAAGAAATTATAAGGTTCCTTCTAGTAACGATCGACATGTTAGTAAAACATTAAAAGAAACATAATTTGACTTTAAAAAACTAAAAGGACTTAGCTTACGGTTGAAGAACAATCTATCATTGCATATTGCATTTTTTCACTCTTTCTCATTTTTAACCCCGTGAAATTTCTCTTTTTCAGCATTTTATAATCCTTTATTATTTGTGTTATTAATCAAAAAATGAAATGTGATGTAAATTGTTTAAATTATTATCGCAAATAATCCCTTTTCCAATTACTTAACTTTTTATAGCTCCCTCATGCACTAGGTTATACCTATTTAATATTCACATTTTGCACACAGGTCCATCTAAGTAATTATGATTTAGTGTCATGCTGGAGATGATAAGATGATTGTTGAACAAAGAAAAAAAGATAAAAGATTGTTGGCCATGATATTTCAAACAAATATCAACATTTGACTCTCACTTTTCCGGGTAAGATTTACTTAATAGGATATTAAGATTTAAATTTTTTAACTATTGTTGCTTTTGATGAACATGATTAACAAGTGGAGATATATAGAAAATATCATAGAGATAATATTGTTTCTGAACTTGTGTATGCTTACAATTGAGATACAAGCATTTATATAAGTATATATACTACATAGTGACATATAGTTTAGATTAAATGCTCATAGATGCTGATTTGTAACTATGATACCTTCTTTCAGTTGTAATAGCACAGCATGTGTACACTTTATTAATTTGGATCTGCCAAAAATGGATGAACATAAATAATGTGGGGTCTAATGTTGTCAAAATATAAAGATTGGTATCATTTGTCAATCATGTTAAATATAAAGGATATAATATGTAATTTACTGAGAATAAATAAATTTTATATTCAGGTTCACATACAATCTACACAAACATTGCCCTAACTATCTTTTCGTGTTTTCCTCGCCCCCGCGCTCTCTGTGTCTCTCTGACCGTCCACAATCTCGTTGTCAAGGACTTGTCTCTCTCACAAACACACACGTACACACTTTTCCTGCAATGTTGCAAGAAAGTTTACTATTTTTGGAATTTGTTTACAATTAGGTCCTCGTTAATCACTCCAATTATGATTTTAATTTTATTATTTGTGTTGATGCAATTGTGAAAAATGCCATATATAGATTCAAGCTCTTGTGCATTTGGTTCTAGTTTTCGCTAATTAATAATTACTGCATAATTTGGGATAAGTTTGTGTCTTGTTAATTGGTTCATTAATCCACTTATGAATTAAATCTTATCATCTCTTGAGGCTTGTAATTTAAGTGTGTGACATGCTTTAATATCAATCATTTTATGTATCATCCCCCGCTATTCGTATATAAATTCGATTAATTGTCATTAGTTTCTGAATCTTTTGTTTGATTTATCTACTGAATTGCAGTACCGTGCTACCCTAATAACAGAATTGCTCTCTTAGCTCCGGTAATTTACGTATTGTATAATCTAATGCTCGAGTCTTCGGGGAAGGATCTTGATTTAGTAATCGAGATTGAGAATTTAGCGGATACAATTATTAGTTACATCGGTATCGAGTGTGATGTAAATTCCGAAAGTGAAAATCAAGAAAATCTATTGGATTGTTTCAGCGATCTAGTTAGGTTTTGTACATCAGATCAATTTGGGGTTGTTTCTGAATTTTTTCCTTTTCTGGGCAAAACGGTCCAATCTGGATTTAATGGTGTATTTAGTGTAAGATATTTAGCTGGAGCTGTGTTGAATGAGACACTTTTGGTGAGGCTGTGTATGAGAGTTCATAAAAAAGATCCCCAAATGAGTATGGAAAGTTTAGCACTTCAAATTGTTAAACAATTTAATAGTTATTTCTTTCTTGGTGAGTTTTTGTTATAGTTTCGTAGAATTTCTTGCATTTTGTTACTTGCTATTATCTTTCTTCATTAGTTTCACTTCAACTTTTAACCCAATTTAATATTGGAGATTGATGTTATATAAAAACTGAATTATCGCTTCACCTTTCTTCAGATGGGCTTTTCAAGATGTTGCTTGAACCAGGCTTACCTGTTGCAAACCTATTGGTCAGTACTTGGACTGAGAATAGTTTAATTTTACTTTTAAAAGATTTGAAATTGAAAATTATTTTGTTGATTTTTAATGTTGCAGAGCTCAGGGGATAGGGTTTATTTAAAGAAAGCATTATTTGATGCTGTGATTTTGGGGACTATTCGTATATACTTTCGATTCAATCCCCTGAGAAATCATTGCACTTAACTTTGTTTTGGTCATTAGTTTCTGAATGTGCTATTCGATTTGCAAGGTCTGAAAAAATCATAAGTTTAATATTTAATTAGTCAGTTTTTTACTGTAATTATTGTTCTGCAGGAGCATATCTGATGAACACAGGGCTGTTTCTTATGAAAATGCCTTCTCTAAGTGTCTGTTCTTGAATCAGTTAATTACATGGGTAATTAATCAAACAAAGACCGAGAGACCAAATATTTGCTCGCCCAGAGATTTTATCAGTGAGTATATATTTTTCTTTCAATTTGTATAGTGAAGTATTTAAACTGAAATTATAATATGGTTGTGAACAGAATGGGTACTAAGTGTTAAAGATGAAGGTGTGAAGGTGTTTGATGATGAGCTTCTGAGAGTTCACGCTAAAGAAGTGTCCGTTGAATATGAAGTTAATGAAGATGAAGAAATAATGGATAGTTTTGATGGTGTAGGATGTTCAACAGTTAGTGTGGGAAAAAAGCGCAAAGAAGGAAGAGAAGATATAGGAGGAGGAAAATTAAAGGTGGTTAAATATAATTGTCATGAGAGTTTTGTTGAAGAAAAGAGCTCTCCGTTTTCTCATGGTGATGCAGTAGATGCACCGAATGGCCAAAGAACTCAAAGATGGTTCTGGAAGGAGTTTCGGTACTTGTTTATTTGCTCGTTATATATTTTTATGAAAAATGAAAGCTTATGTTTTTCAGACTTTTGGTCTTGTTTTGAGGAATTTCATTGGGGAATATTTTGGATATGTAATTGTGTATTAACTTTTATGGCTGTTAGCAACTCTTTTATCATGTTTACCATTTGGTTTATTAATATCATATCCAACTCATATGCTTATTGAGATTGAATCTTCATTTCATAGTTGACGCTAAGTATAATAATCGAGGTCTACGGCTATTTATCTAGGTGAGAACAAATGTCTCGTATAACTATTGGTCTTAATCTAATCGAATTTTTCATTTTTTTCTCCACGTCAAACAAACTCACCCAATTTTTTACTTTCTTCGACAAAAAAATTTAGTCTTGGCCCCACACCATATTGGCTGAGATTGGATTCGAAATTTACGATTTACGATTTTTTCGATCCTAAATTTCGGTTTCATAACACATTTTTAATGTTCCGATCGAAAATGGATCTACATATAAATTGCCGAATTTTCTATTTTACCCAATCTAATTTTAGTTTCCGATTCGTATTTCGATTCATTTTTTTCGATTTTACATTTAGAATATTATTTTCGGTATTATTTCTTAACAGATCTAAGTTTCATTTAGCATTATTTACGGTTATGGTGGCCAGATAGTTTTCCGGGGTGAAAATTCAAGATGTGAAGAGTTTGATCAGAACTAAGCTTCTAGAATCGAGGAAGCTGTAATTTATTCCGAGAAAGTTATGACAAGATCCGGTGATGAGTGTGTTGTTGCTGTAACCGATCAATGGTATATCACTTATGGAGAACCGGAATGGAGGAAAAATAACAGAGGATTGTCTTGCTAACATGAATGTATAATCCTGACGAAACAATACACAGATTCGAACACACGGTAAGTTGGCTAAATCAATGGGTGTTCTCATAGCTTGGTTTAGGGACTCATATATCTCGGGACAAGCTATTTCGCGTTGAGTCTTTCTCTATTCCACTATTTACATGGCTTTATACATTGTTTCCCATCTCTTATAACAAACCGATTTGTAAGGACCCGCACAACTTTCTGACGAGGTCTGGGATTTTAGGTTTCACCAATCAAATCACATGGATGGAAGAGATTATTGGTTCTGATTCAAAGTTAAGGAGTGGTGAGGGGTCCACTTATGCGGATATAGTATTTGAAACTGATATTAATATTGCGGTACACTCGACTGAGAGGAATTACAGTGAGGATATGTTTCGTGAGGCTTTGAAAACCGGTTTTCACGAGCTTTAAGCTGCGAGAGATGAGTATAGGGTTTCGTGAGTTGTTAATGGGTTGAAGCATGACTTGTTATGGCGATTTATAGATGTGCAGACTCGTTTGATTGTACCGATTTGCCCTCATTGCAAAGAGTATGTTTGGAGGGAGATTTTGAAGAAATATGGTTATGTTGTGAAAGCGGGATGGCCTAAAGCTGATTTACCGGATTTTACTCGGAAGAAAGCTAATACGTACTTGCAATCCACGACCAAATCAATGAGAAAGCAATTACAGAAAAATGTTTACTCAGGTTCAAAAGTGGGTTTGATTTTTGTGAAAGAAGATTACGATGGATGGAAAAAGGAGTGTTTGATGATACTAAAAATTAAAATTTGATCATTCAACTTTTAGTCCTAATGAGGAGTTTTTTGCGAAGGTGCAAAAGAGTGTCACCACTGGGCAAGAAGGGAAGTTGAAGAAAGATTGTATGGTATTCTTGAAGGATATTTGAAGTCTGGGGTACAAGCGTTGGGGGTTGGGGAAATCGAAGTTTAGGAGAAGAATGTGGAGTTTATTAAGAAAAAACTTGGCCTCGAGAAATTGGAGATTGTTTCTGTAACGAATCGTGATGCTGTGGAGAAAGGTGGACCCCATGCCTTGGCATTCAATAAGACTCCACCTTCCCATGGAAAGCCCACTGCAGTTTTTTCTTAGAGAAGCTTGTAGTTAACAAAAAGCATTTTAGTGTTTGAAAAAGTTTTGAGTTTTATATATGTTAATATGTTATAGTGGGTCCTTTGTATGAATATGAATTAGCTATTTGATTTATCATTGTGATTTTTATTGTTCATTTAGTAAATATATAGGAAGAATGTTGGTGTTTAGAATAATAAGAGAAAGATGAATTAACCGAACTTTACCTTACTCGTACCACACTCGTACCACACTGTATGGTCGTGTAAATCAGGGGTTAATCTAACTTTACCTCAAAAGATACCTTTATGAGGTACCAGTCAATTTTGTTCATCTATTGGCTAACTCAGATAAGTCACATGCTGATGTTTTTTCAAATTCAAGCATTTCAACCTCTATATTAATTATATGTAGACCAGAGTATGTGGTGGAAACTACAACACCAAAAGTTGTCCTCTAAAGTCAATTCCTAGTAAATGAGATTACGATGGTCCTTTAGCCAAGAATTCTTCTCTGTGTTACATAATAAAAAATTCACAAAGCATCAAACTTTAATTCTAAAATAAAATAAAAAGTTCCATGATGTTTCTCTCTATTTCAGTTACCCAAATATATCTAATGCTTTTACATGTCATAGTATTTGCTGATTCTTATCACAATAAGGAGGATTAAATTGCCTTACTGGACTTTATGTCCAATATCGTGATTCATCCTTATGGTATCACCAACTCATGGAATAATTAGATCGATTTTGGCGATTGGCTGGCATCACATGTGGTACCCGCCACAGAAGAGTTACCATTATAAACCTATCTGATAGTGGCTTAAACGGTTCCTTGTCGCCTTTTCTTGGAATCCTCAGCTTTCTGCGCGAGTTACTTCCTGCGAACAACAGTTTCCGAGGAAACATTCCCCTGGAATATGGCCGTCTATCATGGCTACAAAGACTCAACATGTCTATGAACTCTCTTGAGGGAGAAATCTCAGCACACTTATCTCGTTGCTCCAATCTTATCTATCTTAATTTCCATTAAGATCATTACCTTGACCGGAAAAATCCCTTTTTCTCTTGGTAATATTACGACCCTTCGTACAATCTCTGCAGCAGAAAATTTTCTAGAGGGAGAAATACCAGAAAGTTTGGATCGATTGAAAAGTTTGGTGTATCTTGACTTAAGTGATAATAAACTATCTGGTTTAATCTCTACGTCTATTTATAATATTTCATCCCTCTCGCTCTTGTCATTGAGATAAAATGAATTACATGGAAACCTTACGGAGAAACTTGCACTACAAGAAATAGTAGCATTAGCGGGGAAGCTATTGCGGCAATAATTAAAATGGCCTCTAATGATAGCATTAGCGGGAAAGCTATTGCGGCAACAATTAAAATTGCTTCTAATGATATTTTTAAAAACCAAAATGGCCTCTAATTATATTTTAAGCGGCAATATTTGCCGCTAAAGATAAAGTTAATAGAGGCAAAAACAAATAATTTGCTACTAAAGGTATCTTTAGCGAGAAACTTATAGAGGCGAAAAATAATGACTATTAGCGGCAAAATTAAGATTTTTAGTGTTAAATTTTTTGCCGCTAAAGATACTATTTCTTGTAGTGTTGGTTCATTGTCGGAGCTTGTAGAACTATACATGGAACAACTTGGAAGGAAGAATTCCTACTTCTATTGGAAATCTTAGCTCATTGTATGTTTTACCAGCACCAGGAAATTCTCTAGCGGGTGATATACCAGAAAGTTTGGGTCAAATGAATAGTTTGGAAAGACTTGAATTGAATGATAACAAACTATTGGGTAAAATACCTTTCGTTATATATAATATTTAATCCCTCTCTTTGTTAAATTTTAGGTAACAAAATTGTTGTTGATGTGGATACAGGATGGTAAAAGGGAGCAGCTCAACAAATTTGAGTAAGAGGAGCTTGTTGGAGTCATTTTTGGTTGCAAAAACACAACCAGTCAAGAATGTCTTTCCAAACACCTTTTTGTTAGTACTATTATCCTTAAACTTGGTCTAACTTTATATTTACTAACAAGGTCCAAAACACTCACTCACTGAGTGTTACATTTATAGGATTGTTTGTATCCATCAGACTAGTTTTCGTATGTGAGGAGTAGTACTAAAGGTTTACTGGTGTTTTTATTCAATTATTCGGATAAAAAGCTTCATGGTATCTGTGAAGCTTTTAGCTCCGTAAAGATGAATATAGACCCATGCATACCCTGGGGGTTCAAAGAAAAAACCATATCCTGCCAGGTACCTTTTACTTTATTTCTTTTAGTTATTGAATTATGTGAAAGTATAAATAATAGTTTTATTTTGAATTAAAGGTTCAGGTACGTGTGTAGCCTTTTTTGAATGTGATCGCAATAAGGATCCTACATTCTGCTAGAGAATCGACAAGATTATGGAGATTGAAGTGATAGATTCCTTACGTGTCTTGTGGGGCCACAATGCCTTTTTTTTGTTTAAGTTCATTGAGGTTATTTTCCTTTTGATTTTAAGTAGCAGCTTAAAGTTGGCACAATTTTAGCGTGAACTTTGTTAATCTACATCTGAGAAATCCTGTTTTCTTAGCCTATTATTACATTACTTTCCATTTGACTTCATTTTAGGAAGTAAATATTTGTTCTAAAAATTGTCATAGTAATACCCAATAATCCCCATGTTAATTTACATTTCTTGCCACATCAGTGTAATTTAACCTTACTAAAATCTAACTACCAAGTGTATGTTAAATAATAAATAGGGTATTGGCAGGGTGATGTCTGAATTTTTTGTTCAGGGGTTTAACAAAAGTGAAAAGTTGTAAAAGAATAATATAATACCATTTTAATAGGGGTATAAAATAATAATTTAGTAAAGAAGCCATGGCTCCTTTGAATCGGCTTCTCTGGGATATTTCTGTGTGTTTTTCCTCATCGTGAAAAGATCCCAATTCGCATATCTCCCTTGTATCTTTTCTCTTAATATATAAAAAATAACCAAAAGGACACCATTGAATCAGGAAAGCGTGAAGTGTTAAAACATTACATCAAATCGTTTATTGGCCCAAAAAATACAACCAAAATGTTGTATCGGACATAGAAATATCATCACATAATACAAGACATCAAAAGGCCACATCCTAATTTTATCTTGTAACCATTCAATTCCCTTCTTCTTAGTATGTTTTTATAATATAATGTTGTATATATTTCTTTGTTTCTAAGTTTAATTAGTATGTAGTAGTCTTATACTTGGTATGTTGTATAGACCCTACATTATAAATTAGGGTGATTGAAAGATACTCTTTATGTCATTTGTGGGGTTAAATCTGTCAATGAAATAGTAGAGACGGTATGTGTAGAAGCGTATAGTGTAATTTTTTGTACAATATAGGAACCTATGGTGCAATTGACTAACTCTAACTTCTTTTTACCAATTTATAAAGGCAGGTCGAATGTTATAAAGAGGGTGAGAGTTGGAAAACAAGTCTCTTGAACGCAATAGGAGGGGGATGCTTCAATTCCACCACTTTCTCAAAAGAGGGGTGAAAGCTAGCTTTGGAATGAACATAAATTAGACACTTTTCTTGATTTTGGCTCGGGTAAAAAATTTAACTACTTTCTTGGGGTAAAAAAGTAAGTTACCTACTTGTAAAGCATCTTAAAATTGTTGTTAAATATGATAGTGGTAATACTACTTAGACTTGTCTGGCTTATTTTCTTTCCCCATTAGTTAAACATCTAAGACAATTAGTTTTCATCAAGTCACACACATCTTTTTCACTTCATTTTGGAAATAATTGTGATGAATGAAGGGAAATGGGAATTCAACTGAAAAAATTAGCATGATAAGAGGATCACAACACAAACATTAAAAACAAAATCACAATTGGAGTGATCACTGGGGACCAAATTTTAAACAAATTCCAAAAAAAGTAAATTTTCATCACAGAGCACGAAATATCGATCACTTTTCCCTATATTAAACATAGCCACGATGGCTTCTTGCATATGTCACAAATTTTTACTTTGTTGTTTATTATGTATGAAATTCTGACATGTTTTATGGAGTAAGAAACAATAGTCTTCTACATTACATATTTTATCCTCTTGTGAATCATCAAACTCACTATCTACGTAGTAAGTGCTATCACTTTTTTACCATCCTCCTTATCACAATCAAGGACATACTTATTTTACCATCATGTGGACACCGATAATCTTCTATCCCCATGTTAGTAGTCACCGTTATCTATTCTACATATACATCAGGCTTTAAAACCATGACAATTTTGCTTACATCCTCATTCATGCTCAAGAATTCCAACCTAAACTTCAATTATCCATGAGGTCGATGGTAAAACTCAACATTGTCTACAAAACCAATAATATTTGTCAATGTATATCCATAGACATTAACATGTGATAGAATTTGATTAAATTTAAGCGGTCACCGCCATTATAATGGCCTTCTTTGAATCGTCCACCATAATATAGATTCAACGTGAAAGTTTCTACATATTCATTAAAAGGCATATAGGTTTGATAATGTTCAAGAAAATAGAGTTTTAGAAAGTATTAAAAAAGTACTTAGACATTAAAATAACTCGCAACTGAAAGTTTTGAAAGCATTAAACCATGTATATAAATAAACTAATATGGAAGATTCAAAAACAAACCCGGTATATACAAAAAAGGGTCATATGTATGGTTACAAATTCGCATTTTATAACTATAGAATAGTGAATGAGTAAAAATAGATACTAGATTCTTTATTAGAAATAAATTTACAACACAAATTCACTATACAAATTCTTAACATGCAATAAAAATAATGTTAACACATCACCCACTAAAATTTATAATATTAAAATATAAATTCTTTATAAACCTAAAAATATTTTACATTGGGAAATTGACATGCCAGGTACCCAACATTTGGTAACTGGACAAACGAGTACATATACTTTCAATAAGGACAACACGGTATTGACATTTAAATTTCGGTCCAATCGTTGGTACCTACCATCAATTCAACCAAGTGTTAATGTGGCAAGAGTATCGGTATCTATTTGTCCATTCCCAGAATATTTAGGTATTCCATCTCTTTTTTCATATCTTTCTTTATCTGCCACGTAGGCACTTAAAGTGAAATTGATGGTGGGTACCATCGGTTAGATAAAAATAAAATATGTTGTCCAAATTTAAAGTATAGGTACTCATTTGTTAAGTTAGCATATCATTGGGTACCTAGCAAGCTATTTTCCAGTATAATTTTACTAAATGAACAACATATAATCTTAGTAAGAAACATTCCCACTTACTTAGCATATCATAATAAGCCATTTTAACCGTAGTTTGAGAAAGATCTGCAACTTTCATGCTTTAATCAACCACAAAAGTATCTGAAGCTTTCTCATCCATTTTTAGTGGAAAAGTGTAAAATTATATAAGAGGATCATGTAATGTTCAAGAATTTTGTGTTTCATGCTTGATTTTACAAAGTGTCGCTTGAGAATCTAGGGTTTTTTGTTTTTTGGAGTAAGAAATTTTGATTCTAACGGTTTTATTAAAATCCGTGTGAAGTATGGAAATGTGTTTATAGAATCTTTTAATTTTTTTCTAATGCCCTGGCCTATTTACTATCCGACTTACCCATTGAATTGGAGGGAAACAACCACCAGAGTGTGTGCCATGTGACACTTAACTTATGAATTGATAAGAGGTACCAGCAGAAGGACTATTATTTTTGAAATATTTGGTACAACGTGGCCCCTTTTGATAGTCAGGGTACACATATGTTTCATCACGTATTCCTTGAGTTTACCAGATTCTTTTTCCTATTTTTTTGGTCAAGAAAAATACTTTCATTGATTAAAGAGAACAATTACAATAGTTATTTAGTATGAATTAATCATATGTCCCCTATTAAAAGCAAAACTAAAACACCATTCTTTGACATTCAAATTCCTGAAGGATGTCAACAACTTTCTGTAGTACAAACTACTATGAACCTATCCAAACATCCACTAAAATAGTGTTTCAATTAACTAACCCTTGGAGGATAGTAGAGATAAGTTTAAGCTAACGAATATTAATAGAATGTGCTCAATTTAAAAAAGAATAATTGAAGCCTCAGGGAAGCTTAAGGGGAAGGGACCAACCACAATCTAATCCAAAAACCAATGAATTTGTTAGGAATGTGCCTTTCCTCAGGAAGACAAAGGTAACATAGACGCTATTCTCCTACAACCATTGCTTAGAGGCACTCATAATTACAATAATCTCTACCAAACGTGCCCCATCCCCTTCCTCCCATAAATCCCCGAAGTTTCCCAAACACCACCATTTTCTCTAACACTATTCACACACTTTCCACTTTCACTCACTCCAACTTTCGAAGATTCCCTTATCCCCTTTCTAATTTTTTTATTTTCTTCTTTTTTCACTAAAAGACGATTGTTTTGAGCAATAATTCCTCTTATCAGAGTGGTCTTTGAATTAGAATCAATATCAGATTTTTATGCATTGTATAGATTCACATTAGGAAAGGAAAAGAAATAATAGGATTAAAAAAATAATAAAGAAATATAAAGGAAAGTGATAACATTGTTTTGACTATAAAAATAATAATAAAATGAAAGAAAATAATTGATTTAAGAATCTCTTAACTTGTTTGCATTTTTATTATTAAATGAAAAGAAATGATACTATTATAAACAAAATACTTTTTTACCCTTTTTATATTATGTAAAGCATTATATATAGAAATTAAAAGGTTTTTTAGGATATTTAAAAAATAATAATTTTATTCCTTTGAAATGACTCTAGAGGAAAATTGAGAGGAAAATTGAGTATTTTAAAGGAATTCTATGTATTATGCAATCAATTTAATTACTCTCATTTTATTATATTATTTAATTCTTTTATTAAAAATAATTGTAGGATGGTGGCCCCCTAAGTTGGCCAAGTATAAAAGTTATTAATAATAAAGGAATCGAGGAGACAAGCCTTTTGGTCCAAGTTTGATTTTACAAATCTCTAGCTCAATTGATAAATAGAGGAATCGATTGAGAAAAATCACAAGTCTAGGCGAGATTTCTTCGAGTTCTATCTTCAATCCTTTAGGCGCGCATACGTGATTGGAGGAGATTATTTGATGTCTAGATCTACGATCATTGATTCGTTGTGAGTTTAAGATTAATGTTGAGTTCGAGGCAGGTCCATTACTCAATGACCCTGTGTGCATTTTGGCAACTTTGGTGAAGATTGGAACCATGGAGTTGTTTTCATAACTCAGTGAAATTGAGTAAAAAATGCTATCTCAACAATAGTAGTTTTCCCCGAAATCTATAAATTGTTATAATTTTATGAATTAGTGTTGTGGTTTTTTCCTTGATTAAGTGTTGTAATATTATTTTTCTGATAACAGAATTATATGTTTATAAATGTTTTTGTTTTACTCAGTATTTTGCTAGGTGCTTAATATTTATTATTGAGTACTCAGAAATTTTGTTAAGTATACTCAGTAGTTTTTCTTATACTTGGAAATAAAATTCACAACTCAGATATTTTCCGATTTCAATAAAATCTGTGACTCCCCAAGCGTCTCAATCTGTGGTGGTCGGAGATGAACTGTGGTGATACTTAATGACTTGATACTCGTTGACTTGGTAGTAATTTTGTCACTTTATTTTTGTCTATATATAATTTTTATTTTTTCAGGTATTTTAATATTTTTGTATTTGTATTTGTGGGAGTTCTTTATAGAAAAATTGAAACACATGATCTTTATATGCCATGATTTTCAAGCTCTCATAGGTCAATTACCCTTAAAATATATCTATGAACAAAAAAATTAATTCTTTGTCTTTATCTAATTTTGTCACTTTATTTTTGTCTATATATAATTTTTATTTTTTCAGGTATTTTAATATTTTTGTATTTGTATTTGTGGGAGTTCTTTATAGAAAAATTGAAACACATGATCTTTATATGCCATGATTTTCAAGCTCTCATAGGTCAATTACCCTTAAAATATATCTATGAACAAAAAAATTAATTTCACAAAAAAAATAAGGTGTCCAATAAAATAAACAATAACTTAAGAAAATACACATTCAAAAACACACACAACCAATTTAAAAAAGGATTAATGCCCAAAAAACTCAAAGTTAGAATTAATTCCCTCTCATCTCAACCATCAGTTTTTTTCCTGTAAAAGGCATGATACGTTTTGTTTTTCCCTTCTTTTTGCCCATAAAAAGAGCAAGTTTGAGTTATGGAAACTCAAATTTTGAGTTATGGAAGCTTCCTAGAAGTTAGATTTTGAGTTCTTTAAAAAAGTCAGTGCTCATGATAGTGGACAAGGCTGGGGTTTATTGAACATTAACCTTTAAAAAATACATGCGAACCAACTTAAAAAATAAGGAACCCACAAAAAAAAAACTGTAACTTACTTATTTTGTGATTGGTCTATTCATAAACCATCCCAAAAACTCAAGCCCGATCCAAATACAACTAAAAACCAACTATAAAATAGAAACATTTACCACTAACCAGAAACATTTACGACGACGCAAATTGAAGGAGTTTTATCAAAGACGCTAGGTCAGGTTAGTGGATTAAATTTATGCATTTTTAAGTTAAAGGGATTAATTCAGTATCTTTGTTATGCATTTCTTTCCAATAAACATTTTTGGTTGTTAAAGACCTATTTCTTTGAATGATTTAACTTTTATAATGGGTTTTCTTTGCTATTCTTTGGCTTATGGACTTTATTGAACATCCATGGTTGTTTTTGTTGTAAGCCTAGAATTTTCTTGAAACAGAATTGCTATTTGCTATGAATGTCTTATTATTTCGTAAATGATATAGTGTAGGTTGGATAAAAATATATAAGTGTGTGATAATTAGACACTTTTCACTGATAATTTTGTCTTTAGGACCTGCAATTGACTCTGCAGGATGTATTATATGGATTTACACATTACTTCCCCTGATATTAGAATGGTTCAAATTGGGCAGGGATGGAATTGTAGATTGTTCTATTGTAATTAGCTTTATTGGAAAGAATTTCAGATAACTTACTTTATTAAAAAAAAAAGGAGATTTTGATTTTGACAAATCATGGAGTTCTCATGGATCTGTCTAAGTCTTATGGGATCTCAAATCCAATTTTTACATATTTTTTCATGTGTTAATAATATAAGACTCTCTTAGAAAAGTACCAAAAAAGAGTTAAATATATATTATTACCAAATTAAGGACAAGCAGAGGCATTTGTCTTGGTTTTGGGTTGTCATGAAATTCAAAATAGTGTTAATTATAAGAAAATGCATTTGTTTTTCGCCATAATACTTCAAGATTTGTTATTGGTATATGTTGTTCTATTTTAGAACTTTTTTCTAATCTTTCATGAAAGCTTCAACATTTTTCATTCGAAAAAGTAAAACAATAAAGTTGTTAGGGACAATTATATTTATACATTAAAATAATATTTGGAAACTGGTCTCGTAATTGTTTCTTCTTTTGGCCAGGATTTATTCAAAGGTTTCACATCTGTTTCCTCTTTGGAAGGATTTATTTAAAAACAAAATCATACACAATTCTAGATTTATAATTTTTGATATACTGTGTTACAATATTTTATTTATAAGGTTGCTGAAATTATGTTTAATTGCACAGTTGATCCATATGTTTTACCAGCGCTCAAAAGTACCAACCCAATCAACAAATTATCCACATATAAGGTAAGCTCTTCTATTTTGATCATTGATCTTCTATATTCATTTAAAATCATTTTTATTAAATCTATTAATGTTGTGATAATATGGTACTACTTATTATTGAAATTGATTAGCCTACAATAATGGATATATATATATATATATATATATATATATATATATATATATATATATATAATATTGATCTAATTCTGATGGTTGAAGCTATGAACCCATGACTCTGGTCTTAGATCAGTGAATTTCCTTCTTTTTTGTGTAAATAAATTCTACAAGTACAATTCTATTCGTGGGTTATGGATTTCATTTTCAAGACCTCTTAATATTTACATGCAATATATATCATTGATGGACTATTCAGTTTCTCATTATAATTGGATCTCGAAATTGGTTCTGTAAAAACATGTCTCCTAATCACACTACAATAGCTGATAACAGCTGCTTAATATGTTTTGTTTTTTACTAAGAAATGATAAGGTTCCTTCTAGTAACGATCAATATGTTAGTAAATCATTAAAAGAAACATACTTTGATTTTAAAAAACTAAAAAGACTTAGCTTACGGTTGAAGAACAATCTATCATTGAATATTGCACTTATTTCACTCTTTCTCATTTTTAACCCCGTGAAATTTCTCCTTTTCGTTATTTTATAATCATTTATTATTTTTGTTATCAATCAAAAAATGAAATGTGATGTAAATTGTTTAAATTATTATCGCACATAATCCCTATTCCCATTACTTAACTTTTTATAGTTCTCTCATGCATTAGGTTATACCTAGTTAATATTCACATTTTGCACACAGGTCCATCTAAGTAATTACGATTTAGTGTCATGCTGGAGATGATAAGATGATCGTTGAACAAAGAAAAAAATAAAAAGATTGTTGGCCATGATATTTCAAACAAATATCAACATTTGACTCTCTGGGTAAGATTTACTTGATAAGATATTAAGATTTAAATTTTTTAAAGTATTATTGTGTTTGATGAACATGATTAACAAGTGGAAATATATAGAAAATATCATAGAGATAATATTGTTTCTGAACTCGTGTATGCTTACAATTGAGATACAAGCATTTATATAAGTATATATACTATAGTTTAGATTAAATGCTCATAGAGGCTGATTTGTAACTATGATACCTTCTTTCAGCTGTAATAGTACTACACCTGTACACTTTATTAATTTGGATCTGCCAAAAATGGATTAACAGAAATAATGTGGGGTCTAATGTTGTCAAAATATAAAGATTGGGGGTATCATTTGTCAATCATGTTAAAAATAAAAGATATAATATGTGATTTACCGAGAATAAATAAAGTTTATATTCAGGTTCACATACAATCTACACACACATTGGTCTATCATGATTGTTTTTTTTTTTTACCTTTTCATGATTGTTTTTTGTTTTTTACCTTTTCATGATTGTTTTTGTTTTTGCAATTTACCTCCTTTTACGGTCACGTAGACGTTATCTTAGCATCATGTGGTTATACAAGTGCACCATATCCTCTTGTGGTTTGGAAGCAAGTGCACACTCCTTATAACCACAAGGGGTGAAGTGTCATTTTACCAAATTATAGGGAGGTAAATTGATTTTTTTTAATTAAGAAGTTTTTTGATCTCATAAATTTGATTCCTTTAATGCTTCTAAAGCTTCGCTCTTGCTGCAACGGATCTCAACGGTGCGATCTATGCCGTTGGTGGATTTGATGGAACAAATATTTTATTGCAAGTTTTTTAACATTTTCTTTTTATCCATGTAATGAAGACTGTACGATTTCTTTTAACTGTTTTAGGTCTTTTGAAAGATTTGACCCTCGTGAGCATTGCTGGAGCAAAATCGAGAGCATGAGTACATCAGGTCACTCCTTGATTGTTATGGATGAAAAATTGTAAGTTTCATCCTTCTCTTTATTTCTTTTCCATGTTTTAATTTTAAAGTTAAATACACATTTTATTAAATATAATTGGCTCACCGAAGTGTCAAGAGGAGAGAAATAGTCGTTGGAATGTGGACACCCTTTTGTATATCGAAGCTGATACAGTAATCTCACAATATCCTGTTATTAAAACAAATTGGACCAGGTGTGCTCTAGTTTTCGAATCAGAGAGTGTAGGGTTGGGTGCACTTTTATAAATAGATTCTTTCTCGCTCATACTTTTGCCAGGAAGGGTATTATTTACTTATATAACTTTAAGGGGATAGCGCGCCGTGCCTTTTTACGAAACTATAGGGATGCAAAATGCAAAAAACCTAAACATTATTACAACTTTCTGACTCAATACTTTTGCTATAATTTTGCAGATATGCCCTTGGAGGTTATAATGGTGCAAAGCGTTGAAATATACGATCTTCGTCTCGGTAAATGGAGTGTGGTGGAGGCTATGGACCAACCCCGAGGTTATTTATCTGCAGCTGTCTTGAAAGACACTCTTTATGTCATTGGTGGTGTTAAATCTGCCAATGAATTAGTAGAGACGGTATGTTTAAGGGCTTACAGTGTAATTTTTGTACAATATAGGGACCTATGGAGCAATTGACTATCTCTAACTTCCTTTACTAATTCATAGTGACAGGTCGAATGCTATATAGAGGGTGAGGGTTGGAAAACAAGTGTCTTGAATGCAGTAGGAAGTAGATGTTAACAGAGGAGTGAAAGCTAGCTTTGGAATGAACATAGATTAGACACATCTACTTGATTTTTGCTGGACTCAAATCTTTAACTACTTTCATTGGGGTAAAAAAGTAAATTACCTACCTGTAAAGCATCTTAATGTTTAAGTTGAATATGTTGGTGGCAATGATTAGTACTTAGACTTGTCTGGCTTATTTTCTTTCCCCATTAGTTAAACAACGGGGAGAATTAGTTTTCATCTAGTCCCACACTTCTTTTTCTCTCCATCTTGGCAATTAGTTACGATAAAGGGCAGTGGGAATTCAACCGTAAAAATAAAAAGGATGTGGAAACTAGACATACATGAATTATCGTCTATGGGAAATCCCAATGCCTTTTCTATTAGAATGTATGAAGATTTCATCACTTTTATCTAATACTTAATTTTTTTCATGAGAAACAGCTGCAGAAACTAAAAAAAATTGATGTGCAACGTAATATATCTTCTCTGGATATTGCTTATAGAAACCAGAGACAATCCTTCAAATCCGATTTCAGTTGATGTGCATAATGATCATAGGCAATCTCCAATGTAGATTAATTGAAAATTATGTTGAGTTTTGGCAAATAAAAATAAAAATTATGTTGAGTTGACTTTAGAGAACTGAAACTACTAAAAAAGTTAGTTGAAAATATTGGGGTTAGAAACCTATTCTTTTGATAAAACCGGATTCCATTAAAACATTGACTTAAAATTTATAATAATACATCAATATCCCATTTTCCTCCGGCAGTCCAGGGATTGGACAACTTTCGGTTATTGAGCATGCTGGGATATTAGGCGGCAGTTGAAAGAGTTGCTCGAAAGCTTGATGAACAAGCGAACAAGCCATGTTTCTTTTTTATTTTAGTAAAAGACTTTTCGAGCGCCTAGTGGCTTGGTAGGGCGCTATTCAATGAAGAAACCCCATTTCAACCAGCTTTGAAGGATCCAACTGGGTTGCTGCCATGCATGAAGAGATTGCTGCCCTCTATCAAATCAGGCATGGACCATCGCTCCTCGTCCTTCGGATAAGAAAGTGATCGACTCACAAGTTGTTATTTATAAGTAATTTAAAAAAAAAATTGTTAAACTCCATATAATAAAAAAAATTAAATTAAATCTATATAGAATTGAAATAGTCTACAAACTTATAAATGTATATTAATAAAAACATCGTTTTAGTTGGCGTGTATTCATGTTGCATGTTTGACACTGTTGAAACTTATTATAAGTTTGTCATATTTTCTTACTTAGCATTTTTTTATTTAGTTGATTGAGAAAATCAGAAAATATATTTTATTCTTTAAAAAATATTTTCAGTGATTTTCAATTAAATTGAATAGTCTAAAAATAAATTTTATTCTTCAAATAATATATAAATAGTAGCTTTTATAGTGTTGTAAATAGAATTATATATTTCAATTATTTCTTCATGGTATCAGAGTTTTAACTCTGAATCTGTCTATAATTCATTTTCTTTTCTTTCAATAAACTCTCCCAGAGTTTAATACACCATGACCAAATACGGCATGGCAAAAGTGCTATTAAGCTATGCCTTAAATTAACAAAATCAGTGGAAATGGCAAGAACTCAGAAAAGAATGGAATTCCACTAGTCACAAGATGAACGTGCATAATTACTTGTAAAGGTCTCTATTCGTTCTCATGTCCGTTCGAGGAAAAGGGAAACATGACTATCTCACTGGTGTGGCTGCTTCTCTAGAAGAGAAAGATCCTATATGCACCTGGAGGGCTGATGGCAATATAGTAATGTCATTATTAATTAATTTTATGACTAATGATATTGGAGAAAAGTTTCTCCTTTACAGTTCAGCCAAAGACATTTGGTATGCTATAAAAGATACGTATTCTAGCAATGGAAACATATCTGAGCTAATTAATGTGGAAACCATTCTCCTTGATCTCCACCAAAGTGGTTTTTTTGTTACACAATATAATAATAATCTCACACGTTATCGACAGCAATTAGATTTGTTTGAAAAGTATACTTAGGACCCCCTAAAAGATGGAAAATAATACACATAGATTATTGAGAAAAAACTGCAACTTTCATGCTTTGATCAACCACAAAAGTATCTGAAGCTTTCTCATCCATTTTTTAGTGAAAAAATGTAAAATTAGACAAGAAAAACTATAATAATCGTGCTAGGATCATGTAATGTTCAAGAATTTTGTGTTCCATGCTTGATTTTATAAATTGTCACTTGAGATTCTATGTTTTTTGTTTTTGGTGTAAGAAATTTTGATTCTAACGGATTTATTTAAACCAGTGTGAAGTATGGATGTGTGTTTATAGAATCTATTAATTTTTCTAATGGCCTGGCTTATCTAATATCCGACTTACCCATTGAATTAGAGGGAAACAACCACCACGTGTGTGCCATGTAACACTTCACGTATGAATTGATGAGAGATACCAGCAGAAGGACTTTTGAAATTTTTGGTATAACGTGGCCCCTTTTAATAGTCGGGGTACCCATATGTTTCATCGCGTACTCCATGAGTACCCCATGATTCTTTTTCCTATTTTTTGGTTAAGAAAAATACTTCCATTGATTAAAGAGAACAATTACAATACTTATTTAGTATGAATTAATGATATGTCCCCTATTAAAAGCTAGATAGAAACACCATTCTTTGACATTCAAATTCGGAAGGACGTCAATAACTTTCTATTGTAAAAAATACTATGAATCTAATCTACTAAATTGGTGTTTCAATTAACTAACCCTTGGAGTACAATAGAGATAACTTTAACCTAACAAATATTAATAGAATAGGCTCAGCTAAAAAAAGAATAAATGAAGCTTCAGGAAGGGACCAACCACAATCTAATCCAAAAACCAATGAATTTGTTAGGAATGTGCCCTTCCTCAGGTAGACAAAGGCAACATAGACGCTATTCCCCTACAACCATTGCTTAGAGGCACTCATAATTGCAACGATCTCGACAAGATGAGCCCCATCCCCTTCCTTCCATAAATCCCTGAAGTTTCTTCAACACCACCATTTTCTCTAACACTATTCACACACTTTCCACTTTCATTAACTCCAACTTCCAAAGATTTCCCTTATCTCTTTTCTAATTTATTTTCTTCATTTTCACTAACAATTGGTTGTTTTAAGCAATAAGTCCTCTTATCAAAGTGGTATTTGTATTAGAATCCATATCAATTTTTTATGCATTGTTTGGATTTACATTAGTAAAGGTAAGGAAGTGATAGGATTAAAAAAATAATACAGAAATGGAAAGGAAAATGATAACATTGTTTTGACTGTAAAAATAATAATAAAAGAAAAGAAAATAATTGAATTAAGAATATCTTAGCTTGTTCGGAATTTTATTATTAAATAAAAATAAATGATACTATTATATACAAAATACGTTTATACCCTTTTTATACTATGTAAAACATTATTATATAGAAATTAAAAAGGTTATTCAGGATATTTTATAAAATAATAATATTTCTTTCACAACTTCCTGTGAAATGACTCTAGTATGAGACGAAAATTGATTATGCAATCAATTGAATTAATTTAATTTTATCATATCATTCTATTATTTTTTTAAGAATAATTGAGGTATGGTGGCCCTCTAAGTTGGCCAAGTATAAAACTTATTAATAACAAGGGAATCGAGGAGACAAGCCTTTAAGTCCAAGTTTGATTTTACAAATATCCAGCTCAATTGGATAAATAGATGAATTGATCGAGAAAAATCACCTATTAAAAATGTGAAATTACTCTAAAAATAAGAGTCACCACAAGAAAACAATGTGGCAAATACAACATCAAAGCAAAAATAATAATGATAGCAGATAAACTCCTTTGATAGCTTTAATCTTTAAAAGAACCTCACAACGGAAATATTTGGCCTATGAAACAAAGAAAAGTCATAACTAATAGATAGATTGAAACTATGAAAGACTCATCCACCAAACCAAAAAAAATTACGTGAAGAGAAATCAAAACAACCCTAGTTAATCCTAAGACCAAAAACATCCTAGAGGTGCACACAATTTGTAAACTAAAAAAAGTGAGGAGATTTTATCCACTAGAGAAATCGAACACGACAACCATCTTTTTATTAACCCATAAAATCGATCACAAACCACCACGATCACATAATTTGTTTTATTTACCCAGCGGGTCTTGTAGATCCCTCCTTAAGATCCTACTAACACCTCACATATCTACTCTTCTTACTAAAGACCAATAATAATAATTATCACTATGCACCTATTTTCCCACTATCCATTATACCCTCCTTTTTTACCTACTATACATACTAATTTACACCTAAAATAGAAACCCTAATCCCATCTATCCTCTCTCTCTCTCTCCTATTCCAACCTCAACCCAACCATTATACCCTCTCTTCCTCCCACCCACCCCCACCACCGAAATGATCATATTGGCTCAACATCATGACGCTAACACGTCATAAAGCGGTTGCACACAATACTGCTTATCTATAAAGCTTCAAACCGCGGAGGAGAGATTGAGCTTTTTCTAGGCGAGTTTCAGTTGTGTAGCACAACTTCGTCCACGCGTTTAGACAAGATTTCTTTGAGTTTTATCTTCATTCCTATAGGCGTGCATATGAGATTAGAGGAGATCTTTTGCTTACATGGAGATCCGAGCAGAGTCTTCGAGCTATTATGAAGGATCCGTATTTTGAGATTTGTTCAAAGTGTGCGAGTGTGAAAAGTCGTTCTTCATGTCTATAGCAGATTTGTTTAATGCTTGTGAAGGTGAGGAGCCATGCAAATTCGTTCAAAACTTGCGAGGATGAGAAGTACGGTTTGATGTCTACATCTTCGATCGTCGATTCATGGTGAGTTGAAGACTAATAGTGAGTTCTAGGCGCGTCCATTACTCAATCGACCTGCGTGCCTTCGGGCAACTTTGGTGAACATTGGGACCATGGAGTTGTTTTCATAATTCAGTGAAATGGAGTAAACAAAGATATGTCAGCAATAATATGTTTTTCCTGAGAAAAAGACTATGTGGGTACCCATGGAATTTGGAAAGGTACCCATAATATAAAATAGGACTTTTAGGTACCCAACGTTTTCTTTTTGTCCAACCGTTAGTGTTTTCCGTTATCTCACACATTAAGTATAATGTGGAGCCTACATGGAATTGGTTTCTTTTTATTTTGAAAAGTATACTTAATAAGTGAGATAACGGAAAACACTAACAGTTTGACAAAAAGAAAAGGTTGGGTACTTAAAAGTTCTATTTTATAGTATGGGTACTCAGAAGTCCCTTTTCGAATTCCATGGTACCCACATAGTCTTTTTCTCATTTTTCCCGAATTCTATAAATTGTTATAATTTTATGAATTAGTATTGTGATTTTTCCTTGAATAAGTTTTGTAATATTATTTTTCTGACAAGAGAGTTATATTTTCATAATTTTTTTTGTTTTACTCAGTATTTTTGCTAAGTGCTTAGTATATTTTATTAAGTACTCAAATTTTTTGCTAAGTATACTCAGTAGTTTTTCCGATACTTAGAAAAAATATCCGTAACTCAGAGATTTTCTAATATTTAATGAAATTTCTGACGCCCCAGTCTCAACTTGTGGTGGACGGAGATGAACATTGGTGATACTTAGTGATTTGATACTCATTGACTTGGTAGTCCACTTGTTTTTTGTCTTTATCTAATTTTTGTCACTTTATTTTTTGTCTTTATATTATTTTTTGAATATTTTAATATTTTTGTATTTGTGGAAGTTCTTTGTAAAAAATTGAACCACATGATCTTATATGCCATAATATTGGTTTTCAGGCTGTCATGGGTCAATTATCCTTAAAATATATCTATGAAAGAAAAAATTAGTTCACACAACAAATAGTATTAGTTGTCCAATAAAATACACAATAAATTAAGAAAATACACATTCAAAGACACACACAACCAATTTAAAAAATACATGAACCAACTTAAAAAATACTCAACCCACAAAAAACGTTAACTTACCTATTTTGTGATTGGTCTATAAACCATAAACCACCCCAAAAAATCAAGCCCAGTCCAAATACAACCAACAAACCCACTATAAAATAGAAACATCTACCACAGACCTAAACATTGACGACGCAAATTGAAGGAACTTTATCGCCCAGGTTAGTGAATTGCATTTATGCATTTTTAAGTTAAAGGGACAATTCAGTATCTTTGTTAAGCATTTTTTTCCAATGAAATTTTTGGTTGTTAAAGACCTATTTCTTTGAATGATTTTACTTTTGTAATAGTTTTTATTTGCTATTTTTTGGCTTATGGACTCTAGTTAACATCTATGGTTGTTTTTGTTGTAAGCCTGCAATATTTTTGAACCAGATTTGCTATTTGCTATGAATATGTCTTATTAGTCTCGTCAATGATTATAGTGTAGGTTGGATAAAGATATATAAGTGTGTGATAATTAGGCATTTTTCACTGATAATTTTGTCTTTAGGACCTGCAATCCACTCTAGATGTATTATATGAATTTACATTACTAGAATGGTTTGAATTGGATGGGGATAGGATGCTGGATTGTTCTATTGTAATTGGCTATTGGAAAGAATTTCAGATAACTTACTTTATTTTAAAAAAATATATTTAGTTTTGACAAATCATGGAGTTCTCATGGATTTGTCTAAATGTTATGGGATCTCAAATCCAATTATAACATATTTTTTCATGTGTTAATAGTAGAAGACTATCTTAGAAAAGGACCATAAAAGAGTTAAATATATATATTATTACCAAATAAAGGACAAGCATAGGCATGTTTCTTGGTTTTGGGTTATCATGAAATTTGAAATAGTGTTAATTATAAGAAAATGCATTAGTTCTTCATCATAATACTTCTAAATTTATTATTGGTATATGTAGTTCTATTTGTAGAAATTTTTTCTAATCTCTCATTTTTTATTCAAAAAAGTAAGACAATAAAGATCTCAGGGAAAATTATATTTGTACATTAAATTAATATTTGAAATTGGTTTCGTATTTGAAATTGGTTTCGTAATTGTTTCTTCTTTGGCCGGATTTATTCAAAGGTTTCACATATGTTTCCTCATTGGAAGGATTTATTTAAAAACAAATCATACTCAATTCTAGATTTATAATTTTTAATATACTGAGTTACACTATTCTATTTATGAAGTTGCTGAAATTATGATTAATTGCACAGTTGATCCCTGTGTTTTACCAGCCAAGCCGCTCAAAAATACCAAACCCATCAACAAATTCTTCACATATAAGGTAAGCTCTTTTATTTTGATAATTGCTCTTCTATATTCATTTAATATCATTTTTAACAAATCTATTAATGTTGTGATAATATGGTACTTATTATTGAAATTGATTAGCCTACAATAATGGATATATATATATATATCTTGATCTCACTTATAGAGTTCTGATGGTTGATCTATTAACCCATGACTGGTCTTAGATCGATGAATTTACATCTTTTTTCTGTGTCAATATATTCTACAAGTACAATTCTATTTGTGGGTAATGGATTTCATTTTCAAGACCTCTTAATATTTACCACCAATATATATCATTGATGGACTATTTAGTTTCTCATTATAATTGGATCTCGAAAATTGGTTCTATAAAATGTCTCTCCTAATCACACTACAACAGATGCTTAATATGTTTTGTTTTTTACTAAGAAATTATAAGGTTCCTTCTAGTAACGATCGACATGTTAGTAAATCATTAAAAGAAACATAATTTGATTTTAAAAAACGAAAAGGACTTAGTTTACGGTTGAAGAACAATCTATCATTGCATATTGCATTTTTTTCATTCTTTCTCATTTTTAACCCCGTGAAATTTCTCTTTTTCGTCATTTTATAATCATTTATTATTTGTGTTATTAATCAAAAAATGAAACGTGATGTAAATTGTTTAAATTATTATCGCACATAATCCCTTTTCCAATTACTTAACTTTTAATAGCTCCCTCATGCACTAGGTAATACCTAGTTAATATTCACATTTTGCACACAGGTCCATCTAAGTAATTACGATTTAGTGTCATGCTGGAGATGATAAGATGATTGTTGAACAAAGAAAAAAAGATAAAAGATTGTGGGCCATGATATTTCAAACAAATATCAACATTTGACTCTCACTTATCCTGGTAAGATTTACTTAATAGGATATTAAGATTTAAATTTTTTAACTATTGTTGCGTTTGATGAACATGATTAACAAGTGGAGATATATAGAAAATATCATAGAGATAATATTGTTTCTGAACTTGTGTATGCTTACAATTGAGATTCAAGCATTTATATAAGTATATATAGTACATAGTGACATATAGTTTAGATTAAATGCTCATAGATGCTGATTTGTAACCATGATACCTTCTTTCAGTTGTAATAGTACTGCACGTGTACACTTTATTAATTTGGATCTGCCAAAAATGGATGAACAGAAATAATGTGGGGTCTAATGTTGTCAAAAAATAAAGATTGGGGTATCATTTGTCAATCATGTTAAATATAAAGGATATAATATGTAATTTAGTGAGAATAAATAAAGTTTATATTCAGGTTCACATACAATCTACATACACATTGCCCTAACTCTCTTTTCATGTTTTCCTCGCCTCCGCGAAAGATCTCTGTGTCTCTCTCTGACCGTCCACAATCTCGTAGTCAAGGACTTGTCTCTCTCACAAACACACACGTACACACTTTTCCCGCAATGTTGCAAGAAAGTTTACTACTTTTGGAATTTGTTTACAATCAGGTCCTCGTTAATCACTCCAATTATGATTTTAATTTTATTATTTGTGTTGATGCAATTGTGAAAAATGCCATATATGGATTCAAGCTCTTGTGCATTTGGTTTTAGTTTTCGCTAATTAATAATTACTGCATAATTTAGGATAAGTTTGTGTCTTGTTAATTAGTTCAATAATCCATTTATGAATTAAATGTTATCATCTCTTGAGGCTTGTAATTTAAGTGTGTGACATGCTTTAATATCAATCATTTTATGTATCATCCCCCTCTATTCGTATATAAATTCGATTAATGGTCATTAGTTTCTGAATCTTTTGTTTGATTTATCTACAACAATTGCAGTACCGCGCTACCCTATTAACATAATTGCTCTCTTAGCTCCGGTAATTTACGTATTGTATAATCTAATGCTCGAGTCTTCGGGGAAGGATCTTGATTTAGTAATCGAGATTGAGAATTTAGCGGATACAATTATTAGTTACATCGGTATCGAGTGTGATGTAAATTCCGAAAGTGAAAATCAAGAAAATCTATTGGATTGTTTCAGCGATCTAGTTAGGTTTTGTACATCAGATCAATTTGGGGTTGTTTCTGAATTTTTTCCTTTTCTGGGCAAAACGGTCCGATGTGGATTTAATGGTGTATTTAGTGTAAGATATTTAGCTGGAGTTATGTTGAATGAGACACTTTTGGTAAGGCTGTGTATGAGAGTTCATAAAAAAGATCCCCAAATGAGTATGGAAAGTTTAGCACTTCAAATTGTTAAACAATTTAATAGTTATTTCTTTCTTGGTGAGTTTTTGTTATAGTTTCGTAGAATTTCTTGCATTTTATTACTTGTTATTATCTTTCTTCATTAGTTTCACTTCAACTTTTAACCCAATTTAATATTGGAGATTGATGTTATATAAAAACTGAATTATCACTTCACCTTTCTTCAGATGGGCTTTTCAAGATGCTGCTAGAACCAGGCTTACCTGTTGCAAACCTATTGGTCAGTACTTGGACTGAGAATAATTTAATTTTACTTTTAAAAGATTTGAAATTGAAAATTATTTTGTTGATTTTTAATGTTGCAGAGCTCAGGAGATAGGGTTTATTTAAAGAATTGATGGTGTAGGATGTTCAACAGTTAGTGTGGGAAAAAAGCGCAAAGAAGGAAGAGAAGATATAGGAGGAGGAAAATTAAAGGTGGTTAAATATAATTGTCATGAGAGTTTTGTTGAAGAAAAGAGCTCTCCGTTTTCTCATGGTGATGCAGTTGATGCAGGGTATGGCCAAAGAACTCAAAGATGGTTCTAGAAGGAGTTTCGGTACTTGTTTATTTGCTCGTTATATATTTTTATGAAAAATGAAAGCTTATGTTTTTCAGACTTTTGGTCTTGTTTTGAGGAATTTCATTGGGGAACATTTTGGATATGTAATTGTGTATTAACTTTTATGGTTGTTAGCAACTCTTTTATCCTGTTTACCATTTGGTTTATTAATATCATATCCAACTCATATGCTTATTGAGATTGAATCTTCATTTCATAGTGGACGCTAAGTATAATAATCGAGGTCTACGGCTATTTATCTAGGTGAGAACAAATGTCTCGTATAACTATTGGTCTTAATCTAATCGATTTTTTCATTTTTTTTCCACGTCAAACAAACTCACCCAATTTTTTACTTTCTTCGACAAAAAAATTTACTCTTGGCCCCACACCATAGTGGCTGAGAATGGATTCGAAATTTACGATTTCCGATTTTTTCGATCCTAAATTTCGGTTTCATAACACATTTTTAATGTTCCGGATTTTTCCGAAATAATTGGATCGAAAATGGATCTAAATATATATAAATTGCCGAATTTTCTATTTTACCCAATCTAATTTTAGTTTCCGATTTGTATTTTGATTCATTTTTTTCGATTTTACATTTCGAATATTAGTTCTGGTATTATTTCTTAGCAGATCTAAGTTTCATTTAGCATTATTTACGGTTATGGTGGCCAGAGAGTTTTCCGGGGTGAAAGTTCAAGATGTGAAGAGTTTGATCAGAACTAAGCTTCTAGAACTCGAGGAAGCTGTAATTTATTCCGAGAAAGTTATGACAAGATCCGATGATGAGTGTGTTGTTGCTGTAACCGATCAATGGTATATCACTTATGGAGAACCGGAATGGAGGAAAAATAACAGAAAATTGTCATGCTAACATGAATGTATAATTCTGACGAAACAATACACAATACACAGATTCGAACACACGGTAAGTTGGCTAAATCAATGGGTGTTCTCATAGCTTGGTTTAGGGACTCATATGTCTTGGGACAAGCTATTTCGCGTTGAGTCTTTCTCCATTCCACTATTTACATGGCTTTATACACGGTTTCCCACCTCTTACAGCAAACCGTTTTGTAAGGACCCGCACATCTTTCTGACGAGGTCTAGGATTTTAGGTTTCACCAATCAAATCGCATGGATGGAAGAGATTATTGGTTCTGATTCAAAGTTAAGGAGTTGTGAGGGGTCCACTTATGCGGATATAGTATTTGATAATGATATTAATATTGCGGTACACTCGACTGAGAGGAATTACAGTGAGGATATATTTCGTGAGGCTTTGAAAACCGGTTTTCACGAGCTTTAAGCAGCGAGAGATGAGTATAGGGTTTCGTGATTTGTTAATGGGTTGAAGCATGACTTGTTATGGCGATTTATAGATGTGCAGACTCGTTTGATTGTACCGATTTGCCCTCATTGCAGAGAGTATGTTTGGAGGGAGATTTTGAAGAAATATGGTTATGTTGTGAAAGCGGGGTGGCCTAAAGCTGATTTACCGGATTTTACTCGGAAGAAAGCTAATACGTACTTGCAATCCACGACCAAATCAATGAGAAAGCAATTACAGACAAATGTTTACTCAGGTTCAAAAGTGGGTTTGATTTTTTTGAAAGAAGAATACGATGAATGGAAAAAGGAGTGTTTGATGATACTAAAAAATAAAATTTGATCATTCAGCTTTTAGTCCAAATGAGGAGTTTTTTGCGAAGGTGCAAAAGAGTGTCACCAATTGGCAAGAAGGGAAGTTGAAGAATGATTGTATGGTATTCTTGAAGGATATTTGAAGTCTGGGGTACAAGCGTTGGGGGTTGGGGAAATCGAGGTTTAGGAGAAGAATGTGGAGTTTATTAAGCAACAGCTTGGCCTCGAGAAATTGGAGATTGTTTCTGTAACGAATCGTGATGCTGTGGAGAAAGGTAGACCCCATGCCTTGGCATTCAATAAGACTCCACCTTCCCATGGAAAGCCTACTACAGTTTTTTCTTAGAGAAGCTTGTAGTTAACAAAAAGCATTTTAGTGTTTGAAATTTTTTTGAGTTTTATATATGTTAATATGTTATAGTGGATCCTTTGTAAGAATATGATTTAGCTATTTGATTTATCATATGTGATTTTTATTGTTCATTTAGTAAATATATAGGAAGAATGTTGGTGTTTCGAATAATAAGAGAAAGATGAATTAACCGAACTTTACAGTACTCGTACCACACTGTATGGTCGTGTAAATCAGGGGTGAAACTAACTTTACCTCAAAAGATACCTTTATGAGGTACCAGTCAATTTTGTTCATCTATTGGCTAACTCGGATAAGTCACGTGATGATGTTTTTTCAAATTCAAGCATTTCAACCTCTATATTAATTATAGGTAGACCAGAGTATGTGGTGGAAACTACAACACCAAAAGTTGTCCTCTAAAGTAAATTCCTAGTAAATGAGATTACGATGGTCCTTTAGCCAAGAATCCTTTCTGTGTGTTACATAATAAAAAATTCACAAAGCATCAAACTTTAATTCTAAAATAAAATAAAAAGTTCCATGATGTTTCTCTCTATTTCAGTTACCCAAATATATCTAATGCTTTTACATGTCATAGTATTTGCTGATTCTCATCACAATAAGGAGGATAATATTGCCTTACTGGACTTTATGTCCAAGATCGTGAGTCATCCTTATGGTATCACCAACTCATGGAATAATTAGATCGATTTTGGCGATTGGCTGGCATCACATGTGGTACCCGCCACAGAAGAGTTACCAATATAAACCTATCTGATAGTGGCTTAAACGGTTCCTTGTCGCCTTTTCTTGGAATCCTCAGCTTTCTGCGCGAGTTACTTCTTGCGAACAACAATTTCCGAGGAAACATTCCCCCTGGAATATGGACGTCTATCATGGCTACAAAGACTCAACATGTCTATGAACTCTCTTGAGGGAGAAATTCCAGCACACTTATCTCGTTGCTCCAATCTTATCTATCTTAATTTCCATTAAGATCAATACCTTAACCGGAAAAATCCCTCATTCTCTTGGTAATATTATGACCTTTCGTTCAATCTCTGCAGCAGAAAATTTTCTAGAGGGAGAAATACCAGAAAGTTTGGATCGATTGTCAAGTTTGGTGTATCTTGACTTAAGTGATAATAAACTATCTGGTTTAATCTCTACGTCTATTTATAATATTTCATCCCTCTCGCTCTTGACATTGAGATAAAATGAATTACATGGAAACCTTACGGAGAAACTTGGTTCATTGTCAGAGCTTGTAGAACTATACATGGCGAGAACAACTTGGAAGGAAGAATTCCTACGTCTATTTGAAATCTTAGCTCATTGTATGTTTTATCGACACCAGGAAATTCTCTAGCGGGTGATATACCAGAAAGTTTGGGTCAAATGAATAGTTTGGAAAGACTTGAATTGAATGATAACAAACTATTGGGTAAAATACCTTTAGCTATATATAATACTTAATCCCTCTCTTTGTTAAATTTTAGGTAACAAAATTGTTGTTGATGTGGATACAGGATGGCAAAAGGGAGCAGCTCAACAAATTTGAGTAAGAGGAGCTTGTTGGAGTAATTTTTGGTTGCAAAAACACAACCATTCAAGAATGTCTTTCCAAACACCTTTTTGTTAGTACTATTATCCTTAAACTTGGTCTAACTTTATATTTACTAACAAGGTCCAAAACACTCACTCACTGAGGGTTACATTTGTAGGATTGTTTGTATCCATCAGACCAGTTTTCGTATGTGAGGAGTAGTACTAAAGGTTTGCTGGTGTTTTTATTCAATTATTCTGATAAAAAGCTTCGTGGTATCTATGAAGCTTTTAGCTCCGTAAAGATGAATATAGACCCATGCATACCCTGGGGGTTCAAAGAAAAAACCATATCCTGCCAGGTACCTTTTACTTTATTTCTTATAGTTATTGAATTATGTGAAAATATAAATAATAGTTTTATTTTGAATTAAAGGTTCAGGTACGTGTGTAGCCTTTTTTGAATGTGATCGCAATGAGTATCCTACATTCTGCTAGAGAATCGACAAGATTATGGAGATTGAAGTGATAGATTCCTTACGTGTCTTGTGGGGCCACCATTTTCTCTAACACTATTCACACACTTTCCACTTTCACTCACTCCAACTTTCGAATATTCCCTTATCCCCTTTCTAATTTTTTTTTATTTTCCTCTTTTTCACTAGAAGACGATTGTTTTGAGCAATAATTCCTCTTATCGGAGTGGTCTTTGAATTAGAATCAATATCAGATTTTTATGCATTGTTTAGATTCACATTAGTAAGGGAAAGGAAATGATAGGATTAAAAAAATAATAAAGAAATATAAAGGAAAGTGATAGCATTGTTTTGACTATAAAAATAATAATAATATGAAAGAAAATAATTGATTTAATAATCTCTTAACTTGTTTGAATTTTTATTATTAAATGAAAAGAAATGATACTACTATATACAAAATACTTTTATACCCTTTTTACAATATGTAAAGCATTATATATAGAAATTAAAAGGTTGTTTAGGATATTTTAAAAAATAATAATTTTTCTTCCTTTAATATGTCTCTATTATGAGAGGAAAATTGAGTATTTTAAAGGAATTCAATGTATTATGCAATAAATTTAATTACTCTCATTTTATTATATTATTCTATTCTTTTATTAAGAATAATTGTAGGATGGTGGCCCCCTAAGTTGGCCAAGTATAAAAGTTATTAATAACAAAGGAATCGAGGAGACAAGCCTTTTGGTCCAAGTTTGATTTTAAAAATCTCTAGCTCAATTGATAAATAGATGAATCGATCGAGAAAAATCACGAGTCTAGGCGAGATTTCTTCGAGTTTCATCTTCAATCCTTTTAGCGTGCATACGTGATTGGAGGAGATCTTTTGCTTACATAGAGATCCAACCAGAGTCTTCGAGCTATTATGGAGTATCTGTATTTTGAGATATGTTCAAAGTGTGCGAATGCGAGGGGTCGTTCTTGATGTCTATACCAGATCTGTTCAACGCTTGCGAAGGTGAGGAGCCATGCAAATTTGTTCAAAACTTGCAAAGATGGGAAGTAAGGTTTGATGTCTAGATCTACGATAATTGATTCGTTGTGAGTTGAAGATTAATGTCGAGTTCGAGGCAGGTCCATTACTCAATGACCCTGCGTGCATTTAGGCAACTTTGGTGAAGATTGGAATCATGAAGTTGTTTTCATAACTCAGTGAAATTGAGTAAAAAATGCTATCTCAACAATAGTATTTTTCCCCAAAATCTATAAATTGTTATAATTTTATGAATTAGTGTTGTGTTTTGTTTCCTTGATTAAGTGTTGTAATATTATTTTTCTGATAACAGAATTATATGTTTATAAATTTTTTTGTTTTACTCAGTATTTTGCTAGGTGCTTAGTATTTTTTATTGAGTACTCAGAAATTTTGTTAAGTATACTCAGTAGTTTTTCAGATACTTGAAAAAATATACACAACTCAGATATTTTCCGATTTCAATAAAATCTCTGACTCCCCAAGCGTCTCAACTTGTGGTGGTCGGAGATGAACTGTGGTTATTTTAACACTTGATACTCGTTGACTTGATAGTAAACTTGTTCTTTGTCTTTATCTAATTTTGTCACTTTATTTTTGTCTATATACAATTTTTATTTTTTCAGGTATTTTAAAATTTTTGTATTTGTATTTGTGGGAGCTCTTTATAGAAAAATTGAAACACGTGATCTTTATATGCCATGATTTTCAAGCTCTCATAGGTCAATTATCCTTAAAATATATCTATGAACAAAAGGCATGATTCATTTTGTTTTTCCCTTCTTTTTGCCCATAAAAAGAGCAAGTTTGAGTTATGGGAACTCAAATTTTGAGTTATGTAAGCTTCCTAGAAGTTAGATTTTGAGTCTTTAACAAAGATAGTGCTCGTGATAGTGGATAAGGCTGGGGTTTATTGAGAATTAACCTTTAAAAAATACATGCGAACCAACTTAAAAAATAAGCAACCCACAAAAAAATAAATTAACTTACCTATTTTGTGATTGGTCTCTAATCCATAAACCATCCCAAAAACTCAAGCCCGGTCCAAATACAACTAAAAAACCCACTATAAAATAGAAACATTTACCACTAACCAAAAACATTGACGACGCAAATTGAAGGAGTTTTATCAAAGACGCTAGGTCAGGTTAGTGGATTAAATTTATGCATTTTTAAGTTAAAGGGATTAATTCAGTATCTTTGTTATGCATTTTTTTTTCCAATAAACATTTTTGGTTGTTAAAGAACTATTTCTTTGAATGATTTTACTTTTATAATCGTTTTTCTTTGCTATTCTTTGACTTATGGACTCTATTGAACATCAATGGTGAACATCCATGGTTGTTTTTGTTGTAAGCCTCGAATTTTCTTGAACCAGATTTGCTATTTGCTATGAATGTCTTATTAGTCCGTAAATGATATAGGGTAGGTTGGATAAAAATATATAAGTGTGTGATAATTAGGCATTTTTCACTGATAATTTTGTCTTTAGGACCTGCAATGACTCTGCAGAATGTATTATATGGATTTACATTACTTCCCCTGATATTAGAATGGTTCAAAATGGGCCGGGATGGGACCTTAGATTGTTCTATTGTAATTAGCTTTATTGGAAAGAATTTCAGATAACTTAATTTATTAAAGAAAAGGAGATTTTGTTTTTGACAAATCATGGAGTTCTCATGGATCTGTCTAAGTCTTATGGGATCTCAAATCCAATTCTTACATATTTTTTCATGCTTTAAAAATATAAGACTCTCTTAGAAAAGTACCAAAAAAGAGTTAAATATATATTATTACCAAATTAAGGACAAGCAGAAGCATTTGTCTTGGTTTTGGGTTGTCATGAAATTTAAAATAGTGTTAATTATAAGAAAATGCATTTGTTCTTCGCCATAATACTTCTAGATTTGTTATTGGTATATGTTGTTCTATTTTAGAACTTTTTTCTAATCTCTCATGAAAGTTTCAACATTTTTCATTCGAAAAAGTAAAACAATAAAAGTGTTAGGGACAATTATATTTATACATTAAAATAATATTTGGAAACTGGTCTCGTAATTGTTTCTTCTTTGGCAAGGATTTATTCAAAGGTTTCACATCTGTTTCCTCTTTGGAAGGATTTATTTAAAAACAAAATCATACACAATTCTAGATTTATAATTTTTGATACACTGTGTTACACTATTTTATTTATAAAGTTGCTGAAATTATGTTTAATTGCACAGTTGATCCATGTGTTTTACAGTGCTCAAAAGTACCAACACAATCAACAAATTATCCACATATAAGGTAAGCTCTTCTATTTTGATCATTGCTCTTATATATTCATTTAAGATCATTTTTAACAAATCTATTAATGTCGTGATAATATGGTACTACTTATTATTGAAATTGATTAGCCTACAATAATGGATATATATATATATATATATATATATATATATATATATATATATATATATATATATATATATTAATATTGATCTAATTCTGATGGTTGAAGCTATGAACCCATGACTCTGGTCTTAGATCAGTGAATTTCCTTCTTTTTTGTGTAAATAAATTCTACAAGTACAATTCTATTCGTGGGTTATGGATTTTATTTTCAAGACCTCTTAATATTTACATGCAATATATATCATTGATGGACTATTCAGTTTCTCATTATAATATGGTCTCGAAATTGGTTCTGTAAAAACGTGTCTCCTAATCACACTACAATAGCTGACAATGACAACAGCTGCTTAATAAGTTTTGTTTTTTACTAAGAAATTATAAGGTTCCTTCTAGTAACGATCAATATGTTAGTAAATCATTAAAAGAAACATACTTTGATTTTAAAAAACTAAGAAGACTTAACTTATGGTTGAAGAACAATCTATCATTGAATATTGCATTTATTTCACTCTTTCTCATTTTTAACCCCGTGAAATTTCTCCTTTTTGTTATTTTATAATCATTTATTATTTTTGTTATTAATCGAAAAATGAAATGTGATGTAAATTGTTTAAATTATTATCGCACATAATCCCTATTCCAATTACTTAACTTTTTATAGTTCTCTCATGCATTAGGTTATACCTAGTTAATATTCACATTTTGCACACAGGTCCATCTAAGTAATTACGATTTAGTGTCATGCTGGAGATGATAAGATGATTGTTGAACAAAGAAAAAAATAAAAAGATTGTTGGCCATGATATTTCAAACAAATATCAATATTTGACTCTTTGGGTAAGATTTACTTGATAAGATATTAAGATTTAAATTTTTTAAACTATTGTTGTGTTTGATGAACATGATTAACAAGTGGAGATATATAGAAAATATCATAGAGATAATATTGTTTCTGAACTTGTGTATGCTTACGATTGAGATACAAGCATTTATATAAGTATATATACTATAGTTTAGATTAAATGCTCATACAGGCTGATTTGTAACTATGTTACCTTCTTTCAGCTGTAATAGTACTACACCTGTACACTTTACTAATATGGATATGCCAAAAATGGATTAACAGTAATAATGTGGGGTCTAATGTTGTCAAAATATAAAGATTGGGGTATCATTTGTCAATCATGTTAAAAATAAAGGATATAATATTTGATTTACCGAGAATAAATAAAGTTTATATTCAGGTTCACATACAATCTACACACACATTGGTCTATCATGATTGTTTTTGTTTTTACAATTTACCTCCTTTTACGGTTACGTAGACGTTATCTTAGCATCATGTGGTTATACAAGTGCACCATATCCTCTTGTGGTTTGGAAGCAAGTGCACACTCCTTATAACCACAAGGGGTGAAGTGTCATTTTACCAAATTATAGGGAGGTAAATTGAATTTTTTTTAATTAAGAAGTTTTTTGATCTCATAAATTTGATTCCTTTAATGCTTCTAGAGCTTCGCTCTTGCTGCAACGGATCTCAACGGTGCGATCTATGCCGTTGGTGGATTTGATGGAACTAATATTTTATCGCAAGTTTTTTAACATTTTCTTTTTATCCATGTAATGAAGACTGTACGAATTCTTTTAACTGTTTTAGGTCTTTTGAAAGATTTGACCTCGCGAGCATTGCTGGAGCAAAATCGAGAGCATGAGTACATCAGGCCACTCCTTGATGGTTATGGATGAAAAATTGTAAGTTTCATCCTTCTCTTTATTTCTTTTCCATGTTTTAATTTTAAAGTTAAATACACATTTTATTAAATATAATTGGCTCACCGAAGTGTCAAGAGGAGAGAAATAGTCGTTGGAATGTGGACACCCTTTTGTATATCGAAGCTAATACAGTAATCTCATAATATTCTGTTATTAAAACAAATTGGACCAGGTGTGCACTAGTTTTCGAATCAGATAGTGTAAGGTTGGGTGCACTTTTATAAATAGATTCTTTCTCGCTCATACTTTTGCCAGGAAGGGTACGATTTACTTATATAACTTTAAGGGGATAGCGCGCTGTGCCTTTTTACGAAACTATAGGGAGGCAAAATGCAAAAAACCTAAACATTATTACAACTTTCTGACTCAATACTTTTGCAGATATGCCCTTGGAGGTTATAATGGAAGTTCAATGGTGCAAAGCGTTGAAATATACGATCTTCGTCTCGGTAAATGGAGTGTGGTGGAGGCTATGGACCAGCCCCGAGGTTATTTATCTGCAGCTGTCTTGAAAGACACTCTTTATGTCATTGGTGGTGTTAAATCTGCCAATGAATTAGTAGAGACGGTATGTTTAAGGGCTTACAGTGTAATTTTTGTACAATATAGGGACCTATGGTGCAATTGACTATCTCTAACTTCTTTTTACTAATTCATAATGACAGGTCGAATGCTATAAAGAGGGTGAGGGTTGGAAAACAAGTGTCTTGAATGCAGTAGGAAGTAGATGTTTCAGCTCCTAATTGTTTTAACAGAGAAGTGAAAGCTAGCTTTGGAATGAACATAGATTAGACACATCTACTTGATTTTTGCTAGGCTCAAATCTTTAACTACTTTCTTTGGGGTAAAAAAGTAAATTACCTACATGTAAAGCATCTTAATGTTGTTGTTGAATATGTTGGTGATAATGATTAGTACTTAGACTTGTCTGGCTTATTTTCTTTCCCCATTAGCTAAACAACTGGGAGAATTAGTTTTCATCTAGTCCCACACTTCTTTTTCTCTCCATCTTGGCAATTAGTTACGATGAAGGGCAGTGGGAATTCAACCGAAAAAATAAAAGGGATGTGGAAACTAGACATACATGAATTATCGTCTATGGGAAATCCCAATGCCTCTATTAGAATGTATGAAGATTTCATCACTGTTATCTAACATCTAATTTTTTTCATGAGAAACAGCTGCAGAAACTGAAAAAAATTGATGTGCAACGTAATATATCTTCTCTGGATATTGCTTATAGAAACCAGAGACAACCCCTCAAATCTGATTTCAGTTGATGTGCATAATGATCATAGGAAATCTCCAATGTAGATTAATTGAAAATTATGTTGAGTTTTGGCAAATAAAAATTAAAATTATGTTGAGTTGACTTTAGAGAACTGAAACTACTAAAAAAGTTAGTTGAAAATATTGGGGTTAGAAACCTATTCTCTTGATAAAACCGGATTTCATTAAAACATTGACTTAAAATTTTATAATAATACATCAATATCCAATTTTCCTCCGGCAGTCCAGGGATTGGACAACTTTCGGTTATTGAGCATGTTGGAAGATTAGGCTGCAGTTGAAAGAGTTGCTCGAAAGCTTGAGGAACAAGCGAACAAGCCCTGTTTCTTTTTTATTTTAGTAAAAGACTTTTCGAGCGACTTTTCGAGCGCCTAGCGGCTTGGTAGGGCGCTATTCAATGAAGAAACCCCACTTCAACCAGCTTTGAAGGATCCAACTGGGTTGCTGCCATGCATGAAGAGATTGCTGCCCTCTATCAAATCAGACATGGACCATCGCTCCTCGTCCTTCGGATAAGAAAGTGATCGACTCACAAGTTGTTATTTATAAATAGTTTCAAAAAAAATTGTTGAACTCTATATAATAAAAAAAATTAAATAAAATCTATATAGAATTGAGATAGTCTACAAACTTATAAATGTATATTAATAAAAACATTGTCTTAGTTGGCGTGTATTCATGTTGCATGTTTGATACTGTTGAAAATTAGTATAAGTTTGTCATATTTTCTTAATTAGCATTTCTTTATTTAGTTGATTGAGAAAATCAGAAAATATATTTTATTCTTTAAAAAATATTTTCAGTGATTTTCATTTAAATTGAATAGTCTAAAAATAAAATTTATTCTTTAAATAATATCTCGCTTGTAATATAAATAGTAGCTCTTATAGTATTGTAAATAGAATTATATATTTCAATTATTTCTTCATGGTATGAGAGTTTTAACTCTGAATCTGTCTATAATTCATTTTCTTTTCTTTCAATAAACTCTCCCAGAGTTTCATACACCATGACCAAATACGGCATGGCAAAAGAGCTATTAAGCTATGCCTTAAATTAACAAAATCAGTGGAAATGGAAAGAACTCAGAAAAAAATGGAATTCCACTAATCACAAGTCACAAGATGAACGTGCATAATTACTTGCAAAGGTCTCAATTCATTCTTCATGTCCATTCGAGGAAAAGGGAAACATGACTATCTCACTGGTGTGGCTGTTTCTCTAGAAGAGAAAGATCCTATATATGCACCTGGAGGGCTGATGACAATATAGTAATGTCATTATTAATTAATTTTATGACTAATGATATTGGAGAAAAGTTTCTCCTTTACAGTTCAGCCAAAGACATTTGGTATGCTATAAAAGATACGTATTCTAGCAATGGAAACATATCTGAGCTAATTAATGTGGAAACCATTCTCCATGATCTCCACCAAAGTGGTTTTTTTGTTACACAATATAATAATAATCTCACACGTTATCGACAGCAATTAGATTTGTTTGAAAAGTATACTTAGGAACACCTAAAAGATGGAAAACAATACACATAGATTATTGAGAAAAAACGTGTATTCAAGTTTTTAATGGAGCTTAATAAAGATAGAGATGAAGTCCGTGGAAGAATATTAGACACAAAGCCTCTGCCTAGTTTAAAAGAAGCCTTGTCGGAGGTAAGAAGAGAGGAGTGCTGGTGTCGCCTAGGGTGTGATAAAATTAATACAAATAAAGGTCAAGAAAACTACGCACTCTCACCCTAGACATGCACAGTACTGCAAGTATTACAGGACGTATGCAAGTTTTAGTTGATAAGTTGAGTTCGTTCTCAGGGACTTAAGTGTGTTAATCACGTGGGTAGAAATAACGAGTAAAAGTAAATAATTAAAAGATACTAAATTAAAGGGAATAGATTTCAAAATTAAGAATTAAAACTAAAAAAATAAAGACAATAAAAGAAAATACGAAGAATATGAGATGAGAGATATAGCTTAGGTTTTGCTAGAATGCACTAATCCTTCTAATTCTTTCTATTAGATCTAGTTTATAAGGGAGAATATTAGCTCTTGTATACTTAGTCAAGATTCTAAATTCCCATACCTTAGACCTTGAGAGCGACTAAGGGGGCTACGGCACAACCAAGACGCTGTTTTAAATAGGGTTATCAAACGCTACTAAGGCCCTAAGCAAACAATTCAATCAATTGGTGATATGGTGATTAAAACAAACCCTAATGACTATCTAGTTAGAATCAGTTTTGTCAGTACTAATATCGAACACTAGATGTTATGTGGTGGTTCAATAATTAGACACCCAGCTAAGGCGATCATCTAACTACTATTATGGTAATCCTAAACGTTGCGCACCGCAAGGAAAACAGTCATTAAATCAAAACACATAAACAAATATAAGAGTAAGCAGCTAATATCAATTTAAAACATGTAATACCCAAAGAAACTTAGATAGAAAGAAATTAGAATTCATAGATTATACATGATGCAAACCCCAAGCTATGGGGAGTTTAGTTCATACCTGATGGAAATAAACTAAAAGAAATTACAAAAGACATCATCTTGCTCTCTACAATAGACTGGAAGAATAAAACCTTAAGAACTAATTACTATGAGGCAAGGATGATTTACAAGTGATATAAGGGTGTATTTATAGGTGTTTAGAAGACCTAATTCGTTTTCTTGAGGGAGAGGTAAAGTAGTGGACTCCAAGCCCAACTCAAATTCGTATAGAAATAATGATAAATTCTGCTGATTTGTTTTGAGCATATCTTCTTCGTTATTGGACGGTTTTTGCTCCATAATATACCAAAAGAATCCACAGCGAATTATCTACGTCCCTATGAAAGGAATTTACTAAAATCGGCTTCTTTGTTGGAGTTATCAACACTTATTTAGGCATTGCTGCAGAAAATCAGATTTAGGCAGCTTTTCCTTTTCCATATTTTTAGCCTTTGTTTCCTTATCTCCAATTACCATGCTAATCTATTTCCATATGTTGTAGTCTTTGACTTGGACTCTAATTAATCTCCATAATTATCTTTAAGCTTCACACTAAATAAACAATTAAATCCAATATGCTCTAAAAGTATTATTTTACTAAATCAAGACTCAAAATAGGAAAGTGCACTATTTCTCAAGAAAATCGATTAGAAAGACTTCTAAATCACTAAAAATGATGTCTCATCCTAATATAAATCTATCACAAATGAGGAGACATCAAGACCCCAACTCAAAGTTGTATCGTCCCGATACAATAAAGATAAAAATAAAGGGAAGTCTATAAATACACACTTATAAAATTATCAACACAATGGGAAGAACATAGCAGAATATATATAATAAACCTAAAGCAACAACTCAGAAAATTTCATGCAATAATATTCATAAACTACATACATGTACACTTCTCATATCCACAGTCAGCACGGCTTGAATTCAAGATCAGATTAGTTTCGCAATGTAAGAAGGATTGGGACGTTACTCAGTTCCCCAAGAAAGCTATAGCTTGTTCATCAAACCTCACCAGTTTTCAAAGATCCATTTAACTACTCTCTAATGGCTCAATCACTTCTCAATTACATAGCAAAGAATCACAAGGTCTTTTAGGTTGTAGTTTAGGCTTAGGGACGGTATGATAGTATATTTGGATAATTTGGAGTGAGCTTTTGGCTCTCTCCTCACTAGCCATCAACGAATCGCCCTAGAGCTTGAGTTAATCTCATAAAACGTTTCACTCAACCCAATGAATTCCTTGATGCACAATTTAGCATCCCCAATAACCCAATTAAAGTTTAAGATGTTCACATAAAAATTCCACTTTGCCGGTCCGAATATATGTATTTTCTTTTCTTTACAAATCAATTTTTCTATAGCTATGACTCTCTTTTTAATGTTGAGATATCACGCTATTTTCTCATATATATATTTTTTTCTTTTAATGCCCTTGTTGGCAAATTTAGCTCCTAGCTTCTTTTTCATTAACTATTACCCCAGCAAAGGGTTACAATAAAAATATGTGAATCATCATTAATATAATGCACAAAGCACAATTAATAAGCTCAAAAATCCCATCCCAATAACAATTCCCATAATGGTAGACCCACCACCCCAAACTCAAGCTCTAAAACAACTGTCTATGCATCGCGATTCGAGTCCGGGTCATATGGAAAAGTCCTATAATCTAAAGGGATACGGCTTATAACGTGTTTCAATAAAAAGCTTTAGAAAGGCTAGAAGGGGCTGAGAAGGACATAGCATATAAAATCAAAAATCAAAGGTGAGAAGGTATAAAAAGGCTTCAAAGGATTCAAATATGAAAGAACCGCCTTAATCACTTTCTACACTATGTAATTTCGTTATTTTCTTACCTTTAGCACTTTCATCAAATGGGTTTGTCAACTAGCTTGGATCTCACGGCCTACACACTTCTCAAGGTTCCATGAGATCAAACATACTTTCTATCGCATTGCTTACTAATCTTTTCTTTACTATCAACGTGTATTTTCCTGCAAATACTCAAAGCATACAAATAAAATAGCTCATAAACATATTACTTACTATCATCAATTCACTGAGCTTATGCTTTCAAGCTATTAAACACACTCTACAACTAATTCCCATATATCAAAAAATTTAATTTCTACCTAAAAATAGAAAAATGGAGATGAGAGACAACGAATCCCCACACCCCCAACTCAAAAATGAGTCGTGTCCCCACGACTCGAAAAAGACTCGAAACAGAAATTAAAATTAGCAGATAAACATATTTACATAAATGGTAAGGAAGAAAGAGAACATACTCTCGAGGCTATTGCCTCGCATCATTGACATCCAAGGTAGGATTTGTTGGACCTTTAGTTAATTGCTCAAGGAGTTTCATGATGTGCACTTGATTAGCATTGATTTGTGCCACATCATTGACTAAGGAAGTTCGAGCTGCTTCGAATTTCGTTAAACGCTCCTCCATCTTCTCTTGCCAACTTTGCTCCTTTTCTTCTTTCGAGACTTGCGTAGAACCCGCTCTTCGAAAGATATCTTTGATCCAAGCATTATCAATGTAACTCGTCTTAAATTCGAGTTTCTCTTCTTCACCCAATGTAACATTCTCTTTTTGCACAAGACACGTGATCATAGTAGGGAATTTAACATTATAAACCGATTTAGGAGAGACCGAAAATCGTATCACCTCCTCATAGATCAACTGTGCCACATCTACTTCTTCTCCTCTCAAAACACAATCCAACAGTAGAGCGTTCTTCATAGTCACATCCAAAGTTCGTGTGTTTCCAAAAACATTAGGAATAAGGAAATTGTGTCAAATTCTCGCATCCGACTGAAGATATTTGTAAGGCCAAGGTGCCTTCAATTCTCCCTTATGTGATTGCACTTTCTCCTTGTCTAATACATGCTCAAAAAGTAATTCCTCATCAAATATTTTTCGTTTAGCAACCGCTTCTTCAAATTTGCAATAACCCTTCAATTTCTTAAACTTGAAGTGGTTTCTAATCTCATCAACTGTGAAATGAACTAGTTTTCCTCTAATCGGAACACACCCTTTACTATCTCCGCTAAAGAGGCCTAAATAGAATTCCAAAACTAACTCATGACATAATTCATAACGTCTTACCATGAACGTAGACCAACCCAATTTCTCACCAAGCTCTAAGAATCTCGCGTATTATCCTGTACCAACTTCTTCCTTGAATACTTTCTCATAAGCAAAAGGTAGTTCTTTTAATTGTTTCTCTGCAGAAGCTTTCAGGGCCCTTGAAACTTCCTCTTTCTCCTTGGGTGTAGGACCTTGTGGAAGTTGTGTTTTCTCCTTTGCATAAAAGTAAAGCTTTTACCATTACGATCACACAAAGTTATACCTCTATCTTCAACATCGTCTTTACCCTTTGATTTAGAACTAGACCCCTTGTTATTTGATTTCTTCTTGATTGGATCCAATACCTTGCTTTTCTTCACCTCCCTCTTGCTAGGTAATATTGTTGTTCTATTAGTCATCCTCAATTAACCCCCAACTCAAAGCTTTAACAACTCTTGAAATTTGAACTTGTGAATTTTTGGTTGAACAAGCTTGATTTTGCTTAGGAAATATGAATGGATGATGAATCTCTATGTGGTGAGGTGGATTTGTAATGGGTTGGCTTGCATTTAAGAAATTGTAGGATGAATCGTGAAAATTTAAGCTCTTGATTCTTCAAATTGATTTGGTGAGGATTGGGTGCTTGAATTTCTCTTGTAATGATGTGGAGAGAAGATTAGATGTGTTTAAATTGATGATTAGGTTGTGTTTTGATGATTGGTGAAGGTTTTTATGAGCTTTAATGGAGTTGGGAGAGTTTTGGAGAAGAGAGAGAGGCTTGAGATTTATAAAATTCGGACTAATGAGCATTAACCCTCCTTATAAGCTTGAATCCCGTAACTTTCTCTCTCTAGCGGCGCCATGCGGACCATAGGCGCGGTACATGGGTGCACCGCAGCTTCTGTTGCTCCAAAAATTTTGCCTCGGCAAAATACGCGTGGTACCTACCCCATGGCACGGGTTTTGGGCGCGCGGACCATGGGCACGGTATAGGGGTACACCGCATGGGTGCACCGCAGCTTCTGTAGCTTCCTTCGGCAAAATACCCGTTATAGCACCCCGTGGCACGGGTTTTGGGCGTGCGGTGTTGGGGGGTATACCGCACGGGTCTTTTCTCGTCTCGGTATAAAACCCGCGGCTCCTACCCGTGGTACGGGTTTTTGTCCTCTGCGGTACACCGTGGCTGAGGTGCGGTATACCGCACCGATGGTGTATCCCTTCCGAAAAATTTTGTTTCTTCCCTAACTCGATTTCTCCAATACCTAAGCAAAAAACACTAATACCTTTCTCAAATATGCAATATCAACTAAAAATAACTAAACTAAACATAAACTAAAAACGTAAAAGATATAAAAACTAAAAAATTACGGGTTGTCTCCCGTACAACACTTTTATTTAACGTCTTTCAAAGTTAGACGTGTTACCTCTATCAAGATTTGCGAATATAGCCTCCCCAAAAACGAGTTAGGCTATGAACGTCAACTAGTCTGCGCTTGATCCCAGTTTTGGGTCGAATTTCTATCACCTTGGCTGAAACAACCTTGGTGACAATGAATGGTCCCATCCACGGGTCTTTGAAACTACGTGGCCTATTCTCGCATTTGTGAGCTTTCCATAGGACTTCATGGCCAACCCCAAACTCAATGTTTGGCTCAGTATCCACAGGCTTTAAGTGGATCTTCTCAGGAGGGACTTTGTGATGTGAAAGGCTGTGGATGCCAGGAACGGTGGGATCTAACTTCCTTGGTTTCTTACCCAAGATATAGAAGGTCTCGGATACATTCTTTGCATGAAGGGTGATGGTCCCTTCTTGGAAGTTGATGACACTTTGACTTGTGGCCATAAAAGGCCGTCCAAGTATGATTGGAACCTGCTTATCTGCATCAAACTCAAGTATAACAAATTCAGTAGGGATGGCGATATTACCTGCTCGGACTAAGACGTCCTCCACTGTTCCCCATGTCCTCTTAACTGAGTTGTCAGCGAACTGCAACTTCACTGGAGTTTTCTCTGATTTCTGAAGTCCAAGTCTCTCGAACACGGACTTAGGCATAAGATTCACACCAGAACCAATATCATACATAGCTTTCACTTTGAGCATACCATTGATTTGAATAGGAAGGTTAAAACTTCCCGGATCTTTAAGCTTTGTTGGTAGCTCTCGTTCACTTCTTCTTGAAACCCTCAAATTCTCTCTTGGGATCTCTACACTCGCCTCTTTCTCAGGAATAACTTGGGTAAAAACTTGTTGCGGTGTAAATCCTTTCTTTGCAATCTCAAGCATTTGGGCGTTGATATTTTAAGGTTTGTACGCCTCTACAAATGTCTTGAGTACAGTGTCATCCTTAGGATTTGTATCAGGAATAGTTGGTGACACTGTTTGAACAACATGTGGTGAGTCCACCTTCTCTTCTTCTTTCTCTTCTTGCACAACAGGTGCAACTTCATCTTCAACTTTTGAATTTAGCTCAGCTTGATAATCCATAACCGATCGTATTTCCTCTTGCATCTTTTTCAGAAGTTGTATAAACTCGGCTTTTTCTTGATCGTCCTCCACATAAACCTCAGAACAGTCAGATTCCACGGGGCCAGACTTGGTTGGTTCTTCTTCGGTACTCGGAACTTCCACGGCACTAACGGCAGCATGCGGTACTTCCTTCTGTTCTTCTTCAATTTCAAGGCAAATAGCTTTGCAAGCTTCGAACCCAACATTGTTTTCACCTCCTTCGATTGCCTTCACTTCCTTCTGTTCCATTAAATTTGTTAAAACTTTGTTTAACTGTTCTACTTGAGTACCCAAAATTTGAAGTGCGGCATCTTGTCCTCAGACTTTCTCTTCCGGAGCGTTCATACTCGTGGTCAAACGGTGCAAGGCTTGTATTATCTGTTGATTGTCCATAGATCCTTCTTGAGGATACTGAGGTAAAGCTTTCTGATCTAAAGAATCGGTGTAAGCATCTTGAACAGGTTGTTGAGGGGGAGCAGGTCTATTTTGATATTGATTTTGGTACTGACCTCTCGGTTGGAAAGAGTTTATCTGGGGGCGCAGTTGATAATGACCAGGATTAGCGGCCCCTTGTGGATTTGAATACTGCATAACAGGATGATTTCGGTTACCCCATTGATAACCTCTGCGGTTGGATATGAAGTACACAGATTGTGGATTTGATTCGCACTCTTCCCATGTATGATTATTAACCCCACATTGTTGACAACCTTGTGCTTCATGTACTACATTTGCAGCGGCTAAATTCTTTTGCATCTCTAACTTCAGCTCTTTGATTTGATTTTCTAATGCGGATATTTGAGCTGAGTTCGCAGTTTCTGCATCTAAACGAAGCGTTCCTCGGGTCTTTGCTACAGAAGCTCGCGTTGCAAGCCAACTTCTTTTTTGTTCCATAATATTCTCTAAAACCTCGGCAGCTTCATTGTGCTTCATGGACACAAAATTAATTTTTCCAAAGTTATCCACCTTCTCTCTACCTTTATCATTAAGACCTTCATAGAATATAGCAAGTTGTAGAGTAGGGGTATAACCATGGAGCAGACATCTAGCTAATTTATGTTGAAACCTTGTCCATGATTCTCCTACTGTTTCTCCATCTTCTTGACAAAATCTTGCAAGCTCGGTTTGGTCTTTGTGTCTCATGCTCTTCGGATAAAAGCGGTTAAAGAATGCGGCTTGAAGTTCTGCCCAAGAATTAATTGTTCCATGTGGTTGTCTCTCTAGCCAATCGCTAGCTCTACCGGTCAAGAAGAACGAAATCATATGACAATACAGTTGCTCGCGTGTAATGCCAGGAGTAATATAGGCATCACAAATCTGCATGAACTTCTGAATCGATCTTACCGGATCTTGAATTGTTGTACCACTGTAGAGTCCAAAACTTTGAAATTGACCTAGCATACCCGGATCGGGTCTAAATTTGATATTCTGGATCTCTGGAGGACGGTAACCGATTGGTTGAACATGAAATGATACATGAAGACCAGGGAGGTCTTGCTGTACTTGATTCTGTTGATTAACGTTATTCTGCCCATTACCTCCTCCTAACGGATGTTGCTGTTGTCCTTGTACACCAGGTGGATCCTGTTGTTGGATCCCAGGTGGATCTTGCTGTAGTCCACCAGGTGGAACTAATTGGGGTCCTCCCGGTGGGACTCCAAGTGGTGAATTTAGTTGGGCTGACATTGCTCTTCTTAAGGCTCTTTCCTCACGAACTCGTTTGTTGTAAGGTCTGAAGCTCCTCTCAGGCTCCGATAAAGGAGGCCAAGAATTAAACACTGTGAAACCTGAAAAAAACTAAAGCAACCCACAAGCGTAAATCCGGAAAAATAAAAACTAAAAACTGGAAAATAAAAACTAAAAATTAATTAAAAACTACTACTCGAAATAGATAACCCACACGCTAACGAGACACAAGTCCCCGGCAGCGGCGCCAAAAACTTGGTGTCGCCTAGGGTGTGATAAAATTAATACAAATAAAGGTCAAGAAAACTACGCACTCTCACCCTAGACAGGCACAATACTGCAAGTATTACAGGACGTATGCAAGTTTTAGTTGATAAGTTGAGTTCGTTCTCAGGGACTTAAGTGTGTTAATCACGTGGGTAGAAATAACGAGTAAAAGTAAATAATTAAAAGATACTAAATTAAAGAGAATAGATTTCGAAATTAAGAATTAAAACTAAGAATATAAAGACAATAAAAGAAAATACGAAGAATATGAGATGAGAGATATAGCTTAGGTTTTGCTAGGATGCACTAATCCTTCTAATTCTTTCTATTAGATCTAGTTTATAAGGAAGAATATTAGCTCTTGTATACTTAGTCAGGATTCTAAATTCCCATACCTTAGACCTTGAGAGCGACTAAGGGGGCTACGGCACAACCAAGACGTTGTTTTAAATAGGGTTATCAAACGCTACTAAGGCCCTAAGCAAACAATTCAATCAATTGGTGATATGGTGATTAAAACAAACCCTAATGACTATCTAGTTAGAATCAGTTTTTTCAGGACTAATATCGGACACTAGATGTTATGTGGTGGTTCAATAATTAGACACCCAGCTAAGGCGATCATCTAACTACTATTATGGTAATCCTAAACGTTGCGCACCGCAAGGAAAACAGTCATTAAATCAAAACACATAAACAAATATAAGAGTAAGCAGCTAATATCAATTTAAAACATGTAATTCCCAAAGAAATTAGAATTCATAGATTATACATGATGCAAAACCCAAGCTATGGAGAGTTTAGTTCATAAAAAGAAATTACAAAAGACATCATCTTGCTCTCTACAATAGACTGGAAGAATAAAACCTTAAGAACTAATTACTATGAGGCAAGGATGATTTACAAGTGATATAAGGGTGTATTTATAGGTGTTTAGAAGACCTAATTCGTTTTCTTGAGGGAGAGGTAAAGTAGTGGACTCCAAGCCCAACTCAAATTCGTATGGAAATAAAGATAAATTCTGCTGATTTGTTTTGATCATATCTTCTTCATTATTGGTCGGATTTTGCTCCATAATATACCAAAAGAATCCTCAGCGAATTATCTACGTCCTTATGAAAGGAATTTACCAAATTCGGCTTCTTTGTTGGAGTTATCACCACTTCTTTAGGCGTTGCTGCAGAAATTCAGATTTAGGCAGCTTTTCCTTTTCCATATTTTTAGCCTTTGTTTCCTTATCTCCAATTACCATGCTAATCTCTTTCCATATGTTGTAGTCTTTAACTTGGACTATAATTAATCTCCATAATTATCTTTAAAGCTTCACACTAAATAAACAATTAAATCCAATATGCTCTAAAAATATTATTTTACTAAATCAAGACTCAAAATAGGAAAGTGCACTATTTCTCAAGAAAATCGATGAGAAAGACTTCTAAATCACTAAAAATGATGTTTCATCCTAATATAAATCTATCACAAATGAGGAGACATCAAGTGACTTCTGCCCTTGAAGTACGTGGATTCCAACTAAACAACTCAGAAAATAAGATGAGAAAAGGTAGACCAGGGTGTGAGCACTGGTGAAAACCAGGACATACCAGAGATACTTGTTGGAAGATTCACGGCAGGCCTACTGATTGGAAGCCTTCTCGCCCAACACTTGAAAGTCGTGGAAATATCACATCCTCAACAAATGAAAGTGGTACCAGTGAATGTGTTCTGGTCAGCAAAGAACAACTCAGAATTATCCAAAAGATGATCAATAATTCCACCAACTCTTCCACTATTTCTATGGGATTTATAACTCAAGATAATTTCCCAAATGCCTTAATCATTAGCAAGGAAATAAATAATAAGTGGATTGTTGACTCTGCAGCTTCTAATCACATGACGGGTGATAAATCAATTCTTACTGATTTTATATTTACTAATGAAAAATCTCGGTTAAGATTGTAGATAGATCAGTTTTAGAAAGTATTAAAAATGTACTTAGACAGTAAAATAACTAGCAACTAAATTTTTTTAAAGCATTAAAAATAAATAAGATTCTTTAGTAAAAATAAATATACAACACAACTCCATTATACAAATGCTTAACATACAATAAAAAATGTTAACACATCACCCGCTAAAAATCATAATATTAAAATATAAATTCTTTCTGAAAAACCTAAAAATATTTTACATTGTGAAATTGACATGTCAGGTACCCCACATTTGGTAAATGGACAAAGGAGTACATATACTTTCAATGTGCACAGCACGGTATTGATATTAAATTTTGGTCGAACTGTTGGTGCCTAACATCAATTCAATAAAGTGTTAATGTGGCAAGAGTATCCGTATCTATTTGTCCTTTTCCAAAATCTTTATGTATTCCATAGACTTTTTTCATATCTTTCTTAGTCTGCCACGTAGGCACTTAACATTAAATATATGGTGGGTACCAACGGTTGGATAAAAATGAAATGTTGGACACCATGTTGTCCAAATTGAAAGTATAGGTACTCATTTGTTAAGTTAGCATATCGTTGGGTACCTAGCAAGTCATTTTCCCGTAAACTTTTACTAAATGCAAACATAAAATATTAGTAAGAAACATTCCAACTTACTTATTGTATAATAATAAGCCGCTTGAACCGTGGTTTGAGAAAAATCTGCAACTTTCATGCTTTGATCAACCACAAAAGTACCTGAAGCTTTCTCATCCATTTTTTAGTGGAAAAATGTAAAATTAGACAAGAAAAACTATACCAATCGTGCTAGGATCATGTAATGTTCAAGAATTTTGTGTTACATGCTTGATTTTATAAAGTGTCACTTGAGATTCTAGGTTTTTTGTTTTTGGTGTAAGAAATTTTGATTCTAACGGATTTATTTAAACCAGTGTGAAGTATGGATGTGTGTTTATAGAATCTATTAATTTTTCTAATGGCCTGGCTTATCTAATATCCGACTTACCCATTGAATTGGAGGGAAACAACCACCACGTGTGTGCCATGTAACACTTCACGTATGAATTGATGAGAGATACCAGCAGAAGGACTTTTGAAATTTTTGGTAGAACACGGCCACTTTTAATAGTCGGGGTACCCATATGTTTCATCGCGTATTCCATGAGTACCCCATGATTCTTTTTCCTATTTTTTGGTTAAGAAAAATACTTCCATTGATTAAAGAGAACAATTACAATACTTATTTAGTATGAATTAATGATATGTCCCCTATTAAAAGCTAGATAGAAACACCATTCTTTAACATTCAAATTCCTGAAGGACATCAACAACTTACTATTGTAAAAAATACTATGAATCTAATCTACTAAAGTGGTGTTTCAATTAACTAACCCTTGGAGGACAATAGAGATAACTTTAACCTAAGAAATATTAATAGAATAGGCTCAGCTAAAAAAAGAATAAATGAAGCTTTGGGAAGGGACCAACCACAATCTAATCCAAAAACCAATGAATTTATTAGGAATGTGCCCTTCCTCAGGTAGACAAAGGCAACATAGACGCTATTCCCCTACAACCATTGCTTAGAGGCACTCATAATTGCAACGATCTCGACAAGACGAGCCCTATCCCATTCCTTCATAAATCCCTGAATTTTCTTCAACACCGCCCATTTTCTCTAACACTATTCACACACTTTCCACTTTCATTCACTCCAACTTCCAAAGATTTCCCTTATCTCTTTTCTAATTTATTTTCTTCATTTTCACTAACAATTGGTTGTTTTGAGCAATAAGTCCTCTTATCAAAGTGGTCTTTGTATTAGAATCAATATCAATTTTTTATGCATTGTTTGGATTCACATTAGTAAAGGTAAGGAAGTGATAGGATTAAAAGGAAAATGATAACATTGTTTTGACTGTAATTATAATAATAAAAGAAAAGAAAATAATTGAATTAAGAATATCTTAGCTTGTTCGGAATTTTATTATTAAATAAAAATAAATGATACTATTATATACAATATATGTTTATATCATTTTTATACTATGTAAAGCATTATTATATAGAAATTGAAAAGGTTATTCAGGATATTTTAAAAAATAATAATTTTTCTTCCTGTGAACCCTAGTATGAGACGAAACTTGATTATGCAATCAATTAAATTAATTTCATTTTATCATATCATTCTATTATTTTTTTAAGAATAATTGTAGGATGGTGGCCCCCTAAGTTGGCCAAGTATAAAACTAATTAATAACAAGGGAATCGAGGAGACAAGCCTTTAAGTCCAAGTTTGATTTTACGAATATCCAGCTCAATTAGATAAATAGATGAACCGATCGAGAAAAATCACCTACTCTAAAAATAAGAGTCACCACAAGAAAACAATGTGGCAAAGACAACATCAAAGCAAAAATAACAATCATAGCAGATAAACTCCTTTGATAGAATAACCTCGCAACGGAAATATTTGGCCTATGCAACCAAGAAAAGTCAAAACCAATAGATAGATTGAAACTATGAAAGACTCATCCACCAAAACAAAAAAAAATTATGTGAAGAGAAATCAAAACAACCCTAGTTAATCCTAAGACCAAAAACATCCTAGACGTGCACACAATTTGTAAACTAAAAAAAGTGAGGAGATTTTATCCACTAGAGAAATCGAGCACGACAACCATCTCTTTATTAACCCATAAAATCGACCACAAACCACCACGATCACATAATTTGTTTTATTTACCCAACGGGTCTTGTAGATCCCTCCTTAAGATCCTACTAACACCTCACATATCTACTCTTCTTACTAAAGACCAATAATAATATTTATCACTATGCACCTATTTTCCCACTATCCATTATACCCTCCTTTTTTACCTACTATACATACTAATTTACACCTAAAATAGAACCCCTAATCCCATTTATCCTCTCTCTCCTTTTCCAACCTCAACCCAACCATTATACCCTCTCTTCCTCCCACCCACCCACTCCCACCACCAGAATGATCATATTGGCTCAACATCATGAGGCTAACACATCATAAAGAGGTTGCACACAATACTGCTTATCTATAAAGCTTCAAACCGCGGAGGAGAGATTGAGCTTTTTCTAGGCGAGTTTCAGTTGTGTAGCACAACTTCGTCCATGCGTTTTGACAAGATTTCTTTGAGTTTTATCTTTATTCCTATAGGCATGCATACGAGATTAGAGGAGATATTTTGCTTACATGGAGATCCGAGCAGAGTCTTCGAGCTATTATGGAGGATCCGTATTTTGAGATTTGTTCAAAGTGTGCGAATGTGAAAAGTCGTTCTTCATTTCTATAGCAGATTTGTTTAATGCTTGCGAAGGTGAGGAGCCATGCAAATTCGTTCAAAACTTGCGAGGATGAGAAGTAAGGTTCGATGTCTACATCTTCGATCGTCGATTCATGGTGAGTTGAAGACTAATAGTGAGTTCTAGGCGCGTCCATTACTCAATCGACCTGCGTGCCTTCGGGGACCTTTGGTGAACATTGGGACCATGTAGTTGTGTACATAATTTAGTGAAATGGAGTAAACAATGATATGTCAGCAATAATATTTTTTCCCGAGAAAACGACAATGTGGGTACCCATGGAATTTGGAAAGGGACTTCTAAGTACCCATACTATAAAATAGGACTTTTAGGTACCCACAGTTTTCTTTTTGTCCAACTGTTAGTGTTTTACGTTATCTCACACATTAAGTATAATGTGGAGCCTACATGGACTTGGTTTCTTTTTATTTTGAAAGGTATACTTAATAAGTGAGATAACGGAAAACACTAACAGTTGGACAAAAAGAAAAAGTTGGGTACTTAAAAGTTCTATTTTATAGTATGGATACTCAAAAGTCCCTTTTCGAATTCCATGGGTACCCACATAGTCTTCTTTTTTCTCTTTTTTCCCTAATTCTATAAATTGTTATAATTGTATGAATTAGTATTGTGATTTTTTCTTGAATAAGTTTTGTAATATTATTTTTCTGACAAGAGAGGTATATTTTCATAAATTTTTTTGTTTTACTCAGTATTTTTTGCTAAGTATACTCAGTAGTTTTTCTGATACTTAGAAAAAATATCCGTAACTCAGAGATTTTCTGATATTTAATGAAATTTCTGACGCCCCAGTCTCAACTTGTGGTGGTTGGAGATGAACATTGGTGATACTTAGTGATTTGATGCTCATTGACTTGGTAATCCACTTGTTTTTTGTCTTTATCTAATTTTTGTCACTTTTGCCTTTATATTATTATTTGAGTATTTTAATATTCTTGTATTTGTGGAAACTTTTTGTAAAAAAATTAAACCACATGATCTTATATGCCATAATATTGGTATTCAGGCTCTCATAGGTCAATTATTCTTAAAATATATCTATGAAAGAAAAAAATTAGTTCACACAACAAATAGTATTAGTTGTCCAATAAATTAAGAAAATACACATTCAAAGACACATACAACCAATTTAAAAAATACATGAAAATACGCAACCCACAAAAAACGTCAACTTGCCTATTTTGTGATTGGTCTATAAACCATAAACAACCCCAAAAACTCAAGCCCAGTCCAAATACAACCAACAAAACCACTATAAAATAGAAACATCTACCACGGGCCTAAACATTGAGGACGCAAATTGAAAGAGCTTTATCGCCTAGGTTAATGAATTGCATTTATGCATTTTTAAGTTAAAAGGGACAATTCAATATCTTTGTTAAGCATTTTTTTCCAATAAAATTTTTGGTTCTTAAAGACCTATTTCTTTGAATGGTTTTACTTTTCTAATAGTTTTTATTTGCTATTCTTTGGCTTATGGACTCTAGTTATCATCTATGGTTTTTTTTGTTGTAAGCCATGAATATTTTTTAACCAGATTTGCTATTTGCTATGAATATGTCTTATTAGTCTCGTCAATGATTATAGTGTAGGTTGGATAAAGATATATAAGTGAGTGATAATTAGGCATTTTCCACTGATAATTTTGTCTTTAGGACCTGCAATCCACTCTACTAGATGTATTATATGAATTTACATTACTAGAATGGTTCGAATTGGGTGGGGATGGGATGTTGGATTGTTCTATTGTAATTGGCTTTATTGGAAAGAATTTCAGATAACTTACTTTATTTTTAAAAAAAAAATTAGTTTTGACAAATCATGGAGTTCTCATGGATTTGTCTAAATGTTATGGGATCTCAAATCCAATTATAACATATTTTTCCATGTGTTGATAGTAGAAGACTATCTTAGAAAAGGACCATAAAAGAGTTAAATATATATTATTACCAAATAAAGGACAAGTAGAGGCATGCTTCTTCGTTTTAGGTTATCATGAAATTTGAAATAGTGTTAATTATAAGAAAATGCATTGGTTCTTCATCATAATACTTCTAAATTTATTATTGGTATATGTAGTTCTATTTGTAGAACTTTTTTCTAATTTCTCATTTGTTATTCGAAAAAGTAAAACAATAAAGATCTCAGGGACAATTATATTTGTACATTAAATTAATATTTGAAATTGGTTTCGTATTTGAAATTGGTTTCGTAATTGTTTCTTCTTTGACTGGATTTATTCAAAGGTTTCACATCTGTTTCCTCATTTGAAGGATTTATTTAAAAACAAATCATACTCAATTTTAGATTTATAATATTTAATATACTGAGTTACACTATTCTATTTATGAAGTTGCTGAAATTATGATTAATTGCACAGTTGATCCCTGTGTTTTACCAGCCAAGCCGCTCAAAAGTACCAAACTCATCAACAAATTCTTCACATATAAGGTAAGATCTTCTATTTTGATAATTGATCTTCTATATTCATTTAAAATTATTTTTAACAAATCTATTAATGTTGTGATAATATGGTACTTATTATTGAAATTGATTAGCCTACAATAATGGATATATATATATATATATATATATATATATATATATATATATATATATATATATATATATATATATATATATATATATATATATATATATATATATATATATATATATATATATATATAATATTGATCTCACTTATAGAGTTCTAATGGTTGAGCTATGAACCCATGACTGGTCTTAGATCGATGAATTTACTTCTTTTTTCTGTGTAAATATATTCTACAAGTACAATTCTATTTGTGGGTTATGGATTTCATTTTCAAGACCTCTTAATATTTACAAGAAATATATATTATTGATGGACTATTCAATTTCTCATTATAATTTGATCTCGAAATTTGGTTCTGTAAAAATGTCTCTCCTAATTAATCACACTACAATAGCTGACAACGGCTGCTTAATATGTTTTGTTTTTTACTAAGAAATTATAAGGCTCCTTCTAGTAACGATCGACATGTTAGTAAATCATTAAAAGAAACATAATTTGATTTTAAAAAACTAAAAGGACTTAGCTTACAGTTGAAGAACAATCTATCATTGCATATTGCATTTTTTCACTCTTTCTCATTTTTAACCCTGTGAAATATCTCTTTTTCGTCATTTTATAATCATTTATAATTTGTGTTATTAATCAAAAAATGAAACGTGATGTAAATTGTTTAAATTATTATCGCACATAATCCCTTTTCCAATTACTTAACTTTTTACAGCTCCCTCATGCACTAGGTTATACCTAGTTAATATTCACATTTTGCACACAGGTCAATCTAAGTAATTACGATTTAGTGTCATGCTGGAGATGATAAGATGATTGTTGAACAAAGAAAAAAAGATAAAAGATTGTTGGCCATGATATTTCAAACAAATATCAACATTTGACTCTCACTTATCCGGGTAAGATTTACTTAATAGGATATTAAGATTTAATTTTTTTAACTATTGTTGCGTTTGATGAACATGATTAACAAGTGGAGATATATAGAAAATATCATAGAGATAATATTGTTTCTGAACTTGTGTATGCTTACAATTGAGATACAAGCATTTATATAAGTATATATACTACATAGTGACATATAGTTTAGATTAAATGCTCATAGATGCTGATTTGTAACTATGATACCTTCTTTTAGTTGTAATAGTACTGCATGTGTACACTTTATTATTTTGGATCTGCCAAAAATGGATGAACAGAAATAATGTGGGGTCTAATGTTGTCAAAAAATAAATATTGGGGTATCATTTGTCAATCATGTTAAATATAAAGGATATAATATGTAATTTATTGAGAATAAATAAAGTTTATATTCAGGTTCACATACAGTCTACACACACATTGCCCTAACTCTCTTTCGTGTTTTCCTCGCCTCCGCGAAACCTTACTGTGTCTCTCTGACCGTCCACAATCTCGTTGTCAAGGACTTGTCTCTCTCACAATCACACGCGTACACACTTTTCCCGCAATGTTGCAAGAAAGTTTACTGCTTTTGGAATTTGTTTACAATTAGGTCCTCGTTAATCACTCCAATTATGATTTTAATTTTATCATTTGTGTTGATGCAATTGTGAAAAATGCCATATATGGATTCAAGCTCTTGTGCATTTGGTTCTAGTTTTCGCTAATTAATAATTACTGCATAATTTTGGATAAGTTTGTGTCTTGTTAATTGGTTCAATAATCCATTTATGAATTAAATCTTATCATCTCTCGAGGCTTGTAATTTAAGTATGTGACATGCTTTAATATCAATCATTTTATGTATCATCCCTCGCTATTCGTATATAAATTCTATTAATGGTCATTAGTTTCTGAATCTTCTGTTCGATTTATCTACAGAATTGCAGTACCATGCTAGCCTATTAACAGAATTGCTCTCTTAGCTCCGGTAATTTACGTATTGTATAATCTAATGCTTGAGTCTTCGGAGAAGGATCTTGATTTAGTAATCGAGATTGAGAATTTAGTGGATACAATTATTAGTTACATCGGTATCGAGTGTGATGTAAATTCCGAAAGTGAAAATCAAGAAAATCTATTGGATTGTTTCAGCGATCTAGTTAGGTTTTGTACATCGGATCAATTTGGGGTTGTTATTGAATTTTTTCCTTTTCTGGGCAAAACGGTCTGAAGTGGATTTATTGGTGTATTTAGTGTAAGATATTTAGCTGGAGCTGTGTTGAATGAGACACTTTTGGTAAGGCTGTGTATGAGAGTTCATAAAAAAGATCCCCAAATGAGTATGGAAAGTTTAGCACTTCAAATTGTTAAACAATTAAATATTTATTTCTTTCTTGGTGAGTTTTCGTTATAGTTTCGTAGAATTTCTTGCATTTTGTTACTTGTTATTATCTTTCTTCATTAGTTTCACTTCAACTTTTAACCCAATTTAATATTGGAGATTGATGTTATATAAAAACTGAATTATAGCTTCACCTTTCTTCAGATGGGCTTTTCAAGATGCTACTTGAACCAGGCTTACCTGTTGCAAACCTATTGGTCTCAGTACTTGGACTGAGAATAATTTAATTTTACTTTTAAAAGATTTGAAATTGAAAATTATTTTGTTGATTTTTAATGTTGCAGAGCTCAGGAGATAGGGTTTTTTTAAAGAAAGCATTATTTGATGCTGTGATTTTGGCGGACTATTCGTATATACTTTCGATTCAATCCCCTGAGAAATCATTGCACTTAGCTTTGTTTTGGTCATTAGCTTCTGAATGTGCTGTTCGATTTGCAAGGTCTGAAAAAATCATAAGTTTAATATTTAATTAGTCATTTTTTAACCGTAATTATTGTTCTGCAGGAGCATATCTGATGAACACAGGCTGTTTCTTATGAAAATGCCTTCTCTAAGTGTCTGTTCTTGAATCAGTTAATTACATGGGTAATTAATCAAACCAAGACCTAGAGACCAAATATTTGCTCGCCCAGAGATTTTATCAGTGAGTGTATATTTTTCTTTCAATTTGTATAGTGAAGTATTTAAACTGAAATTATAATATGGTTGTGAACAGAATGGGTACTAAGTGTTGAAGATGAAGGTGTGAAGGTGTTTGATGATGAGCTTCTGAGAGATCACGCTAAAGAAGTGTCCGTTGAATATGAAGTTAATGAAGATGAAGAAATGATGGATAGTTTTGATGGTGTAGGATGTTCAACGGTTAGTGTGGGAAAAAAGCGCAAGGAAGGAAGAGAAGATATAGGAGGAGGAAAATTAAAGGTGGTTAAATATAATTGTCATGAGAGTTTTGTTGAAGAAAAGAGCTCTCCGTTTTCTCATGGTGATGCAGTTGATGCACGGAATGGCCAAAGAACTCAAAGATGGTTCTAGAAAGAGTTTCGGTACTTGTTTATTTGCTCGTTATATATTTTTATGGAAAATGAAAGCTTATGTTTTTCAGACTTTTGGTTTTGTTTTGAGGAATTTCATTGGGGAATATTTTGGATATGTAATTGTGTATTAACTTTTATGGCTGTTAGCAACTCTTTTATCATGTTTACCATTTGGTTTATTAATATCATATCCAACTCATATGCTTATTGAGATTGAATCTTCATTTCATAGTGGACGTTAAGTATAATAATCGAGGTCTACAGCTATTTATCTAGGTGAGAACAAATGTCTCGTATAACTATTGGTCTTAATCTAATCGATTTTTTCATTTTTTTCCACGTCAAACAAACTCACCCAATTTTTTACTTTCTTCGACAAAAAAATTTAATCTTGGCCCCACACCATAGTGGCTGAGATTGGATTCGAAATATACGATTTCCGATTTCCGATTTCCGATTTCCGATTTTTTCGATCCTAAATTTCGGTTTCATAACACATTTTTAATGCTCCGATTTTTGCCGAAAAAATCGGATCGAAAATAGATCTACATATAAATTGCCGAATTTTCTAGTTTACCCAATCTAATTTTAGTTTCCGATTTGTAATTTGGATCATTTTTTTCGATTTTACATTTCAAATATTATTTCCGGTATTATTTCTTAACAGATCTAAGTTTCATTTAGCATTATTTACGGTTATGGTGGCCAAAGAGTTTTCCGGGGTGAAAGTTCAAGATGTGAAGAGTTTGATCAGAACTAAGCTTCTAGAACTCGAGGAAGCTGTAATTTATTCCGAGAAAGTTATGACAAGATCCGGTGATGAGTGTGTTGTTGCTGTAACCGATCAATGGTATATCACTTATGGAGAATCGGAATGGAGGAAAAATAACAGAGGATTGTCTTGCTAACATGAATGTATAATCCTGACGAAACAATACACAGATTCAAACACACGTTAAGTTGGCTAAATCAATGGATGTTCTCATAGCTTGGTTTAGGGACTCATATATCTCGGGACAAGCTATTTCGCGTTGAGTCTTTCTCCATTCCACTATTTACATGGCTTTATACACTGTTTCCCATCTCTTACAGCAAACCGATTTGTAAGGACCCGCACAACTTTCTGACGAGGTCTGGAATTTTAGGTTTCACCAATCAAATCGCATGGATGGAAGAGATTATTGGTTCTGATTCAAAGTTTAGGAGTGGTGAGGGGTCCACTTATGCGGATATAGTATTTGAAAATGATAGTAATATTGCGGTACACTCGACTGAGAGGAATTACAGTGAGGATATGTTTCGTGAGGCTTTGAAAACCGGTTTTCACGAGCTTTAAGCTGCGAGAGATGAGTATAGGGTTTCGTGAGTTGTTAATGGGTTGAAGCATGACTTGTTATGGCGATTTATAGATGTGCAGACTCGTTTGATTGTACCGATTTGCCCTCATTGCAGAGAGTATGTTTCGAGGGAGATTTTGAAGAAATATGGTTATGTTGTGAAAGCGGGATGGCCTAAAGCTGATTTACCGGATTTTACTCGGAAGAAAGCTAATACGTACTTGCAATCCACGACCAAATCAATGAGAAAGCAATTACAGACAAATGTTTACTCAGGTTCAAAAGTGGGTTTGATTTTTGTGAAAGAAGAGTACGATGGATTGAAAAAGGAGTGTTTGATGATACTAAAAAATAAAATTTGATCATTCAACTTTTAGTCCTAATGAGGAGTTTTTTGCGAAGGTGCAAAAGAGTGTCACCAATGGGCAAGAAGGGAAGTTGAAGAAAGATTGTATGGCATTCTTGAAGGATAAAAAATATGAGGCTTTGAAGTCTGGGGTACAAGCGTTGGGGGTTGGGGAAATCGAGGTTTAGGAGAAGAATATGGAGTTTATTAAGCAACAACTTGGCCTCGAGAAATTGGAGATTGTTTCTGTAACAAATCGTGATGCTGTGGAGAAAGGTGGACCCCATGCCTTGGCATTCAATAAGACTCCACCTTCCCATGGAAAGCCTACTGCAGTTTTTTCCTAGAGAAGCTTGTAGTTAATAAAAAGCATTTTAGTGTTTGAAAAAGTTTTGAGTTTTATATATGTTAATATGTTATAGTGGATCCTTTGTATGAATATGAATTAGCTATTTGATTTATCATATGTGATTTTTATTGTTCATTTAGTAAATATATAGGAAGAATGTTGGTGTTTCGAATAATAAGAGTAAGATGAATTAACCGAACTTTACCTTACTCGTACCACACTGTATGGTCGTGTAAATCAGGGGTGAAACTAACTTTACCTCAAAAGATACCTTTATGAGGTACCAGTCAATTTTGTTCATCTATTGGCTAACTCAGATAAGTCACATGATGATGTGTTTTCAAATTCAAGCATTTCAACCTCTATATTAATTATATGTAGACCAGAGTATGTGGTGGAAACGACAACACCAAAAGTTGTCCTCTAAAGTCAATTCCTAGTAAATGAGATTACGATGGTCCTTTAGCCAAGAATTCTTCTGTGTGTTACAAAATAAAAAATTCACAAAGCATCAAACTTTAATTCTAAAATAAAATAAAAAGTTCCATGATGTTTCTCACTATTTCAGTTACCCAAATATATCTAATGCTTTTACATGTCATAGTATTTGCTGATTCTTATCACAATAAGGAGGATTATATTGCCTTACTAGAATTTATGTCCAAGATCGTGAGTCATCCTTATGGTATCACCAACTCATGGAATAATTAGATCGATTTTGGCGATTGGCTGGCATCACATGTGGAACCCGCCACAGAAGAGTTACCATTATAAACCTATCTGATAGTGGCTTAAACGGTTCCTTGTCGCCTTTTCTTGGAATCCTCAGCTTTCTGTGCGAGTTACTTCTTGCGAACAACAATTTCCGAGGAAACATTCCCCTGGAATATGGCCGTCTATCATGGCTACAAAGACTCAACATGTCGATGAACTCTCATGAGGGAGAAATTCCAGCACACTTATCTCGTTGCTCCAATCTTATCTATCTTAATTTCCATTAAGATCAATACCTTAACCGGAAAAATCCCTCATTTTGTTGGTAATATTACGACCTTTCGTACAATATCTGCAGCAGAAAATTTTCTAGAGGGAGAAATACCAGAAAGTTTGGATCGATTGAAAAGTTTGGTGTATCTTGACTTAAGTGAGAATAAACTATCTGGTTTAATCTCTAAGTCTATTTATAATATTTCATCCCTCTCTGTCAAGCCTCAAGATTTTATCAAATAAAATTAGGGACGAGACTGTCGCAAGCCTTATATACTTTCAGCCATATTATAATTAGCCTCCACTCAGTAAAAACATCCAAACTTAGAGTTCGAGAAATCAAACCTACTAGGTTTCCATACTCAACATTGTAATTTTCCACGTTGGGAATAATATAGTGAGCAACCCACAACTCATCACTCGACGAAAAGTCAAGAACAAGTAAACGGAAGGACCAACATGGAAACTCCCACTGTATGACTTGGTATAACATGTTAGATCCTGTACAAGGTGTAAAAGTTGTTTAATGAATAAATTAGGGACTGATATGGTAATCGAACGAAGGTTTACTTATCTGGGAATCACTTCCCCGTCTCTTAAAGATTTGCATTCAAGGCTGCAGCTGTAAATAATGTAATTCATGAATTATAGGAGTTTTCTCGGGAAAATCTAACATTAATCTGGTCGGCGTTTTGAAGAATTTCATACAAGTCTGGAATCTTTTTTAATAATCAATGCAGGAACTAACAGAAACTTTGTACTGACTGATAATGTTTCCTTTCTTTTTCACAGAAGGAGCATTAGATAGGATATAAAGGTTGGAACTAAGAATAATGACTACTTGGGAGCAGTTTCAAACCACATTTTTAGATAAATATTTCCTTCCTGGAAAGCCCACATTTTTAGATAAATATTGTCATTGACTTTTATATATACATATACTCAGTTGCAACCACTGCTATTCCATTTTATTCATTTTCTTTTGCCTTATTATTGATGTACACTTAATGGTTCTATATATTTAGTCAAATGCAGCTATGGATTTTTACATTTTGTTAAATGGGAGCACTATAGGCAGATGGTGTCAACTGTCAAGACTATCAAGACATGAGACATTATAAAGAGCACGGAAATCACCTAGATAGTCTTGGGGTCAAACAATACAAATAATTAAAAGAAAATATTGAGAATAACCTCTCAATAATATAAGATAAGATACTAAAAAAACACAAACAAATTTATCTCGACAACACCCTAGTTCAATCATAATATCCAACTGAATTACTCGTTCGGTTTCGATCAAAAACTGCATATAACCCGAGCAGCTGCGGTCGAAAACTGCATTTAACCCGGCGGTCAAAAACTGCATTTATTTAAGCGGCGGTCAAAAACTGCATTTAACCCGCGGCCGGTCAAAAACTCATTTAACTGTGCAAGCGGTGGTCGATCGAAAAGATCAAATAGTGATGACGATTCATCACCCACAACTTACAATTATGACTTTCATAAATTCTTGGACTTACACAAAAGTATATTTTCAACAATTCAGTGTTAATAAATGCAGAATGATCAACTCGAACATGGTCTAACAAACATCGACTACCAAATAGTACTACAAAAGAAAGATATGAGATTTTATTGCAAAGTACATTACCAAAAATCAAAGATATTACGAACTAAATCAAAGAGGAGAATAATTAATAACACAACCTACATAAATTCATTTCAATTTCTATTTTAATATCCTTTGAGTGAAAAGAGCTGCATACCTCCATTGTACACATTACAGAAGACTTACCAAAAAGATTAGGGTTTTGATCCTTCTCAATTCTCCTCCCTCTCCATCTCTCACTCTCTTTTTCTTCTTCTTCTCCGCGTTGTTTTTCCAAAATGAAAATAAGACCTTTTTTTTGTTCCGCCCCCTTTCTTTTCTTTTCTTCTTTTTATTTATATAATTCACTTTATCATAACTAAAGTTATAAATATTAGAGATGTTACACTCTCGCTCTTGTCATTGAGATAAAATGAATTACAGGGAAACCTTACGGAGAAACTTGATTCATTGTCAGAGCTTGTAGAACTATACATTGGCGAGAACAACTTGGAAGGAAGAATTCCTACTTCTATTGGAAATCTTAGCTCATTGTATGTTTTATCAGCACCAGGAAATTCTCTAGCGGGTGATATACCAGAAAGTTTGGGTCAAATGAATAGTTTGGAAAGACTTAAATTGAATGATAACAAACTATTGGGTAAAATACCTTTAGCTATATATAATATTTAATCCCTCTCTTTGTTAAATTTTAGGTAATAAAATTGTTGTTGATGTGGATACAGGATGGCAAAAGGGAGCAGCTCACAAATTTTAGTAAGAGGAGCTTGTTGGAGTCATTTTTTGTTGCAAAAACACAACCATTCAAGAATGTCTTTCCAAACACCTTTTTGTTAGTACTATTATCCTTAAACTTGGTCTAACTTTATATTTACTAACAAGGTACAAAACACTCACTCACTGAGGGTTACATTTGTAGGATTGTTTGTATCCATCAGACCAGTTTTCGTATGTGAGGAGTAGTACTGAAGGTTTGCTGGTGTTTTTATTCAATTATTCGGATAAAAAGCTTCATGGTATCTATGAATCTTTTAGCTCCGTAAAGATGAATATAGACCCATGCATACCCTGGGGGTTCAAAGAAAAAACCATATCCTGCCAGGTACCTTTTACTTTATTTCTTATAGTTGTTATTGAATTATGTGAAAGTCTAAATAATAGTTTTATTTTGAATTAAAGGTTCATGTACGTGTGTAGCCTTTTTTGAATGTGATCGCAATGAGGATCCTACATTCTGCTAGAGAATCGACAAGATTATGGAAATTGAAGTGATAGATTCCTTACCTGTCTTGTGGGGCCCACAATGCCTTTTTTTTGTTTAAGTTCATTGAGGTTATTTTCCTTTTGATTTTAAGTATCAGCTAAAGTTGGCACAATTTGTTAATCTACATCTGAGAAATCCTGCTTTCTTAGCCTATTATTACATTACTTTCCATTTGACTTCATTTTAGGAAATAAATATTTGTTCTAAAAATTGTCATAGTAATACCCAATAATCTCCATGTTAATTTATATTTCTTGCCACATCAGTGTAATTTAACCTTACTAAAATCTAACTACCAAGTGTATGTTAAATAAAATAGGGTATTGGCAAGGTGATGTCCGAATTTTTTTTAAGGGTTTTAACAAAAGTGAAAAGTTGTGAAAGAATAATATAATACCATTTTAATAGGGGTATAAAATAATAATTTAGCAAAGAAGCCATGGCTCCTTTGAATCGGCTTCTCTGGGATATTTCTGTGTATTTTTCCTCATCGTGAAAAGATCCCAATTCGCATATCTCCCTTGTATCTTTTCTCTTAATATATAAAAAATAACCAAAAGGACACCATTGAATCAGGAAAGTGTGAAGTGTTAAAATATTACATTAAATCGTTTATTGGCCCAAAAAATACAACCAAAATGTTGTATCGCACATAGAAATATCATCACATAATACAAGACATCAAAATGCCACATCCTAATTTAATCTTGTAACCATTCAATTCCCTTCTTCTTAGTATGTTTTTATAATATAATGTTGTATATATTGCTTTGTTTCTAAGTTTAATTAGTATGTAGTAGTCTTATACTTGGTATGTTGTATAGACCCTACATTATAAATTAGGGTGATTGAAAGATACTCTTAATGTCATTGGTGGGGTTAAATCTGCCAATGAAATAGTAGAGACGGTATGTGTAGAAGTGTATAGTGTAATTTTTTGTACAATATAGGAACCTATGGTGCAATTGACTAACTCTAACTTCTTTTTACCAATTTATAATGGCATAATGGCAGGTCGAATGTTATAAAGAGGGTGACTGTTGGAAAACAAGTCTCTTGAACGCAATAGGAGGGGGATGCTTCAGTTCCACCATTTTTTCAAAAGAGGGGTGAAATCTAGCTTTGGAATGAACATAAATTAGACACTTGTCTTGATTTTGGCTCGGGTAAAAAATTCAACTACTTTCTTGGGGTAAAAAAGTAAGTTACCTACTTGTAAAGCATCTTAAAATTGTTGTTAAATATGATAGTGGTAATACTGCTTAGACTTGTCTGGCTTATTTTCTTTCCCCATTAGTTAAACAACTAAGACAACTAGTTTTCATCAAGTCACACACTTCTTTTTCACTTCATTTTGGAAATAATTGTGATGAATGAAGGGCAATGGGAATTCAACTGAAAAAATTAGCATGATAAGAGGATCACAACACAAACATTAAAAACAAAATCACAATTGGAGTGATCAATGGGGATCAAATTTTAAACAAATTCCAAAAAAAGTAAAATTTCATCACGGAGCACGAAATATCGATCACTTTTCCCTATATTAAACATAGCCACGATGGCTTCTTGCATATGTCACAAAATTTTACTTTGTTGTTTATTATGTATGAAATTCTGACATGTTTTATGGAGTATAAAACAATAGCCTTCTACATTACATATTTTATCCTCTTGTGAATCATTAAACTCACTATCTACGTAGTAAGTGCTATCACTTTTTTTTACCATTCTCCTTATCACAATCAAGGACATACTTATTTTCCCATCATGTGGACACCGATAATCTTCTATCCCCGTGTTAGTAGTCACCATTATCTATTCTACGTATACATCAGGCTTTAAAACCATGACAATTTTGCTTACATCCTCATTCATGCTCAAGAATTCCAACCTAAACTTCAATTATCCATGAGGTCGATGGTAAAACTCAACATCGTCTACAAAACCAATATTATTTGTCAATGTATATCCATAGACATTAACATGTGATAGAAATTGATGGAATTTAAGCGGTGACCGCCATTATAATGGCCTTCCTTGAATTATCCACCATAATATAGGTTCAACGTGAAAGTTTCTACATATTCATTAAAAGGCATATTGGTTTGATGATGTTCAAGAAAATAGAGTTTTAGAAAGTATTAAAAAAGTACTTAGACATTTAAATAACTCTCAACTGAAAGTTTTGAAAGCATTAAACCATATATATAAATAAACTAATATGGAAGATTCAAAAATAAACCCGGTATATACAAAAAAGGGTCATATGTATGGTTACAAAATTCACATTTTATAACTATAGAATAGTGAATGAGTAAAAATAGATACTAGATTCTTTATTAAAAATAAATATACAACACAAATTCACTATACAAATTCTTAACATGCAATAAAAAAAATATTAACACATCACCCACTAAAATTTATAATATTAAAATATAAATTCTTTAACAACCTAAAAATATTTTACATTGGGAAATTGACATGCCAGGTACCCAACATTTGGTAACTGGAACGAGTACATATACTTTCAATGTGGATAACACGGTATTGACATTTAAATTTAGGTCCAACCGTTGGTACCTACCATCAATTCAACCAAGTGTTAATGTGGCAAGAGTATCGATATCTATTTGTCCATTACCAGAATATTTATGTATTCCATCTCTTTTTTCATATCTTTCTTTATCTGCCACGTATGCACTTAAAGTGAAATTGATGGTGGGTACCAACGGTTAGATAAAAATAAAATATGTTGTCCAAATTGAAAGTATAGGTACTCATTTGTTAAGTTAGCGTATCATAATAAGCCTTTTCAACCGTAGTTTGAGAAATATCTTCAACTTTCATGCTTTAATCAACCACAAAAGTATCTGAAGCTTTCTCATCCATTTTTAGTGGAAAAGTGTAAAATTATATAAGAGGATCATGTAATGTTCAAGAATTTTGTGTTTCATGCTTGATTTTACAAAGTGTCACTTGAGAATCTAGGGTTTTTTGTTTTTGGAATAAGAAATTTTGATTCTAACGGTTTTATCAAAATCCGTGTGAAGTAATAGAATCTTTTAATTGTTTTCTAATGCCCTGGCCTATTTACTATCCGACTTACCCATTGAATTGGAGGGAAACAACCACCAGAGTGTGTGCCATGCGACACTTAACTTATGAATTGATAAGAGGTACCAGCAGAAGGACTATTATTTTTGAAATATTTGGTACAACGTGGCCCCTTTTGATAGTCAGGGTACCCATATGTTTCATCACGTATTCCTTGAGTACACCAGGATTCTTTTTCCTATTTTTTTGGTCAAGAAAAATACTTCCATTGATTAAAGAGAACAATTACAATAGTTATTTAGTATGAATTAATGATATGTCCCCTATTAAAAGCTAAACAGAAACACCATTCTTTGACATTCAAATTCCTGAAGGATGTCAACAACTTTCTGTAGTACAAACTACTATGAACCTATCCAAACATCCACTAAAATAGTGTTTCAATTAACTAACCCTTGGAGGATAGTAGAGATAATTTTAAGCTAACGAATATTAATAGAATGTGCTCAATTAAAAAGAGAATAATTGAAGCCTCGGGGAAGCTTCAGGGGAAGGGACTAACCACAATCTAATCCAAAAACCAATGAATTTGTTAGGAATGTGTCTTTCCTCAGGGAGACAAAGGTAACATAGACGCTATTCTTCTACAACCATTGTTTAGAGGCACTCATAATTACAATGATCTCTACCAAACGTGCCCCATCCCCTTCCTCCCATAAATCCACGAAATTTCCCAAAAACCACCATTTTCTCTAACACTATTCACACACTTTCCACTTTCACTCACTCCAACTTTCGAAGATTCCCTTATCCCCTTTCTAATTTTTTTTATTTTATTCTTTTTCACTAAAAGACGATTGTTTTGAGCAATAATTCCTCTTATCAGAATGGTCTTTTAATTAGAATCAATATCAGATTATTATGCATTGTTTAGATTCACATTAGTAAAGGAAAGGAAATGATAGGATTAAAAAAATAATAAAGAAATATAAAGGAAAGTGATAACATTGTTTTGACTATAAAAGTAATAATAAAAGGAAAGAAAATAATTGATTAAAGAATCTCTTAACTTGTTTGGATTTTTATTATTAAATGAAAAGAAATGATACTATTATATACAAAATACTTTTATACCCTTTTTATATTATGTAAAGAATTATATATAGAAATTAAAAGGTTGTTTAGGATGTTTTAAAAAATAATAATTTTCTTCCTTTGAAATGTCTCTAGTATGAGAGGAAAATTGAGTATTTTAAAGGAATTCAATGTATTATGCAATCAATTTAATTACTCTCATTTTATTATATTATTCTATTCTTTTATTAAGAATAATTGTAGGATGGTGGCCCCCTAAGATGGCCAAGTATGAAAGTTATTAATAACAAAGGAATCGAGGAGACAAGCCTTTTGGTCCAAGTTTGATTTTACAAATCTCTAGCTCAATTGATAAATAGATGAATCGATCGAGAAAAATCACGAGTCTAGGCGAGATTTCTTTGAGGTTTATCTTCAATCCTTCAGGCGCGCATACGTGATTGGAGGAGATATTTTGCTTACATAGAGATCCAACCAGAGTCTTCGAGCTATTATGGAGTATCTGTATTTTGAGATATGTTCAAAGTGTGCGAATGCGAGGGGTCGTTCTTGATGTCTATAGCAGATCTGTTCAACGCTTGCGAAGGTGAGGAGCCATGCAAATCGTTCAAAACTTGCAAAGATGGGAATAAGGTTTGATGTCTAGATCTACGATAGTTGAAGATTAATGTTGAGTTCAAGGCAGGTCCATTACTCAATGACCCTGCGTGCATTTAGGCAACTTTGGTGAAGATTGGAACCATGGAGTTGTTTTCATAACTAAGTGAAATTGAGTAAAAAATGCTATCTCAACAATAGTATTTTTCCCCGAAATCTATAAATTGTTATAATTTTATGAATTAGTGTTGTGTTTTTTCCTTGATTAAGTGTTGTAATATAATTTTTCTGATAACAGAATTATATGTTTATAAATTTTTTTGTTTTACTCAGTATTTTGCTAGGTGCTTAGTATTTTTTATTGAGTACTCAGAAATTTTGTTAAGTATACTCAGTAGTTTTTCTGATACTTGGAAAAAAATTCACAACTCAGATATTTTCCGATTTCAATAAAATCTCTGACTCCCCAAGCGTCTCAACCTGTGGTGGTCGGAGATGAACTGTGTGATACTTAATGACTTGATACTCGTTGACTTGATAGTAAACTTGTTCTTTGTCTTTATCTAATTTTGTCACTTTATTTTTGTCTATATACGATTTTTATTTTTTCAGGTATTTTAATATTTTTGTATTTGTATTTGTGGGAGCTCTTTATAGAAAATTGAAACACATGATCTTTATATGCCATGATTTTCAAGCTCTCATAGGTCAATTACCCTTAAAATATATCTATGAACAAAAAAATCTATTTCACACAAAAAATAAGGTGTCCAATAAAATAAACAATAACTTAAGAAAATACACATTCAAAAACACACACAACCAATTTAAAAAAGGATTAATGCCCAAAAAACCCAAAGTTAGAATTAATTCACTCTCATCTCAACCATCAGTTTTTGCCCATTAAAGGCATGATAGTGCTCGTGATAGTGGATAAGGCTGGGGTTTATTAAGCATTAACCTTTAAAAAATACATGCGAACCAACTTAAAAAATAAACAACCCACAAAAAAAAAACTGTAACTTACCTATTTTTTGATTGGTCTCTAATCCATAAACCATCCCAAAAACTCAAGCCCGATCCAAATACAACTAAAAAACCCACTATAAAATAGAAACATTTACAACTAACCAGAAACATTGACGACGCAAATTGATGGAGTTTTATCAAAGACGCTAGGTCAGGTTAGTGGATTAAATTTACGCATTTTTAAGTTAAAGGGATTAATTCAGTAACTTTGTTATGCATTTTTTTCCAATAAACATTTTTGGTTGTTAAAGACCTATTTCTTTGAATGATTTTACTTTTATAATGGTTTTTCTTTGCTATTCTTTGGCTTATGGACTCTATTGAACATCTATGGTTGTTTTTTATGTAAGCCTGAATTTTCTTGAACCAGATTTGCTATTTGCTATGAATGTCTTATTAGTCCGTAAATGATATAGCGTAAGTTGGATAAAAATATATAAGTGTGTAATAATTAGTCATTTTTCACTGATAATTTTGTCTTTAGGACCTGCAATTGACTCTACAGAATGTATTATATGGATTTACATTAATTCCCCTGATATTAGAATGGTTCAAATTGGGAGGGGATTGGATCGTAGATTGTTCTATTGTAATTAGCTTTATTGGAAAGAATTTCAGATAACTTACTTTATTAAAGAAAAGGAGATTTTGATTTTGACAAATCATGGAGTTCTCATGGATCTGTCTAAGTCTTATGGGATCTCAAATCCAATTCTTACATATTTTTTCATGTGTTAATAATATAAGACTCTCTTAGAAAAGTACCAAAAAAGAGTTAAATATATATTATTACCAAATTAAGGACAAGCAGAGGCATTTGTCTTGGTTTTGTGTTGTCGTGAAATTTAAAATGGTGTTAATTATAAGAAAATGCATTTGTTCTTCGTCATAATACTTCTAGATTTGTTATTGGTATATGTTGTTCTATTTTAGAACTTTTTTCTAATCTCTCATGAAAGCTTCAACATTTTTCATTCGAAAAAGTAAAACAATAAAGGTGTTAGGGACAATTATATTTATACATTAAAATAATATTTGGAAACTGGTCTCGTAATCGTTTCTTCTTTGGCCAGGATTTATTCAAAGGTTTCACATCTGTTTCCTATTTGGAAGGATTTATTTAAAAACAAAATCATACACAATTCTAGATTTATAATTTTTGATATACTGTGTTACACTATTTTATTTATAAAGTTGCTAAAATTATGTTTAATTGCAAGTTAATCCATGTGTTTTACCAGTGCTCAAAAGTACCAACACAATCAACAAATTATCCACATATAAGATAAGCTCTTCTATTTTGATCATTTCTCTTATATAGTCATTTAAAATCATTTTTAACAAATCTATTAATGTTGTGATAATATGGTACTACTTATTATTGAAATTGATTAACCAACAATAATGGATATATATATATATTATAATATTGATCTAATTCTGATGGTTGAAGCTATGAACCCATGACTCTGGTCTTAGATCAGTGAATTTCCTTCTTTTTTGTGTAAATAAATTCTACAAGTACAATTCTAATCGTGGGTTATAGGTTTCATTTTCAAGACCTCTTAATATTTACATGCAATATATATCATTAATGGACTATTCAGTTTCTCATTATAATTGGATCTCGAAATTGGTTCTGTAAAAAACGTGTCTCCTAATCACACTACAATAGCTACCAACAGCTGCTTAATATGTTTTGTTTTTTACTAAGAAATTATAAGGTTCCTTCTAGTAACGATCAATATGTTAGTAAATCATTAAAAGAAACATACTTTGATTTTAAAAAACTAAAAAGACTTAGCTTACGGATGAAGAACAATCTATCATTGAATATTGCATTTATTTCACTCTTTCTCATTTTTAACCCCGTGAAATTTCTCCTTTTCGTTATTTTATAATCATTTATTATTTTTGTTATTAATCAAAAAATGAAATGTGTTGTAAATTGTTTTAATTATTATCGCACATAATCCCTATTCCAATTACTTAACTTTTTATAGTTCTCTCATGCATTAGGTTATACCTAGTTAATATTCACATTTTGCACACATGTCCATCTAAGTAATTACGATTTAGTGTCATGCTGGAGATGATAAGATGATTGTTGAACAAAGAAAAAAATAAAAAGTTTGTTGGCCATGATATTTCAAACAAATATCAACATTTGACTCTTTGGGTAAGATTTACTTGATAAGATATTAAGATTTAAATTTTTTAAACTATTGTTGTGTTTGATGAACATGATTAACAAGTGGAGATATATAGAAAATATTATAGAAATAATATTGTTTCTGAACTTGTGTATACTTACAATTGAGATACAAGCATTTATATAAGTATATATACTATAGTTTAGATTAAATGCTCATACAGGCTGATTTGTAACTATGATACCTTCTTTCAGCTGTAATAGTACTACACCTGTACACTTTATTAATTTGGATCTGCCAAAAATGGATTAACAGAAATAATGTGGGGTCTAATGTTGTCAAAATATAAAGATTGGGTATCATTTGTCAATCATGTTAAAAATAAAGGATACAATATGTGATTTACCGAGAACAAATAAAGTTTATATTCAGGTTCACATACAATCTACACACACATTGGTCTATCATGATTTTTTTTTTTTACCTTTTCATGATTGTTTTTGTTTTTGCAATTTACCCTTTTACGGTTACGTAGACGTTATATTAGCATCATGTGGTTATACAAGTGCACCATATCCTCTTGTGGTTTGGAAGCAAGTGCACACTCCTTATAACCACAAGGGGTGAAGTGTCATTTTACCAAATTATAGGGAGGTAAATTGAATTTTTTTTAATTAAGAAGATTTTTTATCTCATAAATTTGATTCCTTTAATGCTTCTAGAGCTTCGCTCTTGCTGCAACGGATCTCAACGGTGCGATCTATGCCGTTGGTGGATTTGATGGAACTAATATTTTATCTCAAGTTTTTTAACATTTTCTTTTTATCCATGTAATGAAGACTGTACGATTTCTTTTAACTGTTTTAGGTCTTTTGAAAGATTTGACCCTCGTGAGCTTTGCTGGAGCAAAATCGAGAGCATGAGTACATTAGGCCACTCCTTGATTGTAATGGATTAAAAATTGTAAGTTTCATCCTTCTCTTTATTTCTTTTCCATGTTTTAATTTTAAAGTTAAATACACATTTTATTAAATATAATTGGCTCATCGAAGTGTCAAGAGGAGAGAAATAGTCGTTGGAATGTGGACACCCTTTTGTATATCAAAGCTGATACAGTAATCTCACAATATTCTGTTATTAAAACAAATTGGACCAGGTGTGCACTAGTTTTCGAATCAGAGAGTGTAGGGTTGGGTGCACTTTTATAAATAGATTCTTTCTTGCTTATACTTTTGCCAGGAAGGGTATGATTTACTTATATAACTTTAAGGGGATAGCGCGCCGTGCCTTTTTACGAAAGTATAGGGAGGAAAAATGCAAAAAACCTAAACATTATTACAACTTTCTGACTGAATACTTTTGCTATAATTTTGCAGATATGCCCTTGGAGGTTATAATGGAAGTTTAATGGTGCAAAGCGTTGAAATATACGATCTTCGTCTCGGTAAATGGTGGTGGAGGCTATGGACCAGCCCCGAGGTTATTTATCTGCAGCTGTCTTGAAAGACACTCTTTATGTCATTGGTGGTTAGTAGAGACGGTATGTTTAAGGGCTTACAGTGTAATTTTTGTACAATATAGGGACCTATGGTGCAATTGACTATCTCTAACTTCTTTTTACTAATTCATAATGACAGGTCGAATGCTATAAAGAGGGTGAGGGTTGGAAAACAAGTGTCTTGAATGCAGTAGGAAGTAGATGTTTCAGCTCCTAATTGTTATAACAGAGGAGTGAAAGCTAGCTTTGGAATGAACATAGATTAGACACATCTACTTGATTTTTGAAAGGCTCAAATCTTTAACTACTTTCTTTGGGGTAAAAAAGTAAATTACCTACCTGTAAAGCATCTTAATGTTGTTGTTGAATATGTTGGTGGCAATGATTAGTACTTAGACTTGTCTGGCTTATTTTCTTTCCCCATTAGTTAAACAACTGGGAGAATTAGTTTTCATCTAGTCCCACACTTCTTTTTCTCTCCATCTTGGCAATTAGTTACGATAAAGGGCAGTGGGAATTCAACCGAAAAAATAAAAAGGATGTGGAAACTAGACATACATGAATTATCGTCTATGGGAAATCCCAATGCCTTTTCTATTAGAATGTATGAAGATTTCATCACTGTTATCTAATATCTTTTTTTTTCATGAGAAACAGCTGCAGAAACTGAAAAAAATTGATGGCCAACGTAATATATCTTCTCTTGATATTGCTTATAGAAACCAGAGACAACCCCTCAAATCCGATTTCAGTTGATGTGCATAATGATCATAGGCAATCTCCAATGTAGATTAATTGAAAATTATGTTGAGTTTTGGCAAATAAAAATTATAATTATGTTGAGTTGACTTTAGAGAACTGAAACTACTAAAATAGTTAGTTGAAAATATTGGGGTTAGAAACCTATTCTCTTGATAAAACCGGATTTCATTAAAACATTGACTTAAAATTTATAATAATACATCAATATCCCATTTTCCTCCGGCAGTCCAGGGATTGGACAACTTTCGGTTATTCAGCATGTTGGGAGATTAGGCGGCAGTTGAAAGAGTTGCTCGAAAGCTTGATGAACAAGCGAACAAGCCCTGTTTCTTTTTTATTTTAGTAAAAGACTTTTTGAGCGCCTAGTGGCTTGGTAGGGCGGTATTTAATGAAGAAACCCCATTTCAACCAGCTTTGAAGGATCCAACTGGGTTGCTGCCATGCATGAAGAAATTGCTGCCCTCTATCAAATCAGACATGGACCATCGCTCCTCGTCCTTCGGATAAGAAAGTGATCGACCACAACCACCGATCACCACCGGCCACCGCCGGAAAAAATTCTGAGCGTTGAAAAAAGTTCTGAGCGTGGAATAAAGTTCTGACCGTAGAATAAAGTTCTGAGCGTGAAAAAAAGTTCTGAGTCTGGGTACTGGGCATGGAAAAAGTAGTGAGGATGGACTACTAAGCATGAAAAAAGTTGCTGAGTATCAGAAAAAAATTATGAGTGTCGAAAAAAGTTGTTGAGTATTCGATTTTTTTATTGACTGACTTTACTGAGCATGCTCGTTTTCTCAGTGTCTTTACTGAGCATGCTCAGTAACTTGTTGAGTGTTTCTCGTAAAATCAGTAAAGTGCTGAGCATTTCTCGTATAATCAATAATAGTGTTGAGCATTTAGACAAAAGTATGGAGTTTAATACAAAAATCTATTTTACATTACAAAAATAAAATTATTACATTATAATTACAAGGAACAAAAGAAAAAAAAAATACAAACAACCTAACTAAATTCGTTTGACCAAATCTAAAAAAAAGTACACAGAGGATGTATAAACCAACACAGAAGCAATTCAAATTATGCATCAGTTCTGCATTTATTGAATAAATTAAGAAACACAAAACTTCATGTAAATTAAATAATTCATGGGGCTTAGAGTAAACTATAATATCCATTCATTAATTCCGTTTCTATATTACCATGTGTGCTCTTTTTAGCCTCACAAGAAATGGTATTTTTTTTCTTTGCAAGAAACCATATTTTAAGAAAATATATCAAACTTTATATTGCAGGCTCAACATCAAATTTCTTCTAAAGCAACCCAATTGATCCCAAATACAAAATTCCCCTTACGGACATAAAAAACCTTCAAGTAAGACTCTCACTTCAAAATCTGCACTACCACCACTTCCAAGCTGAAATATTAATAACAAAACACGAAACCCAAAGTAGGATTTTTCATATTCAATACCAAAGGAAAAACATTGCAACCCATACAGAAAAGATAATAATGAATTCAACAAATGAAATAAATCAACTATAATATCAGCAATAGATCTAAAGTAAAACAAAGAAGAAATACTCAGCTTCGTGATGTCCGGCCATGGAGCTTCTCTTCACGGAAATGGCGTCGGTTTCCTTGTGTAGGCGAGAAGCTCGATCTGTGGTGGAGCTTCATTCATAGATCTCTGCTGGAATCCAATGGCTTGAGAAAAAACCATGAAGAAGCTGAATCGTGAGATAGCGTGACCTAAGAGAAGCTGTTCTTCTCCGCTACAACACCGAAACGGCGGCAATAAGTGTTCGGCGTGGTTTAGCATTTTCTGGCGAGGGTTGAGTTTCAAAGAGAGAGAAAGAGATGAGAGATGAGAGATGAGAGAGGAGAGAGGAGAGATTGAGCGTGTATTGTGTTTTGATTTTTATTTGACAAAAAATAGTATATATAGGTAAATAAAAAACAAAAGAGGGTAAGAAGGTAATTGGATTTTTGACTTATAGTGTAAAAATTAGTTTGTGGCCTTTAGTAAAAAGAGACTATAGAGCCGGTCTTGTTAGGTCACGAGGTGGTGTTTTCAAGACCCTTTGGGTAATAATCTCATGTATTATACAATCAATTGAATTACTTTCATCTTATTGTTTTATTTTATTCTTTTATTAAGAATAATGGTAGGATGATGGCCCCCTAAGTTGGCCAAGTATAAAATTTATTAATAACAAAGGAATCGAGGAGACAAGCCTTATAGTCCAAGTTTGATTTTACAAATCTCCGGCTCAATTGATAAATAGATGAATTGATCTAGAAAAATAACCTATTAACAATGTGAAACTACTATAAAAATAATAGTCACCACAAGATAACAATGTGGCAAAGACAACAGTAAAACAAAAATAGCAATGTTAGCAGATAAACTCCTTTGATAACTTTAATCTTTAAAAGAACCGCACAACAGAAATTCCTGGTCTATGGAACCAAGGAAATTCAAAACCAACAAACAGATTTAAACTATGAAAGACCCATCCACCAAACCAAAAATATAATTACGTGAAGAGAAATCAAAACAACCCTAGTTAATCCTAAGACCAAAAACATCTTTGACGTGGACACAATTTGTAAACTAAAAAAAACTAAGGAGATTTTATCCACTAGAGAAATTGAACATGACAACCATCTTTTAATTAACCCATAAAATCGACCACAAACCCCCACGATCCCATAATTGGTTTTTTTTACCCAACTGGTCTTGTAGATCCCTCCTTAAGATCCTAAACACCTCACATATCTACTCTTCTTACTAAAGACCACTAATAAGATTTATCACTATGCACTATTTTCTCACTATCCATTATACCCTACTTTCTTTTTACCTACTATATATACTTATTACACACCTAAAATAGAAATCCCTATTCCATCTATCCTCTCTCTCCTCTTCCTACCCCAACCCATCCATTATACCCTCTCTTCTCCCACCTACCCCCACCACCGGAATGATCATAGTGGCTCAGTATCATGACGCCAACACGTCATAAAGCGGTAGCATACAATACTGTTCTCAGCCATAGAGCGTCAAACCGCGGAGGAGAGATTGAGCTTTGTCTAGGCGAGTTTCAGTTGTGTCACACAACTTTGTCCACGCTTCTAGACGAGATTTCTTCGAGTATTATCTTCATTCCTTTAGGCGCGCATACGAGATTAGAGGAGATCTTTTTCTTACATGGAGATCCGAGCAGAGTCCTCGAGCTATTATGGAGGATCCGTATTTCGAGATATGTTCAAAGTGAGTGAATGTGAGGAGTCGTTCTTGATGTCTATAGCATATTTGTTCAATTCTTGTGAAGGTGAAGAGCCATGCAAATCTGTTCAAAACTTGAGAATATTAAAAGTAAGGTTTGATGTCTAGATCTACGATCGTTGATTCATGGTGAGTTGAAGATTAATGGTGAGTTCTAGGCAGGTCCATTACTCAATGGATTTGCGTGCGTTCTGGAAACTTTGGTGAAGATTGGGACCATGGAGTTGTTTTCATAACTCAATGAAATGCAGTAACAATTCTATGTCAACAATAGTATTTTTTTCCCGAATTTTATAAATTGTTATAGTTTTATGAATTAGTATTGTATTTTTTTCCTTGATTAAGTGTTGTAAAATTATTTTTCTGATAATAGAATTATATTTTTATTTTACTCAGTATTTTTGCTAAGTGCTTAGTATTTTTTATTGAGTAGTCAAAGTTTTTGTTATGTATACTCAAGAGTTGTTCCAATACTTAGAAAAAAAAAATCACAACTCAGAGATTTTCTGACGCCCCAGGCATCTCAACCTCTGGTGGTCGGAGATGAACTGTGGTGATATTTAATGACATGATAATCATTGACTTGGTAGTCCACTTGTTTTTTGTCTTTATCTAATTTTTGTTACCTTATTTTTTGTCTTTATATAATTTTTATTTTTTCAAGTATTTTAATTTTTTTGTATTTGTAGAAGCTCTTTATAGAAAAATTGAACCACGTGATTTTTATATGCCATTATACTGGTTTTCAAGTTTTTATAGGTCAATTACCCTTAAAATATATCTATGAACGAAAAAAAATTAAATTCATACAACAAATAAATTGTCCAATAAAGTACACAATAACTTAAGAATATACACATTCAAATACACACAACCAATTTAAAAAATACATACGACCAACTTAGAAAATAAGCAACCCACAAAAAATCGGTAACTTACCTATTTTGTGATTGATCTATAATCCACAAACCCTCCCAAAATGATCTATAATCCATAACCATCCCAAAAACACAAGCCCAATCCAAGTACAACTATTAAAAACCTCTATAAAATAGAAACATCTACGACGGAACCAAAACATTGACGACGCAAATTGAAAAAGCTTTATCAAGGACGCCAAGCCAGGTTAGTGAATTGTATTTATGCATTTTTAAGTTAAATGGATCAATTCAGTATCTTTGTTATGCATTTTTTTACAATAAACATTTTTGGTTGTTAAAGACATATTTCTTTGAATGATTTGACTTTTATAATGGTTTTTCTTTGCTATTCTTTGGCTTATAAACTCTACTGAACATCCATGGCTGTTTTTGTTGTAAGCCTGGAATTTTCTTGAACCGGGTTTGCTTTGCTATGAATATGTCTTATTAGTAGTCAATGATTATGGTGTAGGTTGGACAAAAATATATAAGCATGTGATAAGTAGGCATTTTCTATTGATATTATTGTCTTTAGGACCTGCAATCCACTCTGTTGGATGTATTATATGGATTTACATTACTTCCCCTGACTTTAGAATGGTTCGAATTGGGCTGGGATGGTGGATTGTTCTATTGTAATTGGCTTTATTGGAAAGAATTTCAGATAACTTACTTAAATAAAAAAAAGATTTTGGTTTTGACAAATCATGGAGTTCTCATGGATTTGTCTAAGTGTTATGGGATCTCAAATCCAATTTTTACATATTTTTTCATGTGTTAATAATAGAAGACTCTCTTAATTAGAGAAGTACCAAAAAAGAGTTATATATTATTATCAAATGAAAGACAAGCAGAGACATTTTTCTTGATTTTGGGTGGTCATGAAATTTAAAATAATGTTAATTGTAAGAAAATGCATTTGTTCTTTGACATAATACTTCTAGATTTATTATTGGTATATGTAGTTCTATTTGTAGAACTTTTTTCTAATCTCCCATGAAAGCTTTGTTATTCGAAAAAGTTAAACAATAAAGGTCTCAGGAACAATTATATTTGTACATTAAAATAATATTTGAAAACTGGTTTCGTAATTGTTTCTTCTTTGACAGGCTCTATTCAAAGGTTTCATATCTTTTTCCTTTTTGGAAGGAATTATTTAAAACAAAATCATACACAATTCTAGATTTATAATTTTTGATATGCTACAGTTACATTATTCTATATATGAAGTTGCTGAAATTATGTTTAATTGCACAGTTGATCCCTGATCCCTGTGTTTTACCTTGAAGCCGCTCAAAAGTACCACCCCAATCAACAAATTCTCCACATATAAGGTAAGCTCTTCTATTTTGATCATTGCTTTTCCATATTCATTTAAAATCATTTTTAACAAATCTATTAATATTGTGATAATATGGTAGTACTTATTATTGAAATTGATTAGCCTACAATAATGGATATATATATATATATATATTGATCTCACTCATAGAATTCTGATGGTTGGAGTTATGAACGCATGACTCTGGTCTTAGATAGATGAATTTCCTACAAGTACAATTCTATTTGTGAGTTATAGAATTCATTTTCAAAACCTCTTAATATTTACATGTAATATATGTTATTGATGCACTATTCAGTTGCTCATTATAGTTAGATCTCGAAAATTGGTTCTGTGAAAATGTCTTCTAATCACACTACAATAGTTGACAACTATGTTTGGTTTTTGCTAAGGAATTAAATGTGTTGTTTTTAGTAACGATCGACTTGTCAGTAAATCATTAAAACAAACATAGTTTGATTTTAAAAAACTAAAAAGAGTTAGATTATGGTTGAAGAACAATCTATTATATGCATTTAGTTCACTCTTTCTCATTTTTTACTTCTGAAGTTCTCCTTTTCATCAATTTTTATCATTTATTATTTGTGTTATCAATCAAAAAATGAAACATGCTGTCATGTTTAAGTTATTGCAATTAGTGCCCTCAGGCACTAGGTTATACCTAGTTAATATTCACTTCTTCACATTTTGCACACAGGTCCATCTAAATAATTAGTATTTAGTGTCATGCTGGAGATAAGATGGTTACAGAACAAACAAAGAGAAAAGGATAATAAGATTGTTGGCCATGACATTTCAGACAAATATTAACATCTAACTCTCACTTATTTGGGTAAGATTTACTTGATAAGATATTAATATTTAACTTTTTTAGATTATTGTTGTGTTTGATGAACATGATTAACAAGTGGTGATCTGGAGAGAGATATATAGAAAATATCTTAGAGATAAATTTGTTTCTGAACTTGTGTATGCTTACAATTGAGATACAAGCATTTATATAAGTATATATACTAGATATTGACAAATAATTCAGATTACATGCTCACAGGGGTTGATTTGTAACTATGATACCTCCTTGTAGCGGTAATAGTACATGTGTATACTTTGTTGATTTGGATCCTCCAAAAATGAACGAACAGAAATAATGTGAGGTCTAAAGCTGTCAAAAATGAATATAGTGGTATCATTTGTCAAACATGTTAAACATAAAGGATAGAATATGTAATTTACTGAGAACAAATCAAGGTTATATTCGGGTTCATATACAATCTACACACACATTGCCCTAACTCTCTTTTCGTGCTTTCCCTGCCGCCACAAAAGCTTTCTGTCTCTCACTAACATTCCACAATCTCGTTCTCAAGGTCTTCTCTCTCTCTCTCAAGAAATTTTACTATTTTTGGAATTTGTTAACAATTAGGTCCTCGGTAATCACTCCAATTATTATTTCGTTTTTAATGCTTGTGTTGCGATCCTCTTATCGCGTCAATGCTGTTGTGAAAAACGCCATTTATGGATTCAAGCTCTTGTGCATTTGATTCTAGTTTTCTCTAATTAATAATCACTGCATAATTTGGGACAAGTTTGTGTCTCGTTAATTGGTTGAATAATTCATTTATGAATTAGATCTTATCATAGCTCGACGCTTGTAATTTAAGTGTGTAACATGCTTTCCAAATAACCAATCATTTTATGTAGTATCTAGTTAAAGTAATAGAATTGTTGTTGATGTGGATACAGGATGGCAAAAGGGAGCAGCTCAAGAAATTTGAGTAAAGAGGAGCTTGGTGGAGTCATTTTTGGTTGCAAAAACACGACCATTCAAGAATGTCTTTCCAAACTCCTTTTCGGTTAGTACTTATTTCCTTGAACTTGGTCTAAATCTATTTTATTAACAAGGTACAAAACACTCACTAAGTGTAACATTTGTATAATTGTTTGTTATATACATAAATGACCCTCCAAAAATGTCAACACATCCTTATATGTTGGATCTAAAATGTTGGCAGGCTTGCCATCAGATCAGTTTTCGTACGTGAGGAATATTGGTGAAGGTTTGCCGGTGTTCTTATTCAATTATTCAGATCGAAAGCTTCATGGTATCTATGAAGCTTTTAGCTCTGGAAAAATGAACATAGACCCCTATGCATACACTGGGGGTTCAAAGAAAACACCATGTCCTGCCCAGGTACCTTTTACTCTACTTCTTCTTATAGTTGTTATTGAAGTTTGTGTAAGTGTAAATAATAGTTTTGTGTTTTAAATTAAAGGTTCAGGTACGTGTGAGGCTTAGATGCGAAGCATTGGCAGAAGAAGAGTTTAAGGCGATTATAGAGGACAACTATTACACAGATAGCCATTTCTGGTTCGAGCTTGATCATGTTCAAGTGATTAAGCTCACGTCCAAGTTTTCAGCTTTAGCTATGGCTTCACGAGTCTATCCACTATCACTCAATACATATCCCTGGAGCCCTATTCATGATGGAAATGAAAGAGAAAGGGAGTTGTACACACAATTGACTGAAATGGTTCTAAATCGTGAAGGTGCTATTGCGAAAGAGCAGGAACAGCTTGAGACACCTGTCTCGGATAAAAATGAAGCTACTTCAGATGAAACTTATTCCCCCCTTATCAAACAGGTTATTTTATTATATTAATTACTTGAACTTTGATTAATTTTTTTGTGTGATAACATTTTTTTGTCTTTTTTTCACCTCGCAGTTGCTTGATGAAGTGGCAGAGTTAAACGCATTTAAGACGGAGTATACACGGAACGTGTGTACTTTGGAACACAAGCTGGTAAATATAACTTACACCAGTGATGTTTGTATGATAAAAATAAGCTATTTTGCAGAAAATAGGGGTCTAACGTGCAAGCAACTCCAATTCTTTTTTTTTTCTCAGGCAGAAGCAGAACAAAAAATACATGGGCTGAAAAGGCAATTTAAAAGGTTGAGGTCTTTAAAGAATTCTCGCACAGCGGAACATGGTATAGGAATGGTGGATGAATCAGAAAATGAAATTGAAATGGAGATAAGTGATTCCATCATGCTAGTAGGAGGGTATGATGGTGTAGATAGATTATCCTCCCTTGATTTATACTCTCCTTCTCTTGATTTAGTCAAATCTCTCCATCCCATGAACTTTGTTCGATCGTCCGGATCTGTCGCTAAGTTGAACGGTGAACTCTACGCATTCGGAGGTGGAAATGGTTCCTTGTGGTATGACACAGGTATTATTGGGTCCCCCCACACCTTTAAGTTCTAAATCATTTACTTTTTAGCCCCCTTTAACTAATCTTGTTTGGGTAAAATAATCTTGTGTTGTTTGTAGTAGAATCGTACAACCCAGTTGAAAATAAGTGGACTCTGAGCCCTTCCATGAAAGAGAAAAAAGGAAGCTTAGGTGGCGCCACTGTAGGAGACAAAATATATGCTTTAGGTGGCGGAAATGGTCTCGAGTGCTTTTCGGCCGTTGAATTTTTTGATCCATATGCTGGATGCTGGATTCCTACACAGTCTATGCGTCAGAGGGTAAAAAAAAATTTACCATTTCATGATTGTTTTTGTTTTTGCAATTTACCTCCTTTTACGGTTTGGTAGATGTTACCTTACCATCATGTGGTTATACAAGTGCACCATATCCTCTTGTTGTTTGGAAGCAAGTGCACACTTCTTATAACCACAAGGGGTGAAGTGTCATTTTACCAAATTATAGGGCCGTAAATTGAATTTTTTTTAATTAAGAAGATTTGTTGGTTTTATAAATTTGATTTCTTTGATGCTTCTAGAGATTCGCTCTTGCTGCAACGGATCTCAACGGCGCGATCTATGCCGTTGGTGGATTTGATGGGACTAATATTTTATCGTAAGTTTTTTAACATTTTCTTTTTATCTATGTAATGAAGACTGTACGATTTCTTTTAACTGTTTTAGGTCTGCTGAAAGATTTGACCCTCGTGAGCATTGCTGGAGCAAAATCGAGAGCATGAGTACATCAAGATCAGGCCACTCCTTGATTGTTATGGATGAAAAATTGTAAGTTTCATCCTTCTCTTTATTTCTTTTCCATGTTTTAAATGTAAATTTAAATACACATTTTATTAAATATAATTTGCTCACCGAAGTGTCAAGAGTAGAGAAATAGTCGTTGGAATGTGGACACCCTTTTGTATATCGAAGCTGAATACAGTAATCTCACAATATTCTGTTAAAAAAATTCAAATTTGACCAGGTGTGCACTAGTTTTCGAATCAGAGAGGGTAGGGTAGGGTGCACTTTTATAAATAGATTCTTTCTCGCTCATACTTTTGCCAAGAAGGGTATGATTTACTTATATAAATTTAAGGGGATAGCGCGCCGTGCCTTTTTACAAAACTATAGGGAGGCAAATTGCAAAAAACCTAAACATTATTACAACTTTCTGACTCAATACTTTTGCTATATTTTGCAGATATTCCCTTGGAGGTTATAATGGAAGTTCAATGGTGCAAAGCGTTGAAATATACGATCCTCGTCTCGGTAAATGGAGTGTGGGGGAGGCTATGGACCAGCCCCGAGGTTATTTATCTGCAGCTGTCTTGAAAGACACTCTTTATGTCATTGGTGGTGTTAAATCTGCCAATGAATTAGTAGAGACGGTATGTTTAGGGGCTTACAGTGTAATTTTTGTACAATATAGGGACCTATGGTGCAATTGACTATCTCTGACTTCTTTTTACTAATTTATAATGGCAGGTCGAATGCTATAAAGAGGGTGAGGGTTGGAAAACAAGTATCTTGAATGCAGTAGGAAGTAGATGTTTCAGCTCCACCATTGTTTTAACAGAGGAGTGAAAGCTAGCTTTGAAATGAACATAGATTAGACACATCTACTTGATTTTTGCTCGGCTCAAATTTTTAACTACTTTCTTTAGGGTAAAAAAATAAATTACCTACCTGTAAAACATCTTAACGTTTGTTAAATATGATGGTGGCAATGATTAGTACTTAGACTTGCCTGGCTTATTTTCTTTACCCATTAGTTAAACAACTGGGACAATTAGTTTTCATCTATTCCCACACTTCTTTTTCTCTCCATCTTGGCATCTAGTTGCAATGAAGGGCAGTGGGAATTTTTTTGAAAAATAAAAAGGATGTGGAAACTAGACATACATGGATTATCGTCTGTGGGAAATACCAATGCCATTTTCTATTGAAAATCGTGAATGTTTCATCACTGTTATCTAATATCTAATTTTTTCATGAGAAACAGCTGCAGAAACTGAAAAAAATTGATGTGCATAATGAACATAATTCATCTTCTCTTGATATTGCTTATAGAAACCAGAGACAACCCGTCAAATCCAATTTCAGTTGATGTGCATAATGATCATAAACGGCAATCTCCAATGTTGATTAATGGAAAATTATGTTGAGTTTTGGCAAATAAAAATAAAAATTATGTTGAGAGGACTTTAGAGAACTTTTCTTTTCTTGTTCCAAAACTTTAGAGAACTGAAACTACTAAAAAAGTTAGTTGAAAATATTGGGGGTAGAAACCTATTCTCTTGATAGAACCGGATTTCTTTTATGGCAATGAGACATCGTTTAATCTCTCCAGCAGGCAGTTTTTATTCCTTGTTTAGATAACTCTGGAAATGAGACTATCGTATACAACGTCTGATTATTGTAATGGTAAATAGTAAAATACATTGTGTTTTAGTGACAAATTATGTGTTTATGTCAATGTTATTAATGAAATTCTTGTAATTATAATTTATATGTAGAACAAATGATTATCTCATTTGTGTGAATCTTGTGCATATTAAGCATAAATTTGTAGATTTTTTCCAAGAGAATAGTGTATAGGTTTAATTAAAAGAAACGTTTTCTAAAATCAAAGTCAGACTTATTACTTAACATTCAAACAACTATGAAAAATGATCTACAAAATGCGAATAGTTGTCGCAGTATCTACTACGGAAATAGAAATTGCAGTGAAGTTGTTTTCAGAAAATGAGTAGTGCAGTGGAAAGAAAGACGGCATAAACCAGTTTCAAAAAAATTATTCAACTTAAAAATTCATTAAAACATTGACTTAAAATTTAAAAGAATACATCAATATCCCATTTTCCTCCGGCAGTCCAGGGATTGGACAACTTTCGGTTATTGAGCATGTTGGGAGACTAGGCGGCAGTTGAAAGAGTTACTCGAAAGCTTGATGAACAAGCGACTGTTTCTTTTTTATTTTAGTAAAAGACTTTCCGAGCGCCTAGTGGCTTGGTAGGGCGCTATTCGATGAAGAAACCCCATTCCAACCAGCTATGAAGGATCCAACTGGGTTGCTGCCATGCATGAAGAGATTGCTGCCCTCTATCAAAATCAGACTTGGACCATCACTCCTCGTCCTTCGGATAAGAAAGTGATCGACTCACAAGTTGTTATTTATAAGTAATTTTTAAAAAAAAAATTGTTGAATTCGATATAATAAAAAAAATTAAACAAAATCTATATAGAATTGAAATTCTACAAACTTATAAGTGTATATTAATAAAAACATCGTTTTATTTAACGTGAATTTATGTTGCATGTTTGATACTGTTGAAAATTCGTATAACTTACATATTCTCTTATTTAGTATTTTCTTATTTATTTGATTGAAAAAATCAGAAAATATATTCTATTTCTGAAAGAGTAAATACCATTTTTGTCCTAGGTTTTTTACGCGTTTGACAGATTGTCGTCCATTGTTTAAAATGCGACTGGATAACCCCTAATTTTTGTTTTCGTGACCTGTTGCCCCCTACTAACATTTTCCGTTCAAAATCGCCGTTAAGACGTGGACTATCCATGTTAGCATTTTTTTTATTTTTTATTCTTAATCCGTTTTTATTATTTAATTATCTTAAGGGTGAATGCCCATTAACCACCTGCCACCTTAGTCACTTGCCTATAAAAGGCACTTAAGGTAAATATACCTTAATGCCCTTAGCCCAATAACCACCTGCCACCTTAGCCACTTGCCCATAAAAGGCACTTAAGGTAAATATACCTTAATGCTTACTGCTGTCGACTGCTGCTGCCAAGGGCGAGTAGTGGACTTGTGCAAGTACAATTTTTGTCAAGGGCGAGTAATGGGAGTGTTTCCCACAACTCGTGCAAATACACTTTTGTACTGTATGGGCTAATGTTGAGTAATGGGAGTGTTTCCCACAACTCGTGCAAGTACACTTTTGTACTGTATGGACTAATGTTGAGTAATGGGAGTGTTTCCCACAACTCGTGCAAGTACATTTTTGTACTTGTGGACTAAATGTTGAGTTCTGGGATAGATTCCCATTACTCAGAACTCGGAAAAGGCTAAGCAAGTTCACTTTTGTACTTGTGGACTAAATGTTGAGTTCTGGGATAGATTCCCATTACTCAGAACTCGGATTGCACTTGTGCAAGCCCACTTTTGTACTTGTGCAAGTGCACTTTTGGACTTGTGGCAAATGTTGAGTACTGGGATATATTCCCAGAACTCAGAAAACGCTAAGCAAGTACATTTTTGTACTTGCGGACTAAATATTGAGTTCTGGGAGAGATTCCCATTACTCATTTGAATTGTTTTTTTCTTCTAGTTTTTCAACGTTAATCAATCAACTTATTCTATACAAACTTTCGCACAATTCAATCATAATTTCTTACTTTCCCAATACTCAAATATCATGTTTCAGTGGAGATGTCAAACTATCTTTGAATACAGCAAATGAATTGGATAAAAAGAAATAATGCAGGGACCAAAATGCAAATTGTTTCTTCTACATAAAAATTAGTTAGATTACAGCTATATCTAGTTAGACATGATTGTATATAAACTAGTTTTGTACATTGTAACTGTAACAAGAAATAAAACATCTCTTCTTCCTCTCTTATTCATTCTTCTTCTTATTCTTCTCTCTGTTTCTTTATTTTTCTTGCTAAATTCGTCATTAATGGGTGCTCTCATAATTCACAGTGTTTGTGTATATGCTGATAATTTAAACGAAAGAAAGAGAGCGGCTATCATAGTTATTTGTTTATGAACTCGTGGAGAGAGAGAGAGAGCGGCGGCGGTAGAAAAGGGTAGAATAGGATAAAAATTAAAAGAGGTGCCTTTTATGGGCAAAAGGAGAACGGCAGGGGTGAGGGGGCATTAAATTTAATTTGAGGTGTTTCTTGGGCATTAATCCTTATCTTATACCCAATTCTTTAAAAGTGCAAAATAGGTTTTTATTAATAGTTTTATATTATTAAATATAAATAATAAAATAAACCCCCCCCCCTAACCCCACCACCCCACTCCCCTCTTCTTCTTCCCCAAATCTCTGTTCTGCGTAGTGAAGAAGCTCGAGAAGATAGCTCACCACCTCCAGCGATGAAGACAGTTTGATCCAATTCCAGCAATGAGCAACAAAAACCTGCAACTGAACATTCGATACATTTAATCTGGATTTCGTAACATTTAATCACATTAATTCAAATCTAGTTTAACCAACATTGATACATTCGATACTAGATTATCATAACAATTTCATTTATTATCTCTTGCTTCATATGCTAATAATACGGAATCTGCTGGAGGAGAAGTTATTCACGCCGGAAAACTGAAGCTCGGACTGTCTTCTCCGGCGCTGAATAACCAACGCTATCCACGCCAAGCTCACGCTGGGTCTTAGGCGCGGGTCTCCGCCAAGCTCACCACCGTTACACCAGCGAATAGCCAACACAATACGGTAATATCTTATCATCTATAGCTCTACATATATCACCTACTACACCTACTGATACAGCACATAATGTATACTCTTCGAAATTTTGTAAACCCATTTCTAAATACTTATAAAACTCGTTCATGTATTTTGCAAAAGCGGGTCCCACTGAATAAGCTAAAGCTCCTATAGCTAACATAGCTTCTTCATGTACTGTCGAGCTTCTACAGTTGAAAACTTTTAAAAATAGTAACATTATTTGATCTGATCCTTGTAAAATTACCTTTTTAGTCTCGTCTGATCTGCTTAATTTCTGTATAATTACTTGTATAACCCCACATAATGAAGATTGAAGCTCATTTTGTTTCTCTTTATCATCTGATGATAAGATTTGAATCTCGAGTGTGTTTGATAATTTATTCATTATCACAGGTAAAAGCTGAGTTATGATATTCGATGATTCGGTTAGATTCGATGATCTTACAACCTCGTTTAATGTTTCATTAGTTGTACTTCTTAGCTTTGTTGAGGAATTTGTTGTACTTCTTAACGCGCTTATAATTTCCGGTACCTATCTACCTTAGGGAATTTGTTGAGGAGGAGTATTTATTTGCTTGAGTTTTTTTTTTGGGGGGGGAAGAAACAGAAATCGGGGAAGAAGAAGAAGATGGGGAAGACGAAGAAGAGGGGAAGGGGGGTTCCGGATGGGGTGGGGAGTGGGGATGGTGGGGGATGTTTTATTTTATTATTTTTATTAATAATATTAAAACAATTATTAAAAACTTATTTTGCCCTTAAATTAATTGCTTAATTAGGATTAGGAATAAAAAAATAATAAAAATACTGAAATGGATGTTCCACGTCACATTTAACGGCAGAATTGGACGGAAAACGTTAGTAGGGGGCAACGGGTCACGGAAACAAAAATTAGGGGGTATCCAGTCGCATTTTAAACAATGGGTGGCAATCTGTCAAACGCGTGAAAAACCAAGGGGAAAAAGTGGTATTTACTCTTTCTGAAAAAATATATTTGGTGATTTACCTTTTAAATAGAATAATCTAAAAATAAGTTTTATTTCTTAAATAATATCCTGCTTATAACATAAATAGTAGTTCTTATAGCATTGTAAAATAAATTATACTTTTCAATTAATTCTTCATGGTATTAGAGTTATAACTCTAAATCAGTCTATAGTTCATTTCTTTTCTTTTATACATCATGACCTAATATGGCATGGTAACAGAGCTACTAAGCTCTACCCTAAATCAAAAAAATCAATGGAAATGGCAAGAATTCAAAAAACGACGGAGTTCCACCAATCACAAGTCACAAGCCGAATGTGCATAATTACTTGTAATGGTTTCAATTCACTCTCATGTTTACTCGAAGAGATAGGAAAATGGTGTGGTTGCTTCTCCAGAAGAGAAAGATCCTAAATATCACACTTGGAGGGCTTATGACAATATGTTAATGTCATGGTTAATTAATTCTATGACTAATTATATTGGAGAAAACTTTCTCCTTTACAGTTCAGCCAAAGACATTTGGGATGCAATGAAAACATATCTGAGCTATTTAGCGTGGAAACCATTCTCTATGTGGTTTTTTTGCTACCCATTATTATAATAATCTCACATGTTATCGACAACAATTAGATTTGTTTGAAAAGTATACTTGGGAACCCCCAAAAGATGGAAATCAATACACATAGAATATTGAGAAAAAATGAGTATTCAAGATTTTAATAGGGCTTAATAAATTTTTAGATGAAGTCTATGGAAGAATCTTAGGCACAAAGCCTATGTCTAGTTTAAGAGAATCCATGTCAAAGGTAAGAAGAGAGGAAAGCCTTCTGCCCTTGCAGTATGTGGATTCCAACTGAACAACTCAAAAAATAAGATGAGAAAAGATAGACCATAGTGTGAGCATTGCTGAAAACCTTGACATACTAGAGATACTTGTTGGAAGATTCACGGCAGTCCTACTGATTGGAAGCCTTCTCGCCCAACACTTGAAAGTCGTGGCAATATCACATCCTCAACAAATGAAAGTGGTACTAGTGAATGTGTTTTCCTTTCATCAAAGAACAACTCGAAATTCTCCAAAAGATGATCAATCAATCCACCAAATCTTCCACTATTTCTACATGATCTTTAACTCAAAAAGATCATTTCTCAGAAGCCCTAATCGTTAATAAGGAAATAAATAATATGTGAGTTGTTGACTCTGGAGCTTCAGATCACATGACGAGTGATAAATCAATTCTTACTAATTTTATATTTACCAATGAAAACACTCGGTTAAGATTGTAGATGGATCAGTTTCAAAAGTTATTGGTTTCGGATCAGTGACAAGTTCTAACACTTTGTCCCTTCAATTTGTGTTACTTGTCTCAAACTTTGAACATAATTTGTTAATGGTAAGTTCACCAAAGATAAAACTGTGTTGCTAAATTCTCCCAAAATATGTGTGAATTTCTGATGTCTCCTCATTTGTGATAATAAAATCTATCTCTGAGACATCATTTTAGGCGTATTTATTAGTTTATAGGTCGATTTTAGCTTAGTTTAGTGCACTTTCCTATTTTGAGTCTTGATTTAGTAACATAATATATTTAGAGCATATTGGGTTTAATTGTTTATTTAGTGTGAAGCTTTAAAGATAATTATGGAGACTAATTAGAGTCCAAGTCAAAGACTACAAGATATGGAAAGAGATTTGCATGGAAATTGGAGATAAAGGTAACAAAGGCTAAAAACATGGAAAAGGAAAAGCTGCCTATATCTGAATTTCTGCAGCAATGCCTAAAGAAGTTGTGATAACTCCAAAAGGAAGCCAATTTTGGAAGATTCCTCTCGTAGGGACATAGATAATTCGCTGAGGATTCTTTTGGTATATTATAGAGCAAAAATCGACCAATAACGAAGAAGATATACTCAAAACAGTTCAACAGTAATTATCCATACGAATTTGAGTTGGGCTTGGAGTCCATTACTTAGCCTCTCCTTCAAGAAACGAATTAGGTCAACCTATACACTATAAATACAGCCTCTTGACACTCTTAAATCATCCTTGGTGAAACCTTAAACCAAGAGGAAGCTTACAACACAAGAAAAGAAGTCTGGAAGGAGTTGTTCATCACAATGTCTTCTTCTATCTTTAAATTTGTAATTTCTTTCTTTTCTTGCATGAACTAAATTTCTTTAGCTTGAGTTTTAGCATATATTATAAACCCTAGTTTTGATTGACATCTATCTAATTTGGAAATTTTATATTTTAAATTGAATTATAGTTTTTATTCTCTGTTTATGTGTTTGGATTTATATTCTGTGTTCTTGTGGACTGCAGCCATATAGAATTACCATCTAGTAGTTAGGTCACCATTGACAACGGTGTTTAATTACATGTTTAGCACATAACGTCTAGTATTCGGTTTAGATCTGACAAATCAACCTAACTAGATAATCACTATGGTTTAGTACATGTTACTATTTACCAATTACAGGAACAGTTTGCTTAGGAAGCCTTATTGACACAGGTAAATCCTATTTAAAACTACCTAGCGTAATTGGAACCGATTATTGAAATACTACATAATTCACCCTTACATGTTTAGAACGGCAAAACTAGTGGGGATTACATGCTAATAACTCAAGCTATATTCTCAGACTACTTCTCTTTTAATATTTAATTTTCTGTCTTTAAATTCTTAGTTTTAATTAGAAAACCAAATAAATATCTATTTGTCTTTACTTTTATTGCGTTTTACTTGTTCTAGCTTTAATTATTTGCACTAGATTATTGCATAAGATTCCCCTAACCTTCGTAGTCTCTGCGGACGAATCTTACTTATTTTCTAAAACTTGCATACGATCTGTATACTTGCAGAACCGTGCTCAGTCTAGGGTGATTATTTGCTCTTTATCTATATCTTATTTTATCACACCCTAGGCCCCACCAATTTCAGGATACGAATTCGGCGAAGATGATTGGCAGTGTTAAGGTGTTCTCGGGACTCTATCTCCTCAAAAGTGATGTTCTCGTAGAAAAACAAACTCAAATCATCCCAAGTCAGTCTCATAACAGTTGTGTTTCTGTTTCTTCAAAAAATGATAGTGATATTATATTATGGTACAAAAGTTTAGGACATCCTAATTTATTTTATCTTGAAAAATTATTCCCTTGTTATTCAAAGATAAAAAGTTTCCTCTTCACGGGTACCCTCCTTTAATGCAACTCTCTATGTTATATAATGGACTTGATGGAAGTGCAAGGTTACGAGATGATAATCCTGGTGGTGGTGGTTTTGTGTCAATGGATCCTGTTTAGGTTGCACAAGCAATGCAGAAAATTATTAATACTGAAAGGACCTGGCCAGTGACACGATCACGAAGAGGTGTTCTACATGTTAATAATGATAACGCAATAGATGGAAAACTCTCTACATTAGAGAATCAAATGAAACGGTTGGCTATGGTCGTGAAGGAAGGATTCCAAAATAAACCGAAAAAAGTGAGAGTTGTACAATAATCCTTTGGGTGTTCACATTGTGGTCCTAATGATCATGTTTTAAAGGAGTGTCGAAGCAACCAAGAATCTGTGGCGTTCGAATCTAATCGAGGTAACCACTATTTTGGTGGTCATGGCTATATGCAAACTAATCAAAATCATCACGAATTTCAATGGTCAAATCCTAATAGGAGGCAAATCAAGGGAATTATCAACAACGCCCCCAAGGACCAAATTTTCAACCAAGACCCCATAATCAATTCCAAGGAGACCGTTCAATATGCTTATTGCGAGAGTATTACTCATAAAAACCTAAATCAACACCCTTAATGGATAAAACGAGGTAAATAAGGTTTTATCAGTGTAACCCCCGACCAAAAAACTATAACGTTTAAAAAAGTCCCACTCATAAAAACCTCGATCAACACCCTTAAATAGTTAAAACAGTGTAAAAAAAGGTTTTACTTATGCAACCCTTGACCAAAAACCTAAATGGATAAACACCCTTAATGGTTATACTAGGTAAATAAGGTTTTATCAATGTAACCCCCGACCAAAGTACTATAACGTTTAAAAAGGTCCCACTCATAAAAACCTCGATCAACACCCTTAACTAGTTAAAACGGAGTACAAAAAAAGTTTTATTTATGCAACGCTCGACCAAAAACCTAAATGGATAAAAAGGTCTTACTCGTAAAAATCTAGATCAACATCTCTAAATAGTTACACGAGTTAAAGGGTTCAATCTACGTAGACGAGAAAATGCATTCTTGCGCATCCAGGGAATCGAACCCTGGTCAGTACCGTGGGAGGGTACTATGATACCACTACGCCAGATGCGCTAGTTAAGTGTTAATATTAAGCGAATGTCACATTAAAATTTGTGGGATGAGAATACATGTAATCCACATGCCATATGTCTTGAATGGAAGTACTAAAAACCTGGAATGTTTTCCCTGGTTTTGTGGCCATGATTGTAAAAGAGAAAAAGAAAAATTCTAAACATACTTACAAAGCAAAAAGAGGTATGAGAGAAAGTAATTTCTTCCATTATATCCTGATTCTTATATGAAAAATGATATATACCACCCAAAATAATACCATCCAAATACCACCCAATGACGTGGTGTGAATTGGTTGGTAATAAATTTTTAATTAGATAAAATATATATATATATATATATATATATATATATATATATATATATATATATATATATATATATATATATATATATTAGCGATTTATAGCCAACCAATTCACGCCATGTCATTGGGTGGTATTTGGGTGGTATGATTTTTGGGTGGTATATATCATTACTCTTCTTATATATACGTGGAGTCCCGAAAGATGGAACAATAGTAATTAAGATGTGATATTTTGGATATTGAGGCTAAGAATCGTTTTGAACATCTTGGGAAATAAAGTGTTGCACTTGCACATGTCATTTAAAAACTTAGGAGCATTACAATTCTCCAATAATTTGCGTCATAGTTAAGACACGAGATGATCATTCAACATGTATGTCATGCTCGATGCATGTGAGAATATTCATATATCCCTCATTAATATAATTGTTAAAAAACACATCGGAAACCCCTTGATATGGATCTACAAGTCAAGAGAAAACGAAGTCATCCCTGAAGGTTGACCAAGTCAGTCAAACCCTTTGACACGTCAATACACAACAAGCTATCGATCATATAAGATATGCAAATGCAACGAGCACCGATACAGTCAAAAAGGATAAAACGGAAAACAATTATTTTTATTAAACGATTGGTCCAAGAGGTACAAATAACTAGCAAAACTATTGCATAAATATACTATCGTTAGCTAGGCGAATCGTGTGTTAATGGAAGAAGTTGAAGATATAGATAATCCACCAAGTATTGGGGTATCGGAGTTCAACACCAAAGAAGGATACTCAACCTACTTAAAAATCCATTCAAACTCATGATGAGTATGTCATATTTTGTCATAAAGTTGGAAAGCCCCACGAGAGCGGCCAACCATATCTTGCAGCATCACGATTGAAGGATCTATACACCCAGTTATTCCCGAATAGCTAGTAACCTAAGATAATTCTTCCTTCAAATGAATATTGTCTACTTGGGCCCCAGGAGTCTCACAAATGGACTATATTGTAGTGGTCTTGTTCTAGATATCATTAAGGATTGACTATACTGATTGAAAGTGAAAAGCTGTATGTTGTAATATGTGAAGTGTAATCAGCTTATTGGCAATTTCGACCAAGTCAACTTTCTCTTTCTCGGTTTGACTACTTGACATTTACCACATCAGCACGAGCGACATCGTTTGCTTTAGTAAAGGAGGAAAGCTTTTAAACCATTGATCTTGTTCTATTTGGACGTCTGAGATTGAAGGAAGACCTAGAGTTTACATATAAAAAGCCAAATCTCTTCACACTTCAGACTATTCTCTTCTTCACACTTTCAGAAATTCTCTCTCGTCTTTCAAAGAGTCAAACTTAGGGTTTGCTCATTTTTTTGTATTATAAGCTTGAAATCTTCTGCAATAGTTAGCTTAATCTTGTATATTACTTGAGTCTTACTGATTCAAGTATACATATTCAGCGTAGTTGAGTATTGGGTTAGATTAGCGGGTTCTATTCTTAGGGTTTGGTGAATACGGTGGTTTTCTGTAAACGTGATAAGTGTAATCGGTGGTTATAGTGGTTATAATGGATCGACGCTCTCATATCGGAGCCCGACGTGGATATTGACAACTTTTTGTCGAACCACGATATATCTTGTGTTCTTTACTTTCTGTTCTTTATATTTCTGTGTTTAAAACCTTGTTTGAAACTCAATCCTAAACTTAAACGTTTTACAACAGTGGTATCAAAGCTTGGATAAATCTCATATTGGTTCTGATTGATTCTTGACTCTTCTTTAGGGTTACAAATCCAGATCTAATCTGTGATTTATTTTTCTTTTTCGAATCTTGTTTGAGTCTTTGATTTGTGTTTTCTGGGTTCTTGGAAAAATCTTTTAAAGGTTCCTTTTCAAAAGGTTTTCAACAATTCTTTTAGATCGAGTTTGAGACATCTCTTTGTTTCCCCGATCTTTTGTTTTCACAAACTCCTTTTTTTTAGTATTCAATACTTTGAAGTTTTTTTGTTTTTTTGGTTTTTTGTTAGTACTTGTAGATTCTTTGTCTTAGTACTAACCTGATGGCTACAACTCGTATCCAGATTTCAGTCTATGATGGAAAAAATGATTTTAGTGTTTGGCAAAAAAAGATGAAGGCGTTGCTGACTCATCATAAGGTCAGATCTGCTTTAATTAAAGATATTAAAGAATGATCGGAGGTTACTTTGGATAAATCTGCTGAAATCAATGAAGAAGCTTTCAATATTGTCTTCTTAAATCTATCTGACTCGGTTATAAGAAAGCTGGATGGATGTGATATTGCACTTGATCTCTGGAATAAGTTAGATTCTCTTTACTCTACTAAATATTTGCCTAATTTAGCTTTCTTGAAGGGTTCTCTGTTTAAGTATAAGATGGATGCTAGTAAGTCTCTAGATGATAATCTTGATGAGTTCTTGAAAATGACCCTTATGCTAAATGGTATCCCTCGGGCTTTAGATGATACTAATCTATGCATGATAATCCTAAATTCTATTCCTGGATCTTATCAAGTAGTTAAAGATGTGTTTCAATATGCTAGTATTGTCCCTACCTTTGACCAAGTCATAGTTGCTTTGAAAACCCAAGAAAATGAGATCAAAATTAGTAGGAGAAATGGCTCTAATTTGTTTATAAAACCTAGAACAGATACTACTCATGCCACTGATGTGAATAAACAGTAAAAATCTTTCCCTAAACAATAAAAATTAAGGGTAAGGAAACTAGAAAGTGTTTTAACTATGGGAAAATTAGTCACTTAAAGAAAAATTATTTTAAGTTGAAAAACAAATTATCTGCTAATATGAATTAGTCCAATGTGGTTTGCAAGCCTAAGATTGATGATGGTGTATGTGAGGTACTGAATGTCACTAATAAGTCTAGTCATGCTAGTTGGATTCTTAATTCTTGATGTACTTTTCACATGTGCCCCTTATTTGATATGTTCCATGATCTAATTGAGACTTGCAATGAAACTGTGTATATAGGAAATGACCAAACTTGTGATGTAAAGGGAATTGGTAAGATCCAATTAAAAATGTATGATGGTGAACAAGTTACTTTGACCAATGTGAGATATATCCCTTAGTTGAAAAGAAATTTGATTTCTCTAAGTGCCCTTGATGACCGTGGTTGTGTTTCTGAAGTGTCTAAGGGTAGCATTAATGTGTATAGAAATTCAAAATTGCTCTTCTCTGGTACTAAGTGTGCTGGTCTTTATATGTTAAATGGTAGTCATATTTCTTGTTTGACTAATGTAATTTCTGAGACTAAGATTGCAGCTACTAAAAAATGGCACCTTAGACTTGGGCATATGAGTTAACAAGGACTCACCTTGGTTAGTAAACAGGGCAATGTTGGTAAGGATACTATCTGTGACTTGTCTTTCTGTGAGAACTGTGTTTTGGCTAAACAACACAGACAAAAGTTTAAGGCTAGAGTTCATCTAGCCTCTAACTGTTTGGAATATGTTCATGCTGACTTATGGGGGGCCAGTAAGGTACGATTCTCTTGGTAATTACAGGTATTTTCTATCTATAGTTGATGACTATAGCATGAGGGTTTGGACTTCTCTTTTAAAAAACAAAGATGAAACTTTTTACAAATAAAATAATGGAAGGTTTTGGAGGAAAACCAAACTGGTAAAATAGTTAAAGTTTTTAGAACTGATAATGGTCTTGAATTTGCAATGAACGGTTTGATAATTTTTGCAAAGAAAATGGTATTTTGAGGCATATAACTGTTAGAAAACCCCCTTAGCAGAATGGAGTTGCTGAGAGGATGAATATTACTCTTTTGGAAAAGGTTAGATGCCTTTTATTGACTTCTGGTTTACCTAAATGTTTTTATGGGGAAGCTTTATATATTGCTATTTATTTGATTAACAGGAGCCCCAACAGGTCCCTTGAATTTAAATCTCCTATGAAGGTTTGGACTGGATCCAAACCTGACCTGCCTCACTTGAGAATTTTTTGTTGTGCAGCCTATGCTCACACTAAAGATGGTAAACTTGACCCTAGATCTTTGAAATGTGTTATGATTGGTTACCAACAACAACATGGGGACAAAGGTTACAGATTGTGGGATAAGTCAGTTAGTGGATTTAAGATTATTATAAGTAGGGATGTTATATTTGATGAACTAACTTTCCCTTGTAAGAATGTGAAGGATACAGGTAGCGATGCTAAATCTGAACCTAATAAGGTTACTTTGGAACTAGAGCTTGAGGTGGAGCCACTTAGCCCTGTGCAACCCATTGAGACTCCAACTGGATACAACCAAGTGGAGCAACTGATAGACCAAGAGGATGATGAGGAACCACCTGACACTACTATTCATAAAGAGGCTGACCACTTGGCTGAGTCAACTGTTGAAGGAATTGAAGGGTACCATCTGGCAAGAGATAGGCCCAGAAGAGAAACAAGAGCTTCTAGTAAGTATTCCTATGCTGATTTGGTTTATACTGCCCTTATTGCAGCAGTTGAGGTCAGAGATTTTGAACCTTATACTTACCTTGATTCTATCAGTTGCAAGGAGAAAATTTAGTGGGTCAATTCCATGAATAATGAGTATAATTCTTTACTACTTAATAAAACTTGGGTTTTAGTTGCTAAGCCTAATGAGGCTAAACTGGTTGAATGTAGATGGTTATACAAACTTAAATAAGGTAGTTCTGAAAAAGATCCACCTAGATATAAAGCTAGATTGGTAGCTAAAGGTTATACTCAGAGAGAGGGCATTGATTTCACTGAGATTTTCTCTCCAGTTATCAAATCTAAAACCATTAGAGTTATGTTAGCATACGTAGCTTTTTTTAACCTTGAAATTGAGCAGTTAGATGTTAAGATAGCTTTCTTACATGGTGATTTGGATGAGACAATCTACATGAGGCAGCCTGAAGGCTACCATGATCCTAAATTACCTGAGCATGTTTGTTTACTTAATAAATTACTATATGGCCTGAAATAGTCTCCCAGGCAATGGTGTAAAAGGTTTGATTCCTTTGTTCTGTCCCTTGGTTTCCTGAGGTCCAAATATGATTCTTGTTTCTATTTTACTTGGAAAGATAAGTGTGGGATTTACATTTTGCTTTATGTGGATGATATGTTGATTATATGAAGTTCATTGTCCTTGATTGATAAACTTAAGTGTGCATTGAAATCTGAGTTTGATATGACTGATCTAGGGCATGCTGGAAAGATACTAGGCATTATTATTGATAAAGATATGAGTAATTGCATATTAAGGTTACATCAGGAACCATATTTGAAAAAGGTTATTTTTAAGTATGGTGATTTGAGCTGCAAACATGTACAGCTGCCTTTGGCTGGACATTTTGTTTTATCTAAACAACGTTGCCCGAAATCTCAATCTGATATTCTGAAAATGAAGAGTTTGCCTTACTCTGATGTTTTGGGTTCAGTTATGTATGTTATGATAAGCACTAGACCTGATTTGTCTTTCTCTATTTCCTTACTTAGTAGATTCATGTCTAATCCGGGCTATGATCACTGGTTAGCTATCAAACATGTGTTGGCCTATGTGAATTCTACTTTGAGTATTGGTTTGATATATGGTAATCATAATTGTCCCTTTGAACTTGTTGGATATGTAGACTCTGATTTTGCAAGTTGTAGAGACTCTAGAAAGTCTACTACTGCCTATTATTTCACCTTGGTAAAGAATTACATATCTTGGAAATCTCAACTTCAACCATTAGTTGCTCTTTCCACCACTGAATCTGAATATGTTGCTATCACAAACTGTGTTAAAGAAGATATTTGGTTACAAAATTATCTAAAGGAAGTAGAATTGGTTAAAGGTATCTTAGTTATATATTCTGACAGCCAAAGTGTTATACACTTGAGTAAAAATCCAGTGTATCATGAGAGAACTAAGCACATTGGTGTAGAGTATCATTTTATTAGAGATGTTATTACTAATAATGAAGTAAAATTAGAAAAGATTTCCACTGATTTAAATCCTTCTGATATGGGCACCAAATTGGTTACTAACTACAAATTCAAATTATGTTTGGATTTGTTGTGTATTGATTGAACTTTTTGCAGAAATTTTGGGCTATGATGATATGATTTGTGCCTCCACCACAACCACTACTGGAAGTGATGTTCTTAAAGCTGATCCTTGATGTGTACACTTCAAGGTGGAGATGTTGTAATATGTGAAGTGTAATTCAGCTTATGTGGCGACCAAGTCAACTTTCTCTTTCTTGGTTTGACTATTTGACATTTACCACATCAGCACAAGCTACGTTGTTTACTTTTAGTAAAGGCAGAAAGCTTTTAAAATGTTGATCTTGTTCTATCTGGACGGCTGAGATTGAAGACCTAGAGGTTCCATATAAAAAGCCAAATCTCTTCACACTTTAGATTATTCTCTTTTTCACACTTTCAGAAATTCTCTCTCGTCTTTCAAAGCGTCAAACTTAGGGTTTGCTCATTTTTTGTATTCTAAGCGTGAAATCTTCTATAATAGTTAGCTTAATCTTGTATATTACTTGAATCTTACTGATTCAAGTATAGATATTCAACGTAGTTGAGTATTGGGTTAGACTAGCGGGTTCTATTCTTAGGGTTTGGGTGGTTTGCAAACGTGATAAGTGTAATTGGTGATAACAGTGGTTATAGTGGATCCGCGCTCTCATATTGGATCCCAACGTGGATTTAGATAACTTTTTGTCGAACCACGATATATCTTGTGTTCTTTACTTTCTATTCTTTATATAAAACAAATAAAAACATACAACAAAAAAATAATACAAATTCAATATTTTATTTAAAGAATACGACATTTAATTAATTTTAAAAGTTAAATACAAATTAAATATAAGTATACAAGTGGAAAGTTTTTCAACATATAATAACATAGTTTCGAATTCTAAACAATTTTTTTATAAAATTACAATTAGATAACCTCCCGTATGTAATAGATTTATACAGTTATATATTAGAACTTCATCTTGTGATGCAATAGTAAACCTTTAATGATACAATGATTGACTTTTAATTATGTAATGGTAGCGGTGTATGATGATGTGGGTCATATGGAAGAGAAAGGATGGTGCCATGTGTTTGGAAAAGAAGAATTGAAGTAATTTTGATCTTGGGTGAATTTTATAATTTAGGTTATATAGTTTTAAATTATATATAAATGGAAAAGAAGTATACATATATTAACATAAATGTTGGCATATAAATACTTAGGAGGTGATAAAAGGGTGATACAAAAAGGGTGACAAATATCATTACTCAAATACTTAATATAAAAAAAAAATTAGTAATCGGAATAATATTTGAAAAAAAATCAAAAAAAAACCAGAATTAGAAATCGGATCGGAAAAACCGAATGTACCAAATTTCTTACAAGTAATTCAATTCCGTTCCGGGGAAAAACGGAATAATCGAAATTTGAAAGGTAAAAAAATAATTCTAAATTCATATTTTTTGGATCGGAATCCGAAAATTTAATTCCAATATCCACCCCTAATTTATTTGATTTAATTGTAATTTATCATATTTATAAAAGGAAAAGAAAACAAAATCAACAAAAATAAGGCATTAACGGCAAATGTTCACAAATTCAGTGACCCAGCCGTAATAAAACATAAACCTTAGGCAGAAGATCATACCTCTTCATCATCACTAAGCCGTATAAAAACCACTTCAAACTTTACGTTTCTTTAGCAATACGACTCTTAACACTACATCACACAACTTACATACATATATACACTTCATCATTAGAAGGTGAAATACAGCTAATTTTAACTAGTTGAAATTCAGCTAGATCTGTTATCAATTTTGCCGATTTTATTTACATCACTTTTTTTGTTTTAATTTTGCTTTAGCTTCTTTGCAGATCCAGCTATGGATTTCATGAAGGTTCTTGATCAAACTGTCCGCGAACTGTGAGCTGTTATTTTATATTTCTTTCTTGATTTAATTTAGTAAAATTTGGACTCATTTGGAATTAATCCGATACTAATTTCAATTTCACTTCGTACTTATATAATTACTAATTTACTGGATTTCAGAAAGAGAGAAGTCAATTTGAAAGTATTGAAAGTTCCGGAGATCGAGCAGAAGGTAAAGCTGAAATTATTTTGGTGACTGATTACTGTTAGCTCGATTTAGTCCAAAATTTCTTTGTGATTTGGTCTGTGAAGCTATATAAATGATTAGGTGATGAGTTAATTAAAGAATAGGACTTGGTGCATTATAGTAGTAATTGGTGGAGTTTAGTTAGTTTATGCAAGAATCTATACATAATATTCATCTAAAAGTGAAGTGATTTGTAATAAACTTGATATATCATGTAGATGTGTAGTTAATTATAATAAGTAGAGCAAGAAAATAAAGGATCTGTTCATTTTTCTTTTTTTTATAATCTGGATGGCATGAAGATCAACCAATGCCAGGTTTTGAGATTGTAGATTATTGTCAAGGTGAATGAAGGAAGTAAAATTATTGTAAATGATCTAGTATTATAATCTGTAGCCATATAGTTGTTGAGTCAATTTTCTTTTGAGCAGAAAAGTAAAGTATTATTTTTCGTTAACTACACATTAGTTGATATTGCATCTCCCTGAAGAGTTAATAAGTTGTTATCTATTCATGCTAGTGAAATGCCTAATTACTTGTCAGGATGAGTTGATTAATTTTTCCCTGAAAAAGTTTGTTTGAATTTCTTTGTAAATTTATCTATATATATGAAAGTAGTAATAATTAACATTCTTGACCTGAACATAGGTGTTGGATGCTACTGATGATGAACCATGGGGTCCTCATGGTACAGCATTATCAGAAATTGCTCAAGCCACAAAGAAATTGTACTTTCTTACTCCTAAATTTATTAATTCTCTCTCTAGTTCAAAGTCTGATATGTTGAAATTTGTGCAGCTCCGAATGTCAAATAGTGATGAATGTTCTTTGGACAAGATTGACTGAAACTGGTAGGAACTGGCGCTTTGTTTACAAGGTAGCAATGTTTTACTTTATTTTTAATACTTGACTTTTTATATTATTTTCCTTAGTTTTGGTAATCTTATTTCATTGTTTTTGGTGTATGTACTAGTCATTGACTGTGATAGAGTATTTGGTGGCCCATGGATCTGAACGTGCAGTTGATGAAATAGTAGAACATACCTTTCAAATATCGGTACATTTTACAGAAGTTTAGATTTATTTTTATTTCTCTTTTCTTACGTTTGTTTAGTCTCTTGCAAGTTTCGAATATGTTGAACCAAATGGGAAAGACATGGGAATCAATGTGAGAAAGAAGGCTGAGAACATTGTAGCTCTTCTCAATAATAAAGAGAAGATACAAGATGTTAGAAAAAAAGCAGCTTCAAATCGTGATAAGTGAGAATCTATTTTATACTTAACTACTTAAATTCTCTGGATCTTAGTTCTGATCAAATAAATTACCATGGTTTGTTAGATATGTTGGGCTTTCATCATCTGGATCAACTTTCAAATCCAGCTCTGCTTCGTTCAGTAGCAGCAATAGGAGCAGTGATCGATATGGTGGTTTTGGAAATATTAGTGACGGAAATTATAAAGATAGTTACAAAGATAAAGATTCATACGATGAAGATAGGTTTATTCCACGTTCTTCAGTCAAAAAAGTTGCTAGTGATTCAGAAAATACTTCTAAAAAGGGGTCTTCTCGTACTAAAAGGTCTATATTTTTACTTAAAGTATGTTGCTAATGAGTTAGTCACATAAGCTTTTAACTGTTTGGATATGTTTTGCAGCAAAGACCGTGACAGTGCTGGGTCAAAGACAAAAAATGTCCCTTTACAAAGTTCAATTGCATCATCAGACAATAATGATGATGAGTTTGATGATTTTGATCCTCGAGGAACTTCAACTGCTAGTAAGTACTTTTAGATTTGTTCACTGAATGAACTTAAATGATGTAAAGTTTTATGTCTGTTTGATAGTAATCATGAGGTAACTAACTATATTCATTATGCTGACACTGTGTGTTTTCTGGTGTTTGTTATTAACAGAGGCTCCTTCTGGACCCACAAATCAAGTGGATTTATTTGGACAGAGTTTAATTGATGACCTCTTTGATGCACCTGCACCTACTTCTACTATGAATAGTGTTTCGTCTGAGGTTGATTTATTTGCTGATGCCACTTTTGTATCAGCACCAGCACAGCCTGATGAAGTAGGGGGTAATTCTGGAACTCAGGTTAGAGATTATAGTGTTTAAATATAGAACTTTTTCTATTTTTTCTGTATTTACCTGGCTAGATTAATTTCAATTTTGTAGCCAATTTTGCAGGGGAATGTTGATTTGTTTGCTTCTCAATCTACCCCTTCCGTGGTTTCTTCAACTGTACGTTTTTATCTAACTTTGCTTCAATTGATTATTCTTGGTATGAGCTGACATAGTAGTTATTAATCATTTGCAGAATAATGTGGATCTGTTTGCTTCTCAGCCTACACCTACTACATTTTCTTCAACTATTGACTTTTTTGCTGCACCTGAGCCTCAAGTCCCTGCAAATACTTCAAAGATGACTGATACCACGTTTGATCCTTTCGCTGGGGTGCCATTAAACAACTTTGATAGTTCAGACCCTTTTGGTGCATTTACTACAAATACAGAACCTGCATCTGTAGTAGCTCCTAATTTCGGAAATAGTGGAAACCTAAATGGAGTGTCAGTTGAGACTACTAAATCTCCAACTAAGAAGGAGAATTTTCAAGTCAAGTCTGGAATATGGGCTGATTCATTGAGTCGTGGATTAATTGATCTTAACATAGCAGCACGTAAGTTTTTTAATACTTCTCAATCTGAATGTTGGATTAACTTTTGCTTATCTCTTATTAAATTTTGTAACATTGTTACAGCAAAGAAGGTGAACCTTGCTGAGGTTGGGATTTTGGGAGGGTTGACTGATGGGTCGGATGAAAAGGATGTGGGACCCACAACTTCATTTTACATGGGTAGAGCTATGGGAGCAGGATCTGGTGTTGGAATGTCGGGGTTTTCATCAACAGCTACTGGTGGAGGAGATGACTTTTTCTCGAGTTTAAGTAGCAGCCAACCATATCAGTATGGTAACTTCAAGAAATGAAGAGTTTTTGTGTTACAACTACGTTTATTCACTCTATTATTCTTTTGTGAATTGCATATGTAACTTTGGTTTGTGACGGTTGTTCGATTTGTGTAAGCAATATGATGATGTTGTATTAATTTGTGTTGTCATTGGTAAGTGAAGTGAAGAGATATGAGATGTTTATGATGTGAGGGTGTTACTGTCATGTACCAGTACTATTGTTTCTTAAAATTTCAAGGAGATTTTAGATGGTTATTTAGACGGTCTCTAGTGACTGTGAGATCTCTTTTGGATGAATTCTCTTACTTTTATTAGGTCTCTCCATCTCATGCAATTTCTATACCTTTACACGTTTTAATAGTGTGTTCATGTCAAACAAAAATCCATCTACGCCATCTGGCATATAAATCAGGTCAATTAAGCACAAATAAATCAACACATAACGTTCAAGATTATGGATGAATTCTCTTACTTTTATTAGGTCTCTCCATCTCATGCAATTTCTATACCTTTACACGTTTTAATAGTGTGTTCATGTCAAACAAAAATCCATCTACGCCATCTGGCATATAAATCAGGTCAATTAAGCACAAATAAATCAACACATAACGTTCAAGATTATACCGAGTCATATATTTACATGGAACATAGCACTATGTGCTAATTCGTTTCTTATTGTTATGCTAATATTTAAACAAAAATCCATCTTCGCCATCTTGTTTACAAAGAACAGCCTTGAGTTCTTTCGAACCACCAATAGAACACTGGACATCATCTTAACTAGATGAGTATAAGAAGTCGGAGTTGGCTTAGGAGCATGCACATCAATTTGGATCGAAATTGGTTTCAAATGTGGTCCAACCATGCGTGACTCGGTTGTGGGAAGAGAGTTGTCGGCTAGAACTCGATTATCATTTACATATATCTCCATGTAGTGTAAAGAGAAGTAAGGGATGTTGATAGAGTTGAATTGTCATAAAATAGCCCGGTCCGAGGACTTGTTGTGATATCCCACAACACCCACACCTCCTCTTAGGTCGAAGCCTCTCCCATGTGAACAACTTCCTTTTGCTCGGTGGTCGGTCGGGTGGAATCTTACAAGTAGGCGACGAAACTGTAATGTCTTCATTTGTCGCGGGTTAAATGACAATTGCTGAAAGTGTGAGTATATTGCTCGTATAACAATCCCTTATCTTATATATATATGGAAGTATAATTCTCTACATAATCGTATTTCGTGTTTGGTTTGGCAAACACCAATGGTCTTATTGTGTGCTTGCAAGGAACCTGTTAATTTTAATTTGCTTCATGACCATGATCGACCTTTTATATTCACTCTACAATAACTAAGAAAAGTTATGATCAAATCTTACCGAATCAAATGACTCTCGAGTGTTTAAAAAAAACTGTGATCAATAGCCAAAGCATAGGTGGAGATAACATTTTCGAAAGTATAGATAAAGTTGAGAGAGGTTAGAGAGATTTTCCTAAAAAAACCTTACCTATTTAACGTTATTCTAGCTTCTTTTTTCATGAATTCATCGCCAATGGTTACGAGATCAAACTCACTATTAGCTTCTCACCCGATGATATTGACCGTGGAGATAATAAAAAAAAACTCCTTGAAATCGTAGCCAATATTCCCCCGGACCCCAAAAACCTCACATCGCGGGTAAAATTGGACCTCCAATCTTCTAAAGAAATGGACAGGCTCACGCTATTTCATAATTCGTCAAAGCAAGTCTTTCTTGGTCCGCCATTAGCGTGCTTGCAAGGACATTCGAAAAAGAATCCTAACTCGAGTTTTGCGGGTTTGAGCGCAATTCGGAGGAACCGACTACCTTGAGTCACATACCATCACAACCCCACCGGTTACAATCATTGGAAACATAACAAAAGCTAGTGGAGTGGTTATCGCAGCTCAAAGGCCACCGACCGAGTGAAGAGTGCAACTCGACACACTAGAACAAGAAAGTTTTAAAAACTAGCAAAAGTTTGGGATTTACTTAATACACACCAAGACCGTCTTGGTCAAGTAAAAGGGCGCGCTAGATTGAGGGACTTACTAGGTAGTCGAAAATTTCTTGTGGCAATTCAAAAAACAAAGGCATTGGAATGATGCCAAGTTTAAGTGGAGGAGAATGAGATGGTTCGCGTATTTAGAGGTTCAAAACGTCATCACGACTCAACCAAGACCGTCTCCAACTTCTGAAATATTCTAAATGTTGGTAGAATATGGTACGATGTAGTAAAATGTAGTAGAAGACACTAGAATATAATATAATATGTTAGAATATTCTAGAATAGTGCATGAGATATGAATTATGATAGAATTTTTTAGATTATTGTTTGTATGAAAGAATTCTAAAACATTATGTATAATAATGTATAAATAAAGGGGTCTAGTCTCAATGCTAATCATACAAGAAAAATTTTATTAGTAATACAAAAAAAAAAAATCTCAATTTTCTATATTGTCACTCTTATTCTCTTCAGGGATGGGATGTGATCAAGAGGTAACTAATGATAATACAAAGATTATTTTTTCTTAATTTTCTATATTGTCACTCTTATTCTCTTTAGGGATAGGATCTGATCAAGAGGTGACTAATAATACTAATACAAAGATTTTTTTTCTCAATTTTTAGTATTATCTCTCTTATTCTCTTTAGTGATAGGATGTGATTAAGAGGTGACTATGTGTTCCAAAGTTCGAAACAACTATGAAATTTGTGGTCTTTTAGGCTCATCTCGAGTTTGTGGCAGGCTCTCAGCCAATGAACCTATTGGTTTCGTTCATGATGGACATATTATGGAGTGTCCGATTTTGAATATGCTGCCTATTCTATGGTACTAATTATTTCCCTTTTTTCAGATAAGGTATCAAATGAATTCTTTTACAAGATAAGGGAGTAAACTATCAAAATAAGGGACCAAATGAGTTAATTGCATTATTGTTTCCCATGGTATACTTGGTTCTAAATTTGGTTTGTTGATTTGTGATGAGTAGTTGGTTACTGTTTGCTGCCCCTTTCTATGGGCTTACTGGAATTTGGGCTGGGCTGTACCTCTTTATGACTCTTCAAGTTGACACTGGTATTATAAGGTACCTATAGCCCAATAAGAATGCACACGAGTCTAGTAAAAGAATCTTTCTGGGCTGACCCTTTGTGATTTTGGGATTTTATTTGCAGGATAGGGACGAGAAATGGGCCATGGAAATTGCTATGGTCAGATATCGAAAATGATAATATCTAAAGCGGCACATAAGTATTCAGTAGCAAATCTCGCATGCCAAATGTCTGAGATGTGAGGTGGTCGATGGTATCTAACTGGATTTTTTTTTTAACTTAACTATTGAACATCTTTCTAGTTCTTGAAGATGATTAGAAACCATAAACACCGTTGTGAAAATGAAAATCTATATCCTTTGTTACTGTACTGATAGATGGATTTAGAATAATTTTAATTGGGGTTGTAACGTAAAGTTTTACAACAATACTAGTTTAGTGTCATTTTTGCATAATATAGGGACCTATAGAACAATTAACCAAAAGAATCGAGTCATGCACTTGTCTTCCGAGGAAAATTCATGCAGAAATTTTAATAATTTCAGCAAGTGGAAGAAAACTAAAGATCAGTATAGAGAATCAAAAGCATACAAAATAGACTAGTTTTCATAGATGGGTTGATTGCTCTACTGGTCCCCATGTCTTACAAAATAGCTAAACATACCCATGATTTAAAAAGCTGCCAAATATACACATATGGTTTATAAGATGAGGACAGCTTCATCTTTAAGTAACCAAAAAGTCCTAGCACTAGTAACAAAAAAGAACAACCTTGTTTCTACAATGATACTTCTCATTTTCATGTACCTGCAAGAACAAAACAAAGAAGTAAACCAAACCCACCTTTTATGCTTTTACTATAACTAAATTATCTACTCCCTCTCTATCCACATTTTTGGTGCACAAGGATTAAAAAAAAGTTTGACAAATATAATTGGATAGAGGGAGTAAAACAAATCGTAAACACTTTCCATTTAAAGAATTTACATATATGACACTACACTCTAAGCTTGCTAAATCATTAGAGATATGTTACTATTGTTCATAAAAATGATTATAGTGATCAATCCTCACTAGAAGTAAACAAAATTAACTCATTTGCTAGTATCTATATTAGATTAATGAAGATGAAATTCAATTAAAGGATTAAGGTACCTTTCAGAACCGATAGTAACACCACCACACATCACTAGATTAATTAATGCCGGCAATTTTACGTCTCAACTTCATATTATGAGCTTCCTGTGCAAGTAAGATATTAAACATTGTTATAACATTCCCTGAAAATCCTTTAGTTTAATTCCACAACAAACCCCTTAAAATTCAATCGTTACATAAATCCCCAATAAATCTTTAAACAAACCCCTGAAAAATTACAGTCTATACACTTCAATCTTCACGAAAAGTCGGGGAAAATCAATCTTTAACAAGGGCCTCAACAATTTACTGTTTTACACAAACAATCCCCATTTTATTGTTGACACGACTCTGTAAGAGAAATTGACATAAATTTATGAATGTAAAGAAGCAAAAGGTATCTCTTATTGATATTCTCACCAGCTCTAAAACCTGAGCAGAGCTCTTAGCCACTTGTTTTGATAGCCCATCAAGCTTTGCAATCATCTTATCATACAAATCCTCCAGTTCAGCCGAGTAATTCGAGGCATTTGAACCCATTAAGTTACCCAGTCTCCCAATATCAAACCCATCCGCACATGCATCTAAAGCCTTCTGATCCTTCAAATTGTTTGTAACAGACCCTGAACTCTGGTTGTTTTCATCTTCAATCATAGCACTGGAGCTTGCTAATTCATATGGCATTGAAGGGAACGGAGAATGAGGGGCAAAAGACCCATAGTTAGATCGAAAAGATGGACCAATGTTGATGATATCCATGGTTTTCGCCTCAAATGAATCGGTTTTGAGTTGGTACTGAAAGGCTTTGTACTCGTGGGTGTGGATGAGTTGATCTTTGAAGGGTGTCGTTAAGAGAAGGAAAAGAGTGGAAGGTAAGGAGACGGAAGAAGAGAGAGTATAAGTGGTCATAGAGTCTTTAAGGGAAGGGCGGGTAGGGGTTTTACGGCGGCCGGAGAACCAACCGATGAGGGTAGAGGAAGGGTGGCGGGGGATAGGGTTGATGGGGAGGGGAAGGTGAGAGGGGAGAGAGATGAAGGAAGTGATGGTGGCGATGAGGTTAGAATCGACGGTGGTGATGGATGGGTCGTCGGAGAGTGAAGAGGGTGTGGAGACAGTGAGGTGGCCGTATAGAAGGCCGTGAAGGTCGCCGGAGGAAGAGGAGAAACGGTGGAGGAGGGAGGCTAATGTGGGCCCGGAGATTTGGATCTTATGTAGTGGTAAGTCATCCATGTCTCTCTCTCTCTACAGAAAAGGTGAATGGGTGTGTAATATGTATTGGCAAGTTTAAACTGATGAGACTTCCTTCCTTTGATTGCCCATGGGATGATGCAAAAGATGGAACTTATACAGAAAAGTAGCTATATTCTAAGGGTTTGTTTGGATGAAGGGATAGGAAAGGGAAGGGATTATATGAAATGACTCTAACAATTTATTTTTTTGTTTGTATTACAAAAAGAATAAAGAAGTCTATTGAGTGAAAGAGATATTATTAAAGATAAATTAAAATAAAAAGTTGGAAATGGTTACACTATTAACATACATAATGATATGTTTGGATTCAAAATAAGAATGAAATTATTAAACCCGGTAAAGATTTGGCTAAGAAAGTAAAAGATTTAATGATTCGAAATGAAAGAAGATGGAATGAGGATATTGTAGACAATAGTTTGACTCTACATTTCTAATATAATTCTAAACATTTTTATTTCTTATTTTGGGAGTAAATATGTACCTTACTGGGATAAGGATATTGATGGTACCTATACAGTTAAGAAAAGCTATCAACTCCTTAAAGAAATTCGTGATAAAGAAATATCTAATAAATGTGATAATAAACCAACTTCTTCACACAAAATTAGTACAGATATCTGGAAAAATGCTATGGAATTTAAAAGTAGCACCAAGGATTAAAAACTTTATGTCGAGGGTGATTAAGAATTTATTACCTACTAATGAAAATATTTATAAAAAGGTCTTAAAAACACCTATTTGTGATATATACAACAAAGAGGCTGAAAGTACTGAACATATGCAACTAAATTGTGATTGTGTTAGGACGGTATGGCTCGCTTCCCAGTTTAATATATTAACTTGCAACCAGAGTTCCAACAAAATGGACTCTTGGATGGAAGATTAATAAACAATATGAAAAAACAAAAAATTGAGAATACCTTTATTCTGAAACAAATTTGTACATTACTTTGGTGTATATGGAAGACGCGAAATGATAATAAATACAAATATATGAAGCTAGACCCTATGAAAGTTACCAACAGGGCTACGAAAGACTGGGATGAGTATAAAAATGTGAATTACCCTAATGGTGTTAGTAATAAACTGAAGGATAACATGAATGAAAAACATATACTTAATACGCTTGATAACTCAACAATGGAAGGAAATAGAGGTATTAATAAGAACTGCAAAAACAAATGGAGTCTTTCTCCTATAAATTTTACTAAAATAAACTGTGATGCAGCATTTAGTAATAATAAAGCTGTTATTTCTTGTGTGAACAGGGATCACCTCGGCAAGGTTCTTAACTGCAAAGCTTGGGAAATCAAGGCGGAGTCTCCAATTGAAGCTGAAGCTCTAGGCATTCTTAAAACTTGTGTAATTGCTCGAGATTTACAAGACTCGAGAATAATTATTGAAAGTGACTGCCAAAGAGTGATGCTTCCTTTAGAGAATAATACCTTGATTGCTATTCCTAGGCTTTGTAATATTATTAAGAGTATTTATTTTATTTCGGAAACATGTAAACCTATCTTTAAATGGATTAGTAGGGATAGGAATAATATAGCTGATGAGGTAGCCAAACATAAGCAACTCTGCAACATGAATGGCTCGCACACTTGTGCGTACTCAAGTAGGCTAGATGAAATTATTAGAAACGAGGTCGTTCCTTCCGGAATTGGTTAATTTGTAATAAGTATGTTTAGTTTTTAATGGAAGTAACTTTTGGAACCAAAAAAAAGTAAAGGATTCTTACAATACCTTATGTCCTTATATATTCTATCCTTCCAATTTGGTGGGATTAGAAGTGGAGGATTCTTTTATTACGCTGTAATGTCTAAATTACCCTTATTATTTCTTTATAGAATATTTTAATAGAGGTATATAAGTCATTTAGTTGTAAAAAGAATCATTTCCTCCCATTATTCTTCTAATCCAAACACCAGATACCTATAATCCTTTAATAAAATATCTCCTTCTCTTTTTGTTCAATCCAAACAAGATTTAATACTCTCTTTTCTATTCATTTATTATACTCTCCTTTCCTATCCTTTACTAAAAAAATCCCTCCTTAATCCAAACAGACCCTAAAGGAGAGAAAAGCTAAAAATTTAATTAACGGGTGAAGAAAAAGGCTTTAGCTCTTAGACATCTGAAACTTGGGCGGCAAATGAACCGATATTCTCACCAAGAGCTCGAGTTTGAGTTTGTTAAAAATTTGTTTGAGTTCGGCTCGTTAGTTAAACAAACCAAGCTCAAGAAAGCTAGTTAAATTCAGGCTCGTTTACTAAACGAGACAAATTCAAAATTGTATAAGATCGACTCGTTAAACTCGTGAATAGTTTGATAAGAGTTCTTTAAGAATTATTAATAGGCTTGGTCGATATGTTCAATTAAAAATTATTAATATATCTTTATGTGTATATATATATATATATATATATAACTCAAAACTATGTAAAATTTTGTATATCTAATTAATCATAACTAAATTATTCTATATCTAGTAAGTATATTTTTTTCTTCAACTCAAATTATGTAATGTGTTGTATATTAGTTTTACTTAACTTCATTTTATATCACAGAAAATCCCAAGAATACACATATATATATATATATATATATATATATATATATATATATATATATATATATATATATATATATATATATATATATATCATAGAAAAATAAACGAGACTTAAATGAGTCTTAAATGAACCAATCTGAGCCAAACTTAAGCTTGGAAAAAATAAGTTCACTAAGGGTTTGTTTGAGTTCGGCTCGTTAGTTAACGAACTAAGCTCAAGAAAGCTAAAGTTTGGCTCGGCTCAAATCATTTTAAACTCAAACCAAGCTCAAGCTCACTAAAATATTAGCAAACAGACTCAAGAAAGCTAAAGTTCGGTTCGACTCGGTTCGTTTGCAGCCCTACCTGAAACTTCATTATGGAAATATTGGCAATGAAAATAGTTATACCTTTTTTGACTGTTTAGACTTTGTAATCGATGCTTTGTAATGGATGCTTTGTAATAGTCCTCCAAGAAGTAAAGATGCTTCAAAAAAGATTAAGAGGGTGTTAATAAAAATCCAAACATAAAAAAGGGGACATTTTTTAGAGGTATAATAGGTTTCTACTAATAGTAGGGGTCATTTTCGAATAAGAGTTATTAAACGTGTAACCTAATGATCTAGTTGACGGCAAATTATTTGAATTCTTGGTAACATAACACATTTTTAACATTCCTGAAGATATACAAATAACCCCTACTTTGTTTAACAAATCAGAAACTATGCCCCAAAAAAAATATGTTTAGAAACCTGTATTTTAATTCCTTGGTAATGAAATGATACTTTCCAAATATATAACATTTAGAGTTCATAAAACTGCACAGGGAAACCTTGGACCACAAAAACACATCTTCCATTCGTTTAAGGACCTTATTTTCATTTTTCAGAAAGTTTTTCATCATAAAAAAGAACCGCACAAGATGTTTTATACAAGTTTGGGTCCAATTATTACAAAATACGAAAACTATGGGACAAATTATTAAAGATATTAATCTTATAAATAGGATTTTTCATCATTTTTGTATCAAAAAGAGGTTCTTTTGCAAATTTCATAAGTTTATATCCGTCAATTCAAAAATTCCTGTCAATTCAAAACAAAATTCAACACTTCAACTACTTGATCTTACCAATTTAAACTCGGAAATCATTTTAAAACAGGGACATATATTCGAAAAATTCCATAACTAATTAACAAAAATCCAGTACCATTTCTCCTAGATGAATCACACACATTAAACATTTCACAACCAATACAAATATCCAACATCAATTACAGTAGAATTCATCACACAATACCAGACAAAACACTTGCAGTGTCAAAGTTAATTCAATTTGGACATTTTCGAATAACATAAGTACAGAACCACAAACAATTACACTTTCAATTTCACCAAACAATTACAATTTCAGTTTCCCCAAAATCTTTCAATTTCAGTTTCCACAATTTCAATGTCTATCTCAATTTCAAGTTCTAATTCAGTTTTCATTTAGGCCAACAAACATAGTAATTAAACAATTTCCACAAACAAAAGGGCTTAGAATAACATTACCCATCCAATTTCATATGATTAACCATCAATCTTCAAGCCAAATTCGCAGTTCCAACATCAGAATTCATCAATTCATCCATGCATAATAGAATAAGTCATAAGAATCACATACTAAGTCAGAAATTGGATATATAAATATATATATATATACACAAATATCAACCAGAAGAGTATAATCTTACCAATTAAAGAAAAAGCTATATTTCCAAACTCAAAACCCAACCTTCTTAGATTAATCACATAAGAGGAACAATGGAGTAATGGTAACACGCGTGGATCATCACAGAGATTAGATGAGTGATTAATTTGAGGGAGTAATTGATTATCGGTGAAGAGAGAGGGTGGGTGGGTAAGCGGAGTAAAGGCGAATGAAGGTTCGCAATCACGCGTCAATGGTGTAACCGTGTAAGGGTTGGTGTTGGATTGGGTTATTGATTTGGGTAATTTTGTTAGTTTTGTTTTGGGTTTGTGTTGGATTAGGTTAATGATTTGGGTAATTTAGTTAGTTTTGTTTTGGGCTACAAGATGGGGGTAAGGGAAATGTTGGGCTGAAGTCTGAACAATGGTGTTGAAACAAAAAAGGTTTGGGCTAAAACATGTTGGGTTTGGGGGTTTGAACTTTTATATAAAGAAAAAGTTACGTGTCGGTTCCGATCCTTAACGGTTTCGGACCGGTTCGGTTCGAGGTGATTTTAAAAATTCTAAGAACCGGTCCGATATCACGTGGACCGGTTCGTGTCGGTCCGTTCAATCAGCTCCTCTGGTCTCGGTTCGTCGCTAGAACCGGCCGGTCCGGTTCGTAGCCGGTCCGCTAGCCAGGCTGACCATAATATATATGATTGGGATTTTTCCCTTACTCCCAAAAAAATGTACTTATTCTTACCATTTCAATTTGATATAAAAATTAAAAACGTTAACTAATAGGAATGTTATATTTTACCACATCATTATTATCTCATTAATGAAAAAAATAAAGCAATTCAAGATGGGAAATGTAAAGAGAAGGTGAAAAAAATAAAATTAAGAGCGATGACAAAACTATAAGGAGATTTAGTTTCTCCATAATCTCGAACCATCACATAAGAGGAAAAGAGGTGCGAAAATTCATCAATTTTTATCTAATGTGAGATATGTAAGTATGTATCTATCTGGTAGTACAATGTGAGACATCTCTATGTATCTATGCATCTACGTATCTATCTTGGTAATCCTGTATAAGGCTTTCCTTTCCTCTAAATAATGGTGATTTTTCAATTTACAACAAAGTAGAACTGAACATGTGGAATTGCGAATGAAATACATCAACTACGTTGAAACAAATTGAAATTCATGAGTCTTTCCCTAATCATGGCTTCTGCTTTATCCACCTCACGTACCGGTCCCATAAGAAACACCTGCATCACATTCAAAATGTTACTATTATTATTATTATTATTTCTTTTTTGTCTAAATATATTGGAGAGGGATTAATTAATTAAGTAGAGTACCGTATCTGGAGGACCATTATTACCCCCCATGATTATTTCAGCACTGTCCAGCCAAGACAAGAAGAAGATAGAGTGAGTAAATATGGATATTGAGAATGGAATAAGGTACAAAAGTAAACTGATCACATACTCGCATTTCTGCTTCATGGATGTGATGTAGTATCCGTGAGCCCCAATAATTAATCCTGTTTGACCTGGACTAAGAAAAGCAACAACCAATTTTTCTTCCTCTGGAGGATTTTCACTAGCCTTGAGATTATCTGGAATAGGAGGCAGTGGTTTAAAGTGTGCATGAGCATTATTAGTGATGCAGTAGCATCTACAGTAGAGTGCACCTCTCACGGAAAGACGCCATAAGAATCTTTGGTTCAATCTCGGCTTCAACTTCTCGTATAACCCATGAAGATACCGCACATCATCTGCTGCAGCACGTATCATTTCATATGTCCACGGTCTACACCAATACATGAAGTCCCGCTTTAAACATTTACGCACTTCTTCCTTCTCATGGTAGTTTATATCTACATGCATTAACATTTCAAACTCAGAACTACTAAACATTAATACGAGGAGAATCTCAAAATGAGTTTTTAATACAAACTTTTTACCACAATACTCTTTAAGGAGGTTAACAAAGGATATGTATTTAGTTGGCTCTCTTATCCCTTTTCTCTCTCCTTCTTGCTTTTCTATCATACCATAAGCAATCTGATCAACAAAACTATATTAAGCCAGAACTAGACTAGGGCAAAAAGTATGACAAAGACACTCACCTGGGTATCCCATACATTATGCAACTTGATACCAAATTGATAATACAATGCCTACAAAACCCAAATAAAATCAAATACACAGAAATTTTTGAGAAGAAAATTGACAAGAGAGCTCACCTCACTATCTCGTTTGCAATCATGAATTATTTTAGTGACGTAGCTAGACTCAAGTCCAGGCTTACACGCTTGCATAAGTTCCTGGCCACCTTGAATCGCATCGACCAAATAGATTGACCTTTCGAAACAAAGCTGACAACTCAAATATGTCAGTCAATATATATATATCATTACATACATGCATATTTATCATCAATATTCACCTGCATTATACAAAGAGTCCCATGGCGACTAAGATTAATACCCTCACAGTCAAAACCAATAATGATTGGATTCTCAGCTGATGGTTTCAAGAACTCGCGTGGAAGATGATGTCGGTTTATTACAACGAAAATAGCAATTGGCTCTTCAGCAGCAAAATTTACTAGAGGGGGTAAAGGTCCACCTATAAAATATGATTGTAGAAGCGTAAAGTTCCATCCATATCAAATATGAAGTTTTCTTGTTTCTATGATATTACTTTGCTTATTATAAGATTCACATATCTAACAAAACAAAATGGTTCTTCAAGAATATGTGCATACACGCATTAATCAATTCATTGCAATAACTGAGTTTTTCCGATTTTCCATCTATGTGATACGTCTAATTAAGTTTACGTTAAATGTAATACTATTCTGCATTAAATTACATAGTAGCGAAGATGGAAAATGAGATCCCCTAGGGTGAAACAGAAAACACATATATAAACTTAATAAATCTATAACATAACCATCTTTCAATTAGTTTACATAATTCTTGATCAAAACCTACCGTTCACATTTCACAGTTATAAGCTTTCCCTACATTTACATTACTTTTCCTTAGGCAGAAGCCATTTTCATTACGTATAGACATCAAACTACACATATTTACTTTTACATAGATTATTTCCAAGAAATTAACACCACCCGTTTCAGTTGAAAGTTAATTGCGATTCCTTAAGTCTCCACGATATTCACTCCCATTTATTACACCGATGTTCACATGCTTCTAAATCAACATAGAAATCTTGATTTACTGACTCAATTAAGTAGAATATTCTCCAAATCAATTACAAACAATATATTTTCATTTAAAAAACTAGCAAAACAAGCAACCCCTCTAAATAGAATTGGATAATCATACAATTTTAAGCTGAAGATATGAACTTCATCAAGACATTGCAAGTAGTAAGCTTATAAAAAATGATCAAATTATAAGAATTTGATATTGAAAAATAAAATCAAGAGAAATTGATGATTACGAGGGTCGGAAAGTGTGCGGAAGATGGGGTGCTGAAAGAAGTAGGTCTGCTGAAAGAAGTAAAAGGAGGCCATGCGATCGAAAGATTCACTTCGTGTTTTTCGCTCTCTGTAGAAGTATATACTGTTTTTTGCTCTCTATGCAAGTTTATGTGAGTATACTGTATATATACATAATAGGAATAAAGTCAATTCCTTTATTTTCTTTTCTTTTCTTTTCTAATCTTTTCTTTATCTTTTTCTTATTTCTGATGACTTCGTGTTTTTTTCCGTTTTCTTTCTGTTTCTGTTTTCCTTTTTAGAAAAACCGTTGCAAAATGATAATGTTTTATTCTAAACATAAAAATAAGTTTTCATTAAAAAAAATATCTAACCATTATTATAAAAAACCCTCCAAAGATAGGAACAATGATAACTGAAAATATGACCGTTAGCATGGGAATCATACCTCCGCTGCTGATCGGCGGCGCTCTTCCGCCTGAACCTCCTCATGCTTAGCCGATGGACATCATGAAGGGTACGCTCCCCACTCTCCGGTGACAGAGAAACTCACCCGCACAGAGGAACAAACGAAAGGAGATAAAAACTTCCCTGTCCATGATGTCTCCCTATTTGTGATAAATTAATCTATACTTGAGACATCTTTTTAGAATTATTTAGTTTCGGGTTTATTTATACTTTACACTTTCGTGTCTAGTTTTAGGTGTTTTACTATTTTATGAGCTTTTGCGCGTAATTTGTGTGTTACTTGTGTAGCATTAGATATATGGAAGTTATTACACCTAAGGAAACTGATTTGAAAAGGAAAAGTAAAGGAAAAAACCTTAGTCAAAGTAAAAAAGGAAGAGTTTGGATATATTTGGAGTCTAAATAAGCTGTCAAAACTGCACATACTGCAGAAAAAAGTCTAGATTTATAGATATATTTTCATATGAGCCGCTAGATTTTTTCAACGTGGTCGTTTCCATATAAAGAATGTCAAAATCCGATAACTAACGAAGGAGATATGACCAAAATAAAATCTGTTAAGGTTTATTCCTTCCTACAAGTAAGGAATGCGAATTTTGGTAAGATCTGGATTCCTTAACTTGGGGATTACTCTGAATTTCGACCAAAGGCCTAAATCTACTCATTCCTACCCTAGAGAACTCATCCTTGGTCAGCCTTTAAATCAAGAGGAAGCTTACATCAAGAGCAGAGAAGATCAGAATGAGTTGGACAACAAATCATGTCTTCCCAATCCTTCAAATTTATAATTGTTTTTCTTTCTTTCTCTAGTATGAACTAATTCTATTTTAACTTGAGATTAGCATATGGGTATGAACCCTAGACTTGTTTTATATCTATTTTAATTTGGGTTGTTCGCATTTAATTGAAATTAGTGTTTTATTCTCCGCTTTCATGTGTTTTGATTTACTGTCTGTAGTTCTTGCGGTGCGCAACGTATATGATTACATTAATAGTAGTTAGATGGTCACCCGGAAGGGGTGTCTAATTATTGAAACACCACATAAACGTCTAGTGTGCGGTAGTGATCCGGAAGGGCTTGCCTAACTAGATAGTCACTGAGGTTTGAGATTAACCACCGATCATTGCACAGGGTCCCCTTACCCAAGTCCCCTGGTAATTGTTAGGTCGCCATCTAAGTCCACCCGGAAGGGGGTTAGGAGGAATATAGTTACCTGGCTATTGCATATCACACAATTCTCCCTTACATAAATAGGTTATAACAAGGCTAGTGGAGATTACTTGCTAGATCTCGAGCTAAACTCTCATAATATATTCTTCTCTTTATTTATTTTCATGTCTTTATTTTATTTAGTTAATTGTTAGAATATTTAAACACCAAATAAATATTTCCTAGTCTTTTATTTCCAGCCTATTGTTCTTCTAGCTTTCGTATTTGCACTTTATATTGCATAAGTTCTTCCTAACTTTCGTAGTCTCTGAGGAACGAATCTTACGTACTATTAAAACTTGCATACGATGTGTGATACTTGTAGTGAGTAACGTGCTTCATTCGGGTTGTTTATTCGCATCTTATTTATCTTTATTTTATCACGCCCTAACCGACACGACCTAACTACTGCGACTCGCGGTCTGCGTGGTGGTAAGCGACAACAAGCAACCACTGATGAGGGTGTTACCTCTGCACCTAAGGAAAAAACGTTGTCCATTGATGGCAACCCTAATCATGTGATCAACCAAGCGGCTAAGAAAAACAATGTGACACAAGGTATGCAATCCAAAATTTCTAACAGGCCAAAATTGTTTGGGTGGAAAGGGATGGTAACTGGAAATAATGTAATTGTACCGGTAATAGAGGACGCCAACGTAACTAAAAGCTAAAGGTGAGGAAGAGTTTATGGAACTGGAAGAGCTAATAGAAAATGATGAAATAATTGTGACTGATATGATCTCAACAGTTTTTCGTACTAAAGAAATAATACAAGAAGGTATCAGTCTTTGGCACAATACTGTGGTAATCCGTCTTATGGGTAGAGAGGTTGGTTTCATTTAATTGTCTAATAAACGGAGACAAATTTGGAACCCTGTTGGACACTTGGAATTAATTGATGTAGGCTATGGTTACTATATGGTAAAGTTTGAGGGAAGGGAGGACTTTAACTTTTTCATTTCAGGCGGACTTAGACCATTCTCTGATAGTTAGAGAATGGACTCCAAAGTCTAATTTTATAACCAACTCTATCGCGACAACAACATTTATGTAAGAATTTCTAATGTAGGAATGCACAACACAATTATACGGCACGAATGTTGAGGAAAATTGGGGATAAACTAAGGAAAACAGTTAAATCGACCCCAATGACTAAGGGAAGACTACGTGGAAATCAAGCATGCCTGACTATCGAAATCGATCGAAAAAAACCTGGAACCTGAAGTGAGAATTGGACCCGATGTATGAAAAGTAGAGTACGAGGGCCTTCATCTAATATGGTTGTGGTAAATTTGGGCATAGAAAGGAGAATTGTCCTCTGAATGTGCCGAGACAAATGGATGAAAATGAGACTAGGATTTTGGCTCGTGAGTCACCAAATATGAATAGAATGGATACCCCGTTAAATAAAGAGAAATATGGGTAATGGATGACAGTACGGAGAGGAAACAAAAGGAGTGGCAAAGGGAATGTGAGTAGCGCACCCAAACATACGATACAAAAAGGGTTGGGCTCACGTTTTGAGGCTCTACGAATGGATGAGGAAGTGTTAGATAGGTGGTTCGAATATGGGATTCAAAGTAAGGGTCAAGGATAAAAAACAAGGGTCGGAAATAACAAGCGTAAGGAAGTGACCAATGGAAACGCGAGCAAGAATATCAGGGGTGGAGCGAGGGGACATCATGTGATAGCTTCTCCAAATTTTGAACATCGGAGAAAGTTGCAAGATATGGTGGAGGTGCACGAGTTCATAGCGGGTGAAGTGACTAAGGAAAAAGTAGTGGCGTCGGGGAAAAGAAGAAACAATGCGGATAAGGGGGCTAAAGGAAGTGCGAGTACTGTGAACAAGGACTTGGGGAAGGAATATGGGGCGGTAATTGGGAGTGGAAAAGACGTGGAAATTAATGTTGATGAAAGTTATGACATTGGGAGGGTTGTTTGGAAATTAGTGGAATTAATAGGAAAAAAATAAAATAATCTGAAATTGCTGAAGTTGGGCGGTCAGGTGCAAGTCGGGAGAGTCTGCTGCAGAATTCTGAACATTCAAAGTTGTGTAAACTGGTGTGAATCCTAAGAACCTGCTACTGGACTATGAGAACAACTTGAATGCGATGCCCCCATATCCCTCTTGGGAGAATGGTGTGTGCGACAGGGAGGATGATTCCATAATAATTATCTATATCATAAACAAGGTGTTCTGCAATGTCTTTTAACACTGTTATGACATCTATATCATAAACAACACATCAAGATTATCATTTGGAGATATTAGAAAAAGTAACATTTTCTCCTTCTTTCTTTATCGAGGAGTGGAATAATGAGAATTCCCGGTCAAGTTTTTGTAGCATCCTTTATTTTTAGTCGAAACAAGTGTTGAATCCATCAATTTCACATTTTGATATTCTTTGCCTATAATCACAAAAATTAAATTTTACGTATCTAACTTGATTTGGGTCTTGTGTGTTTGTAGTAGATTTCTTTTTCACAACCCACTTTGGCCTTGGCCAATAAGGCACAAGAGAACCTAGATATAATCAATTACGTGGATGGACCATCATAATTTTTTTTACAATAAGTGCACACACAAGTAGAACTAGTAAATGAAGATGCACCATGTTAGAAAATGAAAATACCCTATGTGAGCAAGTAGGTTTAACATAAGTTCTTTTAGTTTTTCTGTTTAGAAGTTGGCTCATACCCTGTGTGGGTCGGTCCGACTGCTGCAAAATGCAAACCCGCGAATCAACGAAATTAAGTGAAAATTGCACATAAGACCACAGAGTTTACAAAATCAGCAATATGCATTTGTCAAAGGATCAAAGCAAAACTCTATTTATAATGATGTTTCTTAGTAAAAAGATAGTCATAAACCCAATATGCATTTGTAGTCGAGGAAAAATGGAAGCAATTATGACATAGAAGTTGAGAAAGATGCTACAACAGAATTCATGGATACAACACCTCCATTGATCCGGTCTTCAGATATGTATACATATCATATCTAAAGATTAACCAAATAAAAGCATTGGAGCCAAAAAGAGTTACAGAAACCAACTTGGAATGAATAGTATTCTAGTTAAGTATATAACTAAACTACACTGAGTCATACTGTTGTCTCTCCTCTTGTATAGAACGGAAAATTCGAGCAGCAAATTCTGTTGCTGATCTTCCATTGCGTGGAACCACTCTGATAACTTTTGAGGTCTGGTTACCCTGGTTCCATGTGGGACCCACAGGGACTTCACTTACCGGAGGAGACCTCGGGAAAAGAGGAAGTACATCTCGTGCTCTCTCGTTCGGACTACTTGCTGTACTCGCTTGTTGTAATTCACTATTCAGTTTCCGAGGATCCCTACTGGTCCCACTTTTCTGAATCGGGATATTTGTTGACTTTTGATGTTGACTTTTCTGAACGGGGAGATTAGACGAGTTCTGATATTGATCCCTACTAGCTTCACTTTTCTGAACGGGGAGATTAGACGAGTTTTGACGTTGTACGCTAAAGTTAGCTCCAGCACCCGATATTGGTTGTTCTTCACCGGGATTCATAACTGGCATACCATATGGAGGAAAGTAACTGTGGGGCCCAGGTGGAGGGGTAAACATGGAAACTCCCATTCCTTGATATTGCTGATTAAAGAAATTTCCCATTCCGGGTCCCGGGTACGGTTTGTATACTAATCCTTCTGAAGGAGACATCACCGGAACCAACCATTGGTGCCCTTGTGGCGGTTGATTGTAACCTCCCCATCCACCCATATTAGGTGGCTGACTAGCGGCTACTGGTGGTGTTTTATCGGTAACTGGGGGTACGTTTTGAACAGACGAAACTGAAGCTTTCCCGACTGTATTTTCAGCCGAGCATTCCATCTTATTATTGTTCGGCTTCTCGGGTTTGTTCTTTGAAATATTTGATGGTGTTTTAACATTATACTCCAGTGGTAAAGGTAAGGGTAAGGGCAGGGGTAGGGGTAGTTTCTTTACCAAGGGAGGAGGTGATATAGGTTTTCCCAATAAAGCATTATCCTCGAGTAAAAGATGTGGAGACTCTGCAATTAATCTTTGTACCTTCATTAATCTATGCAACTCGAATACTTGAACTGCAAACACTCTTTGTTGACTGTAAATAGTGATGATTTGGTCAAAATTTGTCTAAAATTAAATCATTAAGCGAATATAAATTAATAGAGGAACTTACTTGACAATAGCTCTTCTAGCTTTCCAGAAATGTTTCTGACCTATAATACCTACAACATCATCAGGAGATATATCCATTTCACATACAGAATCCACCATTGATGTTTCAGAAACATCATCTTCCTGCTCCCTATTATTAAATGTCAGATCTTCATGAGATTCCGCATCTTCGAGATTTCTTCGCTCACCAAATCTGGAAATTTTTCTTTGCTCTGGCTGAAACCTAGAATCAGGCTTCTGTAATCTGGTAAAGTTTTTTGGAAGATCATCTCTTGGTATAGTAGGTTTCTTCAGTGGACCTTCACCTATTGCCTTATCCAATGATTGTGGATATGAGAAAGCTGTATTTTGCCTCACATTTATTCCTATGTTCGGATCTTTAATAGGCGCACTTTGAATTTTTATCGGAAGAGAGGGGCAAGAGGGAGATGGGTTTGGGTTTTCCCTGTTGATGTGATTATGATATTTACCACGATCCTGACCACCCATTTCAGAGCGAACAAGTATTGGAACCGTAAGATCATCATTGTTTGAGTTTTCTTGCTGCCTTGGTTGTGCTGATGGAATATTTGGTGGCTTCTCACTAGGGTTTCTTGAATGAGGAGACTGAATCGGGAAAAACATACCCGTTTCATGTTCATTCACCTGCAAGGACAAGGAGAGAGATACTGTTTATTATTTGATTCCATAACCACCATTTAAAACAGAGCAATTAATTAGAAACATTCAAACTGATATTTAATCAGCAAAAACTGTAGTCTAACTATATCAACTATTTTCCCTTAGCAAGGCGAACAGATTAATAGTTGAATAATTAACAGCTTAAACAAACTAATTACAACTACAAACTGAAAGATCAGTCCATCACACTAAACAAAATATGGAAAAAATGAACTTTCAGTACCTGACTAGAAAAAGCAGGCCTAAATCTCTGCGAAGGTATACTAAGTTGTTCATATAAAGCCATCTTATTCCTTGGTGGTGCTCTTGGCCCTCCTTTCTCAGCATCATTAACATTCAATCTTGGAAACATTGGCCCCATCCCCATAACTTTCTCATCATCTTTTCCTCTCTTCATCCTTCAAATCTTCAGCTTTCGGACGGAAAAAATCTCAAAAATTTAACCAAAAAAGTAGTTCAAATTCAACAATATTTCTTCAGAGTCAATACCCAAATAGGAAAGAATCCCTTTTTCGCAAATTTAACCGTTTAACTAAGAACCTAAAATATACCCATTTGTGTAAACTTCGATTTTAAGCTGAAAATGATAAAATAAAGCAAAACCACTTGCTATATGCTAAAATTCCACTAGTACAAGCATCAAACTTGATTCTTTCTAACAAAAATCAAATTCAAAAATCCAGAAAATGTAAAATTTTCTGTTGAAAAGGGAAAGAGCAAACGTAAGAGGGTCGTGGACCATATATTATTATTTAATAAATAATAAAAAGAAAGAAGACTTTAACCTCCTAAAGGAGATAGTTATAATAAAATATCTAGAGGAAAAAAGTTAAATTTATGCAAGGACGTTATTGTCTGGATAGTGTGATTAGATTTCTTTTTTCACTTTTTACTGTACAAATCTTGCACAAATCTAAAATATAGTAAATGTTTGTTATCTTTTGTGTTTTATAATGACAGGTAGACCGAGAAAATGAGATTATGCTTACTTAATGTGATTTTAATTTGACTTGATTTGAGATTGTTGACTAATCTTTATATTATTTGTGTTTTTTTTTTCTAAATAAATCTAAGGGTATGTTTAGATTAAACTAGGATAGTATAGTAAAAGATAGAAAAAGGAAATTATGTAAAAGATTAGAAAGGAAAGTATTAAATCTTGTTTGGATTAGATAAAAATAGAGATAAAAATTATATTAAAGGATTACATAGATTTGGCGTTTGGATTAGAAGAATAATGAAAAGAAAAGGTTTTTTTATAACTAAATGACTTTTATACCCTTACTAATATATCTTATATATAAATAACTGAGATAATTTAGACATTATAACATAATAAAAGAAATATTTTCCTTCTAATGACACCAAATTAGAGGGATTGAATATATAGTATAGTAAGGGATTAGAAGAATCCTTTAATAAAGTTTTCCCTCTAAATATTTCTAATCCAAACAAGGGAGAGGATTATTATTGTCCTTTAATATAATCGTATCCCTTCCAATCCCTCAATCCAAACAAACCCTAAGTCCAAACTAAATAAGGAATCCTATCAAGGTGGACCATTACCTTTTCGACACACACCAAGAAAGGGGAACAGTCATGCAGCCCGTCTTGCAAAGCACGCTAGACACGGAGCCAACAAAGAAGGAGAAACAAGTTTCGATCTTCAAAGAAGTCACACAAGGATGGGTATTGGATGAATGAACATGGAAGGAGGTTCTTTCTCTTGTCCAAAATAAAATAAAATAAGGAATCCTATCAATTTTCGTTTATGAAGATTAACTCAATTAAGATCGATAGTTGGACTGATGGTTAGACTACTCCGTAGAAATCAAAAGGTTCTGGGATCAAATCTTATTAGAGTTAAAATGGTTCTGAATCCAAAATGGCTCTTTTATGTATTAAAAAAAATTAACTTAATTCTAAAATAATATATATACTATATATTTGGGTTTTTTTGGACAAAGCTATATATTTGGTTTATGGCGATAGTTTTTCACAAATTATTTGATTGATCTATATACCATCACTAAATCTCTCTCTCTCTCTCTCTCTATATATATATATATATATATATTCGTCTTATTAAAATATAGTTGATCTATACTGAGTAATTACATATTTTCGTACTTAGTTACACATGCTTCTTCCAAAAGCAAATACAATGTCATTTGGTATAAGATTTTTCAATTCTAGGAAACTCGTCTCTATATATAGTGTCAAAATTTTATGTTCCTCTATTAACGAGAGATCATAATGCAATGTTAGTAATTTTGTCACAAATCTTGAATTTGCCGAGTAATAAGTCAAAATAAACTCTTTTACCAGATCAATTCCGAGTTGGCCAGAAGGGCCAAAACAGAGATGTTATATATCAAGTTGAGGGTAAGGTTTATCTGTCGAAGGGTTAGGAGTGTCAAACTATTTTGCGGGTAGATATACCGAGGAGTCTAAGACATTCGGGGACCTCACTCGAGGGTAACGGCTTGACACACAATAAGGTTATATATACGGTTTGGGTCTCGCGATGGATTAAACTGCGCACACATCCTTGCCTAATACTGCTCACCACACTAGCTCTCCGTATGAACCTGCGACGCATATAAATACCTCATTCCATATTCGATACATTCCATATCTCTCTATAAATGGTTTTATTATACAGTCAGCATAAATCTTTATACCTCATCGGGTCATAAGAATATACACGCTAGAAACAATGCTCACGTTGAGTGTCGGAGTGCCATCGTAAGTGCACATCCCTTTGGCCATGACCTAGTGTCTAGTTTCAATAAGCGTCGGTATTGCAGTTGAAGCCTCGACAAGGTCAAGAGTTAGCTTCGCGATGGTGATCGATAACAAGGTACGCTATTCTCATCGAGATTCGTCGTCTTAATCCTTATTTCAATTACATATCCCTTTCTTCAGATAGTTCTACTTTTTGGGTGCTTCGGTTTTGGTCTCGGGTCGATATATAGGGCAGATAGATCGGTGAAAGGTATTTTTTGTGTTATATCCTTTGGTGTCGTCAGTGGAAACGAGTTTTGATCCCATTGAGATTCCACGTGGTGTTGATGCGTTTGGTGAGGAATATATCGTGATAGATGGATGATAAAATAACGAATAATGATTTGGTAGCGAGGAAATGTCTATCTCCAAAATATGGAATCATCGGCCGAAGAAGAATAATGTTACTGAGCAGCTGCATTCTGCGAATAATCAACCTCAAATAGTTGAGTCATATATATCACATATGTTGGTGACATCCAAGGTAGTCGAGTCATACATTCTGACTATACCTACCACCATCTAAGAAGTAGAACCGCATATTCCGTCTATGCCCGGAACAACAGAGGAAACAGATTCGCCGCCGAGGGTGATGCAATATCTCAACCATTTATTGTGTAGATGGTTTCCAAAATGTTTTTGGAGTTGTGTGACCCATTTAAGTGGTCCATGTCAACCCACGAACGTTTTAAGGGAATGCAGACTAGTTCGGACCACATTAGCAGCAAATTCCATAACTCTTTCATCTTAACTCTAAATTGTGAATTGTCACCTCTCACGCGCTCCTGGATTTAAGTGTTATCATAAAACCAAAGGTATCGATCAGAATCTTAGCCAATTGTGCGTGGTGACTCTTTTAAATTGATTTCCAAGTATTGTAGGTACACGATTTTGCTTTGTAGGATTGGATTTTGAGTCCTTTAACGCCGTGACTTGGGATTTTCCTTCACTTTGCTACTTTCTCTCATCATCTTCGGGTATCGTAGCATCCGCATACCTAAGAGTTGTACACTTAACACCTATTTGACGCATAAAATCTCTACAAAGTAACACAATCGTCGAAACTAGACAAGAAATCGTAAAACATCAAATATTATGGAATGATCCCTCAAATAAGTCCTAAATACCCCTAAATTATATATCGTTATAAGATTATTCAATCGCAAAATACAAGACATCGGTAGACTTACCAGTCAATGGAGACCTCTTCTTGAGCAACAATGAAGAATACCTTCGATGGTTCATATTCTGGAGAATATCGAAGGAAATGATGAAAGTACGTATTGAGTCGGGGATGTATAGAACTCCGTAGCTAGAGGATAGAGAGAAGAAAAATCAGAGTCTGGGAGAACTCCGTCAGAGAGTATGGGGTCTGTGGAAGTGAAGTAACGCATAATTCATATGAATTTTGGTAAAAATATGAAGAAAACACAAAAGAAAAAATGAAATTAAAAATCCAATATTACAAACGTGTATTAAGTTTGAGAATATAAATGTAACTAAAAAATATAATTGGCAAAAAACATTTGCAACTTTTCTTAAAACAAAAAAGTAGTGGTTTAAAAAAGTAAATAGTTTAAGCAAATTTCTCGTTTTTTAGCTTGAATAGTTTGTGATTGTTAGATTAATAGCAAATTTCTCAAAAGAGTAATGATATATGTCACCCTTTTTCATGTCACCCTTTTATCACCCTTCTATATATATGTTTTGATTTCCTTGAATAGAAGATAGAGAAAAATTAAATAGGATAGAGAAATAAATTCATTGGTACATGTAGGCATACACGTAGGAGGTGATAAAAGGGTGATACAAAAAGGGTGACAAATATCATTACTCATGCAAAAATCGATTAGTGTGTGTTTGTTTTAGGTGTAATGTATTTTTAGAGAAAATATTTGAACAATAATTGTGTTTTCAAAAGTTAGTTATGCGATTTAGTAAATAATTATTAGTTAATTTGGTATTATAAAGATTATTTTAAATAAAAGATTTAGTAAATTAACCTAAAGTTAAAATTAATATATTAAATTAGACTTAAAATTAGAATAAAAATATTTTTTGACCTAATTTTAGAAACATTATGTCTTTCGGACCAATTATAGAATTAACCCAAATATATATGGGTAAAAGAGGTTTAGAGGCCCATTACAACCTCACTTTTCTAAAAAAGGGCCCCAATTGGAAACTAACTAGTCTAATTGGGATCCAACTAAAAAAAATCCATATAACCGACCCCCTCCCCATTTACGTCGAGCCTCCCAGAAAACCCACCCCTCCCCATTTGTCTCTTTCTCCCGTACCACGCACCAACACGCCACCACCTCGCGCCAGCACCACGCACCACCACCACGGACCAGCACGCCACCACCTCGCGCGAATCCAGCTGTACCACCGCCACCGAGATCCCACCCTCGCCGGCCCCCTCGAGGTCCACCAACACCACCACCATCGAGATCTCACCACCACCAGCATCCTCGAAGACCACCAACACCCTCGTCGCCGCCAGCTCGAGATCTCACCACCACCAGCATCCTCGAGGTCCACCAACACTACCATCATCAGATCCACCACTACCACCATCGACTTCCGTAGCTGCGCACCACCACCACGACCTCCGTAGCAGCGCACCACCACCACGACCTCCGTAGCAGCGCACCAGCAGATCGAGGTCCACCAGATCGATTTCGTCACACCAGATCGAGGTCCACCACCACCAAGACGCTGCTGGTCAAACCAATAAAACCACTGCCATTTCCGGCGAGATCACAGTAACACCACCACAGCAACACCACCACCAAACCCCAGCAGCAACACCCCACCACCACCACCAAACCCCAGCAGCAACACCCCACCAGCAACACCCCACCAAACCACTCAACGCCACACATCGCAGCTAATCCAAAACCCACCAAAACTAATCTCAGATCTGTTTGTTTCCTAAGTTTGTATTTTGTTTTTTATTTTTTTTTTTGCAGGGGTGCTTTTTGCAGATTTAGATATTCAGGGGGGTATAAACCCCCCGTTTTACTATTTGAGGGGGTAACCATTTAATTGAAGGGGTAAACATGATTTTTAGGGGGTAAAAATGATATTTTAGGGGGTATATACCCCCTGTTTTGGACTAACCTGTATATTTGGACTGCCTTGGACAATATGAAGTCTGAACAATATGGACTTAACTTAAAAAACTGTAGGCGTGTACCTTTGAAAAATTAAAATAGGGGATCTACCCCAAAAAATTAAAATAGTGGGTATATACCTCCTAAAATAGTGGGTCTGTACCCCCTAAAAACGTAAACCTAACCAGAAAATTTCTAGTTAGGCCTTAAAAAATATAAAAAGTAATTAGCCTCTTAAAATTCTTATTTTTAAATTTTAAGCCTAAAAAGGTATATTCCTCAATATATATAGTAACAGTTTTTTTGGAAAGAGAAAAGGCAAAGGTAAGTTTTTTTTTTTTGTTCAACAGGCAAAGGTAATAAGTAAGTAGTCAAGCCTCGGAACCTTTGCTTTTCGTTTCCAACTTACAGCCCAAACCAAAGGTACTAACACTGAAACCTTTACTAAATTTGTCCAAAAAAAAAAAAAAAAAAAAAAAAAAAACACTGAAACCTTTACTAAACCCTTGTTTCCTTTATGTTTTATTAATTAAGTTACTTTTTATTTTTATGTTTGAAATTCGTAACATTATGATCCTATATGTATAAATTACGTATATTTATCGTGATTTTCTAAATTTTCAACCAGAGTAAATTTTTTGTTTGTTTCATAGAATGGAATCAAGCTCAATTGAAAATTGCGATGCTAATCCCACGGAAGATGGAATAGGCAGGTTGCCGGATGAGATGATCAGTCACATCCTTTCGTTTCTTCCTACAAAATATGCCATGGCAACCAGCATTCTCTCGAAAAGTTGGAGATATCTCTGGATTTATGTTAACAATATTAATTTAATTTTTCCTTCTCCAGAATATAACGAGAATGAAAGTTACCATGACTGTGTGGATACAGTGCTTAATCACTGCACCTCGAACCAATTAAAAGCTTTTCGGTTACAAACCAAAAAGGCCAACTTTGACAGAGTCCAAGCATGGGTCAATCAAGTAATTAGGCTTAAAATTCACGAGTTTGAACTCAGAGTTAAAAATATTCCTATTCCTTCAGGCATTTCTACATGCAACACTCTAACAGTTTTGAAATTGACTTCTGATACACGGTCAGAGCTTGAATTTCCTGCTTCCTCTCTTTTACCAAGTCTGAGGATCCTTCTTATTGGCGGAGTTTTTCTTTCCAAGGACTTCATGGGGAAAGTATTCCGTAGTTGCCCTGCGCTAGAGGATTTGTCTTTATGGGTGAACAAATATCAGTATAATTTGGATTTCATCATTCACTCCCCTGTGCTGAAAAGATTTTGTTTTCGCTCGTCAATGCACATAAACAATACAAGACGGTTTGTAATTAATGCCCCAAATCTCGAATATATAAGTATCTTCGAAATTCGATTACCAAATTATGTAGTGGAAAATTTGTCATCAATAGCCCAAGCATATGTGAATGTGCATGCAAATATGATTCGTAAGAATGGGGAAGTGAGTGAAGATATGCGTTTTATTATTTTAAATGATGAAACAATGGGCCGTGCCATGAAGCTTCTAAGAGGACTTGTCGGGGTTAAGTCCCTTATAATTTGTGGCTACACAATGACCGTAAGCCTACTATCATTTTTTTCATACATATGCCATTATCGTTTCTCAAATGATATATAGTCTTGTTATATATGTTCTCTTCTCTCCTTGAAGGTCCTTGACCATGCTCATCTACATCAACTACCAGTATTTTGCAATATTACCCGCTTGAATTTGACCATGAGTGCTGGTGATGGTTGGAAACTACCTTTTTTGCTACAAGTTTGTCTAAAACTAAACGTTCTCATTTTGGAATTGGTACATGATAACATGAGCTGCTTTTTATGATAAAATTGCTGCTTTAGGGTTATGCAACTTTTGACTTTTCTTCCATTCTTATAATATTTGCAGATCCCTTTTCTTAATAATGATGGTGCTCCTGATTGGTACGAACCAGAAAGTGTACCCAAGTGCTTGTCATCAACCCTAAACATTCTACAGATTAGAGGGGAATATGAAAATGAATATGAGCTCAAAGTGTTGAAGTATTTATTAATGCATTCCCAATGTCTGAAGGCATTTGTAGTCAACGGTTTGACACTAAGAAGAAGAAAGCTAAGGGAATATGTTTCAAGTATTTTACAAGAAAAAAAAAAGGATCTAAACTTATATGCGTGATCCGAGACTCGCCTTTAAATTTCTTGGTAAATGTAAGTCATGTTAAGATACATGATCTGATTTGATACTCTTAAACTATTTCAGGCTATCTTAAATCACTTAAGTATTTATTATGCAAATTCTTATTAATATGATTGATGGAAGTTGGACAATGAGTGAAGTATCGATTAAGTTATTCTATTAGTTGCTTTAGTATTTTAGTTACGTTTGGCGTTTATTTATGTTAGATTTAGAACTTGATAAAAAAAAGTTAGAATTTTTTTTTTTCTTTTTCTTTTTGGACAATAAAAATGTTAGAATTAGATAGTGAAATGCACAAAGCTGTCATGATATTTTATTGTGCAATGGAATTGGGCTTTGAGATCTGACCTGTATCTTGGCTGGGCAATCTTGGTTTTGCAGCCATGACACATACGACTCTTGCTCAACCAATAAAGATCTGAGCGTTGCCGCCGATAAATTAACTATAGTTACATCAGTTTTAATTATTGTCATCCCTATAAAAAGGTCCTTGAATCATGTGGACTCCCTGGGTATGGATTAACCCGACCCGTATCTTGGTTGGGCGAACTCAGATGGCATATTTGTGATAATGCAACTAGGAATTTGCAACCATGTCGTGTCTCAATCTTATTTGCCTCATCATATTTACAGATCCGAGCCTTAAAACCTTTTCGTACAATTTTTTATCGAAGTTGTATGGGGAAAATAGGGTTAGTGTTTGCTTTTGGCGGGGAAACCCAAATGGTAGTGGGTCAGGGTCTTCCTCCCACATGCAACTGGTGTGTCTCTCTTTTGCTGCCATGGTGAATTAAATAGACATTTTCTAAGATAAAAAAAGTATAAAACCCAAAAATGTTGATAAATAATAAAACATAAAACCTCAAACTCATCTCTTCACACTCACCCCCACCAGCTGCTCTCCTGCATAGATAACTGTCACCACACGAGGATCCTGCAATTTGCTTTTATACTGCATTTTCTGAATATTTATATGGCACAACTGCTGGAGATGGTCTTACAACATTAGTCCTTTCTTGAATTTTCATCACATGTGTGAGAAAAGTAACCCGTATCTTGGCAGGGCAACCTGGATGATAAGTGGTAGGGTAAGAAGTTCTTCTTTTCACTTGCAACCTGTGGTTTTTGCAGCCATGGCGGTGTTCATACTCATTTGAGCCTTAGCTTGAAAAATAGAAGGAAAATTTATCGTGTTCTTGAATGAGCTTGAGAATGAGGCATAGACACAGACACAAACACACACAGGGAAAATGGGAAATGTATAGAGAGGCTGTGATGATATATCAATTATCTCTCAAATTGTTTAATATGATCCAACCCTTTCCTTGGCGGGGTAACCAAGTGAGTGGTTTGCATCCATGGAGGGTTGTGGACTCTTGGCCGATTAAACATATATGAGCTTCTTAATATTAGGACTAACATGTATCTCTACCTGTATGATATATAATAATTTGGATATCAACACTTTTAGTTAGTGGACAAATTTTATGAAACGGAGTAAGTTATATATAAATTCGTATATATATCACCATCATTGTTCTTGTTCAACACTAAACTTGAATTTCGTTAGGCATAGAGTAAACTGAGTCGTATCTTGGTTGCACAAACCCAGATGGCATTCCTCACTATGAACTGAGAATTCTATCTCTTTTGCCTCATCATACTAATTACATCTCTGAGCCCAAATTCCATGGATTTAACAACTGGGTAAATATTAAAGCCTTGTTTATATGAATATTAAGGAACGGTGGGTGTATTATACAAACATACATACATATTCAGCATCATCATCGTCTCTTTTCTTTAACACCAATTTTCAGGCTATATGATCGCATTGAGTAAGCTGTCCCATATCTTTCCCAATATGCAACTGGGATTTGCAGCCATGGCGTGTCTGTTTTTTTTTTGCCTCATCATATTATCATTATTATTACAATTCTAAGCCTCAAAAACTATTGTTGGGATTTGAACCCTGGATGAAAGCTAGATATCCTAACTGCTGGATTGAACATGTAACCTTCAGATCTTCAGTGTGAATCTGGACCAAATAAATTGCACCATTAGTCCCGTTTTGAAGCTTTAACATGATGGTGATAATGGTATACACAAGGTTGTGATGATATTTTAATTTTCTTTCGGAGCTATTTGACGGAGAGCCGAATGAGAAGATCTGACCCATATCTTGGCGGGGCAACCTGCACTATGATGGTCATTTCTTGGGTTTGCTGCCATGGTTTTGTTAGACTCTCTTTATTTGGCCCGCTTAACAGATCTGAGCCTCCCATAAATATGTAAGGCTATCTGAGTAATTTACCTTTTTTTTTCTTCTATTATAAAGAATTTCAGTAGACCCATATCCTTCAAAATGCATATATACAAAGATATTCCTTGTTAAAAAGGTAAAACAAAAAGAAAAGTTATGTTGCAGTCTTGTAAATTCTTTATTGAAAAATAGTAATCTCAGAATACAAATAATTACAAATATGAAGTGAATGTTTGGCGTAGTGTACAGACTGTTTTGTAGTGTTTATGTTTCTATGTACTTTTCCCGAGTAAATGGTGATCTTGTTGTTTTTCAACTGTTATTTAACATAATAACAGTTGGAAAAACAACAAGATCACCATTTACTCGGGAAAAGTACATAGAAACATAAACACTACAAAACAGTCTGTTATCCAACATTTAGTACTTATTACTTAAAAAAATCAAACAACACCGTAATGATATGTGTAATAGAAGGTGTGATGAAAGATTATATTGAAACCAAAATTTGTAGCTGGTGGACATATATTATGAAACGGATGGAGTAATATATAAATTTGTATGTAACGTATATGTTGCACATCTTTCTTGTTCAAAACTAATTTCAAGGCTATGATGATAAGTTCACTTTTATACTGAGCCGTATTTTGGCTGGGCAAACTCAGATGGCATTTCTCACTATGCAATTGGGATTTATTTGCTTTGTCATAATATTACGTGTCTGAGCCTCAAATTCCATGGATTTAAAAACTTATTAATTTTAAAGCCTTGTTAATGTATGTATACATATAAACAAATATTATGGAATAGAAGGAGTATTATACATACATATATATAGTCGGCATCATTATGATCATTTTATATGTCTTGTTCAACGCCAATTTTCAGGCTATGATGATAAGATGGCGTGAGTTTGATCAGGCATTAAGTAACCCGACCCATCTATGTCATCACATTATTATTATTATATATCTATCTGAGCCACAAATTCTATTGTTGGTAATTGAACCAGATCCCCTGAATGAAAGCTGGATTGAACAGTGATGGGTAACCCTGAATTTTCAGGTCTTTTCATACTCTAAGTCTCCTCATTCCCTTTGTCTATTTTCTATATTTTTTTCTTTTATTTGCATTTCGGTTTGTAACCCTATTTCACATCTTTTGATTCACAGAGATTATGGTATTGAAAAATTTCAGACTTTCACATGTACTACTGTCTACTTTTAATCATTATTCTGCTACAATATGGATTTGTAGAATTTTTTAAGTCGTGTGTAAAGTAGATTAGTTTGCTCTGTTTTGATGATATTTATTCCATTCCTTTTGAACTGCCACAGATGTATCGTTTTCTGCTTTATTATGATATTGTTACTACAACCTCGAGGTTAATTTTCTTGGAGCTTGTTAAGAATAAATCCAATTGTTAGTCTTCAACACGTAGACATATACGAATATCTGCAATTATGTGTGCGTTTATATTTGCATGTCCTGCGCAGTAGCACTTGTTGACATAATTCAATGTAATTTGGTCTTGATGTCTTAAATTTTCAAATTTTCACCTGTAATGGATTTTTAACTTCATGTTTTCAATTTCCTAATTTGCTAGAAAGTATTGTTGAAATAATTTAAAGGATTGTGTAATGCAAGATAGATGACTTAAATGTAATGATCTTCACTACACACTACGATGAAATTAGAACTAGTAATGGAATTTACCCTTGATAATTTTCATTGGTCGCATAATTTTTCCAGATCGTAACAAAGTTTAAGAATTCCTAAGCAATTCCAATTATTCTTTATATTTTGTGCATGTGGAATCTGACTGTTTAGATTACTTTTCAAGCTAAATTTAGAATTAATTTCTAATTTTTCACATGGTGTGGCTCTTATCTCTTTACATGATCATATATATTGGAGCCACATATTTCATGAATTGAACAACTTGATTTAAAGTTATAAAAGAAAACAAAGAATGGTTTGTTACAACAGGTCCGAGAGAAGAAAAAGTGAGGGCTTCCCTTCTCTGTTACTGCTATCTGTTGGGATGCTTTCACAAGGTCTGTTTTTATTATTTATTATATTTGATAGTCCAGTTTTTGATTTTTTATGTTCCACAAAAAGCAAAGTATGAGCATGTTACTATGATGATTACTTTAATTCGTTTCAGTTTTTCAGATTATTTATGGGAAAAGTAAGGGAAGTATCTTGGCCGGGCCTGGCAGCCCAGTTGCATTTATGGCGTGTCTTTCTTTTGCAGCCATGATGGTTTAACGATGATCTTGCTTGACTAGTATCAGAAAACTCCATCCCTCATTTATGAATCTGTATATTCTTTTCCTGAATCCAAACAATTCCAAAACCTCTGCTGCCTATAGCGCTTATTACTAAAATAAAGCTCATTAGGCCTAAAGCTGGAACTTAAAGCTCAAGAGTGAAGGATGATTCAGAGAGTTCTCTATGTGTTATATTTTGGTAGCCATGGACTTTGAATAATTTCATTTTCCCTCACAAGTTATTTGCAGTCTAATTAAGATATGCATCTCGGTCCAGTATTTAGGCTGTTATGATGTTTTTCATTTTGAGAAAAAGAGGGCATTGGGGTTAAGGTGACCTTATTTTAATGGTCCTGGTATTCTCTACCTCATGCAACCTGTGGTTTGTGACAATGTTCATACTCATTTGAGCCTCAATTTTCCAAATCTCTCTTATCATTGGTAAAAATGTTATAATTGGGCATACCAGGCCCAGAAGAGTAGACTCAAAGCGCTCAAGGGTCCACTTTTTATGAATCGATTCATTATGCGACTAAGTTGAGGGAGATCTTAAAATTTTGTCAAAATTTTATTGTAGTTAATTTGTTATTTTTAGATTTTATGCAATTATTTTTATTCACATATATATATATATATGTAACTTGTTTTGAGAATGAAAAAACAAAAATTAATTGGTTATTATCTTGTAATACATCGTATGTTTATATTCTATCTTTTTTTTTATCACAAATCAAATTTTATTCAATTGAAGGTCAAACAACCATTATCTATATATATTAACTATACATTGCTAAACTAGATATTTTTATTAACATGTTTCATTAAAAATAACGATATATACCACCTAAAATCATTTTGCCATATATTTTAAGTTCTTTTAAACAAATTAATCATTAATTAGGTCAATTTCTCCTCTCGTATGTTGCATACGGACTTCTCTCCTGTATAGTGATTTCTGACCCATGTCGTGTTCCCATCACTGTCTTACTAGGGCTTTTTCCCTTATTATGTATTTTTTAGGAAAATTGTAGTCATCACTGTCCTATTAGGCTTCTTTCCCTTTTATGTATTTTCAATAAAAATTATTAGATTTTTTGTGGCACACTTTTGTTTTATGCAACTTTCAACTCCATAACCGTCTTGCCATGATCAATCAACTTCATCAATTATTGTCTTTATTTCCAGTGAGCGTGTTTGCTTGACTCCCCCACAGACCATACATATGAAGTCTTTAGAGCTCGAAGTGTCACTAAAGAGTTATTCTTTTCGGGAGGATTATTGCAATATCCACAATTGTTTCATCATCTTCCAAGTCATTTCTACTATTCAGCCTTAAAGCTACATGAGTTTCAAGTGGTAGAATAATTTCCAGCCTCCTCGCTTAAGGCAACTAACTTTATTGAAATTATAAACACATGTTGATAGACAACTCTTCAAAGTTGAAATTAACTCTCAAATCTTCTCTTCAACTACTTTATCCCGTCTTCCATAATATTTCATAACTTGAGGATACATGGTTGGATTAATTTGATTCCCACGACTTAATCCATGTCGTTACCACCGTTTTTTTGGATGACTACTCCTCTAAAACTAAGCCCCAAAGAATACTCAACATCCTCATCAGTAATTTCAAATTCATTTTTAGCAATTTCATCATCTATAGGTTGTTATCCAAGTTCACGGATAATTTTTTTTATACATCTGAGGCGTAAAAGTCGGTGTTACAAATTAATTATAAACGTACTAAGATTCAAATACATATCTAGGAATTGCACGTCCACTCTTGTCCCTTGTGATACTGTTCCACAAGAAATCTAAGGAGACTCATACATACATGGTTCACAACTTAATTCCGCACCTCTTTTTGCCAATAAGTCTGGACATTTATTCGTTTTTCTGTAGATAAAATTCACCTCAATACCAGGATATATTTTTAACATCTCCACACAATCTCGCCCAGTGTTGCAACCCCAAATTATGGAGCCACCACCGCCCTTCACTAGAACATGAAGCTCCCTAGAATCAGTCTCAACATATAAATCTTCGATACCTTGACCTATTGCTCATTTCAACCCATAGTCTAGCACAAGTACTTTGGACCTAAAAGCGGATTCAAACACACTTTCTTTGTAGATACGTAATAGTAGAAGTAGCAATGTATGTTTGGGTTTATATGAAGAACTTTGGGGGAGGGGGATGACAAAAAAAGAAAGAAAAAAAAAAGATTTTGACCCAAGGGGTCTTGAACACCCACCACTTAGTCCTAACTCAACCCCATCTTCTAGCTCTTCTTACTAAAGACCTCAATTAGATTTTAACATTATAGGCAAAATTTCTGTTTACCTTATTACCTTTTTTGTTTTTTCCCTATATATATTAAATATAAACCTAAAAATCATATTCTTTCCTCTAATACTATTTTCTGTCAAATACACCACCTTACTCTCTCCTATTCATATCTCTCTCTCTCTCTCTCTCTCTCTCTCTCTCTCTCTCTCTCTCTCTCTCTCTCTCCAATTCAGAGCTCAATCAAACTGGAGCTTATTTTTTCAGTCAAAATCAAGCCCTGTTTTTCTGGATCGATGTCACCCTGTTCGAGCTCACCACCACCAGTTCTGGAGGTGTTGAAGATCAGCCCCACTGTCCTTTCTCAACCGTGCGCGAGATCCAGGCGTGCTGCGAGATCCAAGCTAGCTGCGAGCTCAGGCGTGCTGCGCATAGATCGGAGCTTCTTCCACCGCCGTTTGTTGCTGCTTCCACCGCCATTTGTTGCCTTTTCCACCGTCGTTTGCTTCCATTAGTTCGTGGTCACTCACGCCGTCGGAGAAGACCACTGTTGCAAGCTCACTATTTCACCAAGCCGTTCGAGGACCACTACTGCTGCACATATTATAGGCCTGCAACTCCATGCCGCCGTGACTCGCGTGACCTCTTAGCATATAGTCTCCTTTCTCTGCCTTGTTTTCTGACCTCCATTCGTACAATCCCCTTTCTCTGCCATGGTTTCAGACCTTTGTTCGTGACTCGCGTGACCTTCGAGCATATTGCTTGCTTGACCTCCGTCGTGACTCGCGTGAACTCCGACCATTCAATCCATGTTTTCTGCCATGGTTTCAGAACGTTCGTGACTCGCGTGACCTCTGTTATCTGCCATTGTCACAATTTTTTTTATTGACGTTGTTTAGATCTGGTCAATCCAGATCTGGTCAAACTTGACATGTAATTAGTTAGTTTTTGTTTTTTAGTTAGATATGCAGATTTTATTTATTTAGGCGGGTGGAGAAGACAGTCAACATTCTGGCTTTTTCTTCTTTTCTTTTTAAATTGATTATGTTTATTAGTAGGTTTATGTTATTCTATTGTAATAATGGATGTAAAAGTGATACTCATCATTTTTTAGTAATACTTTACTTTTTTTTTTAATAATACTCTGCTTTTTTGTAGAGGATACTCATCATTTTTAATAGAATACGTATCATTTTTAATAGAGTACTTATCAATGTTATAGAGTATTCATCATTTTTTTTGAAACTCATCAATTTTTTTCAAAACTCTGTATTTTTTCGGTGGTCCGAAGTCGAAGGTTGGTGGTCGGAGGTCGAAGGTAGGTGAATAGTGGAAAAAGATGAATAGTAATCTCACTTTTTTATTTTTAGTATTAGTAAAGGTATTTTAGTATTTAGTCATGTTTAAAGTCTTTTTAAAAAAATATAATTCTCATTAGTTTTTGAGCCAATTGTTGATTGATGCCTATCAAAAAACTTATTTAGAAAAAGGTGCCTAGGAAAAAATATTTATTGAAAACAGCCTCCTTATAATTAACAATTAAAAAATAAGAAAAAAACTAATAAACACACGCGCGCGTCCGTGAATTTTTTTTAAAATCGTCATAACTAATTCAAAAAAAATCAAAAAAATCAAAAAAAATTATATTTGGATAAATCAAATTAATATTTACGTCTATGATTTTTTTCGGAATTTTCTGAATTTTTCGATTTTTTTTTATTTTTTTGATTTTTTTTTTCGCAGGTTTAAAACATGGAATTCCATGTTTAAAACATGGAATTCCGTGTCTGCGAAAAAAAAATTAAAAAAATTCGAAAAAATTAAAAAAATTCAAAAAAAATCAAAAAAATTCATAGACGTAAATATTAATTAGATTTATTCAAAAATATTTTTTTTTTAATTTTCTGATTTTTTTTGAATTAGTTATGACGATTTTAAAAAAATTTCACGGACGCGCGCATGTGATGGAATTAATAAAGGTATAGAAAATATAAAGGGGATGTTTTCTATAAATAATTATTTCATTAGGCATTTTTTTATAAATAAGATTATTGAAGGCATAAAAAAACAATTAGAGAGTTTAAGGAAGATGTTTTCAACAATAACCCTTTAGTTTTTTAGGAAAAAAATCTAATCTCTAAGAATTTATAGGTCAATCAAAAAAAAAAGTAATTTTTTGTTATACACCAACCCCCCTCCCCAGCTCAAACCCAGAGTACCTACATTGAGGAAGAAGAAAGCACCTAATAGTTTGCTTCTTTGCTTTTCATTTAAGTAGTAGACAAAGCTCAAATGCTCACTTTGCTTCTCATTTCCTAACATATGGTACGAACCCTTTCAGTCTGTTTGGATTGAGGGTACAAATTCAGAAAGCCCTAATACTTTTCAGACCATGGTACACAATAGGAGACAAGTTGCATGTCTTCTCCATCTTCTTCACTAAATCACGGTACAGCATTTTAAACTTGGCATAGTTTTTTATATTTTTTCCTTAAACAACCCTAATAAAGCATTTTTGTGATTTTATTTTTCTTTGTGTGGGTTATGTGAAATCTTGCTTGATTCAGGGACATAATTTTCATTTTTAGAGTTGGGTCGATATTACAAAATTTTGTTGCAATTTTGCCTCTATTGATTTATGTGGTATATAAATTTCAATGACGCGGTGGACAAATTTCAATTTGAACATATTACTTTCCAATGATGGTTACTTCTAACTTTGTCATGAATCTTCCAGGAATACAAGGGTCTGATTTTTCCCCCCTTTGAAGAGATTCAGTAGCCCATGGACGAAAATTATAATAAAGAATTAAAACCTACATAAATGCCTAATTCTCGCAAAGAACAGAACTATATGCTCTGATTATCCCATCAGTCCCCTGAATACAGTAATACAAGTAAATTTAGGCCTTTGATAACGAGGTTAGATATCTTCCATTGGCTTTTACCTAACACTACAAACTCACATGCGGCATGTCATTTCAATGTCTCGTAACAATTGACGGACACTTCCAAAGTGCATATTTATAAACCATGAACATAACAGAATGCATATACTTAATGTCAAAGAAGGTTATTAGTTATTAGTTAGTATATATATCATCTTTGTTTTCAGTAGTCACTACTTGTTTTCTATTGAATGTGAATAGGTTTATTGGAATTTTAGTTTCTGTATTTTTCTTTCTGGATGGATAATAGTAGTTGGAAAGTCTAAGAGGTTAGACAAATGTTGTACCATTTAGGTGGAGAGAAAAGTGTTGTTCGATAGGTGTACAAGTTATATGCTTAGTGTTATAAGATGATCACATAATAGGGTCCCTAATTCAATAATGACCCCTAGGAGAATAATTAATGGGTCGAATCATAGGATGTGAAAAAGGCCGTGATCTTGTAAGAATGGTTCCACGAGCTTTTTTGAACTTGTGTATTTTTTTAGAGCCCTAACTGAACTTCAGTAACCAAATTTCTAACACCATGGATTATCCTATATGTATGAAAAGGGATGGATCCAAGATAGTTACTTAGTGGGGCTAAAATATAAGTTGTAAGTTTTTTGCTAGAGGCCACGTTATATCAAAATTAAAAATTAAAGGGTTATTATGGGGAAAAGAAAGTTATAGGGTAAATCTGGACGGCACTCAGTGCGTGGGGCGGGGTGGGGGTATCCACCCTTGTGTATGAATTACTTTTGTCGTGATTATTCTTAATGCTGTTTTCTAAATATGGATCAAGAGGTTAAGTTTAAAAGGTTATGCTAAATTTGTGATTTTGTTTCATGTTTGTTTAGGTCTGAATAGAGAGAGAAGATCAATAGCTTGAACCAAATAGAGCTCGATTGGAAGCAAAATGAGGGTAAATCCCGCGAGAGATCGAATAAGTAGCTTGCAGGATAAGATAATCGGCCACATCCTTTCATATCTCGACACCAGAAGTGCAATTCGTACCAGTGTTCTCTCAAAAAGATGGCGATATCTGTGGACTAATGTTGTCGATCTTGATTTTTTTTATCATCCCGCTCATTACAGTGAAAAATACTATGACTTTGTGGATAAAGTGCTTCAAGAGTGCACCACGGAACAGGTTCACAGGTGCCGTTTTTTTCTCTTTAAGGCCAACTTTAACCGAGTCAAAGCATGGGTCAATGAAGTAATTAGGCGTAACGTTCTGGAGATTGAACTCAGACTCGATAGTATACCTACTCCTTCACGTATCTTTACCTGCAAGACTCTAACAGTATTTAGACTATTTCCTTCTGTATGGCCAGACTTTGAATTTCCTGATTCCTTTTATTTACCAAGTCTGAGGATCCTTGAAATTGGTGGAGTTTTCTTTTACAACAATCTGATGGAGAAAGTGATCCAAAGTTGCCCTGTGCTAGAGGATTTGACGGTAAACATGAACTCTAAATTTCCAAATTTGGATTGTGATTTTATCATCTCTTCCTCTGTGTTGAAAAGATTAAGTTTTTCCTCGAATCGAAAAACTTTATACGGGAAGTTTGTGATTAGTGCCCCGAATCTCGAATATATGGATATCTGCGGAGTTGATTTACCAGATTATGTAGTGTTAAATTTGCCATCAATCGCGGAGGCATGTGTGGAAGATTTTGAATCTTATAGAGATGAGGATTTTATATTAGATGGTGAGACAATGGACCGTGCCGTGAAGCTTCTTAGAGGACTTATTGATGTTAAGTCTCTTACACCTATTGGGGCCTACTCATTGACTGTAAGTATCCTTTGATTTCTTAATAGTTTACTCGTCTTCTCATTTAATACTCTTGTTATTTTATCGTCTCTCCTTGAAGGCCTTAGATCATGCTCATCTACATCAACTACCAGTATATCATAATATCACCCGCTTGGACTTGACCTTGGCTGTTGGTGATGGTTGGAAAATACCCCGTTTGCTACAACTCTGTCCTAAACTAAACGTACTCATTTTGAATATGGTACATAATCACTTACTTTTTACGATAAAATTGCTTTTTCAGGGTTATGAGACGTTTGACTTATAATAATTGCAGGTTCCTTCTCTTAATAAGGGTGGTGCTCATGATTGGTACGAACCAGAAAGTTTACCTGAGTGCTTGTCATCGTCCCTCGAATTTGTTGAAATTAGAGTCGCTATTCGAGAAAAATATGAGCTCAAATTGGTTAAGTATTTATTAATGCATTCCCAATGTTTGAAGAAGTTCGACGTTAACGTCAAAGGTCTGCCATGTCGTTATAAAGAGGAGAATACTATTTTCTTGGAGTAATTATCAAGCTCAATTAAATGACATGTTTTTTGTATTAATCAAATTTCTGCATGTCATTAACTTATACTCTATGACACCTATCTGATATTTTGGGTCATTCACTCTATATATAGAGCATTTCTTTGACCAGATATTATTACCTTGAGGCAAATTACCACTAAAATATATTACATTTTTCAATTTACTTTAGAAAATAGAGTCCTGAATACTAGAAGAAAAACATCTAAGAAATAACACCCTTCATTTTCCTTCCTCTTTAAGATCGATCAACAATGGCATCCCTCAAGCTATATTTGGTCCCTTGGGTTCTTTTAAAATTAGTTTTATCCATTGAATGCTTTATCCAATTGTAGGTTTTTTATCTTCTCGTTTTCTTTTGAAACCTCTTTTTTTTTTTTTCTTTTGAAACTTCTTTTGAAACTTCTGCAATCCCCTTTTTGTTTACTACTTCCCAAGACAGACTATGTAAAGCAGATGTATGGTTTAAGTAAATCCCTTTTACAGTATTTTCCTAAGTTTTAATCCCTTTATTTATACTCGTTTCTTCTCCTAGAGTTGCCACGCGTGCCTTCTTTCTATCATTAACCTAGGTTAGTGTGTAGTCTCTTGGTTAAGCAACCGTGCTTATATACACATCACTACTACCTAGGGATGACTTTTTCAAAAAATAAAAAATCATAATCATAACTATTTATTTTATTAAAACTAGTTAACCGTCGGTTACACTTTTTGAAACCATAACTGCACCATTTGGTTATTCAAACGGTTTTTGGTTTTTAATTATAACCAAATAATTTTTTTTATAGATATAGTAATTTTCATAAATTAATACCACATATATAAGAAAAATATTCAAGGTATATAAATTTTTTTGTGTTGCTTTTTGATTAAATTGCATATTTAATATTTAGTTGGTTAAATCTATTGTTTTGGATTTTGGTTTTAGAATTTCAGTATACTATTTTACCTAAATTATTATAGAATTTGAAAATATATATAATAATAAATGGTTATCGGGTATTCAGTTTAATTTTATCTAAAACCATAGGCTAATGGTTTTAACCGCCGGTTACACGTTTCAAAACCATAACCTAATGGTTTAAACCATGGTTAAATAATTTAGGTTTTTAATCAGTTCGCTTATCATCGAGTTTGGTTTTTAATTGGTCCGGTTATCATCGATTTTGGGTTCTAACCGTAACCATTGTCATCCCTCCTACCACCTCATTCGTCTTTCACCTTGTATTTTTTGCAGCCATGGCGGTGTTTTTACATTCTCTTGTCTGGTCTTCCTCTCCCGGTTTATGAGGAGTTCCTCTTTAGCTAGAATAATGGTGCTCAACAACATCAACATATTTCTGTAACTTGCATATAACGTGAACTGGAATACCGATCCATTTCAGGACCCCGTTTCGTAAGAAACGTCAACCTACTTTAAAACGGATCCTTGATCGAGCTAAGGACGTTAATCCGCTTTTAGAAAACAGGCGTTGGATTTTTAGCCGTTGGATCACTAGATGCACATCTGGTAAATAGTATGTTTTGGAAACTCTGGGTACCCGTTTTCAAGCATTACATACACTCTTGATAATCCTCAACTACCATCATCTTCAAGCATAAAGGTCTCCCAGTCACCCAACTTTCCATCTTCTCATCAAAAAATTGATAATCATAATCTTAATATCCACTCAAGAGGGAAAAATCTATCTTTATTGTTAAATCATCTCAAGAAGAGGTATATCAAGTATCATTTTATCATATAGCTAAGAAGGATATTATCATCATGATTTATTAATCAATCAACTCATTATGGAGTCAACAAGTATTATTTATTATCTACTCGTTATAGAGCCGTTTGCGTTTATTGTAATTATCAAACAAATCACAAGGGTTTAACCCTTTCTCTAGATTAGAGTATAGTGGGTTTAGAGGTTGAGATTGAGCCTAGCAAAAATCTCACTTAGGTTGTGACTTATCCCGATAAAAGTATTGTTTTTAGGTTTCGTGATTAAACCTGTCAAAAATCACGTTTAGAGGCTGTGATTGATCCTGGTAAAAATCTCCTTGTATCGGTTTTGTTTTTTCACTGTTAAAAAACGTGAACTTTAGTGGATGAGTTTAAAATCTTAAGGTGGCTACCTTAGATAATGGATGTAGGGTAACTGAACTACTCTAAACGATTGCATAGTCTCTACCCCTACACTTTTTAATCTATGTTGTGATATAGTTTCGCAAAAGTTTTTTTATCAAATAATATTATATATTTCTTCTAACCTTCAAGTGTTTGATAAAATCCCTAAAAAATATTTCAAACTTATATTGTCTTCCAAAATCTATTTAGTTACTAGTAAACTTCATTAGTTTCCTAATCACCCCCCCTCAAACCCCTCTAGGATTGACAACCCCTATATTTGATGAAATTTGAAATAATATGCCTAAATTGTATGTAGTTTTGTCGCCATTGTTCAATAATGAAAGTACCTTTGTAAGATAATCCTTACAATATTCCATGCACAATCAAATATAAATAGTAATTTATTTGTAAAATGATATATATATATATATATATATATATATATATATATATATATATATATATATAATTGAATAATATAAAGGGTAAAGGCCACGTGTGGCCCTCGATCTATACCCAAAGTGCACGGGCCGCCCCCGATGTTCAAAATTACCCTTTTACACCCCGTATCTTCACCTTTTGTGACACCGTTAGCCCTTTTTTCATTTTTCTGTCAGTTGACCGTTAGTCAACACCACTTGGCGCCACGTCAGTGCCACATCAGCGCCATCTCAGCTTGACGTCACCTATAGCTGTGATGTGTAATCCTATGTGGATGGGGTTATATTTGTCTTTTTACCCTAAATCTACCCATTCACCTACTCAAGTTAGTACCCCGTAACACCCCTTTCTCATTTTAACATAACAAAAACCAGATCAAATCGCACATAGTAGTGCGTGTTCTTGGTGTTCTTCATCAAGTTAAGCAGAAAATTTCACAAAACCATTCCACTCAAGAAGGAATCTCCAAATCTCGTTACCACCCACCTACGTACAAACACCCGCCGTCCCTCAAGGTCCCTTCTCTACCATCATCACCAGGCTTCGGTACGCCATCAACAATTGAAGAACCCAAAATAATATTTTCTTCTCTGCACAATTGTGGATATTCTTGACAAGGAGGAAGTAAAATTCGATTAAGAATCAAATTAATTAAGAGATTAAAGAGGATATGCTGGATTGAAAGGTATTGTTTTCGTCCTTAGCTAAGCAAAATTTATGGGGAAGAAGATAATTCAGTGCCTCAGTGAAACATGAAATATGGAGGTTTCTGATTTGTTGAGGGAAATGGCAAGTGGAGGTAATTTACTGGAAATAACGAGTCATAATGTGTTATTAGAAGCTTATGCGAGTAAAGGTGAGATAAAGGAGTCAATGGGTGTGTTTAGGCAAATGCAAGGGGCGGGTTGTGTACCTAATGCTGACACATACAGTATTTTGTTGAATTAATATGGAAAAAACGGGAAATACGATGAGGTAAGGGAATTATTTCTTGAAATAAAAGTGAGTAATACAGAGCCTGATGCAGCTACTTCTAATATTCTCATGAAGATGCAAGGAGAATTTTGCTTCATATGAATGAGAAAGGGTTGGTTCCAAGTTCAAAGGTGTATACAGGTGTCATTGAAGCTTATGGTCAAGCTGCTTTATATGAGGAAGCTCTTGTTGCGTTTAATACAATGAATGAAGTGGGAAGCAAGCCAAGTGTTGAGACATTTAACTCTTTAATTCATGTGTATGCTAGAGGTGGATTGTATAAAGAGTTTGAAGCAGTATTATCTAGAATGGTGGATATGGGTATTTCACGGAATACTGATTCGTTTAATTGTATGATTGAAGGATATAGACAAGGTGGTCAATTTGAAGAAGCGATTTACTTGTAACAATTTTGCAAAAAATACACTTTGTCCCCTATATTATATTTTGCAAAAAAATACAATCAGAAGGGGATTCTTGGATTCTTTCATTATATTGAAGTGACATTTTAGTCCAGGTAGGTTCAATCTCAAGAATTAATTATAATGCTATCAGTTAACCACTAGAGAAACTATCAATATTAGATTGTTGAAATCTAGTTCTCCAAATCCAGCAAAGAGTGAATGCAGTTCAAGTTTATAAGATACAATTTTAGCTACTCAAACTAACATACATCAAATGGTTTTAGGATGAAAACATCAATGGATTTAACAATTTCAGACCTTTTAATTTATTATAACACAATAATATATTTAATTGATTTTAAACACATTTAGCCTTATTTATAACACATATACTGATAACACATTTCACCGATCATTTATTATCTGAATGATCTTAATATGTTCTCAAATTTCGTTGTTGAGAGTTAATTGTCGACTTTCGCATTACGAATATAAGTATATAGCTCAGAATACTCATAACCCAATTACCGCATAAACTGGAACGCACTTGTAGTTTGTACTACATAGCACCTTAGTTTATGGTTTTGGGATATGCTTAAGAAGTAGCATATACTTGGGGATTATTCCTGTAGAACTCAACTGCACTGCACCAATTGTTAAGGACCAGTCACGGTCTCAAATCTTAAACAAGACTCATTTACACCAAGAGTCAAAAACCTCAGTATGCTCCTAATTATCTAAAATGCTCAACAGGGACTAATGATGCAATGTTTTAAAATAACAAAGATTTCTGGAAATTTAAAGAGTTATGCAAATAACAAAATCCTAATTATCATATGAAAAGTCCAACACAAATCCAGAAATCATTACATATCAATAGCAATACTACTCTGCCATAATATCAATTAGAGAAAACGAGATTTATATCTACACCACAAGAAGACTAAAACATCATGCGCTTGGTCAAACTTGAGTCTCGAAAGGCTAAAACTGTTAAATTCTTGCATAGATCAACAAAAGTCCACCCTAGTACAATTTATCGAAAATACTAGCCATCAACAAGCACTTTGCATACAAAACTCTCCTCAGTTTCTTCTTCCAAGTGACCAATTTCTTTAGACGCTAAAACACCCTCAAACGAAGTAGTAACTCAAGAAAATTCGCAAAGTTGTGAAGAACTTTTCCTTGTGCCACAAATTGATCAAATTGGACCTGTTTAACACAGAAAATTTCGATAAATACCCATTGATATGTGCAAATTACTCGATACATATGAATCGTAAAACTTACTTTTGATCTCTTGAAAAGTGCATTATAAAAATTATGCTCAGCTTCCAAGATTGTTCACATTCAATCACTTGTAGATCAGTTGGAGGGAGAACAGGTATAGGCCTAATATCACAAGCCAGAATCCATTCCATCACTTGTTTTGTTCAAATCAGGCTATTTTTAAACTATCAATTTCTTTTATATCAACACTATCTTTCTTATTATTACCTATAATACAAACCAAACAACAATAAACTTCAAGTTTAAAAACACAAAAGTAATGTTATTTATTACCATCTTGCACACCTTGTTTCACTAACTGCTTTTCCAACATATCAGTTCCAGGAAACACCAACATATTCATAGACTTCATTTGTTTTTTAAGTTTTTCCTCAACTGATTTAAAACCAAAAATAACTCTCCATGTATGCATATGTTCAGATATAGCCAGAATTATCAGATTCTCAACTTTCGGACAAGAAAGAACCTAAAATTTATCAAATATAATTAATAAATTTAAAGATTCCAACAATTAAACATATTTAAATTTAATTACCGATTAAAATTAGCCCTGAAGATAAACACAATTAAGGTATATATATATATAAAGAATGATTGAATGAATATATAAACATTATGCTTACCCACCTATTATCTTCTGCAAATTCTAACTCATATGTAATAGTTGTGGTTGAAATTCTCTTTAATCTCTTAATTAATTTGAAGCCGGTGATGATGGTAGAGAAGGGACCTTGAGGGACGGCGGTTTCCTTGTGCAGAGAGCGGCTTGGTGTGAGACCCGGTTGGAGTGAGCTATTTTGGGTTCGATAGATATTGATGGTGCAGAGAACGGATTTTGGTGTGAGGGAGGATGAAGGAAGGAGGCATATATTAAAATTAAAAAAAAAATTAAAAAAGGAAAATTAAAAAAATTAAAAAAATTAAAAATAATGACGTGGAAATTCTGAAGACCTCATGTTGAAGTGGCGCTGAGTTGGCGCTGAGGTGGCGCCATGTGGCGTTGACTAACGGTCAACTGACAGAAAAACGAAAAAAGGGCTAACGGTGTCACAAAAGGTGAAGATACGGGGCGTAAAAGGGTAATTTTGAAGATCAGGGGCGGCCCGTGCACTTTGGGTATAGATCGAGGGCCACACGTGGCCTTTACCCTAATATAAATCACAGTTGGTAATCCAATTTTTGAGTAATTGGTGACTCCATTACAACTACTTCCAAATACTGCTCATATCCATAGAATTAAGAGAGAAATAAAGAGATGTCTTATAAGAATTTCACAAATTTATTTTCAAGATATCATTTCTTCTTCCTCAATGTAATAATTATAACAATATAATTGATTGTTATAAGCATATAATTAAAACTTTTTCCATGCTCAGTAACTTTTTCTATGCTCAAAACTTCATGCTAAGTAACTTTTTCTATGCTCGTAACTTCATGCTAAGTAACTTTTTCCAGGCTCAGAACTTTCTCCGGCGGTGGTCGGCGGTGATCGGCGGTGGTCGGTGGTTGTGGTCGGAGCTGGAAATTATTGATAATTAATGAAGAAGGAGAGAGAGAAAATGATAAAGAAGGAGAGAGATTAATGGTAATGGAGGAGAAAAGAAAATCTATTTTTTGTCTTATATACACTATAAGGGTAGTAATGACAATGGGCATCTTAGAGGCCTCTTTGGAAGAGATAGGAGTGGACTAGTTCCTTTGTGGCACTAAGATGGACTCCAAGACCCATGGGTAATTGACCCTAAATAATAAAGGTGTAAACCGGATATCTAGCGAGGTAAAAGGTAATAAGAATGGGAGTAATACAAATACATCTAAGAACAACATTAATATTAGGTGGATTCCACCACCAATCAATTTTATTAACATAAATTGTGATGCTGCAATGTGTAATAACAAATCATCTATTGCTTGTGTAACCAGAGATTCTACAGGGAAAAAAATAAGTTATAATAATAATAAGGTTTGGAAAAAAAGAAACATTGTCTCATTAATTATAGAGGCTAATACAATCCAAGGCCTAAAAATTGGGAACTTTCTCTTTTCAGTCCCGGTTACAAAAACTTCTTTTTTAAGTCCTAGTTTCTATTTTCTGGTTTGGATTTTTCCTTTTTTTCCCCCGTTTGTTATGGATACGGGACCCAGAACGTGTTTTTTGATCATCACTATATGTTTTTTTAATCCTTTATCCATGTGGGTACGGACCCATATCGACTATTAGCTACATTAGTCCTTACCATGTCAAGTTAACACTTAGATGGGCTGGCCCCATCAAGAACAGAAATTCAATGGGTTTATACTCAAATAGAACAAACTAGGCTTTTGAACAAATAAATTTCAAATCATGTGGGCTGTACATGACAAAAACAAAACATTTGGATCAAATACAAGACTCGGTGGGATGTACCCAATATGTACAAAAAAAATAAAAAAAATACAACCTATACTGGGCCAACCCCATTACCACCAACATCTACATTGGGCTGGCCCCATCAACATTGAACCCTTAATGGGGGCTGGACCCATTAACGTTGTACAATAAAAAAAAAAGTTTCCTCGACGAAAACCAGATCGTAATGGAGGAGCGCGGATTGCTGACGGTGGTGGTGCCGAGCGCGTGGGTGCAGGACGACGGTGGTGCTCGATGGCAGCAGAAAAAGCAGGGTGGATAATGGCGCTCGATGGATCTGAAGGTCACTGCTGCATAGAGATACGCGACGAGGGAAGGGGATGGCGGACGAGGTCTTCCACGACGGCTTTCTGGACGGTGGAATGGTGGTGCGCTCGTTGCAGGTCAACAACAGGACGCAACTTGATGGTGAAGGTCAGATCTCAGCAGATCTCAGCGGTGGAGGCGGCTTGGTGGGACGTTGGGATCTGAGCAGCAGGGTGGTGATGGTGTCTTCCACCACTCCGGCGAGACGGTGAGGCGGCGATGCTGGTGTCTCTGAGATTTACGACCTAGACGCGGTGATGGAGGACCCCGATGGTGCTGGAGGTCAGAATGTTGGAAGAAGAAGGTGGAAGGGAGTTCGGTGATGAAGGGTGTGGTGGTGATGGTGGGGGCTCGGCATAGTGGGTGGTGGGTGGTGGGTGATGATGGAGGGAGAACGGTGGTGTTGATGTTGGTGGTGTTGATATTGGTGGTGAGTGGTTTCATGGTGGGGGCGGTGGGTATCGCAGAGAGAGATGAGATGAGGGAGGGGAGGCCGTGCGTGTGAGGGAGTGAGAAGAATGGAGGTGATGCTGTTGATCCCGTTTCTTTAATGGGTTGGGGGGGATAGGATTTTTGTTTTTCACTATGAAGAAGGGGTTGGGTGTATTTTGGTACTATCCTCATTATAGTTAGATTAGTTAAAGGGGTGGTTAGGGTTGAGATTTAAAAAAAGTGGAGGTGGTGTTGGGTCTTATAAAATAAAAGGGTTAATACTCAATAGGCACCTGACACCTTACACCTTTACCCATAAAAAGGCACCGTCTTTTTTAAAAAAACAACGAGTAATGAGAAGCTTTCCATATCTCAAATGATTCTATTTATAGAAAAGAAAAGAAAAAGATAAAATATACTCCCTCCGTTCCACTGAAATTGTCCACTTACTAAAAATAATGTTCCAAATATATTGTCCACTTAGGAGTTCAAGACACTTTTTTTCCTACTTTTTCCACTATTACCTTTATTAAAATATTGAAATTTATATTTCCAATACATATTTAAGATATCAAGATACTTTATTAGGGGTATTATTGTAATGGTGAATGCATTTATTATGTTTCTTAATATATGTGTAAAGTTAAGTGGACAAATTAAGTGGAACGGAGGGAGTATGTGTCTTTTACTGGAAAAGAAGGATGGCTGAGGTGAGAAAGAATTAATTATAACTTGCAATAATCGTAAAATAAATACCCCTTGATCATATGCACTTTGACTTGAGCCGTTTTGACTTCAATAGTTTCTTTTTACCAGTATTTAGACCCACATTCACATTTATCCCTTCATATTCTGGGAAATTTTAGAGAGAGGTTTTTGAGTGTTGTTGCCTCTTTGCATGCGGTCTGATTCCACCATCAACAACCCTCAACAACCCTTTGTGATGCTCTAGACCATTAACACCATCATTATCTCCATCAACAACTATGTTTCGATTCACGACATATAATTTCAAAGGAGAGCATACTCTTGTGAATTTTCTCTTAAAATGGGTACGCAGTGTTACTATCTTATTCTTATATATATATTCTTCATTGTCACCATCTTTGTCGTTCTAACAACAATTTTTAGGCTCTTGAGTTTCTTCAGACATGGAGTAATCCTGACCCGTATCATGGCTGGGCAAACTCAGACGGCATTTCTGATTATGCAACTGGGTTTGCAGCAGATACGGCGTGTGTCGTTCTCGTTTGCCTTATTATATTTACAGATTCGAGCCTCAAACTATCTTCCGTACAATTTATGATTGATCTTGCTAGAGGAAATCAGGTCTACTGTTTGCTTATGCTGCTTGATTCTTGTGGTGGGAGACTAAAATGACCCGTATCTTGGCTGGGCAACCCAGATATTAGTGGGTCAGGGTCTCTCTCTTTTGCAGCTATTGCGGTTCTCACCTACAAATGATTAGCTCTCTTGAGATGAACAATTTTAAACTTACATATTCCACTTAGTTCCCTACTGTTGTTGTTCATAGGTGTAGAGTTAAGATTTTTTGTTGGGTACCAATGGGTTAATTGTACTATGGATCCCTAAACTTTGCAAAATAATATTCATTTTTGAATAAATTACACTATGGGTCCTTATATGTGCAAAATAACCTATATTGTTTGTTTTGCAGACATGGCATGGTTGGACTCTCTATTTCGACAATGACTCTGTCTTAGCCAATTAAAAATCAATAGCCCTCTTTATGTATGTGTGTGTATATATATATTTTGGGATAAATAACACTGTTGGTCCTGTGTTGAAGCTTACATGGTGGTGATAGTGAAATGCACGAGGCTATGAGGATATTTCATTGCACAAATGAAATGGATTTGGAGATCTGACCTGTATCTTGGCGGGGCAATCATGGTGTTGCAGCCATGGCATGTCGGACTCTCGCTCAACCAATAAAAATCTGAGTATTGCCGCCTATAAACTAACCATAGTTATATTTTTAAACTGAAACCATTGCCATCCCTACTATAATGGTCCCTTACTTGAGCCATGTAGAGTCTCTCATGAAATTAAGCTATATCCCTACTAAAATAGTCCCTTATTCTAGTTGTCAGGTATAGAATAACTGAACACGTATCTTGGCTGGGCAAACCTAGACGGAATTTGTGATACCGCAACTAGCAACTAGGAATTTGCAGCCATGGCGTGTGTCAATCTTATTTACAGATCTTAGTTGGGGGAAAACATGGTTATGGTTTACTCTTGCTGCTTGCTTCAGTTTCTTTCTGGGGAAAACATGGTTATGGCCTGAAAGTGATCCAACCCCTGTCTTGGCGGGGCAACCAAGAGAGTGGTTTGCAGCCATGGCGGGTTGTGTGGACTCTTGCCGTTGAAAAATTTCAGATTAAAAAAAAAGGAAACGTTGAAAAGCAATGAAACATGAAACCTAAAACTCAACTCTTCATTGAAACAAAAAAAAAAAAAATCTCTTGACACTCACCTTCCCACTAAAACTGCTGCCACTCGGGAACCATTCTATACCATCATCATCAACCCGGCTTGGTTACGCTATTAACAATCGAAGAACCCAAATTAAGGTAACAAATTGATTTTCACGATTGAAACTCTAAAAAATTGAATTATTTTTAACCTAATCTCATCACTTTTACAATTTTTCAAAATTATCTGATTCGTCAGGTATGGAGTAAAATGAGCCGTATCTTGGCTGGGCAAATCCAGATGGCATTATTATTGATTATGCAACTGGGAATTTGCAGCCATGGCGTGTCTCTCATCTCTTTTGCCTTGTCATACTATTTACATCTCTGAGCCTCAAATTCCATGGATTTAACAACTGGTTAAATTTAAAGCCTTGAATAGTTGCCACAAATATTATTGAATGGAGTATTATACACACATATACATACATATATATATTCAGCATTTATGATCAATCTCGTATTCTTGCTCAACACCAATAATAAGATCACTTGAGGTTCATTAGGCATAGAGTAACCCAACCCATATCTTGGCTGGGCAAATACCCAAATGGCATTTCTCTCTATGCAACTGGGAATTTGCAGCCATGGTGTGTCGCTTATCTCTTTTGCCTCATCATATTTTTATTATTATTATTACTACTACATATCTGATCCTTGAATTCTATAGTTGGAATCGAACCCGGGTCCCTTGAGTGAAAGTTAGGGTATATTTTCAGAAAATGATTTCCGTTTCAATATTTTCAGAAAATATGAAAAACGTCGATTTCATGTTCATTTAATTTTCCAGAAAACTGTTATCATTTTCTCTAACCAAACACATTTTATTAGTATTTTGAAAAATATAGAGAATGAAAACAGAAAATACCCATTATTTTCACGAACCAAACGGGGTCTAAATATCCTTACCGCTGGATGACAATGGTGAGTGTGGATTGAACATGCGACCTTCATATCTTGGCGGGGCAACCTGCACAATGATGATGGTTCATTTGTTGGGTTTGCAGCCATGGTTTGGTTAGACTCTCTCTATTTGGCTCCACATGCTTAACAGATCTGAGCCTCTCACCACCAAAATATTATTGAATATTGATTATATTTTATTTTAGTTTGAATACATCTGAGAGCCACTTTTGACACTGCCTGGTACTCTTATCCACTAGGGCAACTGTCTTTAATTTCAGTTTTAAGTTAGCCGAAGAATAAGTGAGGCAGCAGAGAGATTTAGTGCCTGTTTGGAAGTGCTTTTTTGAAAATTATTATTAGGTCTCGAGAAAAATAGTTTGATCTTACATTTTCTTCTTAAAGAGGCAGAGCCCCTAGATTTATTTCTCCCTGTGCTCCCTGTATTATGCAAAATAACCTATATTTTTGAATAAAATACACTATAGCTCCCTATATTATGCAAAATAGCATATGTTTGTTTGAATTTATTACACTATAGGTCCCTATATTATGTAAAATGGAAGAGGAAATGCGTTTTGTTGTCCCAATTGCTCAAGTTCGCATAGCATACTCCAACAGATTGGACTAATTGTGTCATTACATCCTTTTGGCAGTTGAGATGTAAAGTATGTATGTATGTAACTTTGTTGTTCAACAACAGTGTTGAGGCTATGATGATATGATTCCATCAGGCATATAGTATATACTGATCCATATCTTGGCTGGGCAAAACCAGATGGCATTATTATTAATTATGCAATTGGGAATTTGCAGCCATGGCGTGTCTTTTATCTCTATTTTACATGTCTGAGCCTCCTTTTTTGGGTTAGGTAAACGGTTGTATTAATAAAAAATAACTGTACAATGTACAGAAGTGTACCTATCTGAGCCTCCTTATTTGAAAATAAAAACAATGAAACATGATAGAACCTAAAAACCCATCTCTTCACACTCGCATTGGAACAAAAAAGAAAAAGAAATCTCTTCACACTCAGTTAGTGTCTCACCTTCCCACCAAGCCGCTCTCCTGCCCAAGAAAATCTCTGCTACTCGTGGACCATTCTCCACCATCAACAACCCGGTTTGGCTACATGCCATCAACAATCGAAGAAGCCAAACTTAAGGTAAAAAATTAATTAACTCTAAATTTTTTAATTATTTTAACCTAATATCATCACTTTTACGATTTTTCAGAAGTATAATTACAGTTGTGATTTTTATTATATATTTTTATACAAATCCTACAATGGCCCTTTTATGACCGTCGGAAGACTTTACTTTTACCGTATGTGAAGTGATGCGCTGAAAATAGTGTACATGGGGAGGGGATGCCGTCTGAGTTTTGTGGGTCCCAAAATTTGCTCTGACTGTTGGAGTGAGCAATTTTGTCTTATAATGCATTTTTTGAATTGTTTTGCAGTAAATATCCATTTGGTGCAACTGCGGGAGATTGTCTAACATATATTTCCACTTGCGTTATAGAATATTGTTTTGAAAGTAAAAGTATTAGTTAGTGGACAAATATTTGGAACAGAGGGGAGTAATATATACATTCTTACCATCATCATTCTTCTTCAACACTAATTTTGCAGGCTATGATGATAAGATCATTTAGGGTTTTGTCAGGTATGGAGTAAAATGAGCCGTATCTTGGCTAGGCAAACCCAGATGGCATTATTATTGATTATGCAACTGGGATTTTGCAGCCATGGCGTGTCTCTCATCTTTTTTGCCTTGTCATACTATATACATCTCTGAGCCTCAAATTTTCATGGATTTTTATAGCCTTGTTTATTTGCCACAAATATTATGAAATTGAGGGAGTATCATACATACACACATATATATATATATACTCAGCATTGTTATGATCATCTCATATTTCTTGTTCAACACCAATAATAAAGGCTATATGATTTCACTAGCCATATAGAGTAACCCGACCCATATCTTGGCTGGGCAAAAACCCAAATGGCATTTCTCACTATGCAACTGGGAATTTGCAGCCATGGTGTGTCGCTTATCTCTTTTGCCTCATCATATTATTATTATTACAAATCTGACCCTCAAATTCTAATGTTTGGAATCGAACCCAGGTCCCTTGAGTGAAAGTTAGTTATCCTTACCGCTGGATGACAACGGTGATTGTGGTCGGTGACGAATCTAGAAATAAAAATAAGACGAGGCTTTAATTTATCAAAATATTAGAATTATCGTTTGATTTCTTTAGATATTTTCTAAAGAATGATAAGTTAATTATTAGTATTAACATAAAACTATAATACAAGTACGTCATTTATTTAAATATATTATATAAACCAAAGATTTTGATACCAAAAAATATATTAATTAAGTTGATAAACAGATCATAACAATTTTCTTATATCCTAAACTCTTAAATTATTATCTTTTAAATTTAAGAATATTAAAACAATTTAGTAACTTGAGTTATAAAATATTTTGATGAAAAAGCCCCAAATAATTTTAGTCTTGAATGATTATATCAATATTTAACTTGTATTTAGGTTTTGATTGTCTTTTTATTGGTAGCTCGTTCCTTACTTTTTTTTATATATTCAAAATATACTAGTTTGTCCCAAAAAAAATCTTTATAAAAATCATGAATAAGTACTTAATTCCCACTTAGAGAAATCTATTATCCTTTTCTAGAGTACTTGTTGAATTTTATTCCTTTTATATATATATACATATAATATATTTTAACCTTAAATATTTAAATTTACTTAACATAACAAGTTACACCTAACTCTTTTTAAGTAACTAATCATTGGGAAAAAATCTAAGCCATAACAAAAAAACAATTGACTAAGAAAATAGTTTTGATAAACAAAGTGAAAATAGTTTTGATAAACAATTTAAGCCCACCCTTTGTCTACGTAGATTCGCCAGTGTTGGTCCTTGTATTAGTGGAGGGAGGCTAAGCCTGCGCAGGAAAGCTGTCCCCCTAGGTTTTCTGGAACTTTACATGGGACCCTCAACTTTTTAAAACTATCTTTTTTAGGCTTTGATTTATTTTGTTGTTTCTATGATAATATATACCTTTTATTTTATTGGTTAGGATTAAATAAGAGGTGTTTTGCATATCCTTGCGTGTGATATGTGAAATAGCTAAAAATACCCAAAAGCAATATAGAAAAGGTTGATAGTCATTTAAGTGGTTGGTGCATTGTGAGATTTACTAAAAAGGAAAAGAGAAGAGAAGAGAAGAGAAGACAGGCTATGATGATATTCAATTGGGTTTTGAGATTCGAGTTGTATGTTGGCGAGGCAATCCTTCTATTAGCATGCTACGTGTTTTGCAGCCATGGGGCATGTCCGACTCAGTTTCAACCAATAAATATCTGAGCCTTGTTGCCTATAAAGTTACCATAGTTATATAAGCGGTTTTGCTTTTACTCCCTCTGTTCCTAAATAATGTCCAGACTCTCCAAGTTCAAAATGGCTCTCCTGTGTAACCAAAAAAAAAAATAATAATCATGTCCAGAACATGATTAGAAGTCGAGCTTTGTCGGGCAAACCCAGATGGCATTTGCGATTATGCAATTGGGAACATGCAGCTATGTCATATTGGGTGGTATATATTGTTCCTCTTTCACTTAATATTATTATGTCTCGTGAAAAATACTAGATGTTACATGTTTCACTTAATTCCCGATTGTTGTTCATAGAGGCAGAGCCCGTGATTTATTGCTTCCTGTACTCCCTGTATTATGCAAAATAACCTATACTTTTGAATAAAATACACTATAGGTCCCTATATTATGTAAAATGGGAGAGGAAATGTGTTACTTTATCCTGATTGCTCAAGTTCAAATAGCATACGTCAACAGATTGACAAATTGTGTCATTACGTCCTTGTGGCAACTGAGATATAAAGTATGTATGTGTGTAACTTTCTTGAGGCTATAATGATATGATTCCAATAGGAATAGCGTATACTGATCCGTATCTTGGCTGGGCAATCCAGATGGCATTATTATTATTTAGGCAACTGGGAATTTGCAGCCATGGCGTGTCTTTTATCTCTATTATTATTACATATCTGAGCCTCATTGTTGGTGAAGTATATAACTGAAAACGTTGAAAAAAACAATGAAACATGATAAAACCTAAAACCCATCTCTTCAGACTCAGGTCTCACCTTCCACCATGCCGCTCTCCTGCACATGAAAACCGCCGCCACTCGTTGACCATTCTCCACCATCATTATCACCCCGGCTTGGCTATGCCATCAACAATCGAAGAATAATTTGTCTGAATTATGCATAATTTATTATACTTTTTATACAAATCGACAATGGCCATTATTATGACCGTTGGAAGCCTTTTACCATATGAGAAGTGATACGCTGAGAATAGTGTATACAGAGAGGGGATAACGTGTGAGTTTTGAGGGTCCCATGATTTGCGGCTTCGCATTTTTTGAATTGTTTTGCAGTAAATATCCATTTGGGCGCAACTGACATTCGTACCATCATCGTTCAACACTAATTCGCAGGCTATGATGATAAGATCACTTATAGTTTTGTCAGGTATGGAGTATATATGGAGTATACTGAGCCGTATCTTGGCTGGGCAAAACCAGATGGCATTATTATTGATTATGCAACTGGGAATTTGCAGCCATGGCGTGTCTCTCATCTCTTTTGCCTCGTCATACTATTTTACATCTCTGAGCCTCAAATTTCTGTGGATTTAAAAACTGGTTAAATTTATAGCCTTGTTTATTTGCCACAAATATTATGGAATGGAGGGAGTATTATACACACACACACACATATATATATATATATATATATATATATATATATATGATCATCTCATATTTCTTGTTCAACACCAATAATAAAGCTATATGATGATAAGATCACTTGAGTTTCATTAGGCATATAGAGTAACCCGACCCAAATCTTGGCTGGGCAAAAACCCAAATGGCATTTCTCACTATTCAACTGGGAATTTGCAGCCATGGTGTGTCGCTTATCTCTTTTGCCCCATCATATTATTATTATTATTATTATTATTGTTACATATCTGACCCTCAAATTTTATTGTTGGGAATTGAACCCGGGTCTCTTGAGTGAAAGTTAGGGCCCTGCTTGGTTTGTGAAGATATTTTTTATTTTCGTTTGCAAAGTATATTTTCAGAAAATGATTTTCGTATTCTTTTTCAATATTTTCAGAAACGTTGATTTCACGTTTTCGAATATAGCAGTGTTTTCATTTAATTTTCCAGAAAACTGTTTTCGTTTCCTCTAGCGAAACACATTTTATTAGTATTTTGAAAAATATAGAGAATGAAAACAGAAAATACCCATTATTTATACGAACCAAAAGGGGCCTAGATTTCCTTACCGCTGGATGACAATGGTGAGTGTGGATTGAACATGCGACCTTCAGATCTCTTGTGCCACTCATTTTAATTTGAACCATCTTTTGGTATAAATTGCATCATCAGTCCTGTGCTGAAGCTTTTACATGATGGTTATAGTGCAATCCATGAGGCTGTGATGATATTTAATATTCTTTGAGAGCTATTTAATGGAGAGCCAAATGAGAAGATCCGACCCATACCTTGGCGGGGCAACCTGCACAATGATGATGTTCATTTGTTGGGTTTGCAGCCATGGTTTGGTTAGACTCTCTCTATTTGGCTTCACATGCTTAACAAATCTGAGCCTCTGAATTAATTTCAATTTTAGTCCCTGTTTGTTCTATAAAGTATAAGTGCTGTTAAGTGATAAGAGTTGTTTACTGAATTGAAATGAATAAATGGCTAAAAAAACTTATTCTGTCAAGAGGCAATGGGTTAACTATTAAGCTCAAGGATGAATGAGGCAGTGGAATTTTGTAAACAGGGTGGTTGCCTCTCTCTATGAAAGCCCGTGATTCCGATATATGAACCTAAGAGCATCTCCAGCACTCCTCACTTCTTTACCCTATTTGCAAAATACATAATATAAACTACTGTAAAATAGAAATTACATCTCCAACAAGTTTCTAAATGGATTACTGAGAACTACTACTCATTCTGTAAAGATTTTTAATTCCTGAAAAAAAAAAAAATCATCTAAGTACAACGGCTATATCTTTATAGAAAATCAAACCAATTCTGCAATGGCTCTATTTCACACATCAATCTCCCATCAAATCATCTACCTGTTATGTTGATGAAGAATAGAAAGATCAGTGGTTAGATTTTTTTGTTACATATATAAGTTTTCTGATATGGATGAAAGAATTGAGGCTCAATTGGTTTGATATTTTATTTGTTCGATCAAAAGTAGAAGAAATGAGGCTCAGTTGGTTTGATGTGGGATAATGGGGTTTGTCTTCTTTTTTTAATGGAGTGTTTAATGGGTTTAATGGGCTGAGGGAATTGGGTTTTTAATTAATCGGGTTTTAGCAAACTTTCAATTTTTGTAAAAAAACATAATGTAATTATATGGTTAAGACTTCCATCCAATATTGGATGGTCCAACATTTATATAATTGGTGTAGGATCATCAAATATTGGATGGAAGAATTTTCCTTTGTTTTATGCATTTGAGAGCCACTTTGGTAAAAAAAAATTGTAAATTAGATAAATTTTAAATTAAAATAAAATCTTACAAACAATTAAAAGCAATTATCAGAGTTATAATTATAATTATTATAATCAAAATATGAAATAATAATATAATTTGTGTGTGTATATATATATATATACTAATTTCTTGGAGAGCCAAAGTTATATATTTGGGATAAATTGCACCATTGGTCCTTTGTTGAAGTTTACATGGTTTTGATAGTGAAATGTCAAGGCTGTAATGATATTTCATTGGGCAAATGGTATTGGGATTTGAGATCTGACTTGTATCTTGGGCAATCCTGTCTTTGCAGCCATGGCACGTCCGACTCTTGCTCAACCAATAAAGCTCTGAGCCTTGCCTATAAATTAACCATAGTTAAATAATCGGATTTAAAACGTAACCATTGCCGTCCCTACTAGCATGGTCTCTAACTCGAGTCATGTGGACTCTTCGATGAAATTAGGTGATGATAATCTGATGTAGAGTTTCATCAGGCATGGAGTTACCCAACCCGTATCTTGGCTGGGCAAACCAGATGGCATTATTATTAATTATGCAACTGGGAATTTGCAGCCATGGTGTGTCTGTTTATCTCTTTTGCCTCATCATATTATCATTATTATTACAATTCCGAGCCTCAAATTCTATTGTCGGGAATTGAACCCTGGGTGAAAGCTAGATATCCTAGCTGGATTGAACATGCAACCTTCAGATCTTCTGTGACATCTGCACCAAATAAATTGCACCATTAGTCTTGTTCTGAAGCTTTAACATGATGATGATAATGGTATGCACGAGGCTGTGATAATATTTAATTTTCTTTTGGAGCTATTTAAGGGATTGCCAAATCTATGTTGCACGGATTCTTCAAAACTTTGAAAAATCACGAAACGGATACGAAAGCAATTCTTTGTGGATTCACTCGGATTCGCGAATCCTTTAGTCAATGATTTCGGAAGCGGCATGATTCTTTTAGGAAGCGGTTAGATATTGTTTTACGAGTAATTTTTTTAATTAAAAACTTAGAAAATGAGACCGTTAAAGTAAAATAACTAAACTAAAGCATATTCTCAATCTTTACTTCTCAAATCTGAACCTGCCACCATGAAAATTTTGACCCATATCTTTGGCGGGGCAACCTGCCCGATGATGGTTCATTTTTTGGGTTTGCAGCCATGGTGTGGTTAGACTCTTTATTTGGCTCCGCGTAACAAATCTGAACCTCTCACCATGAAATTTTTTATGAAAATTGATTCAGTTTTATTTTTTTATTTGAATATATCTAAGAGCCACTTTGACTTGACTAGGGTAAGGATTTGATCCCAGGACCTCTCTCTCGGTCACCCACTAGGGAAACTGTCGATCTTCGATTTCAGATTTAGGCTCAAGAATGAATGAGGCAGAAGAGAGATTTTATTTTGTCAACAGGGTGGTTGCCTCCCTCTGCTAGAGCCCGTGATTTCGATGTACAATTTGGAAATGCCCTCTAAATTGCAAAATTGGTCCTTTGTATTAGTGGAGGGAGGCTAAGCCTGCGCAGGAAAGCTGTCGCCTAGGTTTTCAGAAACTTCACTTGGGACCCCTCAACCTTTTATAACTATCTTTTTAGGCTCTGGTTTATATTGTTATTTCTATGATAAAACACAAGTATCTTTTAATTTGGTCAGAATAAAAAAAAGTTATTTTGCCCAACTTAGGGCTAAAGATACCCAAAGCAATATACAAAAGGTTTATAGTCATTCCAGTGATGATATTTCAGGGCGCAAATTGAATTGGGGTTTTGAAAACTATGTAGGATAAATTGCCCCACTGGTCCCTGTGTTATGCAAAATAGCCAAATAATACAGTGTCTCAAAAACTCAGAAACTCGCAAAAACTATGTAAGATAAATTGCACCACTAGTCCCTGAGCTAGCCAAGTATACAGTGTCTCGAAAAGTCGTAAATACTATATAGGAAAAATTGCACCAATGGTCCTTGTTTTATGCAATATAGTCAAATATACCCGTGTCTCAAAAGAGTCCAACTTTATCCAATACAATCTTAATTACACCATTGGTCTCTGTATTAATGCAAAATAGCCAAATATACCCGTGTCTCAAAAAGAACAAACAGGGAAGCTTGTATACTTTTCTTTATCTTGTATGGTGAAAGCATGTATGTATTTAACTTTCTTGTTCAACAACAATGTTCAGGCAATGAGTATTGGCTGGGTAAACTCAGATGATAAAACGTGACTAACCCGTTTCTTGGCGGATTGTGGACTCCAGCCTGATTAAACAAACCTGAGCTTCAAAACATATGGACTAAGATGTGATAGAAGTTAATTATGAAACTAACACTTTTATTTAGTGGACAAATATTATGAAACAGAGGGAGTATTATATAGATTTATATGTATGTGTCACATCATCATTGTTCTTGTTCAACACCAATTATCAGGCTATGATGATAAGATCAATGTAGGCATAGAGTAGACTGAGCCGTATCTTGGCTGGGCGAACCCAGATGGCATTTCTCACTATGAAACTAGGAATTTGCACCATGGCGGCGTGTCTCTTATCTCTTTTGCCTTGTCATATTATTACGTCTCTGAGCCTCAAATTCCATGGATTTAACAACTGGTTAATTTTAAAGCCTTGTTTGAACCGAAGGAGTACTATACATCATCATCTCTCTTTATCAGGCTATATGATGCTAAGATTGCTTGTATTTGATCAGGCGTTGAGTACCCCGACCCATATCTTGGCTGGGAAACCTAACCTTAAAGTGGGAATTTGTCTGTTTATCTCTTTTGCCTCATCATATTATAATTATTACAGGTTCCCTGAGTGACAAGCTATATATCCTAAGCGCCGGATGAAAACTGTGAGTGTGGCATGGGCATGCAACCTTCAGATCTTCAGTGTGCTCATTTAAATCTGGACCATTTTTTGGGGTAAATAGCACCACTAGTTCTTTACATGGTGGCGATAGTGGAATGCACGAGGCTGTGATGATATGTAATTTCCTTTGAGAGCTATTTAATGGAGCCATATGAGAAGATCTGACTCATATCTTGGCGGGGCAACCTGCACGATGATGGTCATTTGTTGGGTTTGCAGCCATGGTGCGGTTTGACTCTTCTCAGATCTAAGCCTCTCGCCATTAAAATTCTAATGAAAATTATTTTCAGTTTTATTTTTTGTTTGTACTCTTAACTACTAGGGCATCTGTCTATCTTTGATTTTAGTTTTAAGCTGAAAAACGAATGAAGCAGCTTAGAGATTTAAGTTTGTCTGTTTCTGCTAAAGCCCCATGATTTCGATATATAATTCCAACAGCCATGTGAATTGCAAAATTGGTCCTTGTATCACTGGAGGGAGGTTAAGCCTACACAGTGGCGCATGAAAGTTGTCACCTAGGTTTTCAGAAACGTCACAGTTTTTTTTTAGCGCAAAATCGTTAAACAAATTGAGTTTCGCCCTCCAAGCCTTAAATTTGTCCCTCCTCCCCCCAAGTCTAAAATTTGCCCCCAAACTAGAAATTACCCTAAAACAAAATTGGTCTGCCGCCCCAAACCCCGCTGATTGTTATAGTTTTTTGCCCCCCACCGGAGTCATCCTGGATCTGCCCAAGCCCCAGCTTGGAACCCATTAACTTTTTGAAACTATCTTTTTAGTCTTTGATTTAATTTGTTGTTTTTATGGTAAAATATAAGTATTTTTTGTTGCAATAAACAAAAGGTATTTTGCATAATGTAAGGTCCTTGTGTCTGATATGTGATAAAGACAGCGGCTATGATAATATATCAGTGCGTAAGCGATCTTGAGCCAATTGGCAGTAAAAAGCGTACTAAGATGCAAATGTGTGTGCAAGTCATGGAAAATCATCAAAAATATTAATCCGGGAATATGATGAACCATTTTGATTCGAAGACTGATAAATATTGCATAAAATAAACAAGTGGTTGATGGTCCGTAAGAACATGGGAGATAATGCATCTTTCTTTTGTTAACTTATAAGTTAAAGTATTACAAAGTTAACTGTTCTTGGAACTAATCTTGCTTGGAGACCCCTTGATATTACAAGGATGACCATTTGAAACTTGTAGTACTTATCTCCTATGGGAATATACGTAAAAGAGTACTTGTCATATTCTAGGAAATTCAAGAGAGAATGAAGGGACATTGAGGTGTATGTCCTCTTTGATGAGATTTCACCATCAACAGCCCTTTTTCTCAAAGGAATTTTCGCCGTAAACCATTATCACAATCACTACTTCTAAATCGAAAAGGAATGGCTATGATGATAAGATTGCTTGAGCATGGAGTAACCCGACCCACCCGTATATTGGCTGGGCAAACCCAGATGGCACTATTGGCTATGCAACTGAGAATTTGCAGCCATGTCATGTCTCTAATCTCTCTTGCCTTGTCATATTATTTGTATATCTGAGCCGTAATCCTTCTCTTTCTCCACATGATATTATGTCCGGTGATGTTTATGTCTGGGATCATGAACGCAAGTAAATTTTCAGATTTTTAGCTGTAATGGATTTTAAGCTTCTTGTTGATTATTTTTACATTTTCTCCGTCTTGCTTTTTTTGCTGGAAAGTGTATTTAAAATCATTTGAAGCATTCTGTAATGTAAGATAGATGACTCAAATGTATTGATCTTTCACTACACCACTGCCTTTAGAACTATTAAAGGAATTTACCCTTTATCATCTTCATTGGTCGTTTGCTGTTTTGATATACAGTTTTGCCCAATCGAACAAAGACTTGAGTTTCTGGCCAATTTTGATTGTTCCTTAGATTTTGAATATGACCTTTCTTGCTAAATTAAATATTAATCTTCAATTTTTCATATGGCGCGTCTTTCATCTCTTTTACCTGATTATATATCGGAGCCTCAAATTTCATGAATTGAACAATTGGGTAGCTAAGAAATGAAAAGAGTACAAAAGAATGAGGGTTACAACTGCTCCGAGAGAAGAATAATGAGGGTTGCCCCTCTCTGATACTGTTTATCTATTGCTGATGCTTTTCCGAGGTTCATTTTTTATTATTTATTATATTTGAGAGCCCAATTCTTAATTTGTTTGTTCCACAAAGAGAAAATTATGAGGTTGTTGTCACTGTGATGATTTCTTTCTTTCTTTTCAATTTTTCAGGTTATCTTGGAAGGGCTGCGCAGCTCAGTTGTATGTACGGTTCAAGGATGCTCTTTTGCTTGACTTGTATCAAGAAACTTGTAGCCTCATTTATGCATTTTGTAGTGTAATCTCTTTTCCTGAATCCAATCAATTCCATAAACTCTTAGTTTTTTTATTTGAACTTTTTTTTTTTGGTAAAAAAAAACATATACTAAATAAAGCTTGTTAGGCTTAAAGCAAGAACTTTGATTTTTTTAGGCTAAAGAGTCCATGGATGATTCAGAAAGTTCTCTTTGATTTTATTGCGATAGCATGAACTTTGATATTTATAATTTCCTGCACAAGTTTCTTGCATTCTAATTAAGAAAATGAGTGTTATTTTGCATCTTGGTCCTCATTTCAAGTGTTTGATGTTATTCTTTTTTTAGCACAAGAAGCGGGCATCGAGGCCAAAGTGACCTTATCTTGATGGTCCTTGTCTTCCTCTTCCATGGCGATGATCATATTCTCTTCATACTCATTTAAGCCGCAATCTTCCATAGCTCTCTTAGCTTTGTTAAAATGTTGAAGTATAATTGGGCCCCAGATGGATGGATTAAAAATGCTCGAGGTCCACTTTGTACGGGTCGAACTCACTAAAGCCATAAACTAATTATGTTACTGTTAACTTCTTCCCTATTGTAAAGATTAAATTCTACTCCTTTTTTTTTTTTTTTTTTTGGTCAAACGAATAAATAAAAGTGAAGGACTGAATTAGCCTATGCCCATTCTGCCGAAGTCCTCAATCAACGTTCCAATCTGAGATCTCTCAACGAGCCGTTGTCTAGCACTACGCGCGGCTCTGTCAGCCCATCCGTTTTTTCTTCGAGGAATGTGCTTGAAGGACATCTGACCGTGTCTTTCGGCCAAGAGCCTCACCAGCTGAAGGGATGGTCTGAGCTTTCCCCAGGCTGCTGACAACTTCGAAATACCTTGAGTGACTTCAAGGTTATCTGAACAGATAGTAATCTTCCGTGAGGTTTCCCTTGATGCCAGTTTTGTTGTTTCCAAAACTGCTAACATTTCTGCTTCCGTAGACGTGTCTGTCCAAATAGGCGCAGAATAAACTTGTCTTGCTCATGTGCTGATGTCTCTACGGACTATTCCAATACCGCTTTGAGCTGATTTTTCTTTGAATGACGCATCACATGTATATAAGATCTGAGTATCTGTTGCGATGTCATCTTGTATATTCGTTTGCGGCGAGACCGGTAGCATCATCCATTCCTGTCCAAATAAATCTGACATAGAGATATGTGTGAGATGTAAAGTAGTTTGAACATTAGGAGTACATGTTTCATATATTCCTTTCATCTTTTGTTTCCAGATATTCCACATTAGTATATAAATATAAGCAGTGAGGATGTTGTTATCCCAAGGCCACTGAGATTTCTGGTCTGTAATCTTAAGTATCCATGTACCAATATTAGTGCCTTCATCATTCGGTATTCGTATTTGCATTGCAGATCCCGCCCAGACCTGTTTGCAAAAGTTGCATGAAAGTAAAAGGTGACAACATGTTTCAGGTTTACCACACCACGGACAAGTGTCATTGTCAGTGCATTTTCGTTTGTAAAGGTTCCGCTTAGTTGGGAGAATGTCCCAGCAAGCATTTCAATAAATTATATCTTCATTTAACCACATCATAAAACAAATTTTTTATTTGAAATTCCAAATTACCTATAAAATCTATGAAATTTTTCACAAAATAGTGAAATAATCTAAAAAAAAATTCATAAATAGGAGGCTTAGAAGTCGTAAAAGCTATAAACTAAAAACTAACACCCACTCGGGGATTCTAGAATAAGTCTAGGCTTTGAATATACGTAAATGGTATTTTTAAAAGATGTGGTAGAATATGATCATTGTAAACTGAACTTTCCACCATGATAGATGTTACTCAATAAAATAGATTGAAAAACTTTTAGTAACTCAATAAAAAAAAGCTAACATCATTTTTATTAGGGTGATTTAGTCATGAAGTTCTAAAAAGTCCAACCCAATAAAATGATTGAGATATTTTTATTTCCTTAAATAATATTCTATAAATAAAGTATTCTATAATTGCAGTATTCTATAATTTAAATATTTTGTAATTAAAATATTTTATTACTAAAAGAGGCCATAACATGTCCTATTCCATCACGAAATTTAAAATCGCTACTTGAATCACAAAATCAACAAAATACATGTATGTGAAAAAAACAAAAGCAGTTAGATAGCAGGATATGAAAAACGTAACAATACAAAAAAAAAGTGAGTTAACGGTACAAAATAATAGGTTGTACAAATATTTTAATGGATTGTACATACATATCAATAGGTTGGAAGTTTACAAACAATGGGTTACCATTACATCACTGTGGGTTGTTGTTAAAAAATAATGAGTTATATGTTTATAAAATGTAGTTTATCTTGTCAACTAATGGGTTAGTGGTGTAAAATCAGTGGGGTGTTAGGTTGATTCGGTGGATAGCTACCCAAACTCTCAGATAATGATGTGAAACAATTATTTTGACCTTAACTAAGCAAAAATTACGCTTAATCAACAGATCTTAACAAGTACACTACACAATCACATATGTACAACAAGATAAAAACCGAGAAATGTATGAAAACTAACAAACTCGATAGCGTACTAACCTAATAGCAATCAATTAAATACTCAAACGTAAATGAAAGATAATTTATTACTAACACAAAACACATAAAATGATTAAATGACAAAGAAAAGTACAAAAATATGGCTGCAAAATATGGAAAAATGGATGAAGACATACCTGATAGTAACTAGCTTATGAAAATATGGCTTATATAGTCGTCATCACTACAAGGATTATTGAATATTTGGGTTGGTTCTTGCTTTTGGAATATTAACAACTATAATTTTATCTTTTACTTGATTATTTCTTGTCAATGGGTATATACACAATTAGCAGGGACTTTTTAAAGTGTAAGCTTACATATACAGATTCAATGTGATAAAAATACCTTTCAAGCCTAGCGATTAGTTTGTTTTTAGTCAATTAGTTAAGATCTTCTACGTTTAAGGAAACAATTATAACGTCCATACTTAGTAATCATGCATATATATATATATATATATATGTGTGTGTGTGTGTGTGTGTATTACTCACGCTACATCTACTTGCTCCTCTTTGATAACACAATCCAAGAAGATAGCGGATTTTCGAAGTACATCCGCGGTTTGAGCATTCCCAAAGGCTGGGGGTGCAAGGAAGTGATACCAGATGTTTGCAGGTTGAAGGAAATTGTAAGGCCAAGATGTCTTCAACTCCTTAACTTCTTTCTCACACTCTAGCACCAACTCCTCACTAAACACCTGTTTATGTAGTTGATTCCAATCGAAGGTCTCTATTTTCTTCACCTCTTTTTGATACTTGCATGGTCCAACCAATTTCTTTAACTTGCAATGGCTACGAATTTCTTCAACTGTGAAAAGAACTAAGTTGTCGCGAATGGGAACTCTTACTTTGCTATCTCGGCTAAAGAGGACACGATAAAACTCTCTTACTAGCTCAATTTTAAAACTCAGACGCTCCATCATGAACGTTTTCCAACCCAATCTTTCCCCTTTCTCTAGAAATCTTCTACATTCACCTTTTCTGAATTCCGCTGCAAATTTTTGCTCGTTTGTGAGTGTCAAAGTCGGCATAATTTGTGTTGCAATAGCTTCCAAGGCCCTAGATGCATCACTCTTTGGTAGATGCATCTCGACTTGGAGAGGTTGTGGTGTATTCTCTTTTGGATTCTCAATGGCTTTTTATTAATCAATCGAATCCACCATAACCGGTTCCTCTCTAGTCACATAACTTGAATTACCCTTTTGCTTCTTTGATTTATTCACATAAACCTCAAGTGGTTTCCTCTTATTTTCACCCACATCCTTATGTGGATGATTTTTCACTCACCCCATGAGCAAGTATCTTCGTTCTTCATGTCATCTTCATTTACCCTCTAACGCAAAATATTATCAAGCTTGAAAATTCCCCTTGAATTGGGTGAATAAGGTATTATTTAGTGTGAAAAGGGTGTAAGGAAAGTGTTTTGTTATGTCGGTATGAAGTATTTGTAGTGGGATGAGAAAGAATCAAAGGGTCTAGAATAAGGATGTTGAATTTTCTTGATTTGATACTTGATTTCTTGTGATGTTGGAATAACTTGGGTTGGTAATTGTTGTTAGTAATGATGTAGCGATGATTTTAGGTATGAAATTTGGGTTATTTGGTGTATTTTGATGGTGGGTGAAGGTATGGTCTAAGCTCTAATGGAGTTTGAAAGCTTGGGGAAGAAGGACGCTTAAGGTTTAGGGTCAAAGGTGGGGATATAACTTCATTTGTGTAAGCTCTTTGTGTTGCGGCGCGGTACATTGTGAGTAGGGTGTGGTGTACTGCACGTGGCTTGTATCTTTCTGACCAAATGAAGCGTGGACTAACTGTCACCACACTTTTAAACTTGCGGTGTACCGCAAATGGACTGCAGTGTACCGTGACTCTTTTCGTTGCTTCTGAGCGATGGTACCATGTCGATTCCAGCTCCATGTTGATTTCTCGTGTACGGTTCATCACGAGTAGGGTGTGATGTACCGCGAATCCTCAATTTTTTTGACCCGTTGGAGCGTAAGGCTATCGTCGTGACGGTCTGGCATCTCATGGTGTACCGCACAAACCTGTTGTTTAGCTTACAAAATTCCCAAATTTTCACCCCAAAGTCAATTGTTTTCTCACCTACACATCCAAGACACTCTATAACCTTCTCATTAACATGATATACATCAAATAAACTTACTAATAAACACTAAAGACTTGAAATAAAACTGCGAAAGCATTAAAAACATGGTTGTCTCCCAAGAAGCACTTTTGTTTAACATCATTGAAGTTCGACATGTTACCTCAAGGTCATTTCTTTCTCACATAGACTCCCTAGCAGTGGGTGAGGCGATTAACTTCTACCAAGCGAGGGTTGCATCCCTTCTTGGTCTCAACTTCAACAAAACTTTCAGAAATAATTCTTGTGAACTTGAAAGGGCCACACCAAGAAATCTTGTGCTTGCGTGATTTGTTTGGGGAATCAAGATCTTTCATTGCTTCCTCATCTCCTACCCCAATCTCATCATCTTTCCACTTTCTTTTGGGTTCCCCTGTAACCTTCTTAGCACTCTTCTTAGCCTTCTTCAAGTAATCATTAATGGATCTCCCTTAAGGTCAGGAGGAGCCTTGAATGGTGGTTTCTTCTTAGCTTTTTATCCTATAACCCTAAGGTTTCCACAACCTTGATTTGTTCTTTCTCTACACGATTGAATGTGTCCAAGCGGAAACAATATCCCAGAGGATTGGAAAATTTCACCGCCTTGAACACACTAAACTTCTCTTCCTCGTCTTGCACTCTCATGATCAATTCTCCCCTCTTTACATCAATTAAACTACGCCACGTGGATAAGAATGGTCGCCCAATATGATGGTCACATTCTTATATGCGTCGTAGTCAAGAATAAGAAAATCACAATGAATTATAAAGTGACCTGCCTTGATGAGTACATCCTCTATCTTTCCTTCAGGATGGGAAAACATCATATTCGTTATTTGTAATACCATTGTAGTAGGACTCGCATGCCCAATCCTTAACTTCTCAAATAACAATTTAGGCATGAGATTGATACTCGCACCTAAATCGCACAAAGCTATCTTGGTCCACCCTTTACCAATGTGATAGAATAATCTAGTCACGAGGCATCATTTTAGGGGTATTTAGTGCTTAGTTTAAAGGTTTTTACCCTTTCGTTCATGGTTTACACTTTTGCGTCTAGTTTTAGGTGTTTGCTATTATTTAGATCTTTCACGCGTAATTTGTGTGTTATTTGTTAGCATTTAGGTATTTGGATGCTAATACATCTTGGGATGATGATAAGAAGTGAAAACGTCAAGCAACCCCCTTAGTCATTATGATTAAGAAAACTTTGGATAAATTTGAAAAGTAAAAGTAGAGTTGTCTAGACTTGAAGACAACTAGTATTTCTAATATTTCAGAAAAATCGACAAGGAATTTGAAGGAGCCCTTTTATATTCAGAATGAACTTTGAATTCAGTCTTTTTGATACCAAGATCACTGGATTTGGAGTTGTAACGAAGAAGTTATGAATTTTACAAAGTCAATGGGCCAACCAGTCCACTATTTTAGGAAAATGAGTTTTAGTTGGATTTGGACTCAAATACTTAGTCCTTAACCCTAATTTTGTCCAAGAGTATGTATATATTCACTTTTACCATAAGAGAACCATCTTTTATTAGTCCCTAATCATAAAGAAACCAAGAGGCCACCTAGAATAAGAGAGAAGAAGGAGATGAGAAGTTGTTCATGCCATTCCAACCCTTCTGTTTATCAGTTTTCAACAATTAGTATAGTATTCTTATTGTGTTTGGTCTTTTGAACATGAATATGATATTATTAGTTGCAATTTTTTATTTTCTTAGTATGAACTAAATCTATTTAGCTTGAGAATAACACATGGGTATGAACCCTAGACTTGTATTATGCTTTATTTAAATTTGGGATTAATATTTTAATTGAATTGCTCATGGAAGCTCTGTATTTTGTGTTTTATTTATTTTGTAGTTCTTTCTGGTGCACAAGTATAGGATTGCCCTATTTGTAGTTGGATTGTCACCCTGGCAGGGGATTCAATTATATAAAACAACACATAATCGTCTAGTGTGCGGTAGTGATCTTGACGGGCTTTCCTAACTAGATAGCCAATAGGGTTTAATATAACTACCGATCAATGCGCAGGGTCCCCTTACCCAAATCCCATGGTAGTGTTGAGGTTGTTTCCTAAGTCTACATTGACGGGAGCTAGGAGGAATTTAGAATCCCGACTATTGCTTATATTATCACACAATTCTACCTTAGATAATAAACGTAAAACAAGGCTAGTGGGGATTACTTGCTAATTTTCGAGCTAAAATCTCATAGCTTTCTCTATTTCGTATTTAATTTACTTGTCTTTAGTTTAAGTCTTAGTTTAATTGTTTAGAGTCTTAGAACCCAATATAATAACTCTAATTTTAGTACTTTTTATATTTAGTATAGTTTAGATGAATTTCATGATTTAAATAGTTAAAATTATTATAACTACGATATATATATATATATATATATTGCTAAATATATAAGATTAAATAGCGGGATTCAAATCCGCCTAGGACCCATGTAATCTCGCCTAAGCGCTAGGCCCTGGTCGACTATCTAGGCCGCAAAACTGAGTTATATAGCATAGGTTACACGCACAAAAAATGCGAGTCATTTTACCCATTTTATTTTCCGCAAACGTAATAAATTCCTCACACCCAACACATAACCCCGGTCTTGTCCAAAAAAAAACACATAATCCCGGGTAAACAAATTTTCTAATTTAATCAAACTTCTCTTATTAACCGGATTCATTTTCTATAATCAAATTATAAACTAGTTATAACCAAATTCGGGAATTCAAACAATATATAAGAATATAACGATTCTATTATAATGCACATAATCATATATTATACCCCTTTAATTCTCACATTAATACATAATAAATTTCTATATTCGAAACCTAGTAAAAATGTATTTATTATAATAGAAAATAATAAGATTGAAATTTAAAATTCGAGTAATGATATTTGTCTCCCCTATTCTCTTCACCCTTTTGTCACCTCCTACATGGCAGATTACATGTCATGACATCTAAGGAATAAAATAATTAAGAAAGATAATTAAGGAAATATTTAATTTAAGAAATAAAACTATTAATTAAGATAAGTAAACTTAATGTCCTGTCATGCAATTTGTCATGTAGGAGGTGACAAAAGGGTGAAAGGAATAGGGGTGACAAATATCATTAATCATTTAAAATATACCTAATTCTGCAAAATTAACGGGTAATTTGATGTTGAAGTGGACCCCACACGTGGAGATGGAGGTTGGGATCCTCCAGTGATGAAGTGTCGGACAACGGGGGACGGTTAAAAGTATTTTGGTGACACAATATGGGACTAAGGTTTGAGACTGGGGAGGAAAAAAATGAAAATGTGTATTAATGGTTGATTTTGACATTTATTACGGTTTTATCTTTTGAGAGGACATGAGGTCTTCGCTAAAGACATTCCATGTCGTCGGCAGTGAAATCATTATCGATGATATATTTTTGTCTTTAGTAAATTATATCAATAGAGACAACTTTGATTTGTTATTTTTTTTAAAATAGCAAATATCTTGTCACAAATGAGGACACTAGCGAGAAAGAAATGTCGTCACTAGGTTATTCGATCACTTGGAATTTACAAGGTTATGATGAAAGAAAGGGTTAAATCGTGCACGGAAGGGGAAGTTTGGGTCGTGCTCTTTGCTATGAGGTCAGCGGGTGGATTTAACCTCACGAGTAGCTCTTTTTACTCGGACAATTCCTTGAAGTTATTCAAGAAATTAAAAAAAATAGGAAACTAATTGGAGAATCCTACCAATTATCGGTGAGATGTGGAAATGGATGACGATATTCCCGAATTTAAAAGTTTATCATATCAATTGCGACATGAATAGTATTGCCAATCGAATTGTGAAATACAGAAGATTGAATATTGACGTCTCAAACTGAAAATGTAATTTAATTATAGATAGTCTCAAATATTTAGACATTTTATGTAGGAATAAGGGTGTAGGATAGGGGTAGCTAAAAGATGGTATGTATTAACTCTGAAAAAAAAGTAATTTATGACGACATATTAAATGCAATTGTGAATATAGGGTAAAAATAGAACCAAAAGTAAGGTTAAAATATTTGAAAATTTAATCACCCTTATGTGGAATCCCCATACAAGAATGATATTACTCATTTTGCCAAATTGTATAGGAGTACAAGATGTTCTTTACGTAAGGCAATTCTATGAAATTTTCACTAACCACAATAATCACACTAAATACACAATATATGAGGTTACGAATGACTTTCTTTATTCTTATGTGATGAAACATATAATCATATGTTATAATATACTAATTGTTTATTAACATACAAATAAACTAGTAAAGGCATAAGCACTTATATATAAGTCATGGATTGCTCAGTCACAGCTTGATACGAATCGTTCTTATTGTTTGATCTTGAGCTGATCCAATAAGTGTTTGCCATCGAGTTTGCTAGAAAGATACATCCTCGCATAGTCCTGATACTCAACTTCTCTATAATTTGCTCCAAATTTCTTCACGAGATCGGATAGTGGACCAATTTTGGTTTCGTGGTGTGGAGTGTGAAATGCAGCAATTGATAACCTTTCCTTGTCAAAGTCTACGATAGCTCTGTGCTCAATGCTACTATATTCACCATTGCTCATTATCTATTTTCCAATAATCAACTTCTTGAATTAGAAATAATAGTTGAGGCATATACTCAATATAATATCGAAGTAAATTAGTCAAAAGTACTTGTAGTAAGCACTTTATCTCGGTGGCTCTAAGTTATTATACATACAAATTTACCCGAAATCTTACCTCCAATAAGTCACCAATGTTGACGATGATTGCTCCTGGAAGGGGTTTAATGGGAACCCATTTACCATCATTCTTGATTTGAAGCCCTGGAACATCATTAACTTGCATAAGTAGTGTGAGCCCAGAACCGTCTGAGTGTGGAGTAAGCCCAACAACTTTATCTGCTTGCAAACAAGGTGGATAATAATTCATTCTTATGATTTGCAGGCCATCTTCAAACATCACCGTTAGTTTCTGAGGTTCAACTCCAAGATTTATCTCCATTAGTCTCAAGAGTCTAATTGTTATCTGTTAAAGTATAATTATTAATATACATCTGTTCTCTAAGGTCATAATACAAGTAATTAATATAATATCAAAGTTTAGAAACCAAGTATACGTGATATCGCCAATATGAAGAAAAAAAATTATACGTGCAAGACTTATTAATATATTTAAATAACAAGTAACTGAGCTTATCTAAATATAAATAATTTATATTACCTCGTGAAACTTTGCTGAGTAATTATCCATTAAAGATACAAATGTAGAAGGTGAAGTTGGCCAGAATTTCATTTTTCTGTCTGAAATAGGACGAGGAAAGAGGTGGAACGTGTCAGCCCAATCGAGCTTTTGATCTTCAGATACAACAAAGGCTTGACCATAACCTTCAAGACTATTAGGTAATTGTGCATAGACCATCTTCTCTGGTAATGGTAGCTTAAAGAACTCCTTTATATCGACCTTCATTTTCTCCATTGCTTCACTTTCCCCGTGATTAATCAACTATTGTTCCAGCAAAAGCTTATAATTATTTATTATCATACTTGTCAGAATTGTAAATCAAAATTAAATTTTTTACCTGGAAGAATCCCCAATTTTTACATGCATCATGAAGTTTTTCCATCTCATGTGTGTTATCATTATCATGAGACTGATCTGTAGAGAATTTGGCCATGTTAATCACGGGTATATCAAGTAGTGACTGATCATAACTGAAAACTTGGTTGAGTTCCAATTCTGGCCTGATATACCGCTGAGGAATGTCTTTCAAGCAATTATTAGCTAATTCTTGTACACTTTCTACACTAAGTGAACCAACTTTATTCATAGCTCGGTCAAGCTTCTCTTCTTTTTTAACTTCCTAGAAATTTTGGGTTCTTGATCTTGGTTATTTGTTTCTAATTTTTAGTTCACCTATTTTGACAAGGATTATTGTTTATACCTTTATTTTTCATTGTCCCTCCATGAATGCATATTAAAAGTTTAAAACGGACCTGAAAATTACTATATGTGACTATATGTGCTTATGGATTCCGTTGAATTTAAACAAAAAAATAAAATAACTTTCAAGTATACATTTGAAAAAGGGTGCTTGACCCGGAAAGTCTACATAAAAATTTGTTGTTTAACAAAATTCAGTAAACACACACCTAATACATTGATATATACAAATACATGTAACCCATTAATAAAATAACTCATTAAAAAATTCATAACTCATTACAAAAAACTCTAAATCCACCAAACACAAAAAGATAACTCATCAATCATTGGACTGTTTGATAAAAATAAAATATACTTGATTTATTGAGGGTGAGTGAACATGTCTTTTACATTTTGAGCAATTGAATTTGAAAAATAATGGTATTAACTATTATAAACTAAAGAAAAAGAAGATATATAGATAATATTTTCTTGTATTTCAATCACTAGTCCTATTACAAAGAAATAATCTTATATTTATTGAAAAAAGAGTGACAATTTACTTGCTGCAATAAATATAAAAATAAAACCTTAGCCATTTGGACATTCACCTTTTAAAAGTATAATATTTATTCATAATACTCCCACTTGGATGTCCATCCATTAGGAAATATTTCTCCTTAAAAGCTTGTCAAAAAAACATATGAGATAAAAATTTAGTTGAATGAAAAAGAGTATATATAGATGGAACTGATCATTTTGAAACACTGACTCGTTAAAACCTTGTCAAGAAAAACTGAGTGGGATAAAAAATTTGGACTAAGGAAAAAGAGTACAACCTTGTTTACGGTCCTCCTGATGTTGGAAAGAGATCTCTGAATTGTTGTATTTCAATATTGTGGATCGACTTATTGAATGTTGTGGCTGGCAATGATTTCGTAAGAAGCTCTGCAAAATTCCTACGCGATTTTATATGTTGAGTGTCAATATTCACATTTTTCAGTAGCTCATGGGTGTATGAAACTTTAGTGAAATATGTTTCCTTTGATGTAGGCATCTTAATTATGTGTGATACAAGCAACAATATCCCCATACAATACCATCGATATATTCTTGTTGAAGATAAACCACACTTATCTTAGGTATGTTGAATAGTCCACTTTAATTAAAAAAAAAAATTAAACCACTCCCCATTGGATATTCAATGAAGGATGTGCCTCATTAAAACCTTATCAAGAAATCCACTAGGACAAAACTTGATGAAGGAAAAAGAGCACAACATTTGTTAGGGGCTATGACTCATATTCAATATATCTCATTTAAACCTTACCAGGAAAGCTCAATGGGAAAACACGTGGTGAAGGGAAAAAATGCAGAATTTCAATATATTAACTTATCCATTTTTATCATATGAAACAACTTTTTCTAAATCTTTTTTGGATTATATATTAAAAACTTAAAATTCTTTTGCAACCGTATAAGGTGAGGAAAATTAAATTAAATAAAAAATTATATAAATATTTGGTTTGAATTTAGACTTTATATTCTTGTATTTTATAAAACTTCTCACATTATTATTTTTTATATAATGTTAAAAACTAATTATATGTTAAATTTTATCGAGTTAGTATAAAGTTTATGAACTTTTGATTTTACGATATAGTACAGTTATAAATTATTTAGTACGACATTTCTTAAAATAAAAAAAATGGCAAAAATAAATAATCAATTTTTTTGGAAAAGTGATTTTTTGTTCTGAAAATATTATATAATTACTAAGTTTTTTATTTTCAAATTAAAAATTCCAAAATTTTCGAATTTCCAATAAATTTTGAATTTACAAATTCAGTTTTTTTTTCAATTTCCGAAAATTTCAATTGTAATAAAAATAGAGATAATTTCTAATTAAGTCCAAAACCCAAAAAATAGTGTCTTAAGAAGTCCAACCCAAAAGTTTAGATAAAAAAGGTCCAAATTTTATTTTCAGCTTATGATATACCCAATATAACCCTATTCTTCTTTTATACACTAAAGCCTTGTTTCTAATTCTTCAATACACGCTGGTGAAAAAGAATTCCTCCTAACTCTCCCTTCTTCACCAGCCATGGCCAACGCTAGAAGACCGCCGCCAGTCCAAACCCTCTCTCTCACTTCCGACCTCCACATCACAGCAGCAACCCAACACAACCACCCTTCCTTCTATCCGTTCGACCCCACTAACACAGCCGCCACTCTCCGACCAGTTAGATCTATCCCCGCCCATTGTAGCGAACCCTCTCCAGCCATGGCCAAACCTCCGTCAACCCAAACCATCTCCATCACATCCGATCTCCACATCACAGCAGCAACCCAACACAGCCGCCACCCCTTCTGTCCGTTCGAGCCCACCAACACAGCCACCACTCTCCGACCAGTTAGAAGCCCCGCCTCTCCACAAATCCATCCACAGCCCACCGCCGCCGATCACTGTGCGAGGGTTTTTGTTTGGACAGCAGGTAGCAGCGACCCCATTCACAAATCTGACCACAACACTTTCCGATCCAAATTTTATCAACGAACTTAGCAATATCACACTTTTTCTTCCTCCAGATCGAGCCCACCACAGGCCCTATCAAAAAATACAATCCGCACCCATTTCTGAAATCATATGCCCAACATAAAATCATTACCTTGCGCCTAGCCAACAATGTCCGATCGTCCACCACCACAGACCCTATCAAAACTCCAATATCATCTGCACTAAGTTCGCTGGTTAATCGAGAGCCCATTTCTAAAACTTCCCAAGCTTTTGAAAGATTCACGATCAATGGCGGTTTCCACTTCTTTTCCCATTCTTTGCAATCAAACGTGTGTACAGAGCCCACTAAATGTGTGTACATAGCTCACCAAGTGTGTTTGTACATAACCCACCAAACGTGTGTACAGAGCCCACCAAAATGTGTTTACAAAGCCCACCAATCTCATGACAGTGGCTTGGTTTTTGTATTGGCTGTCCACTAAACATATGTACAAATCCCACCAAAACGTGTGTATGGAGTAATAAGAAGTTTGTAAATTGGCTTGGTTTTTTAATTGGCTGTCCACCAAACATGGTCGTGTTTTTATGAATACGAATGTATGCCTTTTGATCTTTGTAAATTTTATTACCTGAGAATAGTGTTGATGAGATCTTTGTTGCTTGTAGCGATGGTGTTTTGACTGTTATTGTTTAGAAATTGCCTCCTCCTCAGCCCAAGAAGCCCAAGACCACTGAAGTTCAATAATTGCTTGATTAGTGGTTTTTCATGGTTGTGTTTTTATGAGTACGAAGGTATGCCTTTTGTTCTTTGTAAATTTTATTCTCCTAAACTATCTAGTCTAACTCAAACTTTTTCAAATTAGGAATTATATAGAGTAATAAGAAGTTTGTAATGGTGTGCTTAAGTTTGTCACCCAAAATTAAATAGATATATTCCAACAAAAAAATAAAGTCTTGTGAATGATTAGTGAATTTGTTACCCATCGCTTGAATCTTCAAAAGCGATTATACAAAATCGCTAACATGCACAAGAGCCCACCAAACGTGTGTAAAGAGCCCACCAAACGCGTGTAAAGAGCCCACCAAACAGCGTGTAAAGAGCCACCAAACGTGTATACCGAGCCCACCAAACATGTGTACAAAGCCCAGCAAAACGTGTGTATAGAGTCCACTAACCGTGTGTACAGAGCCCACTAAACATGTTTACAGATTCCACTAAGGGTATTACTGACTATGAATATTATAAAAATGGACTGGACCTGTTAATGAAAGTAATTTTGGCTTTGGACCTTTTGGATTAATCACCAATAAAAATATCTATTTCAAAAGAAATCTAAAATTTTCTGAAAGACCCATTTTTTTATACACACGGCTAATTATGTAATGCCCCATTTAACTTTATTGTACATTTGGACAGGGTTGTGTATAATTAGGTGTGTGTATAAAGTTATATACTTGAGTGTGAATTTATCAAACCACCGGGAGGTGATGTCCAAACAAAGCAAAATATTGCACAGAACTTCTTTATCCAAAATTCTTTCCAAAGTAAGAGAGAGTGGGGAACCTACCAAATAAGGGATTAATTAATAAATTTTGTTAATTTAAATTAAACATATAGCCGGCAATTATATCCCATTTTTATTAAATTTGATGGAATTTCAAATGCACTATGTTAATACCACACATTAGGGGCGGATCCTGACACTCAATCAAGAGGGGTTTGAAATATATAGGATTTAAGGCTCAATTTTTTCTGAAATTTTTAAGATAAAAATATGATACATAAATATATGACTATCAATGCCAAAATGCATATATTAGAATCTAACACCATTACGTTTCTCGTCTATTTAGTTTATGAACTTTACAGTTAGTATTTATCCAAAAATATACAAATCAACATCATTACACTTAATTTATATAGTAACGTTAACATTATATTAATATAACAAATATACTATGTGTTATATTAATATACTATATGTTATATTAATATTCTAATTTATAAATATGATGAATAAATTATCTACAAAAGTTAAACATTGAAATAATGGAAATGATAAATTATTATGTATTATTACCCTCAAAGTCAAATTAGAGACACATATCGTATACAAAAATTGCAATATTTAATAAGTCAATGTTATGAAAATTGACAAATTTATAACTTTAATCTAGTATTTTTAAAAATAAGATTTTTATTGTTAAAAATTAAAATATAAGAATAAAGTTGAAATCTTATTCTTATTTTATATTGAACTTATTTTCGAATCAAATCATGTTTAAATTTAGTTTCGAAATGATGTGTACTTAGGAAAAAGATAAAACAAATGCTATAAGATTTGAACACCTAACCTCTATTCTAAATTCTGATATGTAGAGATACTAAACCACTAAGGAACATTAACTTATGTGTTTTTAGAACATGCATGTTTTACATAAACGTTCAGAAGAAACAAATTATTTTTTAAGATAAAATTATATTTATGTATTATAAAATTTAGGAATCCGGAGGGGTTTGAGCCCCCTGGTCCCACTAAGGATCTGCCTCTGCCACACAGGGTAGGGAACACTTCTGGATCCAAGGAGCAGGGGGATGTTATGTGCATTATTTTAGTGCTATAGGGAAATAGAGCTTAGTTATTGTATATCACAAGGACAAAAAAGGCAAAAAAAAAACTTTTACTTGAATATTGAATCCACCATGCAGGGAAGACATGTGCCCTGCAATTCCTATTCCAGGGGCAAAAAACACAAAATATAGATACATAAACCAGGAGAAAGTTCTAGGAATGGAACCACTCAATCCAATCTTCATTGAACAACCCGAAGGGCCAAGTTTTAAAATTATAGATGGTCACATAGTTAAATGGGCTAACTGGAATTTCCATTTGAAAGCATATTACAGAGCTGGTATGGTGATTTCTAGAGCTACGGTTTTAGACTCGGAAACTGGTGAACTTAAAAATGTTATGTATAAAGGGTTTGCTTCAGAATTGTTTGTTCCATATATGGATTTAGATGAAAGTTGGTATTTCGAGACATTTATGGATGTTGGTGAATATGAATTAGGTTTTAACAGCAATGTCACTTGTGCCGCTAAATCATTGTCCGAGGTATGCATATTATATGGATGGTGATTTTGTTACTAATGATTGTAGATCTTATGTTCAACCCAATATGATTTGTGTATTCGAGAGATATGTCGGTGATATAAGTTGGCGACATTCCGAAATCCCGGTCAATTCTTTCGAGGTATGATCATGATCTTTTTCTAAGAGATTCATATTATATAGTTGGGAGAAAAACTTCGGGATATCCGATTAATTCACGTTTGTACTTTAAGAATGTTAGGGTTTGACACCGTTAGTTCCCGATACTTAAATCATCAAAATTGAACCGTTATTGGTAAGACCGTTCAAAATTGGTTTTAAGTGTCATGTAAACCCCTCTCCTTCCAATGTAAAGTGCATATATGTTACATGTCGCGTGGTAGGACATAAGTATCTAGGAAAATTCAATTTCGATAACTTGGATATCGAGAAATAACGATTTCAAACTCTGAGAGTGACACCCTTAAAGTCCTAAGCACCCTTAAACTCCTAAGAAGTACTCTACCCCTCTTTTCCCCATATACTTTTAAAGATAAGTGTTACTTCCTCTGTTCCACATAATTTGTCTACTTACTAAAAATAATGTTCCAAATATATTGTCCCACTTAAGATTTCAAAACACTTTTTCTTTACTTTTTCCACTATTAACCTTATTAAAATATTAAAATTTATATTTCCAATACATATTTAAAATATCAATATACTTTATTAGGGGTATTTTTGTAATGGTGAATGCAATTATTATGTTTCTTAATATGTGTGGAAAGCTAAGTGGACAAATTTTGTGGAACAGAGAGAGTATAAGATATTACCCGCCCGAGTTTTGGTGTAACCTCTAAATTGTTTTAGGGGTGGTGTAACGTAAAGGATGGTCCCCTAGGTTTGAAAAATATATATATTTGTATTTTAAGAATTTGTCCTTCCTATTTATACAATTATATTCTATATGTTTTGATTTTTTTTATGAATATTTTGTTGTTTATATGTTCAAATATATATTATCTACACATTTTGGTAATTAATCCAAAATAACAAAAAGACCTATAACGCAATTAGTGTCTTATAAAACAATGAACATAATTATTTAGACGACATGAAATATGTAATGACGTGACAGATATTTTTTTATCAAAACATATTTATTTAGGCGAGACGCTTGCCATTCAATCTTATTTTATAGATTTTGTAATTTGAAATTTCTATACAAAATTTTAAATTAACCTTTTATTTAAATAAATATAATTTAAACTAAAAAACATGAAAGAAAATTAATTTAATTGGGATGTAAAATATTAAAAAATAGATAATAATATAACTGATGTACAATAAAAATATGAGAACAACATTTTTAATGTTTTCTTTATTATATAACTTCTTTTAAATGATAAGTTATTTAAAAGACGTTTAAATTTCTTTTTTTTACGACATATTATATTTATTTAAAATGAAAATTAGATTTATCTTAAATTTACAACTTATAAAAACTTACATGAAACTATTAATACATTATAAAATTTCACAAGTAATTTTTACCCATACAATATTTTCTTATATCACTATACTTATACTATCTATATTTCACGAACGTTTATAAATTAATATTAAACCAAAATGCTCTACCCACATTAAAACTTCAAAAAGACGTCACTTTAGTGACATTTTGTAAAAATAGAGACAAAATATACGACGAATGATCTGAAACAATCGATTTAGGCATAAAATTTGTATGTATATAGTAATCTTAGTTGTAGAGCTCTAAATGAATCAAGCTGCTCGCGAGCAGTTCAAACTCGGCTCCGGGAAAAAACTCGTTTGAACTCGGCTCGTTTATAAATAAGCTCAACCTCAAGCTCCAATTTAAACTCGTTAAGTAAACAAGCCCGCTTGAATTGTTTTGTGAAAGACTCGTTTATATTTGTGAATTGTAGATTAATACATTATATACTTGTACATATTTTATTAGGACTTTAATATCAACTTAGACATTCTAAATTTCTTTTAGACTTTTATTCTTTCATTAATATTACGCTCCATACTTTTATACCATATCTGGTTCAATCATAAAAAACAAATTGTTAGAACTACTCGATCTCGGCTCGAGAAAAGCTCGTTTAATAAAATACACAAACAAGTTATAACATCTCTAGCTTGACTCATCTAAATTTGAGCTCATCTCGTTAATATTTGAGCCCGACTTGGCTTGGATCGTTTAAATTGGAGCTCGGCTCGAGAAATTTCCGGAATTGACCGAAATATTGCAAATCTTCTATCTCAAGTGTGTTACGACAAAATTAGCTACGTGTTGATAATTTCTTATAAATTAAGATCCTTATAATTCGGATCCCTACAATTAAGATGCTACCGGAGCTTAGAAAAAAGGTTGAAGCAAATAACTATACTATAAAGGCCATTGGACTTACCCTTACTATCTTATTTGTTTTTAACTTGTAAGTTATCGAAAAAATTAGCCTCACGATGTGCTCTCTGGCACGGCTTCCAAAATTTCCCAACAACCACTCTTCCATTGATGAGGATACAGATCCGCCCTTCCAGCCTCACCCTACCAATCCACCTTCTCTCTTGCTCCTCACCGCACCGTTCCACAGCCACCGACCACCTCACGCTGCTCAATTTCCTTCTTACCGGCCACAAACCTCCGACTCTCCACCGCCGCTGTTTTTCTTCAGCAGCCCAACCCAACACCCCTCCTACACCCTGGCCCATTTCTCTGCACCCCATCTCTCCTCCTTTCATCTCCCACCACCGGATCTACACAGTCTCCCTTCCCCATTATTTTTTCAACACGGTTTCAAGGCCCTTTTGCAAGTCAGGCCCAAATGCCGCTACTGCCTTTTCAAGCCTTGGATCTGGATCTGGATCTGCTGATTTGGTCTTGCCTTTTATTCAGCCCATTAACGAAATCGAAGCTTCTTCAACCGTTGGTAAGATTTCGTATCTCACTATTTTAAAATCTGCTAGTTTAGTAGATTCTTTATTAAATCTCATTAATAAGGATAAACCCTTAATTAATAAGATATGTAACTGTAAAATGTTGATTGTTTGTTTGTATTAACATACGGTAATAATTGGATTGCTGAATCAAAAAATTATACATGGACAGGTACTTCCCATTATCCTGTTCTTGTCAATTATTGTGGTACTTGAAAAGCAATTGAGTTTTGTTTTTAAGAACTCAACTATCTTTCCTAATCACAAGAAATTCTTTTTTAAAGTTAATAACAAGGTGTCCAATGACATATTTATTAACTTACATAATTTGGTTTCTAATTTCCTAATTTTAGAATCCAAAAACAGTTTTTTTGAGGAAATCTTTTGTATTATTAATAACGGTGTTAATCTTTCTTATAGTTTCAGTTTTGCTGGGCTAAAATACGTTCATTTGCTTCATTTGGATGGTTGGGTTTATTTTCAAAGGTACTGGTTTGAGACCTTCTACCCTGTCAGTGATATAGGTGTAGATATTAAAATCCCTTACTGCCGGATTTTGAAAACACTTATGGTAGTTGAACATTCTGATTCTAAGATACAAATGCTATTTTGTGAGTTTTTTAATTGGATGTTGTTCACTTCTATCTTTTTGGTTGCATTAATTCGTTTTGTTGGTGCAGGACGTTTTTATATTGTTGAATCAGGATTAAGCTTTTTTTACTTGTATGAATACTGTATGGCTTTTACAGAATATGCGGGTTGGCTTATTGCATTGAGTAATACTGTCTTTCCTCTTCAAATTTCCTTTCAAAATGTGGATGCCGGTTCTGTTTGGTTTTTAGAAGGAGGAATGGTAGAAGGATTTGCTAGGATTATGACAGCTTTCTCAGAATTTGAAGCGAAGACGACTTTGGCTTCAAACTTTCGGATTTGCAGTGGAGTTATTGATAAAGATTGCAACATATTTAGATACTTTTCTAGTGCTAGTTGTAATCTGTTTTGTACTTCCAAAGTGTTGGTTAAGTTTTTTAGAAAGTGTAAGGCACCCGTTAACTTGAAAATCTCTCATCGTAAGAGATCCAAAATGTTGAATGCTAATAGAGTTTCTAAACAAAAGCCTAGTGCCTCTTTGTTTAGTCTTTGGAGATATACTCTCCTTCTCCTATTAGCAAAACGTTTCTCTAGCGACTTCCGTCCAATAGGGATTGGCTAAGATGTAAGGATATTTTTATTAATGAACTTTCATTCTCGACTAAAAAAAAAAAAAACTTGTAAGTTATCAATTGGGCCATTCTATAAAGAACGCAAAGTAGTCTTGGGCCTCAAATTTTTTTACCAATATTTCGACCCACATTACATGTCAAAGGAAAATGAAAAAAAGCCCACATTCACATTTGGGAAATTTAGAGTGAGGTTTCTGAGTGTGGTTGCCTCTTTGCATGCGGTCTGATTCCACCATCAACAACCCTTTGATGTCCTAGATCATTACCACCATCACCATCTCCATCAACAACTATGTTTCGATTCACGACATATAATTTCAAAGGAAAGCATACTCTTGTGAATTATTATTTAAAATGGGTATGTAGTGTTACTATCTTTTTCTTATATATCTTTAGGCTGTTAGATGAAATCAGGTCTAGGGTTTGCTTAATTTTTTGGGAGACTATAATGACCCGTATCTTGGCTGGGCAACCCAGATATTAGTGGGTCAGAGTCTCTCTCTTTTGCAGCTATTGCGGTTCTCACCTAAAAATGATTAGCTCTCTTGAGATGAACAATTTTAAACCTACATGTTCCAATTAGGTCCCTTCTGTTGTTGTTCATAGGTGTAGAGCCAGGATTTTTTTGTTGGGGACCAATAAGTTAACTGTACTATGGATCTCTAAACTATGCAATGCAAAATAATATTTATTTTGGAGTAAATTACACTGTAGGTCCCTATATATGCAAGATAACCTATATTGTTTGTTTTGCAGGCATGGCGTGGTTGGGCTCTCTATTTTGACAGCGACTCTATCTTAGCCAAACAAAAATCAATAGCCTGCTTTATGTATGTGTGTGTATATATATTTTGGGATAAATTACATCGTTGGTCCTGTGTTGAAGCTTACATGGTGGTGATAGTGAAATGCACGAGGCTGTGAGGATATTTCATTGCACAAATGAAATTGGGTTTGGAGATCTGACCTGTATCTTGGCGGGGCAATCATGGTGTTGCAGTCATGGCATGTCAGGCTCTCGCTCAACCAATAAAAATCTGAGCCTTGCCGCTATAAACTAACCATAGTTATATGTTTAAACTGAAACCATTGCCATCCCTACTAAAATGGTCCCTTATTCTAGTTGTCCAGTATAGAATAACTGGACACGTATCTTGGCTGGGCAGACCCAGATGGCATTTGTGATATCGCAACTGGGAATTTGCAGCCATGGCTTGTGTCAATCTTATTTACAGATCTGACCCTCAAATCGGTTAATGTGATCCGACCCTTTTCTTGGCGGGGCAACCAAGAGAGTGGTTTGCAGCCATGGTGGGTTGTGTGGACTCTTGCGGGAAATGCTGAAAATTTTCAAAAAAAAAAAAGGAAAAAAGTAAACGTTATAAAACAATGGAACATAAAACTCGGGGACCATTCTCCACCACCATCATTAACCCGGCTTGGCTATGGCATCAATAATCGAAGAACTCAAATTAAGGTGAAAAATTAATTTTTACAGTTGAAACTCAAAAAAATTGATCTAATTTTAATCTAATCTAATCACTTTTACAATTATTCAGAATTATCTGAATTAAGTATACTTTTTATATTTTTATACAAATTGACAATGGCCGTTATTATGACCCTTGGAAGCCTTTTACCGTATGAGAAGTGATGGCTGAGAACAGCGTATATAGAGAGGGGATGGTGTATGAGTTTTGCGGGTCCCATGATTTGCCGTGACTGTTGGAGTGAGCAATTTATGTCTTATACTGCATCTTTTGAATTGTTTTGCAGTAAATATCCATTTGGCGAGTGGACAAATATTTGGAACGGAGGGAGTAATATTATACACATTCGTACCATCGTCTAATTCGCAGGCTATGATGATAAGATCACTTATAGTTTCGTCAGGTATGGAGTATACTGATCCGTATCTTGGCTGGGCAAATCCAGATGGCATTATTAATGATTATGCAACTGGGAATTTGCAGCCATGGCGTGTCTCTCATCTCTTTTGCCCCGTCATACTATTTACTTCTTTGAGCCTCAAATTCCATGGTTTTAACAACTGGTTAAATTTATAGCCTTGTTTATTTGCCACAAATATTATGGAATGGAGGGAGTATTATACATACATGTATATATGTATATATATATATATTCAGCATCGTTATGATCATCTCATATTTCTTGTTCAACACCAATAATAAAGGCTATATGATTTCATTAGCCAGCCATATAGAGTAACACGACCCATATCTTGGCTGGGCAAAAACCCAAATGGCATTTCTAACTATGCAACTGGGAATTTGCAGCCATGGTGTGTCGCTTATCTCTTTTGCCCCATCATATTATTATTATTATTATTATTGTTACATATCTGACCCTCAAATTTTATTGTTGGGATTTGAATCCGGGTCTCTTGAGTGAAAGTTAGGGCCCTGCTTGGTTTGTGAAAATATTTTTTATTTTCGTTTGCAAAGTATATTTTCAGAAAATGATTTTCGTTTTCTTTTTCAATATTTTCAGAAACGTCGATTTCATGCAGTGTTTTCATTTAATTTTCCAGAAAACTGTTTTCGTTTTCTCTAGCCAAACACATTTAACACATTTTATTAGTATTTGGAAAAATATAGAGAATGAACAAAAAATACCCATTATTTTCACGAACCAAACAGGGCCTAGATATCCTTATCGCTGGATGACAATGGTGAGTATGGATTGAACATGCGACCCTCAGATCTCTTGTGTGCCACTCATTTTAATTTGAACCATCTTTTGGGATAAATTGCACCATCAGTCCTGTTCTGAAGCTTTTACATGGTGATTTCATAGTGCAATACATGAGGCTGTGATGATATTTAATATTCTTTGATAGCTATTTAATGGAGAGCCAAATGAAAAGATCCGACCCATATCTTGGCGGGGCAACCTGCACAATGATGATGTTCATTTGTTGGGTTTGCAGCCATGGTTTGGTTAGACTCTCTCTATTTGGCTCCACATTCTTAACAGATCTGAGCCTCTCACCACCAAAATATTAAGAGTAATGATATTTGTCACCCTTTTTGTATCACCCTTTTATCACCTCCTACGTGTATGCCTACATGGACCAATGAATTAGTTTCTCTATCCTGTTTAATTTTTCTCTATCTTCTATTCAAGGAAATCAACACATATATATAGACGGGTGATAAAAGGGTGACATGAAAAGGGGTGACATATATCATTACTCAAATATTAATGAAAATTGATTACTATTTATTTTAGTTTGAATACATTTGAGAGCTGCTTTTGACACTGCCTGGTACTCTTATCCATTAGGGCAACTGTCTTTGATTTCAGTTTTAAGTTAGCTGAAGAATAAATGAGGCAGCAGAGAGATTTAGTGCCCGTTTGGAAGTGCTTTTTTGAAAAATATTATTAGGTCTCGAGAAAAATAGTTTGATCTTACATGTTCCGCTAAAGAGGCAGAGCCCGAGATTTATTGCTCCCTGTGCTACCTGTATTATGCAAAATAACCTATATTTTTGAATAAAATACACTATAGGTCCCTATATTATGCAAAATAAAATATGTTTGTTTGAATTTATTACACTATAGGTCCCTATATTATGTAAAATGGGAGAGGAAATGCGTTTTGTTGTCCCAATTGCTCAAGTTCAAATAACATACCCCAACAGATTGGACAAATTGTGTCATTACATCCTTTTGGCAGTTGAGATGTAAAGTATGTATGTATGTAACTTTCTTGTTCAACAACAGTGTTGAGGCTAGATGATATGATTCCATTAGGCATAGAGTATATACTGATCCATATCTTGGCTGGGCAAAACCAGATGGCATAATTATGCAACTGGGAATTTGCAGCCATGGCATGTCTTATATCTCTATTTTACATGTCTGAGCCTCCTTTTTTTTTTGAATACATGAGAGAGCCACTTTGGACTTGGAGTAAATGAATCAAATGAAATTCGATCCCAGGACCTCTTGGTCTCTGCGGAGTAACCTAACCACTAGGCCAATATTGATCTCTGAGCCTCCTTTTTTGGGTTAGGTAAACGGTTGTATTAATAAAAAATGACTGTACAAGGTACAAAAGAGTTACCTACCTACCTGTCGGTATTGGCTAATTTGTAATAGTCCGTTTTATCTATTTATATAATATTATGTTTCGAACAAAAAAAAATAAAATAAATCTGAGCCTCCTTATTTGAAAATAGAAACAATGAAACATGATAGAACCTAAAAACCCATGTCTTCACACTCGCATTGGAACAAAAAAGAAAAAGAAATCTCTTCACACCAAGCCGCTCTCCTGCACAAGAAAATTCAATCGGAATTGGAATAGAAAAAATCTATTCCAAATAAAATTGGAAATTTTCCGATCCATTCATATTTGGATTTCCACCCCTGACAAGAGACACAAGGAAAGAAAATGGCATGGAAAATGTATTATAGAGGCTGTGATGATATATCAAATCGGTTAATGTGGTCCCCTGACCCTTTCTTGGCGGGGCAAACCAACAGAATGGTTTGCAGCTATGGTGGGTTGTGGACTCTTCTTGCCTGATCAAACAAATCTGAGCTTCAAAATAATAAGGAATAAGATGTATTTCTACCCTTTTGTAACACTTTTAGTTAGTGGACAATTTTTTTTTAATTTTTTTAATTTTTTTTAATTTTTTTAATTTTTTGGTTTGGTAAACGGTTTCATTAATATGCAACTGGGAATCTGCAGCTATGTCATATAGGTGGTATGATATGATTTTGGGTAGTATATATGATTACTCTTTAAATATTAACAGGTCTTGAGAAAATAGTTTGATCTTACATGTTCCGCTTAAATCCCAATTGTTGCTCATAGAGGCAGAGCCAGGATTTTCCCGGGGACCAAGACCCGGGATCTATTGCTCCCTGCATTATGCAAAAGAACCTATATTTTTTAATAAATTACACTATAGGTCTCTATATTATGCAATTTAGTACACTATCAGGTATAACCCGTGTCTGAGTGCACGATATTCGAGAAACTATAAAAAAATTGTTTTAATATTGAAAAATTAGTCATTAAAATGGTTTAATTTTGTAAGTAAATGTGTGCAAGACAAAAGACAAACGAAAAAAGAAAAAAGTTTAGAACGTGTATTAGTTGAGGGAAAGGTATGGGTTTAGAATTTAATAACATAATTACACATGTCATAATCTTGACCTTTTTTTTTTACTTTTTTTTTACTCTAATTTAATCTGGACCCTTCTGTATCTCAAGTTGTGTTTTATTATAAAGATAGGTCCTTACAATATGTAAAATGGAAGAGGATATGCGCTTTTTATCTTGATTGCTCAAGTTCACGCTAGGATATGTTTATTTATTTATTTGAGTTGATGAAGTGGGCCTTGAAGTTAGAGAGTAAACTGTGTCAAACAGCATATTTCTACAGAATCGACAAATTGTGTCAATTGAGATGTAAAGTATGTATGTGTGTTAACTTGTTCAACAACAATGTTGAGGCTATGATGATGAGATATCTTAATCTCTGTACGACAACGTTGTGAGCGAGGATCGAACATGCAACCTTCAGATCTTTAGTGTGACTCTTATTTTAATCTAGACCATTTTTTGGTATAAATTGCACCATTAGTTTTTACATGGTTGTGATAATGGAATGCACGAGGCTGTGATGATATGTAATTTTCTTTGAGAGCTATTTAATAAAGAGCCAAATGAGAAGATCTGACTCATATCTTGGCGGGGCAACCTGCCCGATGATGTTCATTTGTTGGGTTTGCAGCCATGGTGTGGTTAAACTCTCTCTATTTGACTCTACATGCTTAACAAATCTGAGCCTCCCGCCATAAAAATTTGATGAAAATTGATTTCAGGTATAGAATAACTGGACACGTATCTTGGCTGGGCAAACCCAGACGGCATTTGTGATATCGCAACTGGGAATTTGCAGCCATGGCGTGTGTCAATCTTATTAACAGACTCTTGCTGCTTGCTTCAGCTTCTTCTCAATGTTTTCACTTTTATACTCAAATCGGTTATGTGATCCTACCATTGTCTTGGCGGGGCAACCACGAGAGTGGTTTGCAGCCATGGTGGGTTGTGTGGCCTCTTTCCGGATACGTTGAAAAGCAATCAAACATGAAACTTAAAACTCATCTCTTCGTAAGTTTTAGTTTGAAGTACCGGTCTTTATTAAACCTTAGATGTATGTAAAAAAGAAATCTGTTGACACTCACCTTCCCACTAAGCCGCTTACTTGCACAAGAAAATTGCTGCCACTCGGGGACCATTCTATACCATCATCATCAACCCGGCTTGGTTACGCCATCAACAATCGTGGAACCCACATTAAGGTAACAAATTAATTTTCACGACTGAAACTCTAAAAAGTTGAATTATTTTTAACCTAATCTCATCACTTATACAATTTTTCAAAATTATCTGATTCGTCAGGTATGGAGTAAACTGAGGCGTATCTTGGCTGGGCAAACCCAGATGGCATTATTATTGATTATGCAACTGGGATTCTGCAGCCATGGCGTGTCTCTCATCTCTTTTGCCTCGTTATATTCTTTACATCTCTGAGCCTCAAATTTCCATGGATTTAACAACTGGTTAAATTTATAGCCTTGTTTATTTGCCACAAATATTATGAAATGGAGGGAGTACAAAATTATAGAGTAACCCGACTCATATCGTGGCTGGGCAAAACCCCAAATGGCATTTCTCACTATGCAGCTGCCTCATCATTTTGTTATTATTACATATCTGACCCTCAAATTCTATTGTTGGGAATCGAACCCGGGTCCCTTGAGTGAAAGTTAGTTATCCTTACCGCTGGATGACAATGGTGAGTGTGGATTGTAAATGTGACCTTCAGATCTCTTGTGTGCCACTCATTTTAATTTGAACCATGTTTTGGGATAAATTGCACCATTAGTCCTATGCTGAAGCTTTTACATGGTGATTTTATAGTGCAATACACGAGGCTGTGATGATATTTAATATTCTTTGATAGCTTTTTAATGGAGAGCCAAATGAAAAGATCCGACCCATATCTTGGCGGGGCAACCTGCACAATGATGATGTTCATTTGTTGGGTTTGCAGCCATGGTTTGGTTGTTAGAGTTACTATTTGGCTCCATATGCTTTTAACAGATCTGAGCCTCTCACCACTAAATTTTTTATGAAAATTGATTACATTTTATTTGTACTTGAATATATTTGAGAGCCACTTTGACACTGCCTAGTACTCTATCCACTAGGGCAACTGTCGTTGATTTCGGTTTTTAAGTAAGCTGAAGAAAGAATTAGGCAGCAGAGAGATTTCGTGCTCGTTTGGAAGTGCTTTTTAGGCTTTAACTTATTTTCTTGTTTCAATAATATTAGATAAGAGTTGTTTTGCATAATGTAGGTCCGTGTGTGATATTTGAAATAACTAAAGACACCCAAAAGTAATATAGAAGAGGTTGATAATCATTCAAGTGGTTGGTGCATTGTGAGATGTACTAAAAAGGAAAAGAGAAGAGAAGACAGGCTATGATGATATTCAATTGGGTTTTGAGATCCGAGCTGTATCTTGGCGAGGCAATCCTTCTGTTAGCATCCTACGTGTTTTGCAGCCATGGCATGTCCGACTCAGTTTCAACCAATAAATATCTGAGCCTTGTTGCCTATAAACTTACCATAGTTTATATAATCGGTTTTGGTTTTACTCCCTCTGTTCCTAAATAATGTCCAGACTCCGAGTTCAAAATGGCTCTCCTATGTAACAAAAAAAAAAATGTCCAGGCCTTCAACAACAATTCTCAGGCTATGATGATAATAAGTCGAGCTTTGTCGGGCAAACCCAGATGGCATTTGTGATTATGCAACTGGGAACATGCAGCCATGTCATATTGGTTGGTATATATCGTTACTCTTTCACTTAATATTATTATATCTCGTAAAAAATACTAGATGCTACATGTTCCACTTAAGTCCCGATTGTTGTTCATAGGAGGCAGAGCCCGTGATTTATTGCTTCCTGTACTCCCTGTATTATGCAAAATAACCTATACTTTTGAATAAAATACACTATAGTTCCCTATATTATGTAAAATGGGAGAGGAAATGTGTTACTTTATCCTGATCTCTCAAGTTCAAACAGCATATGTCAACAGATTGGACAAATTGTGTCATTACATCCTTGTGGCAATTGAGATGTAAAGTATGTATGTGTGTAACTTTCTTGGTCAACAACAATATTGAGGCTATGATGATAAGATTCCATTAGGCATGGAGTATACTGATCCGTATCTTGGCTGGGCAAACCCAGATGACATTATTATTAATTATGCAGCTGGGAATTTGCAGCCATGGTGTGTCTTTTATCTCTATTGTTATTACATATCTGAGCCTCCTTATTGTTGGTGAAGTATATAACTGAAAACGTTGAAAAAAAACAATGAAACATGATAAAACCTGAAACCCATCTCTTCAGACTCCGGTCTCACCTTCCACCAAGCCGCTCTCCTGCACAAGAAAACCGCCGCCACTCGTGGACCATTCTCCACCATCATTATCACCCCGGCTTGGCTATGCCATCAACAATCAAAGAATTATTTGTCTGAATTAAGTATAATTTATTATATTTTTTATACAAATTGACAATGGCCATTTTATGACTGTTGGAAGCCGTTTTTTTTTTTTTTGCATACATGAGAGGCTTAAAAAGCCGTTAAGAAAATGAAATTACACAAAGAACACTAGTTCTTACCATATGAGAAGTGATGCGCTGAGGATAGCGTATATAGAGTGGGGATAATGTGTGAGTTTTGTGGGTCCCATGATTTGCGGCTTCGCATTTTTTGAATTGTTTTGCAGGAAATATCCATTTGGCGCAACTGCTGGAGATGGTCTAACATATACATATATGGAATATTGGTTTGAAAGTAAAAGTATTAGTTAGTGGACAAATATTTGGAACGGAGGGGAGTAATATATACATTCTTACCATCATCGTTCTTCTTCAACACTAATTTTGCAGGCTATGATGATAAGTTCATTTAGGGTTTTGTCAGGTATGGAGTAAACTGAGGCGTATCTTGGCTGGGCAAACCCAGATGGCATTATTATTGATTATGCAACTGGGTTTTGCAGCCATGGCGTGTCTCTCATCTCTTTTGCCTTGTCATACTATTTACTTCTCTGAGCCTCAAATTTCCATGGATTTAACAACTGGTTAAATTTATAGCCTTGTTTATTTGCCACAAATATTATGAAATGGAGGGAGTATCATACATACACACACACATATATATATACTCAGCATCGTTATGATCATCTCATATTTCTTGTTCAACACCAATAATAAGGCTATATGATGATAAGATCTGTTGAGTTTCATTAGGCATATAGAGTAACCCGACCCATATCTTGGCTGGGCAAAAACCCAAATGGCATTTCTAACTATGCAACTGGGAATTTGCAGCCATGGTGTGTCGCTTAACTCTTTTGCCCCATCATATTATTATTATTATAACAAAGCTGACCCTCAAATTTTATTGTTGGGAATTGAACCCGGGTCGCTTGAGTGAAAGTTAGATATCCTTACATGCAACCATCATGTGTGACGACTACCACTGTATCTATCTGGATGGTAAGTGGTGGGGTTAGAGACGACACCTGCTTCTCTTCTTCCTCTCCCACTTGCAACCTGTGGTTTTTGCAGCCATGGTGGTGTTTTTTTTGGTCTTCGAGTAATATAACAACTAGGTAATATAAACAAATATTATGGAACGGACATCTTCATCTTCCTCTTCCTTGTTCAACACCAATTTTCACGCTATGATACAATAGCCTGAGTTTCATCAGGCATTGAGTAAACTGACCCATATCTTGGCTGGGCAAACCCAAATGGTATTTCTCACTATGCAACTGGGAATTTGCAGCCATGGTGTGTCACTTCACTTGTCTCTTTTACCTCTTCATATTATTATTATTATCATTATTATTACATGTCTGACCCTCAAATTCTATTGTCGGGAATTGAACCCGGTCCCTGGGTGAAAGCTAGATATATTAACCACTATACAACAATGTTTTGAAAGTGGATTGAACATGCAACCTTCAGATCTTCAGTGTGACGCTTATTTTAATCTGGACCATTTTTTGGTATAAATTGCACCATTAGTTTTTTTTTTACATGGTTGCGATAATGGATGGAATGCACGAGGCTGTGATGATATGTAATTTTCTTTGAGAGCTATTTAATAAAGAGCCAAATGAGAAGATCCGACCCATTTCTTGGCGGGGCAACCTGCACAATGATGATGTTCATTTGTCGGAATTGCAGCCATGGTGTGGTTAGACTCTCTCTATTTGGCTCTAAATGCTTAACAAATCTGAGCCTCCCACCTTTAAAAATTAATGAAAATTAATTCCAGTTTCAGTCCTTATTCTTTATTTAAAGTGATAAGTGTTGTTTACTGAATTGAATTGAATAAACAGCTGAATGAAACTTAATTCTGTTAAGAGGAAATATGTTAACTATTAAGCTTAAAAAATGAATGAGGCAGCATTGTGATTGGAATTTTGTAAACAAGGGGGGCCTGCCTCTGTCTGCGGAAGCCTGTGATTTTAATATATTAACCCAACAGCCCCGTAAATTGCAAAATTGGTCCTTGTATTAGTGGCGCATGAAAGCTGAGCCTGGAGGCATGGCCTCATAGGTTTCCAGAATACTAATACGATATGATCCCCAAATTTTCAGAATTTTTACTTGGACCCCTCAACTTTGCATGTGTCTTATACAAAGTTATTCGGGTAAATTGCCCCATTATTCCCTGTGTTATGAAAAAGATGTCATATTTGTAATCATCATAAATATATGACCGTTGGAAGGTCTTCCCCTCAATTTTATTTTTTATTTTTTTTATAAGGGGGAAGATGTGGTTTTTAGAAAATTTGGCATAAGGCAAATCCGCCCCTGCATTTCAACAACATAGACAGACATGGAAATTTGCAACTATGTGTGCGTTTATATTTGCATGCCCTGCAGTAGCACTTGTTGACATCTTCCAATATGGTTGAGTCTTGAATTTTCAGATTTTCTCCTTTGAGATTTTGAGGTTCTTGTTATTTATTTTTTCATTTTTTCTGATCTTGTTTTTTTTAGGAAGTGTAGTTGAAATCATTTGAATCATTGTGTAATGTAAGATAGATGACTCAAATGTAACTATCTTCACTTTTTTCCATCTTTAGATTTTTGAGCTATTAAAGGAATTTATTCTCAATAATTTCCGTTAGTTGTTTTTTATTTTGACATATAGTTTTGCTCAAAAAGACTTGAATTCCTGGGTAATTCTGATTGTTCCTTAGATTTTGTATATGTGTTCTTTTAGCTAAATTGGTTATTAACCTTCAATTTTAGAGTTTTGTGTATAATTTACATTTCACGGGGCGTGTCTTCTTATCTCTGTTACCTGATCGTGTATATTGGAGCCTCAAATTTCAGGGATTGAACAACTAGGTTTAAAAGCTAAGAAATGAAAAGAAAAGAAAAGAATGGTTTGTACAACTGGTCCAAGAGAAGAAAAATAAGGGTTGTCCCTCTCTATTTCAAGGGTTCTGTTTTTATTATTTATTATATTTGAGAGTCCAATTCTTGATTTGCTCATTCCAGAAATAGAAAATAAGAAAATTGTGAGGCTTTCTTTGCAATTTTTCGGATTCTTTATGGAAAAATGAAGCTATAAGTATCTTGGCGGGTACATGCAGGGGAGGAACTGCTAATGTGATATGATGGATCCTCTTCTAAGGGGATCCTTCCCATTTAAGCACACGTGAGAGTATCTTGTACATGCGTTATATCTAACATCTTTGTCTTCAAAATCCACCAAGAAAACATTCATTTGAAGCCTATAAACTTAAATGATTATCCCTGCATGTGTGACAAAGTATCCTGACATCCTTGGAATCAGCAAAAACATTAATAATAAGTGATTTGTTTGCGCATTCCACTGTGTTTATATAGTCTAGGACTTTTAGTGATAACTATGCGAGCCTAATTATTGTGCTGATAAATTTGATAATTTTACGTAGACATATATAAGAGACTGAATATTTTTGGGTTTAATCTTATGGATTCTTGTAGGGATTGTACATTAATTGGGCAAAGAACCATCATCCTCATGTAGCTAAATGATTATGAGCTTCCCAAATGATATACAACTAATGGTAATAATGGCTCCTAAACCTGACAATGAATGTACGATTCTTACACCAATGCAAATAAATAAAAGTAAATTTAACTCAAATGACAAATCAATCAAGCAAAAGACAATCAAATACCGATCACAACTTATGCAACGTATGCAAGACCAAAAGAGATATAAACCAACGATTTGAGATGAATAAATAAGTAGACATGGAAAATATTTAAGAAAATTGCTCCTTTCAATTGCATGAATCCTTAAGTATTTAAATAGTAAGTAAAATCGTCTTCACAGGTACTAAAGTTTTTAAGTTTAGTTAGATACTGAAACGAAAGACAAAAAAAGTAAATAAATTTTGACTTTTTTTTTCTATTAAGAGGATAAGACAACTATGAACTATGATTAACTAAAAGCATTTTAGTTTTACAAACGGCGAGAGTAACTCGAGAATTGATATTAATCTCCATAGATATGATTTTAGTTTTTCTTGTTTTAAGGACAAATTTGGTATTCAACCACTAATTGGGATTTAGCTTTCTTTTTGAATTTTTGTCGTATAGATACAGGGTTGCCCTAGTGGTCTAACGATCTATGTTGAGTGACATTAGAAAGTGTAGGACATAATAGATTCTAACCGTGTTGGTTATCTGATTATTCAAGACCTCTTGGTTCACTGATGCACATTAATCCGATATAAACTATGCTCTACAACCTTACTTCTTTGTCGGGTGATAAGTAAGTTGCTTACCTGTTGATTGGCAAAAAGAATAGATTCACACGGTTAACAAAATTATATTTAATGGATATAGTGCAAATTCATTTGAACTTCAAATTCTAAATTAAGAACCTAAAATCAATATCTAAGGAATCTACAATCTCCAAGTTATAGGAAATTAACATATAACAGAAAAGAAGAAAATAAAAGCAATTAATGTCATGACTAAAACTAGAATTGAAAATGTAGAAAAAGTACACTAATTAATGAAATAAAAAGTGTTGATCTTGAGATCCAACTATTGCCTCCTAGCTCTATTAATTTATAAGTGGTTTGTTTCGCTAGTCAAAATAGGTATAATTAGACTTCAAAAAACGTTCAATCTCATATGAGCCAATTTAAGTGAGTTAAAAATTAGCCTAATAGATTCTTGGGTGAATTATGTATAGGGTCTTGGAGACCATCTTTCTTCTCTATAGAGTATAGTCTAAAAAGCTGTTCTTCTTAGGGACCTCATTTTTTACAATAGTCTTTTCTACCCTTACTAATACTAAAAGACAAAAAAGTGTGATGTCACTGTTTCTCTCTCAACTACCTACCACTACCCACCTACCTCCAACCTCCCACCATCGACCTCCGACCACCGACCACCGACCACCAGTCACCGATCACCGGAAAAAACATAGAGTATCGGAAAAACATAGAGTACTCTATATATTTGCTGAGTACTCTATAAATTTGCGGAGTACTCTCTAAATTTTTTCGAGTGCACTAATAAAATCTCAGAGTACTCTAAGAAAATCTCGGAATACTCTAAAAATTGGTGAGTATTCTATTAATTTGATGAGTATTATTAAAAAACAAAGAATACATAGTCCAAAAAAATCTCTATTCATCTTTATTACACGATTTTGAATAAATTACAAATTAATATATAATTAAAAATAATAAAATAAGTAACCTAACTACCTTGACCAGATCTGAAAAAAAGAAAAAAAATCATGCGTACATAGTACGCCCCCAACCCCGCTCCGGCGCAACCTCCGTCCAAAAAGAGCTGCACAACCACCACTCCACGTCTTGAAGACAACATCACCACCGGAAATGGCTGGCGAAATGGCTGTAGTGGTTCTCTTCGCGCAGCAACCAACGTTCGAGCTCAACCACCATAACACGAACACCACACGAAGAAAGCAGCAACCACCAACACCTGCATCATCCATGCTCACCACCACCAACAGTTCGAGCTCACCCTCACCCTCGCTTGAGAAGCTCCGCCAGATCCACTGAGCTCGCGTGACCATAACACCAGATCTGGAGAAGCTGAGCTCGCGTGACCATAACACCAGATCTGGAGAAGCTGAGCTCGCGTGACATTTTCTCCGGAGAAGCTGAGCTCGCGTGACATTTTCATGGCTGCTCGTCGAACAAGGAGGCTGCTTCGTGTCTGCAATCTGTCTGCAATCTTCATGGCTGCTCGTCGAACAAGGAGGCTGCTCCGATCTCGGCACTAGAGTTCCGTGGAGGTGTTATGGTGGTGGTAGTGTTTTGGTGGTGGTGGTGGTTTTGGAGCTTCCATTGCCGATCTAGCTTTTTAGGAGAGAGAATAATGAGCTTTCTGGAATAGTGAAATGTTATATTTAGTATATATAGGAAAAAAAACAAAAAAGGGTAGTAAAGTAATTGGGGTTTTGGGTTTCATGTGTTAAAATCTTGTTGAGGTCTTTAGTAAGAAGAGACTCCTACTGGGATTGCTATCTCGAAGAGAGGGGTGTGTTCAAGACCCTAAGTGGCATTTTCTCTAGATTCTTCTAAATTTGGACTTTGGGTCTTTTAAGTAGAGCTAGCACAACTTTCACGTCTGAACTCATAATTGGACGCCTTTTTTATCACGTGTATTAGATTTTCAGATCTGGCTTGTGTGTAAATTTTATCAGCTAATTCACTACCAGTTATTTGTTACTCTTTTCGTCCATTTTTATTTGTCCAACTTTCTAAAATAGGGTGTCCATTATTGTTTGTCTCTTTTTCAATATCAATACACTTTTTCTCTACTTTTTCAATATTACCCCTAATTACATAGTGGAAAAATTGTTCTAATAAATGTACTCATATATATATTAGTTAAGGGCATTTGTGTAAAAAGGGGGAGTATTAAATATTTTTTTAATCCTTGTGCACCAAAAAGGTGGACAAACAAAAGTGGACGGAGAAAGTATGATTTTTGCAAGTCGACAGAAACATTCTGCTAGGAATTCGTGTAGATATATTAATGAACTTCTAGACTCCTTTTGCGACTTGGTTTGGATATTTTCATGAGTTTTTTTACCTCATATCATCATCTTGGGATATAAGGACATCCATGTACCTATGCTATACACACTTAACACATAAATCATCTCAAATCGTTCCAAAATAACATGTATCGTTAAATAATAACTACAACTCAAATAATGTCAAATATTAGGATAAATCTCACAATTAATTTCAAAAGTACAACCGAATGACGTCTTTTAAATCCTTTGAGCTTTTTGCTTGAAAAAAAAAATAACTCACACAATATATAAACCATAATATATAAACATACGACTTTACAGACAATTAGGCACATACCCACACAAAATATAGATATACCTACTTGTGAACTAGATATCTACACACATACATACCATAATAGTGATTAAGGTTTATATCCTATATACCCATTACTTATTTAGCGTCACCCATTTATAAAAAATATAAATCCAAACTTTCATTAAATAAAAATAGATAAAAAGATAATGAAAAGAATAGAATATAAAATAATTATTATTAGTTTCTCTTGTATAAGGTTTTCAAATGGGAAAAATGTGATAGAAAAATGACATAGAAAAAATATAGAAAAACTTAAAATAAAAGATTTTTTAAATTTTTCTTTTTGTTACATAGGAGAGTCACTCGGAGTCATTGACTCAGTTTATACCTACACCACTAGATTGGATGACCAATGTCCTTGGCCAGTAAGTTAATCCCAATTGATTTTTTTTTTAAATTTTTTTTTAACTCTTCAACTATCTTATTTACATTTAAACCGGTCTTAAAATAGAACTCGGGGTCCTTCAAAATTTATTTATACAACTTATAAACATCAAGACCCAAAGAATTGGACTAAAACGAAATAAGGACAAAAAATTACTTCACTTATTCTATTTTTTTCAAAACACTATTATCATTTCAATTTCCACTTTTTAATTTCTATATTCTCTATCGAAAGCTTTTCCACACCCGATAGCCAAAATAGCGTAGAAGAGAAGCAGAGAGAGGCGAAAATGGTGAATTACATGTTGATGATCACCGCGGAGCTGGAGAATCTCACCGACCTTCAACCTCAAGGCGGCTGTGACGATCCTAACTTCACCTTCTACTTCAAGGTCATTCTCTCGCTCTCTGTTTTTTTTTGAATTTTGATTTCTCTTTTTCATTTACGAGCATTTATGTTAATGATTTTGTGCAACTAGTTTTTCTAGGGTTTCTTACACTTTTTTCTTATAATTTCAACTTTCAAGTCATTTTTCATTTTTCGATTCTCGAAATCACTTATTAGTAGCTGTTTCCGTAACTGACCTGATTTTTTGATTTTTAATTTTTGATTTTCGGAAGTTAAGCCAAAAATCATATTTGAGTATCTATTTCTCGCATCTATATGTATACCTCTAAGTCTGTGTCAACATGTTTGTTGGTGTATATAAATGTGGATAACATCAATTTAAATGTGTGCATTGGCTTAATCTACAGTCTCTGAACTGAACTACCCAGATAGTTAAAGTATTGATTAACTCATCTTTGCGCGTCTTGAATTATGCTTGTATATTACATCTTTCTTGTGTTTTTTATTTTGTAATTAGTAATTTGTTATGAATGCTTACTTTTGAGTGGATGTGTACAGATATTCATTAATTAACGATCCTTAGCAGAGTTTTCAGTATCTTATGATTTAATTCTACTCACAAGCAAAACAATAAATCAGAAATCAAAGATCTATAGTAATCATGCTTCCATTAAGACTCACTTCTATGCTGCATCTAGTTAGGGTCACGTTTGCTTTATGTTTCAATAAAATAAACTCAGTCGATCATAATCAGAATAGCGAAAACATGATACAATTACCACCTACTTAATTATAGATATATATACTGTTTTATGTGATAATCTATTACTAAATACCTATGTGTGTTTAATTGTTACATTTCACTTGTATAGCTGAAATGTGGGAACTGTGGAGAGATGACACAGAAAGAGACATATGTTAGCTTGAGTGAAACTCTTCCTATTCCAAAAAGCAGGGGCATAACAAATCTTGTTCAGAAGGTAACAGAAAACTATATAATCCGTTTTAAGTTGCTTTTCAATCACTAGCTTCTTTTATTTCCTTATTACTTTATGATTTACTTCTTATTGCCTTTTTGTGCACAGTGTAAGTTCTGTGGAAGGGATGGGACAGTAACTATGGTAACTGGACGAGGCAAACCCCTGACTCAGGAGCATAGTGAAGCTGGAATGTTTACCCCTATAATGTTATTTGATTGCAGAGGAGTTGAGCCTGTGGAATTTGAATTTGGTAATGGCTGGCACGCTCGATCTGTAAGTTTCTGTTATTTCTTGTCTTGGTTTTCTGAGGTAAATAATGTTGCTTATAATTATGATTATGGCTTGTGTATGTAGATTGAAGGAACAAAGTTTGATGGAATTGACTTGTCAGGGGGAGACTTTGCTGAATATGATGAAAAGGGTGAGTGTCCAGTCATGATTTCTAATTTGCGTGCTACTTTCGAGGTATTGAAGTCATAAGGGGAAACTAGTGACTCACTGTTTCATGATGGCTGTTTTCTATGAAAGTGGACTAGATTACTTTGCTTCATGATGTCTATTAATCTACATTTTTCAGATATTATCGTATTAAAAACTATGTTAACAATTTGTCCTAGTTTATTTGTGTTGAGAAGATTTTATTGTGCTTATGGTCCTATTGCATTCATGACGTATACAAATGGAACCATCTACCTGTAGAAAATGTCTGAATACAAAAGCGTACAATTTTGATCTGCTTTATCCCATCAATGATCTTTGGGGGGAAATGATTAACTTTCTTCTTCTAACATTCAGTTATAGGAAGAAAAACAGTTACTAAACTATTTTTAAATCTTAAAATGGATTCTAAATCAAATCATCGAAAACATTTAGGCTAAAAATAAAATAATATGTATATATATGTGTATCATACTCTTAACTTTCATCTTATTCGACCAATATACAAATATTACTAGAAAATAAGAACACTAAGAATAAGAATATTAAAATGTAGAAAAGTAAAGAATATTAGTTATATTGTGGTTAAGGGAAACCTACATATACATTAAAATTTTGGCAAGAGTAAAGCTCCTTCACTATTAGATATTTTAGATGATAAGTTTACAATTTAACAACATTTCAAACAAATCACGAATCCAGAAATCTCAAGATAACTGTAATTCACCAAATCTTAGTCTATTATGTAGACTAATCTATTGCAGAATCAAGTTAATTATATACCATCTAAAATCATACTACCCAAGTATACTATCCATGACGTGACGTGAATTGGTTGGTTAAAAATCATTAATCAATTTATTTTCTTGATTTGATTAACAATTTTTAACCAACCAATTCATGCTACATCATGAGTGATACATGGGTGGTATATATTATCCTCCGAGGAGCGCCTCCTAACTTCTATTTTATATAGAGCATTGCTATATATCACCCCTATTTGATTCACCCTTATTTGGCAATAAACAATGTGTTACCTTATGTGGCATTGCTATATCACCCATATAGAAATTGTGATATATAGTTTATTTGTAACCTTATGTGTTACCTTATGTGGCATTAAACAAAAAAGAGCATTGTGTTACCTTATGTTACCTTATATAGGTAACACATTGTGTTACACATAAGGTATATCACCTTATTTGGCATTAATTTCTCTCTCTTTTGTTTAATGCATTAAACAATGTGTTACCTTTTGGTGATATATAGCAATGCCACATAGAGCATTGGTGATATGTTACCTTAGAGCAATGGGTGATATAGAGCATTGCTATATCACCTCCTATGTGTTACCTTATATGGCATTAAACAAAAGAGAGATAAATTAATTAATTAGGAGAGAGAAACAATTTGATTGGTTTTTAAAACCTTCACATAAGAGGTGATATAGAGGTGAAGCAAAAAGGGGTGATATATATCTTTACTCATAATTTATAACAGAAATTCATATTAGGTAAATTGCATAGTTGGTCCTATCGTATGTGAAATAGTTAAATTACATATTAGGTAAGTTTTAATTTCTTTGTATATCAACCACTTAATTTATATCAATAATATAGAAGATCAATGAATATTTACATAAAACAATAGGAGAAGCAAAATATATGTTACAGAATAGAGGTTTTATTTTACTTAATTCTTCATCATCTTATCAGTGTAATGTTCAATATATTTAAACATAAATCAAGACTTCATTATCTTCAATTTGTGTTTATATAAAATTCTAATAATTTTTCTTATCACCACTCAAATCACATGTTTGTAATCATATACTCTAGATTAGAGATGTTCCACGATACTCTGTTTATACTTACAAAGATGAAGGATTTAACAAGAATAAAAAAAAAGGATCGATGGCCAATAATATTTTTTTTTAAGCAAAGACGTTTTTTACAAGAGCGCTTCAAAATTAAACAAATGGCTCTATGGACGAGCGCCGACGTTAATTTTGTAATTATTTTTGTAAATACGTTTTTATGGCAATTATATTTTTAAATGAGTTACAAAAAAAAAATACTCTAGTATTAAATACTTATTACTTACTCCACTCCTCATATTCCATGTTTTTTTTTTTTTTTTTTTGGTCGCCCTCATATTCCATGTTCGAGATCTCCTTTTTTCGTCAAAACACGAGATCTCTCTCTTTTTGGTCAATTAACATCCCTTTCTCTCTCCACGTTATTGATTCTTCTTTGCCTATACTCATTTTTCATTTTGGTTGAATAATTCTTCTTTTCCAACCTTTTAGAGTTTAGAGCATAAAGAAAATTTATGAAACAAAAATTATATATATTACAATTTTCAGTAAGAAATATTTTTTATACTGAGATTAATTTTAAATGACTCTAAAAATATTAAAATCAAGTCATATTAGATCAAATATTCAAATAAATAATAAAGCTCATGATTCAATTAGAACGAATAAAATAATAATTCAATCTTACATATACATAAGTTTATTGATGTAGAAAATATTTTATTTTTATTGAATTTCATTTTTTATTCTATTTAGCAACTAATAATTAGAAATTGAGAATTTTATTATAAAGATTATCTTATATCTCTAGGATAATTTGCCCCTTTCAAATTAGCATTATCTTTATCATCAAATTAGAAACCTTGTTAACACAATAAATTTTTTATTCTTTTCAACCTAAAAACTTCCTGGAAACCAAAGAATGATCCCAAATGCAAGTAGATATTTGGGTACAATCTGATAGATTCCTTTTGATACCAGAATCTCTTTTTCTATAAACTTGCATGTGACCAGGAACAACTAATCAGAAGTTTTACGTCCAAAAAAAAAAAAAAACAAAGAAATAAAATTTTGAATAATGAATGTCTTTATTACTTGTACAACTAAAGAGCCTTCGTGTTGAAATATCTTCCAAGCTTCATCAATTATTATTTTCATTATAATGTTCTTCCATACTAATTAATGTGTTTTCTTTTTCTCGTTTGAATAACGGTTTTTTAAACTATAAAAGGGGTTATTGTTGAAAACATCCTCCTTAAACTCTCTAATTGTTTTTTTATGCCTTCAATAATCTTATTTATAAAAAAATGGCTAATGAAATAATTATTTATAGAAAACATCCCCTTTATATTTTCTATATCTTTATTAATTCCATCACATGCGCGCGTCCGTGAAATTTTTTTAAAATCGTCATAACTAATTCAAAAAAAATCAGAAAATTAAAAAAAAAATATTTTTGAATAAATCTAATTAATATTTACGTCTATGAATTTTTTTGATGTTTTTTGAATTTTTTGAATTTTTTCGAATTTTTTTAATTTTTTTTTCGCAGACACGGAATTCCATGTTTTAAACCATGAAATAAACATGAAATTCCATGTTTTAAACATGAAATTCCATGTTTTAAACATGGAATTTCGTGTCTGCGAAAAAAAAAATTAAAAAAATAAAAAAAAATCGAAAAATTCAGAAAATTCCGAAAAAAATCATAGACGTAAATATTAATTTGATTTATCCAAATATAATTTTTTTTGATTTTTTTGATTTTTTTTGAATTAGTTATGACGATTTTAAAAAAATTTCACGGACGCGCGCGTGTGTTTATTAGTTTTTTTCTTATTTTTTAATTGTTAATTATAAGGGGCTGTTTTCAATAAATATTTTTTCCTAGGCACCTTTTTCTAAATAAGTTTTTTAATAGGCATCAATCAACAATTGGCTCACTATAAAATTAGTAAAAAAAAAAACTATAAAACTAAAAGAGACCATATTATTTTCCTTGACTACAACCACAACCACAACTAATTTAATGTTTTTTTTTTCGTAAACAATCATTTAATGTTAAAATCATTTTACATTATTATTTTTCTTTTTTCGACAATAAATCATTTTACATTAATTACCAATCTTTTCTTACTTTTTATATTTATATTTCTTTTTCTTGAACCAATACTATAACTACCCCCATCGACTACTTAGCCCATACTCCCGTCACTATCGTCGACATAAAATCCGGTCCAAGGCTGAAGCTTTAGAAGACTAATAAATCTGATTCAACATAAATCAAATCTTCATTTCTTTTTCTTCTCTTTACCTTGCAAGTTTCTTCAACAAAATAGTAAGTCGAACCTGTAGAACTCGACCCTTTTAGTTTCTTTTTTTGCTATTATTCTGAGTAAAGCTTCAATTTTTATCGGTGTTATTTCATTTAGTGACCGTTTATGGTGTAAAGTTGCAATCTTTATTCAATTTTGTGATCTGGGCTAGTATGGTATACCCTGCCCTTGATCTTGTTAAGGGTGAAAGTCGGTAGCTATAGCAGATTTGATGGGGTGAAATTAGAATTACCGAGAAAAGGAAATCTGGTTAAAATTAGTGTTTTGTGTGGAATCAATACCATGTCAATGGAGGAAGGTCTTAAAGATGTAACTGTGGGCAGAGCAAACCAATCTAGAGGTTTACCTCAAAGGCTTATAAAATTACTTGTGTGTTTTTTAGTTTTATGTTTATCTTTTTCAGTGGTTACCATATTTATGATTAAGTTCTTTGGAGTTAGTAGTGTAGTTACTGGATTTAGTCCAGGTTTATTGAGATGTGGTTATGAAGCAGAACAATCGTATAGTTTAGATAGTTTGATCAAACCCCCATCTAATTTGATGCATAGTATGACCGATGAGGAGTTGTTATGGAAGGCATCATTTGTGCCTCAAATGAAGAAGTATCCCTTCAAAAGGGTACCCAAGATTGCATTTATGTTTCTCGCCAAAGGACCATTACCCTTAGCACCTTTGTGGGAAAGGTTTTTCAAGGGTCACAAGGGATTTTATTCGATTTATCATCACCCATTACCTTCATATAAAGGTTCTGAGTTTTCGCCTTCTTCGGTTTTCTACAAAAGGCAAATCCCAAGTCAGGTACAATTCATTTATCTTATACCCTTTATTATATAGCTAATATTTCTTGTGAATTGTAATATTTAGTCATACACGCACTAGAAAATTAACCACAAATGAACTTGATGAAGCTTAATTAAGCAATAGCTATTTTATGAAATGATTCTGAATGTTTAAATTTACAACTATACCAGGTTACAGAATGGGGAAGAATGAGTATGTGTGATGGGGAGAAAAGACTTATTGCAAATGCATTGCTTGATATTTCGAATGAATGGTTTATTCTTCTATCAGAATCATGCATACCTCTTTACAATTTTAGCTCCATTTATCTCTACATAAAGCAATCAAAGTACAGTTTCATCGGTTCATTCGATGATCCAGGCCCATTTGGAAGAGGTCGCTACAATCGAAACATGTTACCCGAAGTCAATATTTCTCAGTGGAGAAAAGGCTCACAATGGTTTGAAATCAATAGAAAACTCGCGCTTTACATAGTTGAAGATACAAAATACTATCCTAAGTTTAAAGAGTTTTGTAGACCAGCTTGTTATGTAGATGAACATTATTTCCCAACCATGTTAGCAATTCAAGCACCAAATCTCTTGGCAAATAGAAGTCTCACTTGGACTGATTGGTCAAGAGGTGGGCCCCACCCTGCTACATTTGGGAAACGAGACATAACTGAAAATTTCATGAAGAAACTTCTAGAAGCTCGTAACTGTTTATATAATGATCAGCCATCTACAATTTGTTATCTATTTGCAAGAAAATTTTCTCCGAGTGCACTGGAACCATTGTTCTTCCTAGCACCTAAGTACTTGGGTTTTTAAAGACTAATATGCCCTTCTTATGATAGACTATATGTATGTCCCTGTATTGACACTGTTTCAAAAATTTATTGGATGTATAGGTCATAGAGATATAGACTAGTTAAAACCAGTTTTGTGTTCTAGTTTAGAAGATTCGCTTATAGTGTATCATTTCCTTTTTTGGTAATGCAGAGGCTTGTGACCTATCTTTAATAGTTCAGGTTTGTCATTTGTGGAACTGTTTTGCCTTGTTCTAAGTTTAAGCATTTTTTTTGGCAAGGCCAAAGTGTATCATTTAGGCACCTTCACATCCCAAATTCTCTTACCCTTAACCATATTATTCTGTATAAATTCACCCCATATGCCCCCTTTGATAACCTTAGCCCATGTAGTTGAATCAGTGTTGTCTTTTTAAAGGAAGTAACCTTAGCCAGTTAGTTTCCTTTCTATCATAGCTATCACTTGCTTAGGAAGTATATGTGCATATTACACCAATATCTTGCCTTAACAACACAATCTTAATAGAGTGGACTTTAACCAAAAAAAAAAAATATATAAAAATACAAGCTTTTATTCATCCATCTGCCAATCGTTGAGCAAATTTTATCAAACAAAGACTAAATAGAAGATGCACAAGGGAACTCCAGGATAGAAGATGCACACAACATAACCTTATATATAAACTTTGCTTTCTTCACAACTGACTCGGAGTCATGAGAGTCTAGTACACATGCGTAAACCTTTCTTAACAAGCTCAATTATCAAAGGACCAACTTTGAAAAAGAGCAAACGATCATCAACAAAAATCAAATGATTCCAACATAAACCTTTACTTCTGACTAATTCTATCAATATCAAACAATGTACTAAAAACATGCATACCTATATGATGTGTTCTAATAGTTGGGTAACTACCAGACTGTTTAGGACACTGTTAGATTATTATTATGATATCTGAATCAGTCTTACATATTTTATTTTAGAGGAACAAATTAGAGTATTTTGGAGGCAAAATAGAGATTCCAGGGAGATTTTGGAAGCATTTTGTAGTGGAACATGATAAAGAGTTAAACATGTAATGATTCAGATAAAACAATAAATAAAAGTACACATATTTCTCCTTTGTTTTCTCTGACACGAGAATCAAGATGACCACCACCACTATAAGCTCAACCAAAAACACCCTATCACCACCACTCTCCTCCATCACCTCTCTATTCTAATCACTATTCTAGCTCTGCTTCTTCTATCCCCCTTCTCACACTCTCTCAGCCACATTCACTCTCACTCTTTACTTTTGATTAAGTTTTCTTTGCATTTATTGCTCTTCATTACTCCCAAGCATGAACATTAATGACAGAGAGAATGATGAAACTGAACTTGTACTAGATGAAGACCCAATTTATGCTTAATGTGGAGGGCCTAAACTAATGGTTAAGTGGTGAGTCCTGAGTATTATAAAATTAATTACTGAAATAAAAGAAACCACAATACCATAAGTAAACGGTTGTCCAAGTAATACTCCGATAAATTTGGTTTCGTTTTCAGGGACGAATTAGGTTCAACCCCAGTATTAATCAGATAGTAGAAATAATAGTTTAACAGAAAAATAAAATAATATGATTTTTGTTTGGTTTTCTTAAAGACTAAAGATGCAATAAAATAAAAGACTAAATTAAATTAAATTACTGAAAAGAAATAATAAAAGTAAAAGGACTAACTTCAGAGATGAGAGATATTTGAGTCTCGCAAGGAATCCACCTAATTAACGTAATCAATGTTTTGTTTAAGGGTAGAATTGGTATTATTAGATTAGTCGGGACTCTAATGTCTCCTAGCCCCCTGTCGGGAGGACCTAGGAGCTATCCTAAAGTACTATAAACCCCTATATGGGCGAATATGCATCTTCGGGTGTGAGGACCTAGGAGCTATCCTAAAGTACTATAAACCCCTATATGGGCGAATATGCATCTTCGGGTGTGAAGTATTTACCTCTCTGGCTATGCAATTAGTCAAGCCTGTCAGTCAATAATGGACATTACACGGGTATTACCTAAGTCTGTATTCAAACCCCTATGTCGGATGATCACTTTTGCCACTAAAGTGAATAGCGCAAATACTAAAAGCTATTTCAAGTTGTACTGAAAAGAAATAGTAATTAAGAACAAAGTATTATCCACTATATAAGACTCAATTCAATCTAAATCATAAAAATCCCAAATTCAAAACATAGAATAAATTAATTAAGGTTCATCCTTTTATTACGATTCTCAAGTATATAAAAGTTTAACTCATAATAAAATTAAAGACTGAAATCAAATAAAAAATAAAAGACATCATATTTAATTACTTGGTTGGTTGTTGTTGGAGAATTCCTCCAGCTCTAACTTCTCTTCTGCCTTCTTGCTCTGACTTGAAAATATGAAGCCTCTGATGTAATTTTCCGAAGTGTGTAAAAAGGAGGCTAAAGGGTCTATTTATACTAGTAAAAACGGATTAGGTCTTAGGTTAAGAGGATTAGATCAAATTATAAAAAGCCCAAGCCCATCTTCTTCTTTAATTCTCGTAACTGGCGTACAACCCTTAGTATAACGGCTGTAACTTTTGCATATCAACTCCAAATGGGCTCATTCCAGTTGCAAAATCTTCCTAACTCAATAATTCATGAAACTTTGTTTCACGGCCCAAGGCTGAATCCGCTCCTAAGTAGCCCAAAAACAGCAATTAGTAATAGCCTTCCAGATCTGCAACTTCTCTAATCAATTTTTCGAAAATTCTTTTCTTGCCTTTAGCTCCTCCACTTGATCTAAGACTTTAATTATCACTTCTCCATAGAATCATAAACCTACTAACTTTGCACTAAAACAAACAAATTAACGCATAAAAGCTCTAAAAATGCAAATAGTCTGATTCCAATAAAAGAAAGTGCAATATGACAAAATAAGCATAAAAGTCTATCAAATAAGTCAAATATTCACCTAAAATGATGTCTCCTAAGGGCTAATATTTAGAACAAATAAGGAGACATCACTAAGATACTTTTTAAGGAAAGTATTAGCTTCATGTTTCTAAAAAATGCTATCATCAAGAACTGGGAAATAAAAATAACATCACCATTGAGGAGAAAGGATAAAACACGCACAATCGAGTTTGAATCTGAAGAGGACTGTCAACATGTCTCGGCTAATAGACCGTGGAACATCACCGGAAAACATGTTCTAATCCAGCGATTCCAATCTGGAATCAAAATCTCCGATGAAGAAAGGAATCAAACCATCTTCGAAAATGGGTCCAGATTCAAGGTTTGGCTAACACTATGCTGAAAGAATCCAATATACAATAAGTGACAAGCCAAATTGGTGAAGTTAAAGGTATTCGGCTACCTCCTATCAACACCTTCAAATTGTTTAGTTTCCCAAGAGTGAGAGTTATGGTTAATGTAAAAAAAACCTTTAATAGGCGACTTTCTTCTTAAAGGAGAAAATGGTAGGCCTGTTAGAGGTTCCTTTAAATATGAAAAACTTGGTGATGTATGTTTCGATTGTGGTATCTTAGTCATCTTGCTAGAAATTGTAAAAATAACACTAAACTCAAGCGCAAAGTGGGTCTTTGGATTCATATATCGCTCCCTTCATTCATTGAGGAAAAAATGATGGATGGAGTTGTTTCACATGTGTTGGAAATAAAGAAGACGAGTCAAACTTAGTTTGATAAGATTGTTGAAAAAAAAAATTCTAAATGAAATTCAATTTTTGAATTTATAGCTACGAACAAGACCCCTACAGATTTCAGCTTTAAGGCGGGGGGCTCAAGGGTAAATGCTAATGCCACAAAAAAAAATCGGGCTCCACTTCCGGTAAAGAAAATGTGAGTCCAACATACCTTAATATTTTTAAGAGACCAACAAACAAAATTATCTTTGACCCAATAGTTTCGAGCCCAAAAACTCTCTTATTGGTAATTGGTCCACTAATATTATCTTTGTTCAAAAAGACATCACACCCTCTAGCTCTGCCGGAAAAAATCCCCCAATCTCCCCTAACCCTAACCTTAAAATTACCAAACCGGAAAACAAAACTGCTAAACATAACGTCTTTACACTTATCAAACATGGCCCTATTTTTACCCTTACCAAACTACACTTTTCTCACTCAACAAAAATGACACGGATGTTAAAGAAAGGGAGACTCAAACTGTCAACCTTCGCATCTGCGAGTGATAACAAAGTAAGTCGGCTACTCAATGATACTATGAAATTTGATAAGAGTGGTAAGTCTACTCGTCGGAGAAGTTATAAAGAAATGACGCTTAGTAAATACAACCAACTCAAATTGGATTCAAAGAATAGATACAAACTCTTGTGGGTGACGTGAAATAATCTGATGCCATAAAGGTAACGAGAAAGGTATTGATAATGAACAAAATGCTAAAGTCAAGGATGGAAAGATGAAGAGGAATTCTGGGGTAGATCCTAAACAACCCCAAAAAGCTCAATGATACAAACAGGTTAGAATTGTCGAGGGATTGGGATCCCCTCGACAAAACATTATAGGAGGTTGTCAAAGTGCACAAACCTTAATAACTATTTCTCTCTGAAACAAAAATTTTATTTGTTAAATTTCTTGAAATCACCTCTGATATTGATATGATTTTACATGATTATGTTGACCTTATTGGACTATCGGAGGGTTGGTACTTTTGTTAAAAATTATACCTTAAAAGTTAAGATAAAAATATGATACACTATGATATAACTGATGATAACAACAGAATCTACAACATTACTTTCGTTTACATCTCAACTGGAACAAGATAGAAAACTTGAATTATATAGTGAGTTATACCCCCAAGGGTAGAAATCTACCTTTAAATGTCTTGGGAGACTTTAATCTCAGCATGTTTCACCATGAAAAAATAGGAGGAAATCCAAAAAGTGATAAAAAAAACTAAATATACTAGAAAACTTTATGAAATTAATTAATTTGAATGAAATCTCATCTTAGGATGCAAATTCACTAGGTCCAATAAGAGAAAAGGATATGAGTATATAAAACAAAAGATAGATAGATGTATTGCAAATAGAGAATGGATTGATACCTTTAAAGAGGATTAAGTGCAAATTTTGCCTTTTATAGGGTCTGACCACTCTATAATTATGTACATTTTGAGAATGAAAGTATTAAACTTGAAAAGGGATTTATATTTGAGAAATTTTGGTTGCAAGACTTAGAATGTGATACAATTGTAAATGATAAGTGGGAAAATACTAGAAACTTACAAGACAATAAATTAATGTAGACGGTAAATTAATATTAAGTTGGAGTGAGTATTACTATTTTATATTCAACGAATTTGAGTTAATTTTGAGTAGTATTATTTGATACTCTCTCCGTTCCAAAAATAATATCCAACTCATTGAATATGGTGTTCCAAAAATATTGTTTAATTAGGATATCGATACATTTTTTTCAATTTTTTTCATTATTACCTTTATTAAAAAATTAAAATTGATTTCCAACGCAAATTTAAAATATCAAGACACTTTATGAAGGTAAATTTGTAATTGTGTATACAATTATTAGGTTTTTTAATTTGTGTGAAAAGATAAGTAGACATTATTTTTAGGACGGAGTAAGTATTTAACCCTTAGAGTTAGATTGGAATATGACGTGCCCTATTTTGGTTATTTAAACATTATATTATTTTTTTCAACCTATTTGGGTTATATGTAATTTCTTTAACACATTCTTCTTTAAATCTGAACTCGTCTTAATCCGTCTTAAATCGAGTTCACTCGATATCATTGTTCTAAAAAGTGCTAAGCGCTACTAGGGTGGTCGAGCGCCTACATAGTTAGGCGACCATTAATCGAAATATAGGAGGTTTTTACCTAGGTGGTTTTTATATTATTTTGAATTAAATATATATTATTAATACATTAATTTGAATAATATTTACATCCTAATATACTCAATTTAACATAAATAATCTATATTTAACTATAAAATAATAATAATTTATTATTATTAACCTAAACAATTACCAATTCAAGAAATCTAGACTTGAAAATAAAAAAATCCTACCTTCTTTTTTTTCTCGCGCATTCGAACTCTAACCTAAGTACTTTTTCTTTTTATTTTGCTTATTTGTTGGGTTGGATTAGATTGAATTAGTTACTTATAGGCTAGCATGCTAGGTAGTATTTAAGTTGGGCGATCCATTAATCTGATTGGGTAGTTATTAAATAGATTATGCATAGACGAACTTTCTAGCCATCTTCTAGAAAAATTCTAAGCTGATCGAAGTTTGAAACGCCTAGGCAGCTAGGCAACCTTGTTTTAGAACACTGCTCGATATAGTCGTTTATAAATAATTATGGTAAGGTTGGTTTTTTTATTTTTACAAACCAAACGATATAATTGTTGGTTTAACTTAGGTTAAGTCCAACACCTACTCGACTAAATAGACATAACTGGGAGTCAAACACGATGTTTCTTTCAAATAACAACTTTTGAAAACAGTTTTACTCCAATGACTTCCGAATTTCAACCTCGTGGATTTATTTTAAATTTATTTTAACAATTTTTATATTTTTTTAATATTTAAATTTTTTATGTATGTGTTTATTTTAAAATTTATACATAAATGTTCAAAATTAATATTAAAATATTTTAATATTAAATTACTAAGAATAATTAAATATAATTATTATTTATCATAATATTTCTTATGATAATATGTCTTTTATTTATTTTATATGAGAATCTTAAAAAAAAAAAAAAAGATTATGACCCAAGGGGTCTTGAACACCCACCCTCTAGTCCTAACTCAACCCTATATTTTTGCTCTTCTCACTAAAGACCTCTAATTAAATTTTACACTACAATTCAAAAACCCAATTACTTATTTACCCCCTTTGGTTTTATTTTTCTTATATACACTAATTTCTATCAGAATTTGTTTATTATTTCTCTCTCCTAACCTTAAAACTAAAACTACTCTCCATTCTCTCTCCTAAAACCACTGAATCATCACCTCCCTCCCTCACTCCAACGAGCTGCCAGCGCCGCCTAAACTGCTTCGTTCATTGATTTGAGATCTGAGTTCGGCGGCTTTTGCAATCTCATCTCCACTGAAGCCAAGCCGTCGTGGACCACCAGCAGTTCTGGAGAAGACCACCAACCCGCCGAACTGTGTAGCTCCGCCGTCAGCAACCTCCAGCAGCAACCAAACCGATCTTCTTCACGATCTGGTATAATTTTCGGTAGTTTTTTGTTGTGATTTCTGGCGCTTCTCCATGGTTAAGTTAATCTCGAAGCTCAAGCAGTCTTCTGGCTAGCCATGGACCTGCTTCACGGCGCTGCTCGTGATGGACCAAACCGGACCTCGTGATGGACCAACCCAGAGATCTGTTCGATGTGAGATGCTGCTCGTGATGGACTAAACCGGTGCTGCAAGATTTATGATCTAAAGATTCACAATGCTCTCTCGTGATGAAGTCGTTCGAAGACTAAACCGGAGCTCAAAGATTCGCTGCTGCACATGGCCACCTCCAGTGCTGCTGCACATGGCCACCTACGGCGCTGCTTCATGGTGAAGCTAATAGAGTCACGCTTCTTCGCCGGATCTGTTCCAATTTGTGATTCGTGTTCCATTTTTTTCTTCCAAGTGCGTACAATACTATGTATAGTAGGTTAGTTTTGTTGACCAGATCTGGTCAACAGTCAATAAGTATGTAGTTTTTAGTTTAATTTACATTTTTTTGTTGTAAATTGCTTAAGTCTAAGCTCTTTTCTTTTTCTTTTTCTTTTGTTCAATATGTAATTTTGTTCTTTTGTTTGGTATAATAAATGGGTTGTAAAAGTGATACTCATCGCTTTTTAATAATACTCAGCTTTTTTTATAGTAAACTCATCAAATTTTGCAGTTAACTCAACTCATCAATTTTTGCAGTAAACTTATCAGTTTTTGTAGAAAACTCATCATTTTTTTTTAACCTCATCATTTTCTCTGGTGACCGGAGACGGAGGTCGGTGGTCGGAGGTCAGAGGTCAAAGATAAGTGTGGTAGTGGAGAGAAATGAACAGTGATATCACTCATTTTTGTCTGTTAATATTAGTAAGAGTATTTTAGTATTTGATCATCTTTGAGGTCCATTTAAAGAAGTAAAATTCTCACTAGTTCCTTTAGGCTAAAAAACTAGTCTCCAAGACCCTATGTGTCAATTACCCAAAAAAAATATCTAAAAAAAGTGTAATTGAAATCATTAATATTCAAATAATAAAATAAATTAACATTAATTGTAACGTTTTATTAAAAATGTGTGTTAAATTAATAATATAGTTTGGTAGGAATAAGCTTTTTTGCTTAATGAAAATAATATAAAAAATTAAAAAAACAAATTAGAAATGAAATTGAAGCTAACTACATGAATATTTTTTAAATAGGGTAAAGCCCTCGTGTGGCCCTCTATCTATACCCAAAGTGCACGGGCCGCCCCTGATCTTCATTTTTACCCTTTTACGCCCCCTATCTTCACCTTTTATGACACGGTTAGCCCTTTTTTCATTTTTCTGTTAGTTGACCGTTAGTCAACGCCACATGGCGCCACGTCAGTGACACATCACCGCCACGTCCGCTCCACGTATGCATGACATCAACCTCATTTCCACGTCATTTTTTTAAACTTTTTTTTTAATTTTTTTTTTTTTTAAATACGCCTCCTTCTTCTTTCTTGCTCCACCATATCAATTGAACCCAAATTAAAGTTCAAACCGCCTTCACACCAAGCCGCTCTCTGCACCATCATCATCAATCGAACCCAAAATAGTCACTCCAACAGGCCTCACACCAAGCCGCTCGCTGCACAAGGAAACCGCCGCCACATATGGTCCCTTCTCCGCCATCATTAACCGGCTTGGATACGCCATCAACATTCAACAATTGAAGAACCCAAAATAAGGTAAATAAATCATGGGTTGTAGCAATTGGGTACAATCATGAATTTCTTTCGTATATCCTTAAACATATTCTGAATTACAATGTAGGTCACCTCAACATTTATTAAATTGCAACGCTTTTGATTATATATATACTAATTATTCTGAAATTAATGGAAAACACAACTCTTCTCAGTAAGGATAATCAGGTAAATGTACTGTTTACCTTTCTTTGTGTGTTTTGTAAGTGATTGAAAGTTTTAATCTTTTTACTGTTTTTCGTATTTTTAAACATGGTTCTTCTTTGTGTGCTTAAACATGGTTCTTCTTCATTGTCCAGAGATGCTTCTCCCTTTGCATACTAGCTTTCTGAACCGAGTGAATTGCAGATTGATTTGTTCTGTGTTTTTCTTGAACCTAAATGGCGTTGAATTTCACCTTGATGGACTAGATAACAGTCATCTCCTTCTTTTAGAATGATTTCACTGCACAAAGTTGAAGTGATGCCAAATAAGAAGACCCTAATTGCTGCTATGGAAGCTGGTGGTGAGTATAAATTTTATTCTATTCTCTCTACTATTTTCTAAATACAAATAAAAAGAAGTTAAAAATCTTAATATATTTTTTCAGATGTCAAGAACAAGTGGGAAAAAGTTCATGGGAAAGAAAATTGATTGTGCAGAAGAAAAGAACTTCTCTCAGTGACTTTGATCGATTCAAGATCATGTTGGCAAAAATCAAGGTATGAATGATCAGAGTAATATTTTGAGTTATCATGTATTATTTGTTGAATTCATTTTGCTAAATTTTGTGTTGTTTTGACATTGCAGAGAGCTGGAGTTGTTAGGCAGGAGCTTGCAAAGCTTAAAAAGGAAGTCACAGCTTAAGAAGATGTTTTTTTGCTTTTACCAGATCTTTGTAATTGTTTTTTTTTGAACAAGTGGGATTAGTAGTTATTTTTACTGTCTTTAGTAGTTGCTAATGAATTCATCAGTCTTGACATTTTCATATGCTTGGAAACTTTAATGTTATATTCAAAAAAAAGAAAGCTACAAACTAGTTCTTTATATCATATGCCTTATTAAATAGAAATTGAGTGGGTTTATATGCTTGATGAGATGATCTTTTTCTTGAAACTTTAATAAATGGTGTGTTTAATTTTCTTCTATTGTTGCAGTAATCTCAATTAATTGCAGTACGATTACATAGATGAAAATAATCTCATTTAATTGCTGTACAATAAGTAGGTGAAAATAATTGTAAAGAGGAGAATAATATACAGGAACTCAATAAATAATTCATCTACAGCTGTGGTGACAACAATATACATGAATTCAATAATTGAAATTACATAAGAGCTAAAGCTTGTCTGAGGTTACAATAAGGCAGATAATAATCAATAGGGAAAAATTATCTAGGTCCTGCGCTGATTTGTACACCACGTTCATGGACTGAATCCCTTTTCCTCCGGCCACTACTTGAACGGATAACCCTACCGAGCTTCTTGGCTAACACAACGGAAGGAGATAGCTCTTCTAAAACCTGAGAATTAGTCAAAGACTGTTTGAGATTATACCCTTGAAGGACCTATAGTGCAATTAACTAAAATGTGGATCATTTTGCTTACAATTTTGGATGAACACGCTCAGGTGGAAGAAGATGAACTTGCAGTAAGTGCTCAAACAATAGATAATTATGCATACATTCTGCAACAACTTTTGCCACCTGTTCATGTTATAAACATTCACCACAAAAAAAAAATTAGAATTTTTATATAAGATTCGATAATTATTGATAAAACATGGCTGAAATGTATGAAACCTCTGGAGATTCGAATTCTATGAAGCCAAAATGCTTGGATTTCTCTGTCTGTGAAAATCAATAAATAAGTAAGAATACCAAGAAAATAAATTAAAAAAAAAACAGTAACAAATACACAATAGTTCATTCATGAGTAATACTCCTATTTCTTGCAATTCTAAGCCTCTTGATTGTACCAAACTGCTTAAAGAAACCTGCAAAACAACATAACCAAAAGTAAGTACTAAGCTTTCACTTCATTTCATTATATGCAGAGCAAAGTGCAATTATGCATTTTAAATTTTTTCAATACAGCACAAAAATAGTTAAACCATTATAATATAATAACCCTCTTGAATGTTATATGTCAGCTTCGGAAAAATAAGGATTATTTAGGAACTAAAGTGAATGAAAAATTTGGAATAGGCACAATTGCACTTTTGGTCCCTATATTATACAACATAAGCATGAGGACACTATGCGATTATAAAGACATATTAATGAGTTCGCATATTATGAAACTAACACAACAAGATGATAAATTAGTTGCATAAAAAAGAGAATAATTTGCCCCATCATTTTCAGTTATTTTTGAATTATTAAAAGGAACCTGTTTTTGATCGTTCTTAAATTGACTTATTTAATGGCTCTAACAAAAATTCGATCACTATGTCTTACCATCCTAAATTATTATATATAGCAAATATACCCCTATATATCAAAAAGTAATAAAACATACCCCTCCATTTTAGAAAGTAACACCCATTAAAATATGACATATGTGTTTTGACCCCTAATTTTTTTCTTTCTAAAATACATTGCGATCCGGGAACCTTCACTTGACCCTCCCAAACTTTACCAAAAATATTTCAGTCAACGTTCAAACTTTCAATCTATAGATTATTTTGCAGAATAATTAGTATATATATAATCAAAAGCGTTGCAATTTAATAAATGTTGAGGTGACCTACATTGTAATTCAGAATATGTTTAAGAATATACGAAAGAAATTCATGATTGTACCCAATTGCTACAACCCATGATTTATTTACCTTATTTTGGGTTCTTCAATTGTTGAATGTTGATGGCGTATCCAAGCCGGTTAATGATGGCGGAGAAGGGACCATATGTGGCGGCGGTTTCCTTGTGCAGCGAGCGGCTTGGTGTGAGGCCTGTTGGAGTGACTATTTTGGGTTCGATTGATGATGATGGTGCAGAGAGCGGCTTGGTGTGAAGGCGGTTTGAACTTTAATTTGGGTTCAATTGATATGGTGGAGCAAGAAAGAAGAAGGAGGTGTATTTAAAAAAAAAGTTTTAAAAAATGACGTGGAAATAAGGTTGATGTCATGCATACGTGGAGCGGACGTGGCGGTGATGTGTCACTGACGTGGCGCCATGTGGCGTTGACTAACGGTCAACTAACAGAAAAATGAAAAAAGAGCTAACGGTGTCACAAAAGGTGAAGATACGGGGCGTAAAAGGGTAAAAATGAAGATCAGGGGCGGCCCGTGCACTTTGGGTATAGATAGAGGGCCACACGAGGGCTTTACCCTTTTAAATATCATGTTCCTTATTTTAGTTTTAGCTAAGATTAGAAATTTGTTGGAGCTAATTTTTTTATTATTTAGAAACTTTTAATTCTAGCTTTTTACTAAAATTAGAAAAAGTTTAAACTTAATCTTAGACTAACTTTAATAAACTTTCAATTTTAATAAAAAATTAAATTTAAGAATTAAATACGTTGAACTTCAACAATCTCCATAAACTAAAGAAACCTAATTTTAATCTTCAATTTTTTATCTTTCTTTAACCATATCTTGTTAACTTTTTTTCTTAGATACATTTTTTTAATTCATCTTGTTGCCGCATGTTACTTTACTTTTCCAACCTTTTCTCTTTAAATCATTTTCAGTTTACTTTCTTTAGAATTAAGCAAATCATTTGAATTAAAAAGATAATTCAACAAGGTATATTTAATAAATTTCTAATAATAAAAAAATTCTAATAATTCAATAAGCCTTATCATCGAAACTGGTTTGAGTTAGTTACATGCGCTAGTGTAGAACGATGTGAACTTAAGAAGATTTTCGAGTGATATCATATAATAATAGACAATTTGAGCTAGTATAGAACTATCGAGAAACGAACATGTGTGCAGATTGGATGATAAAATTCAAAGTAAGTAATACGGATGGTCCAATTCCGTACCGGAGATCCACCAGATAGGTTTGACGACTCTTTACGCGCAACCGTTGCGACTGGACAGTGCCTAGAGTAGGCATAGACAGTTAATAAATTTTTTTAGGAAGATTTTCTTTCCGATCTCTTAGAAAAATAGTTTATAATAAATAAATATTATTAATATAAAATTGAAGTATGAATTGGAAAATTATCGAAACAAAACTATTATATATGGAAATAATATTTAAGAAAAACTAATTATTTAATTTGATTTTCGCTAAAAAAGAAAATTAGAAGTGATTATACTTAGCGTTAGAGGGTATTAATTAAGTAACCGACTCAAACTTACACCAAGTTTGGGATTATTTTTATGTAGAAACTTAATTGTTGAGCATACTAAAAACACATTAGTGAAATATCTCTCAGTTCTCGACCATATAATACAAGACACGTATAACTAATAGAGAAGCTTCTGGAATGCACATGCATTGTCAATTCCTATACATAGAAAAACAATGGACCACTAAGAGTCATCATAATTGGTGGTTTAAATGACAAAATAAACTAAAAATTGGTGGTTTACTCTTGTGTTGGACGCATGTTTTTAGACAAATTAAAATACCATTATGGTATACGTGTCAGTGGTTCACTGGTATATTGATGTAATACAGGTAAGCATATCATGTTACTTGTGGCCCTACAACTCTTACAAGAATAGTATCACTCTCTTTCTGTTGTTGTGCTTGGGAATCGAATCACGTCTATAATTCACCTATTAAATACTGTAGTGGAGAAATGCTATTCGTATGCTCCATTATCATACCTTCATCTAAGGCTGAGCAAGAATTTGGGTTTGGGTAATTGAGATAAAAAAGGGGATAAAAAAAGGGGATATTAGGTATTTTTAACATTGATCCAATGTTAACTTGGGCCTACCATTTAAAAAACTGGACCCGTCCAAATACCACCGGGCCTCTCTTTGGACACTTAACACTCGGGTTGGACCCATCCAACCCGACACTGTTCATCAAAAAAAAAAAAATTAAATATATAACGTGAATTATCAGACATCACGTTCATTTCTTTCCCTTCTCAGCTTCTCTCCTACGCTACTTTATCTTTCTCTCTTCTGAAACACAAAAAAGGGAACCCTAAGCCATCAAATCCCTATCTTCTCTGCCGATTACTGTATGCTAGATGCCTATATCTTGTACTATATTATTATTCTTCTTCTCTTCTCTGCCGATTAGTACAAAAAAGGGAACCCTAAGCCATCAAATCCCTAAGCCATGAGTTTTTTGCTATAAATTGGGGCTTTTTCAGATCGAGAAAAGCCACACCATTTCAAAGGTATTTCTAATCTCTCTTCTCAATCTATTTCTATTTCATTTTCTATTTCATCTCTTTATATGATGATGTCTATGTTTTTGCAAATATATGGAGCGGTAACGATGAACAATGTTTTGTGTTTATCGGTGTTTCTTGCGCTTGTATATGTACGATGTTTGGTTTGGGACTTCTCGTCTGAAGTACTTGTTATATTAATTGTTTGCATTGTGATGTGAGTTTTTGCTAGTCTTCGTACTACTTTTCCGCTTTGGACTTCTCTAATTGCGTTTGGACTTTATCCTTTCTCTCTGGCGCTCGTCTATGTTCTTGATTTCGTTTTTAGTTGGTCGTAGATCTTGCTTCTTTCTTGGGGTGTTTCACGAGTGTGTATAAAGAAGGATGTCTTTATGTAAATGAGTTCTGTTTTGTTAAGCTATGTATTGGATACTTGCAAATTTGTGTGTTTTATGGATGTTTTCATCTTTGGCTTCAATAACATCCACTGCGCAATAAGAAATAATGTCTTGTGTTTTTGTTTTCTGCATTTATACTTTTTGTTTCGTTTTTCTTAATACACAGTAAAATGTCCTTGATCAATTCTGACTTGTGTATTTACTTGTGTATTTTAGGTGCATTTGACATTACACCACCTGAAAATGTTGGATAAAATAGTCAAGTAACAAATTATTTTGGGTAAGCTAAACCCTTACCTTATTATCACTGTGTTTTAATAAACATGTAATGGTAGCCGCCTTTTGTAGTGAGTTGCCTACGTGTTTAAAACACAATCAGGTGATGAGGTGTAGTTGGTTTTCCGGGAATCCCGTGCTATTTTCCAACTATATCTGAGGCCGATGAAAGTGTTTATAACACGAGGCCTATGATGATCTACTCAATTATAAGCTATTACATTGCAGCCTATGATGACACTGTTCTGAGGCTTAAGGGTTAAGCCTTAATATGTTTAACTTAGAAACTTACTGATATATTTGAGAATGCTTTTAAGTAACAGGAATTGGAATTGGAATGCTCCAGGAAGTGATTGTGATGAATTTGAAGTTGAAGCTTTTGAGTTTTGATTATGATTGAATGTGTTGTAATATTTTTAATGAATTTGATTGTGTTGTAATATTTTGGAAGAATTTCATTTAGTTGTACCTTTTATTTTGTAAATTTGAGTAATTCAAGGGATTAAATTGCAATTTGTAATAGTTAAGTTGTAAGATTTTATGAATTAGAGGGTATTTTGTGATTTAAGTCAATTATATGGGAGAAATTTGCAATTTGTATTAATTTTTTAGCTTTATATTATAATTACCTTTCTGATTTACAAGTTTAATTACCATATGGTAAACCCGGGTAAACCCGAGGGTAACCCGTGTTTGGGTAACCCGAGGGTAGGGTAAAATTTAACCCTACCCTTACCCTTGACCAGACCTAGACCCGGCTAATCTACCCTACCCTTACCCTAGACCCCAACCCGGGGTAAACCCGGCCCGTGCTCACCCCTACCTTCACCGATCACGCTTGTCCTCACTTGGACAAAGATATTTATTTATTAGAAAGAGTTTCGAAAAAAAGTAGTTTACATTTTAAAAACAAGCTTATATATGAAGATTTCTTGGTTGGATTTTGGGAAGATGTGTTGCGCATACGCCGTTTAAAGCGGAGTTACTTGCGCTAGACTTTGGGTTGGATGTGGCGGTAAGACGTGGATTTAAATCACTTGTCATCGAAACGGACTCGAATGAGTTACACACACTTGTGAAGGGCGATGTAAACTCAATAAACCCCTCGAATAACATTGTAAGAGCTTGTCGTAATATAATGAGAACCAATGAGCAATTTGAGCTAGTATGGATATTCCGAGAAGCGAATAGATATGCAGATTGTCTAGCTAAGTTGGGAACGACTAGTGAGGATGGACCCATCTTGTGTAGAGATTCGCCAGATGGCTTGTGGCACCTATTAGATAAAGACCAGTATAGGTGGTCCATGCCCTGTACCTATCTAGAGTAGGAAATAAGTTGTAGGAAGTTGTTTTTCTTCATGGTCTTTTAAAGACCTCCTCTGTAATAGAAAAAACGAATCAAGCCAAATACATTATTGAACTATTTATTTATATGTGTAGACAATAAATTAATATTGAGTTGATTCCTAAAAAAATCACAAAACATGCTTTTAAGTCTTGGCCTAACGTTCTTTTTAATCGTGTTTTAATATTTGACAAATTTCTATTACCTAGTCATAAATAACTTAGAAATATTGCTAAGTGCTTAACGTGTTTAATAATTATTACGTATGAAAGTTATCGTATTTAACAAAGTGTTTTAAGCCATATTTTAAGCCCTACAATGGGACTGTTGCCAGCACCGGTATAACAGTGGTAGTCGTTGGGCAACGATCACATGACACCTAAGGTTCTGGCCACTGAACTAGGAGACAAGATAGAACAGTATACCGCCTAGGAGAACGATATACCAGTGAGCGACGGAATATATACAGAACAAAAGTGCAGTACACAGCAGAAAGAGCAGTATACAGCTAGGGACGTTTTCAAGCACACAAATCTGCTACAATGATTATGTTCGTTGAGACATTTTGTATGCTATAAAAGAATCTCTTTCAAGGCAATAACTATGTCTTACAAATCAACTATTACTATTATAATTCACATCCAACACTATAGATCTCAAGCTACCACATTTAAACATTCAAGCTTGATCATTCGGTTAATGATTTGATCAAAGAAGCTTCAAATTGCTATCTACTCAAGAGGAGATCAAAGCTCAACTGTTATATCCACTCTTTAGGAGTCTTACCAAAGTTTATACCATAATTCAAACACTTGTTATGCCCTCTTAATTCTAGTCTTTGTAATAGATAGATTAAGAGAGTGCATGAGTATGGCGGTTAAACTTGGTGTTCCTTGTGTTGTGATAACACAAGAGTTTGTTTTGTGCTTCAGAATTGGTTGTAAAGGGTATTATGTTCTCGCCCAAGTTAAGAGAGTCATGGAGCTTAGTTAAGAAGCTTGGAAATCAAACCACTATAAGTGATTACGTACTTTCTTTCCCTTATCTCTTTACTTATCATATTTTGATTGCTCGTATTGCTTGTATATCAAATCACTAGTGACCTATTGTATGATCCCCTATGTGTTTGATAGATTTCCTTAGAGAAGTTCTCTTCCAACTAATAATTGTCATAAAGATTTTAATTAGACAAATTATATTAGTTTCCTATTCACCCCCTCAAGACTTTCATTATGCAATATACGAAATTGAAATATCATATGCCCTTTTTTGTAATAGTTGCAAAACTTCTTGTCCTTTCATCACCCCAGGTTTCCACTTATGCGATTTTTCTCATACAAAAAAACCTTTTGCATGAGTCTCAGTTGCAACCTGTTGTTGTTTCATTCTTTCCTTAGAGTATAAGGTTTCATATACCTCATCTAAAGATAAGGTTTCATGAATGTATAATAATATATCTCTAAAGTTTGAATACGATAGGAGTAATGTATACAACAAGACCATTGCCAAATTTTCATTTTCATACTTTACTTCAAAAACATCCAAGTCATATACAATTTCCTTAAAACCACATATATGATCTTCTAAATACGTACCTTCAACCAAACAATAAGAATTTATAAATTAAAAGATATACTTAACTAACACATATTCATGTATATATAAATTTATCCACAAACTTATTTTCAAAATCTTTATATTTAATTTTTTGAATGTCATTTAGTCTAACTTTTCCTTAATACCCTCACACATAGGTAAAAAATAATAAGGGATACGAAATAGCTCTCGGTGTACTATAATTTTAAAAATCCTACATGTTAGCAACCTCTTTATTACTTTCTTTTCTGAAATATGTAGGAAATAAAGATTTTAAAGATTATATTTACAAATCGATCCTTATTAGCTAACTTATACTGATAAAATAAAGAGATAATTAGTCCTTGATAGGGTTAAATCACAAATGATGAAGATGAATGAGCGTTATATTACTGAATATTATTATTTTTTCTTTATTTTAATTGTATGTATTGATTATTTATGATAAAGTTTATTTTCAAAAATAAATTATTTAAGTGCCTTTATGCATGGGTCGGGTCCGCCCTAATAATTCAATAGATTAAATTATTTATTTTAGTAAAAAAAAATTCATTTATATAATAAATTATGGGAATATCACGTATAAGATGTTATAAAAATAATATTAATATACTAATTTTACTTGATAAGCAGTTCTGCAGTGTCGGGTAAATATTGTAATATTTAACGTTATTAGATATTTATATATTTAAGCAGTTGACAAAAAAGGCAACATAATTGACTAATGACTATCTCTATGGAAGTGTTATCCTAGAGAATGATGTGGAGAAAATCATGTATCCGCTCACATCTTGTCAATTTTTTTAATAATCATTTAATTAACAATATCGTTTACTTTTGCTACTATTTCTAGAAGCAATAACATCACAGCTAACTAGGTTGTCAAACAAGAGCTTTTACTCACCTTGTTTGGTAATTGGAATTTCCGAATTCCTACTCAGTTAATATTTTCCGAGTGACCGTAAACCTATAGGGGATAGGCTAATTTGTAGTATTTTGAAACTATCTATCTAATATGAGATTATTACCTACGGGGTCTTGACGACACCCCCTTATGCCCTTTTGCAACCCCATGTACCTTCTTTTCTTACTAAAGACCTCAAACAGATATAACACTATAGTTTAAAATCCTATTTACATTTCTACCCCTTTTTGTTTTTTCTCCCTATTATATACTAAATTGGAAACCCTAAAATTCATAAATATCTTTTATCTCTCTTCCTCTCTACTTACGGTCATTACTCTTTTTTACTAAATATTACCTTCCTTCTCTAAGAAGGAGAAGCAGCAACCATGGCTGCTCACTTGAGTGAAGAAAGGAAACCGCGAATTCGAGCTAAACCAGGAAACCACCGCCGCTTTGAACCAGGAAACCGTCGCCACTATGAACCATCATCAGCCTAAATCTCGAACCCAACCTCTATTCGGATGCCACAACCTTTGTTCTCCGATTCATCTTCGTGACCACAGTTACGACATTAACACCATGACGAAACCATGTTTTGGGGTCGAGCTTGAATCTAAACCTCACCATCGCAAAACCCTAGCTTCGTGACCAGAGAAACGGCGGCGGAAGTCTTCGACTCTTCGTGACCGGAGAGCTGAGATGCAGCGCCCCAGAGATGGTTTGAGGTACAACGCCGTCGTGATGGTTCAACGCCGAGATCGAGATGCAGCGCCGCAGTGACTTGCGGTGTTCGAGATCCAGTTTGTGAGATCTTCTTCGTCCATTAATCGAGTATTGTTGCTGAGTTTTATCGTTCGTTTGGAGAAGCTGTCGCCTGATCTCGTCGTCCTCTAGGAAATTGACGCAGCAGTCGCCGGTGCGGATGAGGCTCGAGTTTTGTGTCCATGGGAAATGATGCTGGTGAGGATATTTTGAGGTTGGTGGTGGTGGTTTAACACAGATATAGGGCTCCGATCTAGGGTTCGAGCTGCATTTTTATGGCTCTGTTCAAAGACATCAAGGAGTGCTTTAAGCTGCGTTCGAATGTTCAAATTGTTTTTTTCATGTATTAGCTTTTAGCCGCCAAGAGTAGCTAGATTAGGTTGTTGGGAAATGGAATAAACTCTATTGTATTTAGCAATACTCTATATTTGTATAGAGTACTTTGTATTTTTTGAATAATAGTCACTGTTTTAATACCAGATACTCTTATTTTTATAGAGTACTTTATTTTTTTCTCGAAACTCCATATTTTTTCCGATACTCTATATTTTTTCGGTGGTCGGTGGTCGGTGGCCAGAGATGAACAGTGACAACACTTAACATTTTTTTGTCATTTAGTGTTAGTAAGGTATTTTAGTATTTGTTCATTTTTGAGATTTAAAAAAAAAAAAAAATCCTACTAGTTCTTATAGGACAAAAATCTAGTCTCCAAGAACCTATGTCTCTTTTTTTTTTTTCTTTTTTTTGTTCCAAACATTACTAAATAAATAACCTTAAAATTATTACAAATTATCCAATTTCTGAAAGAACAGATTCGTTTTCGATTCATTTAACTAACCTACTTAGGTACGTATCTAACTCGAGCCAACCATATTGCTATTCAGCTTATGTTTGGCTACCCTATCAGCTAACTTATTCCTATTACGATTAACCTATTGAAAAATAGGATTACAAACCTATGTCTCATTCTTTTTTTTGTTCTAAACCTATGTCTCATTCACCCATCTAATATACTACTACTTTCTTATGCTTATGAACAAAAAAAAAAAAAAAAAAAAAAAAAAAAAAAAAAAAAAAAGTCAGTGCAAATATAACGACTAGTCAGATGACTTGGTCATAAATAATAATTAACATTCTTTGGATATAGACACGTGACAATTGGCGCGTTCATCAAACAATATGCCAAAGAATATTGGTAAACCTACTAATTACCTTTTGTTAAATTTATAACTTTAAGAAAACGTCTCAAAAGCTTCCACTTAAATTCCTGCTAGAACGTAGTGAGAACTCCGCCAATTCCGTCACCAAATCTTTCGAAATATTAGCTTAAACCCGTTAGTGGGACAACTATCTACTACAGCTAATTGCCAGCCTGTAAAACCCGGGCAGCTGCCCATGCATCCCGAAACCCTTACCCGTAACCTCTCTTCTCCTATATAAACCCTTCATCTCGCATTATATTATTTTAGATCAGAGCAAAAGAAAAAAAACAAATTAATTAAAAACCCTTTCACTTTTCTATAATTTTGAGATTTAAATCAATGGCCGCTTCAAGCTCCAAAGTTATTGCATTGTTCGTGGTGGCTGCCACCGTCTGCTCTCTTATTGGAGCGACTGTTGCTGTCGATGCACCTGCTCCAGCACCTACCGCTGCAGCTGGATCTATCTCTCCGTCGTTTGCGACCGGTCTTATTGCTGCTGTTGTTGCTGCATTCTTCGGATCTGCACTTAGGATCTAATCTGCTATCGGTTCGATTTTATGATTTATGATATAGAAATATATCGATATATTCGAGTATTAGGGTGTTATGTTATTATTTAGTATATGTATAAAGAATTGGTAGGGGTTTATGTTTTAAATTTTTGAGAGATTTACCGTTTTACTGTCTTCATCGTGGACTTGGATTTATGTTATTTGATGGTTATTTATTGAAATATTTCTTATTAATTCCGTGTTGTGTTGTTTATTATTTTATATTATCAAGTATTGAGATTAATATCGATGCTTTCAATTAACACTCTAATTTCTTATAAATGCATAGTTATGTGTATACAGGAAATAATTAATGGGATTGATAAATATTGTGTGAATATATATTATTTGTCGAACATGGTGGGTTGTGTATTTAAGCAGATTTGTTTTAACGGTAAACATAGTTTGCTTGAGGTTAGTTGATAGGAAATTCACATACAACCCACCCCACCCTTACCGTTGATAATATAATAATATAATTCAATAAAGTATTGATAACACAATCAACGAAAGAGTATATTATATGTACTACTTTGTGTATGGTAAAAAAGATTAAAAATTACTTTTGAATCAACTCGGATAGCTTTGACAAAAAAAATGAAAATTGACAAAAAGAGAATAAAACTTGGAGAGCTGTGATTATCATCAACTCATGACGGTGTATAATAAATATATTCACTATTCTAGATAAAATAAAAGATTTGATAGATAAAATAAAAGATGAAGAAAAATGTTTTAATATTTATTTTAAACAGAATCAAGATTGTTGATTATTAATTTTTAGATAAAGAATAATACTAAGTTTTTACAGTTCAAAATAAATAAATTAAGTGTTTACTCTTCAATATACAGAAATGTGCCAACATGTTATGGGTGACTAATTAGATTAGTTTGATTAAAAGAATTAATATCCGTGTAACTATGCTTGTTTAGTTGTACCAAAAAAAAAAAAAAAAACTATGCATGTTTGTTTAGGCGTTACCCAAAACTCACCATGCTACACCAGTTGTCCTATTTAGATCCCAACCTATATTACTGTAAATAGTTCTAGAAATTTATTCAAATTTTTTAGATGAATTGTAAATTATCTGATAAAAAAGTAATTCGGATAGGTTTTTATTCCAATTTTGTACAAACACAAAGATACTCCCACCCTCCTATAAGTAATGTCTACTTTATTAAAACCAGTATCTCAAAATTTATTTTAAATATCATGACATTTTTTTTTACTTTTTTTATTATTATTTTTATTTAAAAAAATATTATATTTCCAATATATATTTAAAATATCAAAATATTTTATTAAAAATAATTTTGTAATATATATATATATATTTAATTACTAAGTTTCTTAATTTGTTTGAAAAATTAAATAGATATTATTTTCAAAATCGAAAGAAATACTAGTTTTTTCACATATAAATATAAAATAACACACAAATTTAGAATAAAATAAAATAACAATAGTAAGATAAATAATTCAAACCAACTTATTTAGTAATTCAATCAACATCACAATTTATTGTTTTCCTAAAATCCTGATAATTTGAGAACTTTGTTAGTTAATTGTTCTTTTTCAAAAGATTTTTATCAAAAGAGTCTTGAAACCCTCTTCCTTTTTTTCTTCCCCTTCACGATCTAATCACACTTCTTCACCAATTTAATTTTCTTACTAAAGGTCTTTTTAAGAATTTACACTATAATTTTTTTCCTATTACTTCTTATACCATTAAAATAATTTTTAGCCATCATATATATTAAAATCTCTCTCTCTCTCTCTCTCTCTCTCTCTCTCTCTCTCTCTCTCTCTCTCTCTCTCTCTCTCTCTCTCTCTCTCTCTATATATATATATATATATATATATATATATATTATTTTTCCTCTTTATCTCGACCATTTATGGTTTTCGGTGAAGCTATGGAGCTTCCAAGGCATGGAGATTCTTGGATCTCCCAAGCGAACTAGAAGTTTTAATGATCGTCGAGATCTTCATGGATCTGCAATGACCAACAACGTTCGAGTTCGTGAATAAGCTTAGGATCTGTTTGCAGTCGTAGATGAGGAAGCTTCTCAAGCTTCCATTTTTGTTCAAGCTCAAGTCGATTTGTGGCTAAAGTTTTGAGTTTACTCATATTCGTGGCTAAAGCTTCGAGTGAGAAAGCTTTGCAGACTCTTGACATTAGCAACACGCTTCGAGTGAGGAACTAGCAGAAGCATGGTCTGTGTAGTCTGCACAGCTTGTGAGTAAGTGGTTAAAGCTTTGCAGGTGCGTGGCTAAAACTTCACATCAATGAGATCCATGGCTTGGATTGTTGAAGAAGACCAAACTTCAGTGAAATATGTGCGTATTTGGTTTGAGAGTTGAGTTTTTTAATTTCGAGTGCTTCATTGTATATTTGAGTTTTTGGCAACACTACAATTGTATATTTTGTTTTGTTTAGTTTGAATGTATTTTAACTTTGTGGAGTTTATTGTATTATAATAATTTCCGTTAATAGAAATGAATTTTGCATAATTTTTGTTTTAATCAGTGTTTTTTTTAGAATACTTAGTGATTTTATAGGGTACTCAATGTTTTCAGCTGGGTATACTCAGAGAATGTATTGAGTACTTAATGATTTTTCTAAGTACTCAACGTTTTTTGCTAAGTATACTCAAAGAATTTCTAATGGCAGAGCCGGTGGTGGTCGACGGTGTTGGACGGAGATGGATAGTAATACTCACTAATTTGTTAATGCACATGTTTTTTGTTGTATTTATATAATTTTTGCCACTTGTTTTTCGTTTTCTTGAAATTTATGTCTTATTTAAGGGTATTTTAGTATTCTAGTATCTGGGTGAACTCTTTGAAAAGAAAATCTAACAACAAGTTTTCTATGGACCATGAACTTTATCTCCAAGACCCTATAGGACTATCACCTTTTTTTAGGATCGATAGAGATGTACACCGTTAGTAGGAGACTTGATGGCTTGAATAACAACTAAATCATCACCTTCAACGGTGACATAAACAACCTAAGAATGACTGGAATTGAAAATAACACTCCTGATAGCCAAACATTTGATAAATAAAATTTAGAACAAGGGGTTGCACGACTGATTTACCCACATACAACAACCTCTCGTGGATTCCCTACAAATAAAATCTATAACCAGTCCATGATGACTATTGATCACGTATGTGTTGACACGAGTAAAAAGATCAAATAAGTTATTATTCAAATGCATAACACTAGGGCACATTGATAGGATTGTGTTAAACGACAAATTTATTTCATGCTAGACAAATGGCCTAGCAAAAGTATGCCATCTTGGGGACGATTTCCTTAATTCCTATGCCATTTGTGCACATTTGGCACTAAAGTCTATATACACCGGCGAAAACGAGTTTTCCTCAGAAAAAGGCGCACCTGGCTAGTAGAGGGACCTTTGTCCAGATTTCTCAGGTCAATGGGTATAAAAATGCATATGCTTGATTGACTCATCAGCCAGGTTGTATATGCCACATAGATGATATCGCATGTTTCTACAAAATCTTATTTTCTTGTATGAGGAGTGCATTGTGTTAGACCTTCTAGAGTCATATTTTAATATTTTGGTAAAGCTGACCCTTCTATATCTTTTTCAAGTGTCTGGGTCGGTGGTAAGGGGTTACTAATTCGACCGCATGCATTGCAATTAAGTGCGAAGAGGTATATAAGTACTTGGCCATACCCTGTCTTGGCCAAGTATTGCCCCACTCCTAGTACTGAGGCCAAATTAGTCAATCATGTCATGATAAGTAAGGGAGTCAAATAAATTGTACTAGTTGTGCATTCTCCATACCCACTTGGTTGTTTCATGTCTTCTTAGATTGAAAACTGTAATTGGTGGGTTGTCTAGCAGTATTAGAACATGAATTGATCCTTATAGGTAGTGGTCATGCCTAATCGAGACCGAGGTACCATTCCTTATAAATCATGGAACCAAGGACCTAAGGACCCAAGGATCGAAGAAATCTTTCTCATTAACTGTACCTCATTAATGCAATGTATGAGTATGCATTTTTGTCTTCATGAATGTGAAATAAATAGTAACGCCATTAAATGGAAGTTAAAATACTTAGTGTGTCTAATAATTAACTCTCCCAACCCATAATTGTCTTTGTCCAACTTTATTTGTCTATCTTTTTAGTACACAAAAATTAGAAAAATATTCAATCTTTACAATATGATCCTTTTTACAAGGCACGCAGTTATTTATTCACGAGCCATGCTATATATTACCTCTTTTTGTTTTACCCCTATATATAGCTGCCTATGTGTCACCCTATGTAACATTAAACAAAAAAGAGAGAAAATTTAATTAAAAGGCAAATATTTGATTGGTGTTTAAAACCTACACATAGTTTGTGGTATAACGACACACAGAAGGTGCTATAAATATGATATAATAAGAAGTGATATATATTTTTACTCTCGTTTCACAACTTATTTTCACTATTTAATAAAAGATATTGGAAATAGTTGAAAAAAATATCTTGATATGTTAAAAAACAAACAATAATAGATATTTTTTTTATAAAATCAGACAAATAAAATTAAACATACAATATATATATATATAAAATAATGAACAAATAAGCTTGGACGGAATATTTTTTCTTCATTCATTCAACATAATCATAACTTTTTTATTTTGACTAAAATCCATAATAAAATAATTAAAAATTGATATTTGTTTCAATAATTCTACTTTAATGATATTTTCATAATCTCTCTCTCTCTCTCTCTCTCTCTCTCTCTCTCTCTCTCTCTCTCTCTCTCTCTCTCTCATAAGATGATACATAGGAAGTAATATAAGAGTGGAGTAAAAATAGGTGGTATATAACAATGCTCATTCTTCAATCGTAAATCTGTTACTTCTTAAAAAGACATTTGTACCGTATTCATCAAAGGATGGATCAAGAAATTGATGATTTTTAAGTAATCACATTTGCTCATTTCATAAAATTTTCTCGCTAGTTGAAATCTGCCAAAGGCAATCAAAATATTCCTTGGTGAATTATGAGAAAACGTATACTACATACATACATACATTTATAAAATGGAAAAGCCAACAAACATATAAAGACTGGTGTTGTTGTGGCTAAACCTCCCACTTTGTCAGGTATATTACGAAGAATGGTATTAATCGGAGGAAATACCATTCCGACACAATATAAGGCCTGAAGAAAATTGAAAGCCTCTCCCTCATTACAACACAATATGAGGCCTGAAGAACATTGAATACCTCTCATTCGACTATTGAATCACACAAAGTAACTTTCTCTCTTTGTTTTTTTAATACAATGGAGGTCCTTAGACCGGTTTAAAAACACTCTATTACATCACTTAAATTATCCGTATAGATTCTCCTAGGGATCTTAAACCCGAATCTGCCTAATTTAGAACCTTCCACGCCGTATCCGGTGGACCTTTTAAGATCGTATATGAGAGCTCGAGCTTTGCCCCTAAGCTTGCAAGATGATCAACACTTTCATTAGCTTCACAAAAAATGCACCTAATCCTTAACCCAATCATCTTCCCCAAGATCTCACGGTTACCATTTACCCCTTCCAATACCAGACTCCTGGTTTCTACCCCTTGTGTAATTACCCGTAGAGCTTCCTGCAAATCGATCTCTACTTCTGATTCCTTAATTCCTAGACCAACAACAATTTTTAGCCCCTCCCAAAGTGCCACCGATTTTTGGTTTCCAGAACCAAAGAACAATTCATACTCAAATAGAAACCCTTAACCAAACTTCCATCCCTATCCCTTAAAGTCCACCAACACCACCCTTTCCAAGCAGTAGTTGAAACTTCCATCTGCATCAAGCTTAAAACCTCGGTTAGGCTTATACCATCAAATCCATTCCACATGATCACGCACTTTCTTCGAAATACCACCATGAATTTTGCCAAGCTTTTATATAATCAATAGCATTCGTTTTGGACTTCTTAATTATCACATCACCATTAGAAAAAGACTATCCCCTAAATATCACCCCGTTTCTTTCCAACCAAATAGTATTAATTAAAGAAGCAAAAAAGACATCCCAATTAATACCTACAAAAAAACCCTTTTGTACTCAAATTAATACTCCACCAAGACCTGTTGTCCATGGCATCTCGATCACCACCCAAGAAATTCTGATTTCCAAAAGAGGCCCTAGTTCCGCACACGCTTGAAGAAATCTCCCTGCCAGCCTATTCGCTCCCATTAATTTCCCTTCTAGCCGGAATTTCAATGTCATGTACCCTTGATAATTCATACTTGTAACATTCTGAAGTTCTCGAAAATTGCAGCTATCGATCCCTGATGAATCGGGCGTGAAAACACCAGTCCCCTACAGACCCGAATTACTTCCCACTTCAAAAACAGTACCTGGAACCTCTCTCCTGTCCTCGCGGTATTGATGATCATACCCTACCCCATCTTATCCCACCTGTTGAACTGCACCAGGATATTTATTATATCCATTTTACCCTGTCCCATATAACTTATTTTCTCACCAAATTCCAAAGCTCTTTAACCTTCTGATAGTCACGAAACAAGTGTATTATGCTCTTTTAATCACTTTCACACCACAAGCACCTACTAGATACATCCATACCTCTAGAGACTGAATTACACCCTGTAGATAACCTATCCTAGACCGCCCTCCAAACCAGGATTCGAATCTTTTGTGGAACTTGAATCTTCCATCCCATTCCCCATTCAAAACTAACCTCATTTTCAATGGAGACCATTCCCTTAAAAGTTGATTTTACCGAGTAAACTCTGTTCGGCTCATTTAACCAAGACACCTCATCCTTCTCATTCATACTCCCATTGAAGGTAACCCTTTCATTTTTCTATATCTTATGACTTGGGAGAAACTGCACAAATTTACCCCAATCCCAGCAGCTATTCTCAGTTAGATAGTCACAAACCTTATCCACTCGCTTATCCCACCCAATCAGACTTAATGCATAATTTATTAACGGCTCCTCACCAACCCAAAAATCCAACCAAAAAGCAACATTCCCACCATTCTTAACGACCCATCGGGATCCCTGTCTAATTACGGCAATACTGTCCACGATGGCGCGATAAATTTGTGAATCATAAGGTTTAGACACGTAATGCAACACGTTATCCTTAAAATATTTTTGATGGAAAGCTACTGTCCATAACATTGTACCCCCTGGATGATTTTCCAACCTAACTTATCAAGCAAGTCTCTATTCATGTCACCAGCGAAAGGCAAACCTAGATCGCCAAGGCTTTTTGGGACACAGACTTTTTCCCAAGCAAGCCAACTGATTTTTCTTTGATTTTCCTCCGATCCCCAAATAAAGTCTCTTACAATCTGATCAATTTCCTCGCAAATGTACGCAGGAAGCTTCTCCACTTGCATTATGTAAATAGGCATAGCACACAAAACAGATTGAGCTAACGTGGTCCTTCCCACAAAAAGAGAGAGCCTTCCCTTTCCAACCCGCAAGTTTACCTCAAAAACCGTTTCTCGTTTCACCATAAAACCCTTTTGGCCTCCTTCCCGAAAGTATCGGCACTCCCAAGTATTCACCAAGACCATCGCTTCGTCTATATCCACCGTGTCTAGTGATGCTATCAACTAATTCCTCATCCATTCTTGCAAAAACCTTCTAGTGTATCCTGTACAACATCAAAATTCTAATCAGTCACTTCTGAAAATAGTATAAGGTCATCAGCAAAAAAAATATGATAAAAAGGAATCCCCACCTGAACATAGTCTAATTGCTTTCCACGCCCCTTCCTCGACCCACTTTCTCTCTTTGTTCACATATACTATTATCAGTTTAAACACTAACACTCAAGGGCAGATTCACGATTCGTCTCAGGGAGAGGGAAAGAGAATGAAAAGTTAGAAAAATAACTGTGGCTCACGGAGAGTTGGGGGGGGGGGGGGGGGGGGGGAGGGGGAAAGTAAATTTTTCTAAAAAGTTTGATGCTATATTTTTTTCCATGTATTTTTTATTACTTCCTGAGACTAAGGGCGACCTCCCGCCTCACCCCTAGATTCAACCATGCAATCACTACAATCACTATTTTCATGAAAAATCTACTCAATATTACATCCATATCAAATCAATCCATTATAAACTTGAGGACTATTTTTATCATCAGAAATATCACAATTCCTACACAAGTCAGTTATAAGAACACTAACTTTGTAAACAGTTGGGTTAACTCAATTGACCAGAGTCTTATTATTTCTTCAGTGCTTAAAGGGTATAAAGTAAGAGGTACATGGTTTGAACCCCTTCACTGAACATGGGTAACCTAGCTCTATTTACCTGGGGGTATGCATGGGTAGGCGTGCATATTTTGTCGTTAGTTTTAATTTTTTTTGTTTTCTTTATCATTCTCTTTAGTCATTTTTTGGAGTTTTTTTAACATTATTTTTAAAAATAATTTCATAAAAAATGTTTGGGGAAAAATAATTGCAAAATATGCACATATGCGATCCTCGGAAGAGCGCCTATGAATTAATTAATTTAATCAATAATTAGAAAAGCGCCTTCTTTGACAAAATATGCGGGTTGAAATGCGCTCCTCCAAGGAGCGCCTTCTGTTTTATATATATAGAAAGTTTTGGATTTAGGAACCTTAATACTTCCTACACCGATTTTCTTCTCAATTTCTCCAAAAATTCTACAAATACACATACAAATTCTTCTAGCGACAACCCATTCATTCCTCTTAATAGGTAACCATGCATTCCATTACACTTATTATTTTCTTTTAATATGATATATTTTTTAATTTAATTTTTTATTTTCATAAATGTGATATATCTGGTATCATTTTTAGTTATATTTGTATGTTTGCTCTATATTTTTCAAGTTTTTTTTTTGTAAAATCATTATTTTTTAAAATTATGGTACCTTATTAATTTTAATATTTAATTTTAGATTTTGGTAATATGGATTATACATGGTTATATCACTATGGTGGTTGAATTTCTAATGATAGCAATAGTGTGGTAGATTATATCGGCAGAGAAAGTGGTGTATTTACGACCAACAACACTCCGCGAACTTTAACAAAAATTATGTTTAAACTAGAATTGGGTAGAAAGAGAGGCTAGTTTTGATTTACATTTGTCTTGTTTGATGTCTTCAAACCTTCCATGGTTTCATGTCTGATTTTCCTTAAATGGAGAAGCTTCCCAGAGAAGCGCCTTGTTAAAACAAAAGTTTTTTATTTATTCCTTTGAAGCCAGATTTCAAGGAAAATATTGGGAGAAAAAAAGCCTATTTTATAAGGATTAAAACATAACACTATTCAAACATAATACACTTAAAATTAAACATAAAACACATTGTATTTGGTTCAAACAAAACACGATTCAAACGTAAAATTCCTTCTCAAAACCACGAAAATCATTCAAGTCCAATAACTAGTACAATTTATAAATATCTCTTTCGTAATCTTTGCCTAGGTGGCCGACTAGGTGATTTAGGCAGGGTTTCATCTTCTGGCAGACTATACCATTATGATATTTTATTGTTATTCTTAAAACTCTCACGCAATTGACATTGTCTTGCATAACCCATCATTTCCTCCATATAATCTCTCCAACTGTCAGCCGATGCCGACCCACTTAACTCAAGCTCACATCCTCTAATGGTATTATAAATCTATCAATATAAATACAATTTGAATTAGTAATAATACATATAATAAAAGTATCATAATTATATTAAAAAATTATGATATAATTATTTTATGAAGTTGGGTACTCCGAGAATTATAGCCTTCTTCGACCACGGTGGCCTCACTCTTCGATTTTGGGAGACCAATTAACTTCCAAGTAATATCATTGTACCATTTATAGTAATCTGGGCTAGTAGTGCATTGTGCGAATTCAAGACCGTTTACGTTCAAAGCAGGCTTAAGACAATTATTCCATAAATCAATATACCGTCTTTGACGAATCATCCAACCCTCATTTGTTATCCTCTCCTATTCGTCGAGTCATGGGCATCGTCATCATTTTGTTCCTACTTTGAGGTATATTTGGAACAATTCCAAATTCTCTCTAAACCCTATCGGGGAGGTACAACTCGATTTTAGCAAAGTTTATCAAAGGTTTTTTTGCACCTTCTATACAGATTTGTGTCGCAATATCTTGCCGATCACCATCATATGGTGTCCAATTGACCTACCACAAGAATACCACATTAAAATATAATGCTAATTTACTGAACATGAATATGTAGTCTACATTACCTAACTCAAATCCAACTCATCTTGATAGAATGGAAGAAAATTTACTAACTTTTTTTTTTCCGAGACTTAAGCCCTTTCCAACTACAAACCAAATCAATCATTAGTATTCATAACACAAGAATAGTTTAACAGAGATAACAATATTCATGTGCTTACTAATAGTTTCGACATAATGACACAAGCCACTGTACACATGCACTAGGACTACCAAAACCCAACTATTAGTATGAGTCACGACAAGATCTTCCACAAATACAAAATGAAGATATAAGACATGCACCTCATTTTTCTTCGCACTTGGGACGAGATAATTGCAAATGAAAAATTGAATATGCTCTTACATACTTTCTCCGTGTCTCATCACCAATATTTACAGGCGTGGGATCTAAAAAAACAAAAACAAAATTGTGCTGAAATAAACAAACAATTATAAAAAGAAATAAACAATTTTAAAAGTAATTACTCTCACTATCGAAATTCTTTTTAAGCCACTTCAGCAGTAAAACACTCTTATTCCCCTACGGTAAGTTCAATCCATCCTCGGGGTTTGGACTCCGGCCAAGAATCCTTCTACACTTCATACCAATCTCTATTGCGTTGTCATGACATATAGCAGGTTCACCATCAATGGATAATCCTACGACCATCACGACATTTTGTAATGTCACTGTCATCTCACCGACCGACAAGATAGGAGAGGGGGGGATTATACCTAGATTCAGAAACGAATCTATGTTATAACTTTTGGGGCCAGGTCCCCCAAATTTTTCAAAAAATCTTTTTTTACCTTTATAAAAAATAAAATTCATAAGCTCCGGTCTTCTCCAATTTTTTTGTAACCCTTTCCTTGATCCCCACAAATATAATTTTTGTTTTTTCACTGCCTAAATTAGAAGACACGTTAGACGATTAGATTAGTGGTGGTGACAATCAGAGTGGTGGATGACGCTACAATTCACGTAGGAGAGTTTTTTTGCTTCCTTCTTTGGTTAGGGTAAATAAAAGAGTTGGTGATTTAATATGCGAAAAACGTTCCTTCGAGGAGTGTCTTCAAACATTCGGCTTAACTAATGCTAATTAATAATTAATCGTAAACAATGAAGAGGCACTCCTCTAAGGAGTGACTATGTGTTTTTTTTTTGCAATTATTTTTTCCTAACCATTTTTCTTGAAATTATTTATAAAAAAAATTGTAAAACTAAAAAAAATCCATTTTTCGAAATGAAATTAATTTAACAGTTGTCAAAACTTAAAGTTAAAGGCGCCATCATCATCAGACATCAGCATGGCTAAGCATGGCTAAGGAGTAGTTAGATTTTGGAATTGGTGACCCTGGGAGAAAGTGAAAACGGTCCCGTGTATTCTTGAAAGGCTGGAATGTGTTTTGGGATCTTCAACGTCTATCGTAGGAGTAGTTTAGAAACACAAGAACATTTATGTGAAATACTTCTTTCGCTTCATGATTTGTTCGATTAAAAGTGGTGTCAAACTAAATTTTAATTTAAAATATTAAATAACTTTTTTTCTTCATTTTCTCCTATTATTATTTTGATTAACTTTCAGAAGTTATATTTTTCATACATCGTATAATAGATAGTTTGGTAATTGGAAATTTTATAATAACATTTTTTTATGCTTAAAAGTAAAGATAAGATATATCATGAATGATAAGAGTATAATACAGTATACTTGCATGTTCACGCATACGAAGATGCTAAGAGCATTGTGTACTTGAAAGTTCATGCCATCCACTTCATTTTGTGGTGCCTTGTAAGGTTGGAATTGTGGACAGACCTAATGTAATGTCCTCTATGTCCAAAACATTTCACGTGCGGTTGGAAACCCACCCCAATCATTAAATTGTTTCATAGTTTATGACTATTCTAGTTCGACAATGTTAAGTGGTGATTTTTGAAGTGGTCATCTTACGAACTTTTTTTTGGTAACACTATGCCCTCACAGCAAACAACATTTTACAGATCCCAACTTAAAACCACCTAATCCCCACCGGTAACTATTTGTCTGCGTATTATGTTGGGTGTACACACTTTATTGTATATATATATGTGAAAAGAATACAAGTAATTTGCCTATTAGTTGTGCAATTGTGTGTCGGTTTACATGTTATGTACCTGATTTTGTGGTGACGGATGTTAGTAATCTTAATATACCGATCAATTTTATAATGGGAGTAAGCAAGGCAAATCAATGGATAGAGAAACATACATTTTGGCATGAATCATAAATTAACCGATAAGTAAAAATGAAAGGAAAATAGTAAGGAATTTCGTAAAACGTTAATCTTGTAATCAAAAAGTAGAAAATGGTACAAGTACATTTTACTGTAGAGAGAAAGCATTCATATTTCTCTCCATTGGTGTGTTGTACAAACGTTAATATTATACTATATGGCTGTGAATGTGTTCAAGGCCCACACACCATGCACCTACGGGCTTCTTTAGCACCGTTCTGTAGACTTACCGTTACACTTACACTGCACCGCACCTATTACTCTGAGTCCGACTCCACACTTCCCATTGCCTTCAGTCCTCTTGGTCTCTGCAAGATAACAATCCACTTAATTACTATTGTTTTTAAATATTATTAATCATTTAATTACTTCCGTCCATGTTTATTTATTTAAAGCTTTTTTATTAGAAAAACAAAAACAAATATAAAGTAATAGATACATGATTACTCATGTTAATGAAATCGGGTGTAGAATATAATCTTACCTTCTTGGTAACTTTTTTCTCTCTCACTTCATATCTTTCTAGAGATAGATCACATAGCCATGCGCCAGGACTTATTAACTGCAAACACGGAAAATTAAATCTAATTTTAGACCCAAATTAAATAGCTAATACTATAAATAGCAAATATATTTGTAAGTTAATTAGCTTGCATTTCAAAGACGGTTAACCCGCATGTAGAGGATAATTTCCTATATACATACTTATTCTTTTGTCAAATTATATACCACGAGAAAAATTCTAATTTATAAAGAATATTTATTACGATATTTAAGGAAATTTAATTTTTTTTCATACATGGAAATTTAATATTTACCTACGCTAAGTTCAAAATCTTAGACTAGAATATGAATATTATAAAAATGAATAAAAAAAAGGAAAGAAACAAAATAGTCACAAGTAGAAGAAGACCCACGGTAGATGTGACACGTAGCCATCTACAAAGGGTGGACAACGAATCCACAATGAACAAAAATCACAACCACCATCCCTAAGAACTTCAATTCTTCATTTCTTTATTATTTTATTTATTTTTGGTCGGTCATTTCTTTATTATTAAAAAACAACACTTTATTATCACCATTATCTTCCATCTTGATGATTCCACGGTACCATTCCAGATTTGTACATATAGTATCATTTAGCACCACTTTAAAAAAATAGTTTTATTTAGAATTTTTAGCGAAGATTATATACACGCCAACATTTGCTCTAATATATGATTATTGATTAAAAAAAATATATATATGATCATTCTCATGCACGAATATCAAGAAAAAAAATTCAATGAGTAACCATTGTTTTCAAATTTCAATTTTAATCAATTGGCATCGGTTAATATCAAATCCACTCTGAGATTGAAGAACAACAGTTTGTGAAACTAAATTTATTGTGACGTGGTAACTTAAATAAATGAACTCGATTCACCACAAATTGTTAATATAGAGCTCAACCCTAGGTTATCTCCTCTTTCGAGAACTAGTATAATATAATAATACTAGACCAAGAATTCTAAATTTAAGCTAAACAAAAATTTCCTGAACGAAATGTTAATAAGGCATGATATAATAATAGAAAGGTCCAACGATTTGTATTGAATTTTACTAATTCTTAATACTACTAAATAATTAGCAAAACAATAATAACAGAATTTAACAACGAAAGAATAAATTATTATTATTACTATAATTATGATTAAAAAAATGAAAAACTTACATTGACGGTGCGTTGAATGAACTTGTTTCTTTTCTTAGGTCTCTGAGGTAGTTTGGAACCTTTAAGGACCCAAAAATCTTCTTCCTTCTCCTTGTTTGTTAAACAGATCGCAAATTTCGGATGCCACACAGCTGGAAGGATCGCATCACCACTACCTGATGGTGTCTCCGATGATGGAGATCGATTATTATTAATAATATCGTTATTTTTGTTACATTTAACGTTGTTGCCGTTACTCTCGTGGTGGTTGTTAACGTTGTTATTGTTGTGTTTCTGAGCTACAACAACACCTCTATCAGGTGAAGCCAACCCCTTAACGTTAACGCCACTACCACCATTGCTTTGTCCTCTCATACTTTCAGAATTCCTAAAATCACAAACAACATAAATTCATTATTAGCATTTACAAATATATATGTAACATGTCAATAAAATTTAAACAAATAATAATTGTTTTTTTCCAAATATTTTCTTTGTATCAAAACAGAATATTACCAAAAGACCCCTTGTATGGATTGTCTAGATCGCGAACAATATTGCGTAGAAAATGGTTTTTGGTCAGGCTTTTAGGAAAAGCGTTAAGGATGTTAAGGTATGTGTATGTAATATGTATGTATGTGTTGTGTGTGTCCTTTTATTTTATTTTTGTTTAATGTAAGGTAAGTGAATACAACGTGCGACAGCTGAGAGAAACAGTTATGTGAGGAAATGAATAAACAAAAAGAAAAGTAGAGGTTTGATTTTCTGGCAAGATCTAAGCCGTTGTTTTTGTAATTCAATGGGGAGATGATAACAAAGGTTACGTGTCTTGATATTTGGATATTATTTTTTCTAATTCTAAAGATGGTTAACATGGAATGGTATAGGAATGTTTAAAGAGGTGAAGCCACACGTGGTCCCCACTTATTCTAGGCCCACTTATGAAATACAAGTTGAATAACACGACTCTTCAATTATTATTTATCAATTATCATAGCCTCTCCTAATCCTTTGATCCAAAACAATTAATATTTTCTAAAATATTTCCTAGCCATGTTAATTTGATTTAGATTTAATTTCAGATATATTAATCACAGTATACTTTAATCACTACAACAATTAATAATCTTATAATTTTAATTTTTCAAAATAAATTATTTCAATTTTTTAAAACAGTACATAAATTATTCTAAAACGTGTTAAGATTAATTTCGAGTATTAAATCAACTACTAAGATATTATTTGGTAGAGAAACTAAAGTATAGATAATTAAAAATATAAAAATTTAATTGATATATTAAAAGTTTAGATTAAAATAATGATTCGCCAATCGATATGGTCAATTGACAAAATATAGTAATTTTGTAGTTATTATTTGTCACTATAATCCTATTCATATCCAATTAAATATCTATTTCAAAAAAAAAAATAATGGGTCAAAAATAATAGAAGTTCTAGATTATTGGTAACACTTAGACATTACTAAAATTAAGTGAATGATTAGAGACAAGATTAGCATAAGCATATACAACATATTTTAGTCGAATGAAAAAGCATATACAACAAGCCTTATGTTCTACTACTTTTTTAAAAATGTGTAGGGCCATATTGATAAGTGGCCGTCCCTTAAAGCAGATAACTAGTACAAAAAGACACCACCCACCGAGCAATTATTATCAGCCTGCGCCTTAAATTTAAATTAGTTGCAACAACACCCCTATAGTCTTCCTAAAATCAAAAAGAAAACCCCAACTACTACACAAGGATTTTCCATTTGTGCCCTTTCGATACCAATACCCATGCCATGACCATATCAAACCTTATCAAATTAAGCTCAACACCCACCAACCAATTAATATACCAATGCAAATTACAGATTTTTTTGGAAAAAGTCAAGACAATTATTCTAGATCCAATTTATTTTTAAAATAAAAACCTAATTTTATTAATATACATTATTTATAGTTAGAAAATGTAAAAAACATGGAAATTTCAGTCTAGTTACTAATAATGTTATAGTTTATAAAATCAACCCGACCCGACCGTGCAGATCCTGACAACTACAGTAACATGTAAAAAAGGCTAATTTTATTCATGTTTAACGGTTAAAAACCGGAAAAGAAACTATGAATATAAACAAAAACCATTTCACCTTTGAGGATTAAAAATCAAAACTCATGAGATCACCCCAATTTATACCTAAACCCCAACGCGCTATCACGTGATCTTTAAATTGTTTAATGTGATTTTGAGAAATTTACCTGAGGAGCCTATTAGACGGCGAAGCGGGACGTTGACGGAGATTAAAGTAACCGTTACCACCGTTAGTACTGTTGGCTGCAACGTTTGATACATTGGTAATAATACTAGAATCTTTAGTAAGATCGGATCTAACAGGCCTACGATCAGTCCGGTTAGTTTGTCGAACCGGTGTATCTGAACCGGGTGGTTCGTTTTTGTTACTATTTCGATCTGATTTTGAATACTTCATGCATCGAAGCCGTTTACGGTTACCCCACTGTAATACAAAATCCGGAGATGCGGAAGACGACGTCGTTGCAGCCGATTTATTCTCAGTTTGATTTTGCGTAGCAGCTGATCTCAAGAGTAATCCCTCTCTACTGGGGTAACTCTTATCCATCTCCTACACCTGCCATTCTACCATTGGTTAGTAAATTTCGAGCTAAAAACTGCACGATTTCTAAAAACAAAAGATGAGGAAAACGAAAATAGATTCGACAACAAAACAGTAACAGTACAATTCTGACGTGGTAATACGAGAAAACTGCTAAGAATAATTTTAAAATCACGCTTGATTAACATCAGTTGAAGAAATTTGAGAAATTTAAATAGAATAAAAAAAGGAAAAAAGGTAAGACTTTTGAAGAGATTGCTGAAAAAAATCCAAAATTATGGGAAAATCAATAAACAATTAGCTGAATTCATATCGAAATTTATCGCCAAAAAGAAAAGGAGTAAAAACTAAATGAGAGATGTGTTCGAAAAAATCAGCTCCAAAGCCAGATGAATATACAAATTTTAAAAAATGCTCGAAGCTCAGGAAGATATAAGATAAATGGTTTCTTTCAAGAGGAGAAGACAGAGATATCTTCGGGAGGGGTCCGATTCACTGCATCGCATTACCTTGATTTAAAAACTAGCTCGATTCTTCAAAATTTATACAATAGTATACCAATCTTCCACAAATTGCACCTAAAAAGCAAAAGATGTGAAGTCAATTATGAACCATGAAAATCCAAGCAATTTTGAACTGTAATTGCATCTAAAGACTTTTGAAAATTAAATAAAAGATTACAACTAAACCGAAAACAAAGATCTAAAATCTTCAATCAATTTCTAAAATGCACGAGGAAATACTTTTTATGGATAATTATTCAGAATTTCCAGCATTTTCATCATTCACTCATCGAAAATCCAGAAATTAGAATCAGATTTGTGTATGATTTTGTTTTCTGAAAAAATAAAGAGAAAATTCAGAGAAAGAGAGAAAGAGAGGGAGAGTGCTCTGGTGGCTTCTTCTTCCTCTGATGTTAATGAAAAATGAAACCGAGATGAAAAATGGTGTAAGAGACTGGTTTTATACCCATATTTTTATTTTTTATTATTATGGTCAAATACTCATCTCTCAAATATAAAAAATAAATAAATTACCCATCTCGGTTATATATTGTATCCCGGTAGAATTAGAATTTGACGGTTCTGAAATTATTATTAATAGAACTTAAGTTTTTTCTTTCAAAGTTCATTAAAATAAAAATACAATATTGAGAAGAAGCGAAAGAATATCTCAATTAACTTTGATACGTGAGAGTGCTTCCTTCAAAAGTAAAATTAGATTTTACAATGGAAAAATATCAAATTTACTAAAAATACTGAAAATGTATCATAGTGAAATCTGCCATAAAATAAAAAATTCCCATTTTTTAATTAACAAGAAATTATTTTAAGCTCCACATTTTTCGGAAGGAAAATAACAGTAATCAGAAACGCTGAAATGGCCACTCCGCCGCCTCTTATGGCCGGCGATTCACGCTCAGAAATACCACCGGAAAACCCATCTAACCCTCCTGGTGAGAGGGTGTCGCTGGATGCTCTTCAAAGCACTGAAATGGGAGATAATGATCTTAAAATGCTGGAATTTCCAGAGCTAGAAGCGGCGAACCCAATTGGGAGAGCTGGTAAAAGACATCGCGCGAACCATAATGGTGGAATCACCTCCGTAACGACAGAAAATCAGATGCGCAATCAAGAAACTCCAGTTCTGCAAAATCAAAGCAATGCAATTCCTAATACAGAAACAGGTAATACTTCTGGCGTTTTTATAAGACCTAAATTAATGGGTTGGAAGGGGACGGTTACGGGTAATAATGTAGTAATTCCGATAATAGAGGATAGTGAGGAAAGTAAAACGAAACACATTATGGATGAAGATGAGTTTTTCGAATTAGAAGAACTTGTTGAAGACGATGAGGAAATAGGACTAAATGATTCAATTCCTACTGTGATTAGAACAAGGGAAGAAATCCAAGAAGGAATCCGATTATGGCGTAACACAGCTGTGATTAGACTTCTTGGTAGAGAAGTAGGATTCAATTATTTATCTTCGAAATTAAAACAAATCTGGACACCAAAGGGACATTTTGAATTGGTTGATGTTGGTCACGGCTACTACATGGTGAAGTTTGGAAATAGAGATGACTTCGATTTTGCAATTTCTGGAGGACCTTGGATGATTCTTGATCACTACTTAATCGTTAGGGAATGGACTCCAAGTTTTAATGCGGTTACTAACTCAATTACAACGACGACCGCCTGGGTAAGAATTTCGAATGTTGGAATGCATAATTATACTGCTAGGATCTTGCGGAAAATTGGAAATAAGCTTGGTCGAACGGTTAAAATTGATCCTATGACCAAAGGTAGACTAAGGGGTAATTATGCAAGGCTAGCTATCGAGCTTGACTTAAGCAAACCATTGGAGCCTGAAGTGAGGATTGGACCTGACATATGCAAAGTTGAATATGAAGGGCTCCATTTAATATGCTATGAGTGCGGAAAGTTTGGGCATAAGAGTGAGAATTGTCCTCCTAATGTTAGTAATAGAATGGAGGAAGAGTGGAGAAACGATAAAGGAAAAGAGATTCTGATAGAGGAAATTAACGAGGTGCCTATTACTAAAGCAAAATATGGGGAGTGGATGACCGTAAGACGCGGAAATAGGGGCAATGGAAGGAATAATGCAACAGGTGTTAATAAGGTTCGTGCAAATAATAATTTGGGAACACGGTTTGAGATACTTCGAATGGAGGAGAATGAAGAAGATATGAGGCCTGAAACTCAAAATATAATAAGTAGGGGCCAAACTTCAGGTTCTAAGGGTATTTTGAATAAAGGAAAAAATGTTACAGGGCCAAATTCGAATAATAGAAAGTCTAGGGGTAGTAAAGGGCATGGTATTGTAGCTTCTCCAAATTTTGAGTTGAGACAGGTACTTGAAGACTCGGTGGAAATCTGCAGTATCGGTAATGAAGAGCTACAAGGTGCTGGAAATTTAGGCGCGAAAAATAATGGAAAAAAGGGGCCAAAATCGAGAGCTACAGCCCCTGGGGCGAAGAACATAATGACTAGTACTAGGGCTGTTGATGGCGGTAATATGGGAGCAATTACAGGGGCTGCTGTGATCTCGGACAATGGTAGCGGTAATAAAGGTTCAGTAACGGATGGTGCAATGAGCGAGCTAGTGGAAGTGGACATCACAGATGGTACCCAGGAAAGCAGGGGCCTAATTGCAATAAACAGAAATTTTAAAACTTTTGATGCAGGCCCAGCTACTCCGCAACACAAAACACCTGAAGAAGCCGCTGCTTTGGGCCTGGTTCTTGCTAGTCCAGGTGGTGAAGCTTCGAACAAACAAGATGCGGATAGACCTCCTGACCCTATATGGGAGCTTGGTTCGCGGGAAGAGGAAGATGAAGCTATGTGGATGGAAGGCTTGGGGCAAGAAAACGCTACATCACTTGCTGAGGTGGAAAATCATCATTCAAAGGATAACGATGATGATACGAATATGGCTACTCGCGCCTAGTGTGCCAAGAGGTAATCCTAGTCAATTTATTTTTTTACTAATGGATTGTGTCAATAATACAGGAAAGTCTTGGGAAAAGTCCAAAACTCCCATCAACATTTTAGTTTGGAATTGTTACGGAGCCGCGAAACCAAGGTTTAGGCAGGTGCTACGGGAAATGATGATAAGTAATAATATTTGGTTAACAGTAATTGTAGAGCCTCGTGTTAGTGGAACAGTAGCAAGTAAAATTATCCATTCTCTACAAAAGGATAATTCCATAAGAGTAGACTCTGAATGCTACAGTGGGGGTATCTGGTTGATATGGAATGACTCAGATATAGATGTTAGAGTACTGTCAGCTGGTCGCCAGGTGGTAAATGTCGAAATAAGCCAAAATGGATGTGAATCTTGGATCTTTTCAGCCGTATATGCAAGCCCAGATTATAAACAAAGGGAAGTCTTGTGGGAAGCGCTTTTCCAAGCGTTTCATAACATAAAAATTCCCTGGTTAGTGGCGGGTGACTTTAATCAAATAGGCATGGAAATAGACAAGAAAGGCGGTGTTCAAGGTATTTCTAGAAGGATGGAAAAGTTCGAGGAATGGAGAAATAGCTGCGGATTGATTGACCTTGGTTTCGTGGGCCCTCGTTATACCTGGTGTGATTCATGGAACACGGGTCAAAAGATTATGGAGCGTCTCGATAGAGCCTATGGAAATACGGAGTGGCAGGTGCTTTTTCCGAATACAAGGGTTGTACACTTGGCTAGAATACATTCTGATCATATGCCGTTGCTAATTCAAGTTTGTCCGAATTTAAGACCCAAACGCCCTCCTCGCCAATTCAGATTTGAGAATGCTTGGTGCCTTCACAAAGGTTTTCAAGAATTTGTTTCGAAAAATTGGGAAGGTGATAGACTCGGGGTTGGTGATGGATTAGTAGCAATCCAAAGCCAAATTAATGAATGGAAGACTGAGATATTTGGTGACTTACATAAGAGAAAAAGGAAACTTTGCGCAAGGATTAGAGGTATCCAAAAATCTTTGCAAATTAAATATAACTCATCACTTAGACTTTTGGGGGTCCGATTGACGAAAGAATACGAAAGTGTTTTGGAACAAGAAGAAGCTATGAATTTTCAGAAAGCTAGAGAGGTTTGGATTGAATCTGGGGAGAGGAACACTAGGTTCTACCACCTTGCAGCCACTATACGTAAAAGAAAATCTAATTGCGCTAGATTGATTAACGATCAGGACATATGGGTAGAGGAGGAGGAAGACCTTAAACAGTTGGTGCGAGAATATTTTATGCGGTTATATGAGGAACCTAATGCTCAAATGGATAGCCTTGATTTACCACATCTAGGACCCATAGACTTGGAAATTGCGGAAAGCCTTGAGGTACCGTTCTCAGATGAAGAAATAAGGGTAGTGGTTTTTCAATCTAACCCAAACAAAGCACCGGGACCAGATGGGATGACCGCCGCGTTTTATCAGAAGTGTTGGGCATCAGTGGGTCCATCGATCTGCAAGATGATAAGGGAAGCTATCTGTACAGGTTTGTTGCCTACGGGTCTGAACGGCACCCTAATACACCTTATTCCTAAAGTTTCAGACCCGTCCCGGGTACGTTTATTTCGCCCTATTAGTCTTATAAACTCTATTGTTAAATTTATTATGAAGGCAATGGTCAACAGACTTAGGCCTATATTATCTAACATTATTGGCCCGTGCCAAAGTAGCTTTTTGCCAGGTCGATCAACAATAGATAATGTGGTGCTCGTGCGTGAAATGGATCACAAGATGCGTCATCAACAAGGGAAAAAAGGGATTATGGCGGTGAAGATTGACTTAGCGAAGGCATATGATAAAATCAGATGGGAATTCATTGAAGAAACGGTTAGACATTTTGGTTTTCCGGATAGTTGGGTAAAGCTTGTGATGTCTAGTATGAAGGAGAACGAAATGCGGGTCTTATGGAATGGGGAACCTTTACCTCCTTTCTCCCCTCACCGTGGTATCCGCCAAGGGGACCCTTTATCTCCATATATTTTTGTGATGTGCATGGAGAGGCTATCGTTATTAATTCAGAAGCATTGTAGCTCGGGAATGTGGAGGGAGATTCAGATTAGTCGGGGTGGTCCTAAGTTATCTCATCTTTTTTTCGCGGACGATTTGATATTATTTGGTGAAGCGACCTTGGAACAGGTGCAGTTGATGCAAGAGACAATGGAAGTTTTCTGTAAAGGGGCTGGCCAGACAATTAGCGCTGAAAAGTCTCTAATATATTTCTCAGCTAATGTACCGGAGCATATTCAAGAGGAGCTAGCTTTGTCCAGTGGTTTTTGTCTTAGCAAGTCTTTCGGTACATACCTTGGAATTCCGATTCTTTCGGGAAGATTACCTAAAGGGTTTTACAAAGGGATAATAGATAAGATGAGAAAGAAGCTAGCTACATGGAAGACAAAGACCCTCTCTCTTGCGGGCCGAACTACTTTAGCTCAATCGGTGCTTAATGCGATTCCGGTGTACCAAATGCAAGTCATGAAATTGCCTAAGTATGTCTGTAATGAGATTGATAAAATAGTAAGGGATTTCATCTGGGGATCATCGAATTTAGAAAGAAAGTTGCATTGGGTCTCCTGGGAACATTTATGCAAGTCCAAGAAAAATGGGGGACTAGGAATTAGAAGTGCTGAAAGATACAATTTAGCTTTATTGGCGAAGCTGGGATGGAAGATTCTATGTGATGAACGGTGTGTAGCGTGGGTAGAAGTATTAAAAAACAAATATTTCAAGAATGGATTGCTTAGTCGGTTGCAAAATGGAAGTGAATCAAGCATCTGTAAAGCAATATTAAGTGGTGTAAATTCCATTCGGAGTGGTGTAGTAGAATTAGATGTGTTGGAAGAGAAGAAATTTGTTTGGAAATTTGAAACTTCCGGGGTGTTTACGGTTAAGTCAGCATATACTAATCTGGTGGAGGATGAAAGGGATGAATCCTTTAATTGGGACTTAATATGGCGAATGAAGTGCTCTCAGAAAATTCGATTTTTCTTATGGAGAATCGTTTTGAATAAAATAGCTACAGCGGACAACCTATATAATAGAAATATCACCGAATCAAGGGAGTGTGGCATTTGTGGAGCTCAAAGGGAGGACCTTTTCCATGTTTTCTTTAAATGTAAAATTTCTCTGTTAGTATGGAACTTATTGGGACTAAATGCAGGGGATCGAGGTGTATCTGTGGAATTGTTCGAGACTGCTGGAGCTGAGGATTTGGTCTGTAATGCGGCTGGAATGCTGGTTGGGCCTGCTGCTGGAATGTCGGAAGAACCTGCTGCTGGAATGCTGGATGGAGCTACTGGAGGAGCGAGGCGCGCTGCTGCTGCAGATTCAAGTGCTGCGATGTGGAGAGCTGCTGGTTCGGTCAGGGGACCTGTTGCCGATGCTGCAGGCTCGGACCTTGAGAGAATCACGGCAGAAACATGGGAGCATTACGATAGACAAAGACTCATAGCTGTTAATTTAAAATGGAGACAAAACCGCTTCATAACTGTCCAAGACCTTCAGCCTCCTAATACTCCTTGTGCGAGGCAAGTGGGGGTTCAAAATAATAGAAAGAAAGTTGATACAGGGGCAATAAAAGAATGGGTGGAAAGCCACCTTCAATCCAAAGCTAGGATTCGTGGAATTGAGTGGTCATATGTCTTTGTAGCCGCTATATGGGTTATATGGACTAAAAGGAATGATTTAGTTTTTAATGTGGAAAGGAAATTACCTGGTTCTTTTGCGCTCAAGAACGAAATATTTTCTCTTGCAAATAACTTTATCTTAGCATGGGGAAAAAGTATTGAGGGTGGTATTATCAAGCTCGGTAGAAACATTATGGTCAAATGGGTCAAACCATGTAGTGGACTCAAGATGAACATTGATGGTAGCTATTTTAAAGCGAAAAGAGTAGCTGGTATTGGCGGATTGATAAGAGACAAGCATGGTTCATTCGTATCTGGTTTTATGGGTAATTGCTTGCATGATTCTCCTCTTATATCAGAACTTTTTTCACTACACTTCGGGCTTAGATGGGCTATTGACATGGGTTATACAGAGATAGCTATTGAAACGGATTCGGAGGAGCTCCATGCGCTAGTGAAGGGCGGTGGGAGCTCTACTCATCATGAGTTAGACTCGAGGAAGTTCCACGCGCTAGTGAAGGGCGGTGGGAACTTAGGTAGTCTTTATGTTTCAATAATAAAGGATTGTTGGTCTTGGCTTAGGGACTTTCCGAAGATTGAATTAAGCCACATATTCCGGGAAGCAAACCAATGTGCGGACAAGCTCGCAAAGCAAGGGGCTTGGATGAACGACCAACCAGTGACCTTTATAGATCCACCTGAATATCTGTGGCATTTCATTACTAGGGACAGAAGCGGGCATGCAACTAATAGAGTTGTACTAGATTAGAAATAATAGCTTGTGTTTAATTGTAATGCTTGTACTTAACGGCTTTTAAAGCCTCCTATGTATGCAAAAAAAAAATCTGCCATAAAATGAGTTTTTAATAAAATGATGGATGTTCCATCTAATTTTAGACGGTCCTGTGAAGTATGAAATGATTTGTTGGTAATCTGTTCAATGGAACGAGAAGAAAATGTTCGTAACTAGGCAACCTTCAAAAAATGTCATAACTTCACTTTCAGTGGTGGAAACACATCTAATAACCTATTTAAAAGAGCTGGTCTTTGACATGGATCTTAATAAATCATTGGGATACAATGACTAAAGAATGTGTTGTAATTGAATATATGACTATCAACCTTTCTTTGAGGATTATCGATTGACTCACTGGAAGGAATGTCACTGGGAGTGTTGGTTTCTTATATTTGAGGTAAAAAAAAATCTCCCATTATGGGTTTGACTCCCTTGGCAATGAAATACTCATTCCATGGCTTGTTTTAAAAGGAAGATTCAAATCGACAATCTAAATATTCTAGCAAGACATAAGTAGAAAAATATTCACAATTTATTTGACCAACCACTTCCATGTTATGCTTCCACAATATTCAAAATTCATTCTGAAAGAGGCAAGATCCTTCCAAGTTCAATGATCTTGACATGGATCGCATGTAAGGAGAAGACAAATGATGCTCTCCTTATGTATCACACATTTGTTGCATTTAGGGAATATACTACAATTTTTCTGAAATAAGTTTGTGTTAGTTGAGATGACGTTTTATATACATCTACACATGAAGACCCATATCTTTATTGGAGAATTATTATATTAGATAAGCTTCCAAATCTGAGAGCAACGTATTAACTGAGGTGACAAGATTCGCTTCTCATCTTTATATTATTGGTGATAAAGAAATTGCCAAACTTGTTTAAGTAGTTGCTAGACCCAGTACGCAGCCAACTAATAGAGCCAGTGATGTTTCTATCACATACATGAGTCCTTTTATAAGCATATTCCATTAGTCGACTAAACCATGCGTCAACTATCATATCCGACAAGCTTGAACTTTCCTCATTCAATGACTAATTGACATTCTAAGTGGGAAACTCAACGAGTTTTTGATTGTTATTTGGTCAGGGAGCCATTTATCATCTTAAATAAACATATCTTCTTGTTTCTAATGTCTTTAGCGGCATGATAAGTAATATTTTCCGTGACATCCACAATATTTCAGTGGGAATATAAATTTCCTTGAGAAGTGTTGCAATAAGGCTATCCATGTTTTTCATATTTTCCCAACCCTAATTTTCCGAGATACCCAAATTCAATTATAGAAATCCCTGAAGCCTATTGGGACTTCTACCTTAGGAGTCACTTTAGTGTCATGTGGCACACAATGAATACGATCATTTGTGTAAGACCCCCGCCAAATACTTATCCACCAAGCTTGAAAAAAATTGGAAGAATTTTTGGGAGTAAGACGATAGACATTGTGTAGTTAGGAATAGTAGAGAACAAATTTGATTAATACCTTCTCTCTTTCTAAGAGAATATTTTATCTCTATTTGTGGGTCGCCGGAGATAAATCTATCACTAAGCCATTTAGAAGCAACTTCCTTTGATATTTGTCAGTTTGTAGAAATACTAAGGTATTTCCATGCAGTAAACGATAAGTGGAAATTTAGGATGTCCATAATGTCATTAACCTTTTTTATGTGGGTTTTTTTCCTGAAAGAATTACGGGTCTTGTGAAAGTTTACAAGTTGTCCCAAACAAGAGTAATTCACATTAAGATCCCCTTAAAGGGATTCAATCCATCCTTCTTAATCTAATTGAAAAAGATGGAGTCATCTGTAAAAAAAAGATAAGACAAGGTCGGTGGCTTGCTAGCCAAATTAACTCCATCCATGATCCTGAGATTAATATGTCTATCAAGCATAGATATCAATTCCCTAGTAATAGAGATAACATATCAACTTTTATTAGCCTCCAGACTACTTTAAAAATTAGAAAGATTTCTTTTTTCAAATGTATCTTATAAAAGACTGTTGTTGCATTGTTCAATCATTACTTTATTTATTTAGGTTTGTGAGAAAACGAGTATATTAAAATCTAGTTCCGAAAAATTATATGGTGCTCTATCATATGTTTTGTACATATCAATTTTAAGTGCCTAATAATGTTTTCTTGAATTTCGTTTCCTTCCAAAGTAATAATCAACTTTATGTGAAATGATAGTATTATCTTGAATGCATCTTCTCCAAATAAACACTGATTCGGTTGGGAATATTATCCATCCAAGGTTAATCCAAAGAGTAAGATTTTTTTAAATTATCATATATGCAAAATTAACACAATAAATTGGGAAAATGTGAGATGTCTTCCTTAGCAAACCCTTTTTAAATCAACACAATAACATTTTGGTTGAGTCCCACCATGTTCTCCTCATTTTTAAGACATATCATCACCATTGTTAATAGCCTATATGTCATACTCCCTGGGAAATTAGCCTCAAGCATAACACCCCACAGTTATATTTATTGGTCACCATAAGCTCAGAGCCCCTAGATTAGTGGTTTAGCTGGTTAAAATTAACTTCCATGTTCTAACGAACTCCATCATGATTTACTTATATTGCTCTCTCAACAGTCAAACATATGATCATAGATACTACACCAACCATGGTTAAAGCCACTACTTTACTTGTATGCAAGATATCTTCCCTGACATTCGACCAAACCAGAATATGTGTTGTAAGATATCATATAGTTACGCGATGTAAATTATATAAGCTCTTTTTAAGGCGTTTAAGGCAACTTACTTATTCTATCATTTTACACTATAATCATCTGCGTTTTCTTACAATTTAGAGTAAATACACTAGATGCCCCTGTACTTTTCCCTAATTGTCAGCTTATCCCCTATTTCGTATAATGTGTAAATTTACCCCATATCTTTTCAAAACGTGACTGGTTACCCCATATGGATGGATTACGTCTATTTTTGCCGTAGACTAGGTCATGTGCCACACATGTGCGTTTTTTGTATTAAAAAACATTGTTAGTAATTAATAACAATATTTTGGCATTTTTAATCAAATAATACTTTAATACCCTAAATTAAAACATAAATTCAGTCTTTAGGTTATGTGTAGTTGAATTTACTCCTTACGTGACATAGTTATATGTAGTTGAATTTAATTGTCACTCTTGGTTTGGAAAACTAAATTGTTACTAGATATGCATCTTACGATTAGTATTCTCTCATGATACGTGATATTAGTTTAGTCAAATTGAATTTTATTTTTGCCTTTTACTTGAGCTAGCTCATGGTTAAGATAGACGTGCATTTTGTCTTTTTTGATACAGACAAAGGGGGAGAAATATGTATACACTAAAATCCTTCCAAAACTTGCACATTCTCCCCTAAACCCTAAACCTATCCGCCGCCGTCGCCCCTCCACCTCCTTCTCCCCGGCGACGGCGGCCCCCTCCTTTTTCTTTGTCTATGCTTTTTTGTTCCTTTTTCAGTCTTCTTTCTTCCATTTTGGACGCTGTCTTTCCTTTCTTTCTTTTCGTTTCTGCATCTCCTCTTTCCTGTCCAATTGTTGCCTTCATGATCTTAGTCCTCCTCCTCCCCTTTTTCGTTGTACTGCTCTTGGTTTCCTGAGCTATGACGGTTCTTTGTCTGGATTGGAGTAGATCTAAAACAGCAGATGGGGTTTCAGATGGGTTTTGTTGGGCCAATTTCTGGGCTGGTTTACTCCGTTCTGGGCTAACTTTTGTGTTGGTAAATGGAGCGAGGTTTGTTGGGTCAGTTTTGGCTTTTGTTACTGCAAGCCTGTTTTGGTGGACTTTGTTTTGGTGGAGGCTTTTTGGACTTCTTAGATCGGAGATGGTAAGTTTTTGTTTCAAGCTCAGCGACTGTCCTTTCCGTTTGTTTTAGCATTTGTTACTTTATTCTTGATGGTGCTTGTTTTGTTGGGTTATTTGTGTTTACCGTTCATGAATGGTTTAAATTTTTCGAGCACTATTGGTTTAGATTAGTTGAGGCTATTGCATACGGGTTGACTGTGCGCTTGAAGGTGTTCTGGTGGGGCCCACTTTTCGTTTCTTGTAACATTTCGCTGCTTCCTGGAGTTGATTTGGGGAGGCAGATGCCGAAACTGGTATGGGGTTCGAAACCGGTCACACTTCTTTACGGGTATTTGCCAGGCTTTTTCTGAACAGGTTCTCTTTTCAGCCTTGGTAAACTCCTACTCTTGAGTTGTTGGGATCTTCGACAGTGGGCTTTATTCCAGTTTTTTGTTCTTTTGTGGTGTTACCTTTTTTACATACCTTTTGAGAGTTTATCTGTGCTTGCTGTTGATGCATCATCTAGAGAGTTACACCTTTTCTCGGCCTTGTTTCTCACCCTTTATTGCGGTGATACTATTTGGAGGTTTGGACTAGCCCGTGACTTTATTCTGGAAGATTTTTCCATCCTCAGCTCGGTGGTGAGTACCAATCGAGCATGGTTCTTTGGTTTCTGTTCGATTTTTCGTTTCAGTTTGGTTTGGCTTGTGGGAAAGGATATTGGTAGCTCTCGGGTGGTTTTGATAGCGGAGCAAGGACCCTCAAGGATGTGTTGTAATTTAGTTTTCACCTTATGTATTGTTTTAACTTTAATTTGTCTGTATGTTTCTAAATGCCCCTGATTTGGTTTTTCCGTCCGGTAGGTGTTACTTTAATATTTATATAAATGTTTGAACAAAAAAAAATTTAACAAATACACCTTGATTTATGATCTTCGTGAGAGGAAGTTAGACTCCATATGTGTGTCATATTTTCACTTTTTATATGCACATTTATAGGGGGAGCTTAACTCTTTTAGTTTGCCATGAATTCACATCATTCCTAAGTGTTTTAGTGAAGGATCTGTCATCATACAAAAGGGGGAGAATATTGGCATATAGTCCCTCCTATAGGATATTTTTCATATGAAAAACATGTAGTTAATCAAATGCTTAAAACTTATCTTACAGTTATTAACACTATCTTGTACTCGTTTAATCCAACCTTCTATCTATCACCTAAGGAATTACATTTTCTATCTTGCTAAGAAGTCATTGTCTTGTATGTGGATTATATATGCTTGAACTTCTTTGTATATACTTGCTAAGCACTCATACACATCATATATCTTAAATCACACATGTAGGAAAATGTGTTCACAAAGATGAATCAACTACTTCTCATATGCACAACTAGTTCATTTCTTGATGGAGTTACACTTATAATGCTCATCTTGTTTTTACTTGATAAATCCTTTGTAGTCATCTTCACACACCTCGTTAATAATTCTTTGAAGCACTAATTCAACCATACAGTATCCCGCACTTTAGTACAGAATTCACAACCTTGTTCTTGCATTTTCATATTATAAAATCAAGTCTTGTGAATTGTTTGTATCTTTCTCAAAACCACCATATCAAATCCAATACGAAGATAAAAAAAATTGCTTCAACTTCATATCCACTCAATAAAGGAGATCAAATTTCAAGCTACCACTTTCATATTTAACTCTTCTAGGAGTTCACAATCTCATTATTAGATTAGCTCATCAAAGAGCGTCCCCATATTGGTTTACATTGTATTTATCCAACCACCAAGGGTTTGTAACTTCTCTTCTAGAGAATTTAGAAGAAAATGGAGAAGACTTCCTTTTATGGAAGTTGCTACTTGCATGTAGAAGTGCACAAAGGGGTTTGTAATTGCATAATGACTAAACCATTAAAAGTCTCATCGGGCTGTGAAAAACCTCGGTGTAAAGGTTTATATCTCAAATTTAAGAGATATAGAGAAACTTAGTAGAGGAGCATGGAAATACTATGGGAATGACCCTAGGTAGTGGATGTAGGGAAATCAAACCACTCTAAATGCCCCACGTAACTTTTTTATCTTTTACTTAATCATGTGCTATTAATTTACATAATTATTTATCTTCCTTAAATTAAGTTAGAATATTTTAATTCATCCTTATAAGTCTTTATCATTGTCCATACAAATCTTAGTTGTTATTTCTACCCAGCTTGCATATAGGTCCCTCAACTCTAATAGGTTATCACCTTAATGACCTTATCCTTAGCCCATCATATTATTACCTTTAACTCAATTGAATATGACTCTTTACTTTCTCTCTTCATTAGCACTCCTAACTCTTAACTTCTGTATCTAGCTAACTCTTTATAATACTCCTTAATACCCTTTTTCAAGAGTTTGCCCCATTAGTTTTTATTAACCTTAGTTTAGGAGTCTTAATTTTTAATTAGGCATTGGTTAGATAAGTGTCCTATTCACCCCTTCTAGTACTCTACAACTTGCATATAAGTTTTTGTGTTATACTAGTGGCTTTCTTATTGCTTGTCTTAGTTTTTGATAGATTAACTCTGGTTTGTAGAGGGAGACAATTTCCGCATGTATTGAACTATTAAAGGGTTGCCCTACCTTTTACAATTCCATGATATGGTTTAAATTAGAGTGGCTAGACCAGGAACTTGCTAAGGCCCAACTAACTTTCTCCTCATAGATTAAGAAACAATCTTCTAGGGGGTCGAGTATCCTTCCTAGTCGTCACTTGTATTTCATCGGAGTCTTTGTTATCGGACCATATAATATTGGAATGAAAGATAATGATGTGGGTGCGAGCATAACGGTCTCTCTTGACTTGTTTTGAGTGATTTCTTGGTACTGTTCCCCAAAAGCAATAATGTGACACATATTGCTCTTCTTAGCACATGATCGATGGGGAGATAGTAATTTTTTCTGTCATCCCTTTGTTATGACAAAACATATTGATTTCTATTTGGTGCTCCGCCTCTTTCCTAGATTCGCGCTTGTCATGCAACCGATGCCTTGATAAATTGGCTAAATACAATCTTTCCAATCCTTTGTGAGAACACGTCATTGTGTGCTTCGATTGCCTGAAGTTAGGGCTGCAAACGAACCGAACCGAGCCGAACTTAAGCTTTCTTGAGTTTGTTTGCTAATATTTTATTGAGCTTGAACTTGGTTTGAGTTTGATAAGAACCGAGCCGAACCGAACTTTAGCTTTCTTGAGCTTGGTTTGTTAACTAACGAGCCGAACTCAAACAAACCCTTAGCGAACTCAAACTCGAGCCCTTGGTGAGAGTATCAGTTCATTTGCAGCCCTAGATACTAGAAGTATATTTATTAGATAAAAAAATATACATATTAAATATAAAATATTTTAGTTACGATTAATTACATATACAAAAGTTTTACGTAGTTTTGACTTTTTGTATATATATATAACTTTTAATTGAATATATCTACCAAGCCTATTAACGAGCTCTTATCGAACCCTTAGCAAACTGTTCACGAGCTTAACGAGTCGAGCTTATATAAGTTTGAGTTTGTCTCGTTTAGTAAACGAGCCTGAATTTAAAGCTTGAGCTTGGCTTGTTTAAGTAACGAGCCGAACTCAAACAAGCCCTTAGCAAACTCAAACTCGAGCCCTTGGTGAGAATATCGGTTCATTTGCAGCCCTACCTGAAGTAGGTCTGTAAGGTTGTAGGATTGCATTGGGATGTCCTCAATATTTTTTAGCCTCCTACTGGTTTGAGTATGGTGAGGGGTAAGGACCGGTTTGCATCTTTTGCAATGTTATAGGTCAATCCCCCTCCTTGGTTGGGGAAGTCAACTTACACTCAAAGGTGCATACCTATGCCTGCTTCTATAGTCTTGGGTAGGGTTGAGCAAAACAAAATCGAAAAAATGAACCGACCCCAAAAACCGAAATAAGCTAACTGGAAAAACCAAAAAATCAGTTTGGTTCGGTATAAGTTTTTTTTTTTAAACCTAAAAACCGAACCTAAAAAATATACAATAACTAATTTATGTCATTAGTATTTTCTAGTTTCGGATGACTTTCCCTATGTCCTTACTAAAGACACCCATGACTTTTCTTGTATTATGATAATATGATAAAATATGGAGTAAATTTTGGGAAAAAATACGCACAAATGACAAGTGTCATCCTTTATGATGTCATAATGGGCAAATATGCACAAAATCATTAATCGATATATCTAAAGAGATCTTTCGTTTACTGAATTTTGTTAAAACTATAACATACACATTATATTATAGAAATATTCCTATATAACTAATTGTTTACAAATTTATGCATAATATTTTAATTTCAAGAATGCATTTTTCGTATATCTAGTAACAACATGAAAACCAGACACTTCATCTATTGTTGAAAATAAAACGTCTCAAGTAGACGTACTTGAGAACTATCTAGTTTCCAAACCGACATATAAACCAAAAATTAAACAAAACCGAACATATACCAAACCATAAACCGATGAAACCGAACCAACAAAAACGTTTAATTCGTTAGAAACACCCTTAAAACCGAATCATTTTGGTTTCGATTTTGGCAAAAAACCGAGTCGAATCGGACCGTGCTTTCCCCTAATCTTGGAAAGTTTACTCATATGATCACTTGTGAAAAAAGATCCAGATGGTGGGCCTACCTTCCCCCTCAACAATGCTCACTACTAGAGTAGATCTAGATGGTGGGCCATCTTCCCCCTCAACAACGCTCACTACTAGAGTGGCCGTATGTATTCACAAGTTTTAACCTCCAACTCAAGAATTCCTGTGGGCCTTAGTAGGATTTTGGCCCTAGCTTCGTATGTCAAGCCCCCCCTCATTGGTTGGGGAAGTCGACTTACACTTAGTGGTATGCCTGCTTTTATATTCTTGGGCGACTTACCATATAATCAATTTCAAGAAAAGATCCAACATCAAGCCTATGTTTCGCCCTCGACAACGCTCACTACTACTATGGTAGGGATTCACAAGTTTAACCTCCATGTAGGAAATTTTGGTGGGCCCAGGTGGGATATTGGCCCACACGGATGTAGATTATTTGGACGTAGTTACCTTTATATAATCGTAAAGTTTAATAACCGCTCTATATTAAATGAAATGGTGTCTTCGCTGCATTATTCATGCAAGAAGTTGAGGACGAATGGGTTGAATCCCCCGGGGCCCGAATGTCTCATGGCATAGATAGTCGACTAAAGATGCTAAAAGAAGGTTATATCTCCAAACCGGATGTTAAATCAGAGCACCAACATGGTTGAGTTAGTCGATATAATTTTCTTTGGGTGATCCCCAATATTTGGGACAGAGAAAGGGGGTCAAGTGATGTCCCACTTGTTATTCACATTTTCTAACGTAATCTCTATGCTCCAAAGGTGAGTCATCTCTGATACAACTCTGATCCTCCCTCATCAAGGGAAAGTTTACTCAAAATGTCACAAAGCATCAAAGAGCTTATGATTAGGAGAAAAAGAATAATAACTAAGGGAAGGGCTAAAGATCGCTGGTAAAAAAAGGCCAAGAAAAACACAAACTTTATTGGCTAAACCAATAAGCTGCACAATTCTGATTAAACCAAATTAGCATAGCTGCTGACAGCCAAGCCGCCAATACCACCCAAAGAGAGCTACAGCTTTGCAGCCCACAAGAGAGATCCTGGACCACACTCCTATCCATCTCAGGCACCACGATAAAACCAAAAGAGACCTCTAATCATAGAATTGGAAATAGTAAAATTGTACACAACATATGGTTCTGTAAAACTAAATTACCAGATTGGCAATAATTACCAAATTTCTGCATAAATAGTTATTCAAAAGTGCAGACATTACAAATTATTTAATTTCTGGCAAGTCTTTGAGTTGGGAATGTCAAAAGATACAATTATAAGCTTAAGCAGTTTTATTTAGTTTTGTGGCAAATGTTTGTGCTACAAGGATCGGAAATGCAATAGTGGCATCACAATGAACCTGTGTACATTAGACAAATTTGAAACATTAGAGAATATAAATAATGTTGGAGAAAGAGTTTAAACCAACCTTGACAGTCTTTGCAGAAGCACGTATTTTACCCCATGATATAGCTTCATCTGGGCGTGCACCAGAATCACTTCCATCAAATTCCTGTCCCGTGTTAATAAAAACAGCAAAATCAGCCCCATTTCGCATCATATTTGCATTGCATATGTGATGTTTCGGTAACCCTCCTCCAAGTATAATAATCCCTGTCTTCCTCAATCCAGCATGGACAGCCTCACTATTCATCGCATAAATATCTATTTATAATAAAAAAAAACTTTAATTCTTGATATAATATCTATTTATATGTTGGTAAACAGAAAAAATGAATAAAATGTCATCACCTGGTACCACGTTCACATTTAGACCAGGATTTTTGCGGATATAATGAATGTATAGCATGTCACCTATTGAACCATCTGTTATACCAGGACAGTACACAGGAATATTGTTCTAGAAAACGTAAAATCAGCATTAGAAAATATAAATGTAGTAAATATAATTTTTTAATGGAAGAATATTTACCTTGTATGCCCAGTACAAGTAAGAGCTCTCATTGTTAATTTCTTTCCCAAGTCGAGAATTAACTTTAGAAGGTGTCCACATTACATTCTCTTGAGTTTGCTCATCCATCATTTTATCAAAAATGGGCATAATCCAATCCTCAAATTTGCAGTAATTATCATTAGGAACTAATAAATTTCCAATACGATTGAGTCCTTTAGAACGTAGAAGAGCTCCATCTAGAGAAAAATGAGCTCCATAAGTGGGACCCATACATTTTATAAGATCTTCTTCTATACCTCCAGCTGTTGTAACTATCACATCAACCATGCGATGTTTAACAAGATAGCAAATAATGTCTCGAACACCTGATGAAATAAGATTGGATGTGAATCCAAGGAATATCTTGCACTTAACTGACTCTCTATATGCTGGGTCCCGCTCCTTTTCATCGCAATCATCAGTCACACTTTCATTTGAAAGCCTCCAATCTAGCTACAACACAATATTAAATACAATTAGGCTAAACGAAAGAATATTTTTAAGTATAGAGCCTGGGGGTTTTAAGTATTAAACTCAGGAAGTGGATGCTCTGATGGTTCAAATGACACTACATTACATAAACTAATTGGAAATATAAACTAATTTTTACCTCGGACAAGAACTGAATACTAATAAACTGAAAAAGACTCAGGCAAAAAAATGAAAAGAATACTAACCATAGCATTAACAATATTAATAGCTTCCCCGAGATGAGAGGCTTGAAAGCCAGTGGTAAGGAAGGACTTGAAAATCTCAGGAGAGTTGATGCCGAGGTTAAAATCGTAGCCCTTGATTATGGGGGCAGAGGAGCTTTCTAGATTCTCGGATGGTTTTAATACCACTGATCGTATGGATTCCAACGTTTTCTCATCTTTATTCATTTCTCCCATTATTCCAAAAGTTATTAGAGCAACTTGCTCACTCCTACACTTCCTGCAAATCACACATACGCTATTCTCATTGCATCCTACTAGCACGGTATATCGTAACGGTCATATTTATAACCGCTGGGAGATTTGTTCAGCAAGAAAAAAAGATTTAACACTATGAGAAATTCTATAATTGTAAGAAATAATTGAAAAAATAGGAAACTCAGTATTTAAAAAATCAATTTTTTTTCTGTATTCTTTAAGTTTATTATTGCAAAGAAATGATTTTTACCTAAAGAATTTTGTTTCTGTAGTGGGTTGTTGAAGGAGGAAAAATGAGCTCCGTGCGACGGTAGCGGCAGTGAGTGAGCGAGTGTGTGTGGGTGAAGGAGAGGACTTCGACGTTTTTTCGTTTTTATATTAATATTACTTCTAAACGTTTCTTAAGGGTTTCTTTGGTCAAACTTAAGGCTTTCCGAACAAAAAAGAAAAAAGAAAAGGGTTTTTATATTTGGGTCAATAAAAGTCTCCAATTTTTTTATTTGGAAAAAAAAAAAGAGACCAAATGATAAAAAAGACTACATGATAAAAAACCAACACACTATTTTACTTTATAAAAAAAAATAAGGAAAACAAATATGAAAAGATAAAAAGCGATTACCGTATCTATTAAACGTTTACAAATCTTATTGTTGCAATCGTTTTTACATTGATATACTAAACAAATTCTCTCTCTTTAACCTACACTACAACAAAAACACAAAAAGTAAAAGAAAAAAGACAAATTTTGGTTTACATTTAAAGAAAAAGGGAGCCAAACACGAATTATTGAAAAAAAATTGTAGAAGAAACAACACATTCAACTAAAGCACATTAGATAAAAATCAATGTTATGTTATTAATTTTTGTAGTTTTATTCATAATAAACAAATTGCATGTTATGTTTAAAATGTTAGTTTGTAGGTTTTTTTTGTCAAACAGTTTGTAGGGTTTGTGCGAAGTTAACTTGTATAGGGATGTTATGGTGCAATATTAGGGCTTTATTTCTCCAAAAATTGCTTTTAAATAGTTTATGTTATGTGTAATATGAATTTGATCATGAATGATTCTCGGTTATTTGAGTGCAAATGAAGTCTACCCATCACGAACTATATCTATAGAATAATTATATCCAAAGGGTATAACCCATTGGGAATCATAATGCATGTATGGTTTCAAACACGATAGGTATTTACCATTTTGTAATCACTGCTGCATTGAATGCTAGTTTAGATGCCTATTGAGAATGTCAGTGGATTTTCACTCATTACACATAAATTACTAAAAATAGATAGCAGGTTTGTAATTTTTTTTAAAATTGATATGAGATCTAGTATCATATTTGATGTATATTACATATGTTTTGATGTTTATAAACATGTATAATATTGAATACACTTGAATGAAAAGGATGGTGCAATACAAATTTACATTGAAAACCTCGTTCGACATAATTTTTCAAAAAAAAGTAACATACGAACATATCTTGGCATGTAAGAAGTTACTATTCAACAATTCTGTAGATGGCATGTAATAGCTAAAAGAAGATGATCAAACCATGGAAAAGTCCAACAAAGCAACGACTGCTATATTCAAAATATAAAATTCATCACCTGCAATTGATGGGTTTGAAATACAGAACAAAACCTTGAAGGTGACTCCGCAAGATGTGAGACGGTTAGTCCTAGGGGGGAATGAGACTCTTATATAATCTATGCATAATAAAAAGTTATTTCTTTTACTCTAAGGTAAAGGTTATTATTTGAAGCTATATGACAAACTCTAAAGGATGACACAATAAGAGAAAATAGAGTTTGCTTAATACTAACTTTGATAATTGATGTCTCGTCTTTTGTGATGGAATAATAGTATCACAGGACATCTTTTTGGAGGATTAGTGGACCTAATCGAGGGATTAGTCCCTAATAGTTGATGTTTCTTACTTTATTGTCTAATTTTAGGCTTATTGTAATTTTTTGAGTCTTTTGTGCTTTAATTGTATGTTAAGTGTGTAGCATTTAGGTATGAGTCCCAATATGACATGGAGAAGTCAATAAAGTTAAATCCACGCCCAAGTCAAGGTGTATATAGAGCAAAACGTCATTTTGGAAGCATTTGAGCATTTGCCAGAAAATTTGATGTAACTTGTTTCAATCACCACAAATAATTGGTTAGAGATTTTGACCCGATTTCTTTTGATTTGTAAAGAGCTTGAAGTAAGTGTCGCGTGAGAGGTGACATAATTCTATTCAGAGTTGAGACGCAAAAGTTATGGCAATTCTCCCACAATAACTCAAAGTTGTCCAGCAATAATGGGCTTTTTAGACCTCCCAAAAGGGGTCCATATAGACCTAAAATGTTTTTGGACTTCTATAAATACCTCTTATTAGCTAGAAAAACAGACACAATTCATATTAGAGAGAAGCTAAACACGCCTGGAACTAGAGAGAAGAAGCAAGAGAAACCAGAAGAAGAATTATACGATTTTTCATCATCCGGACTTCGAATTCCTTCAATCAAAATAATAACTTTATTCTATTTTTGTTTTAAGCATGATTTTAAGAGTTTTAATTATTAGTTTTCAGTATTTCATTATGAATTAAATCACTGTAGTTTGAGAATTGCTTAATATATTAACACTAGCTTTTGGGTTATGATTCTTATTGCATTTTGGGATATTATTATTCAAATGAATTGGGTAAATTGCATTGCATTTATTATATATTTGTATTGTATTGTACAACCCTTACGAAGTCCAAGTATTGGTTGGGTATAAGTAAGATTGACCATCGTCCGGGAGGGGGTCAGTTTATGGACGATAACATATAATTGTTCGGTGTACGTTATTGAGCCGGGGGGTCTTGACTACCCGGATAGTCAACTGGGTTAGGATTAATGACTCTCAAGCTATCCTCTCATATTAATATTTTTATTCGTATCTTCATTCCCTTAGTTTGATTATAATTAGTTTAATTTATTTTCACTTTAGTCTTTCGTAATTGAATAACCCAAAAACATATTTTTTACATACTGTATTTGTAACAAAACCTCGGTAATCATAAAAAAATTACATTAAATTTGATAATCCCTAAGAAAAAAAATCCTTTTACTTACCCATTTCATTACTTGTCAACGAACCTCGTACACTTGCAGGTGGTTAAAGTCCTCTAATTTAGGTGATTAATTATCACACTCACATGACCGACAATAGTCTAGAATGAAACTAATCTATAAAAATAAGACTAAGCTAGAAGGCAATCAATATATAACTGTTCTCTTAGTTAAATTATCAAACACATAAGATGATCATTATAGTGGTTAGATATTTAAGCTAAACAAGATATAAAATGAAATATAAAAGTATAAAGACACAGAGTACACAATCGTTTTAGGAAGGTTCACAATCCCAAATGCCTAGACCGCCACTTAAGGTATACACCCTTAGGATTTTAAGCTCGACCACTAAACTTCTCGTTTATTTAAAGGCGAAAAGAAAACATTTACAATAGGGTCTTTCTGGTCTCAACCACAATCGATCTTTCAATACTTTTACCGGCTAAGTCACAACCCATGTGAGATTATTATAAGGCTTAATTTCAACATTTACAACCCACACTTCTCTAATATAGAGCAAGATTAATAACCCTTAGTGTTTGAATGAATATTATAATAGGTTAACACACTCCTTAATAATTACACTTATAATCTTCTACTTCTTGATGAGTTTGATATGAGAGTGGAGCTTGAAGATTTGACCTTTTTGAGTAGATGATTCAACGATACTTGATGAAGAATTCCTCCTTGAGTGTATAACAATTTTATAGTATTTGATCAAACTTGATTGATATTAAAATGAAGAATGACTTGATATGGATTAAATTAATTCTTGATTTTGGCTCCAAAAGTTTGTGAAAGTTGTAGGAGCAAGTGTGTAGTAATTGCTGAAAATAATCCTTTATTTATAGTCATTTTGTGCTCCCAACATAATTGCCTACGTGGTGTATGACGTCGAAGAAATCGTCTAAAATGGTTGCCCGTTTTAGTAAAATGGGTTCCCGTTTTGACTCCCAACCCCTAGTTTTCACGTGGCTCTGAGCGATCACATAATTATATTATTTTGAGTTGGCTTAAAAAAGCGATATTGTATATGCTGAAAGCGGGTTGACATTTTAAGCTTGATTTTGGGAATATGATATGAAGCGGGTTGACATTTTGTAAGAAGCGGACCCCCGTTTTATGATCGGCATTCCAGTTTATATTTGCTCAAAGGTTACCAATTTACACTGTAATGACGTTTTTTACTTTTTGGCTCGTCGCTCGGATGGATTAAGTTTCTTCAGTAAAGTGTTCACAATGACATTATAAGAACTTGGTTAGTAAAGCTCAAAATCTAAATCACAACACAAACAAAGACATGACAAGAAATATGCAATATCTATCATGTCAAAAGTGCACATATAAATATATATTGTGATGTTTTAAATAGAATAATCTTAATATGAGAAGTGTGCAAGATGCAAATATAATCAAGTATGTAGTTCAACTCATGCATCAAATATCAACCTATTGAGAATGGAAGTGTAAGCTCAAAAAATTGCATAAAGGATATACTAAGTGTTTATGCCAAATAAGGATCTAATTTGTGTTGCAAGGGGGATTTGTAAAGTAGATACAATTATCACAAACAAGCCTAAGAATTTATCACATCAAAACAACCAATGAAAAGGGACAATTTGCCAACATTCTTCACCTTTATTATGATAACAAATCCTTCACGAAAACACAATTAGAATGATATGAAAGAAGCATTTCTAAAGGAGTCTAAACATGGTAAGGACCCCCCTTACAATGTGCATAAAATATATTAAGTGATAATGGCACAAATGGAGTCTAACTCCCTCTCAGATAAAGCCTCTTTCTAAGTAAAGTTAAAGAGACCTAAATGCACCAACAAATGCACACTATGTGAATCAACAAAAAGCAAGTAAGTCATATGCACATATTTCTCCCTCTATGTCTTCATCAAAATGAGGGTAAGACCAAAAGAATTAAAGTGAGCCTAATCAAGGTAATAACTTAAACAAATAATACAATTAAGGTGAAAGCTAGGAGTCAAGAGAGAAAGAGGATAAATAATTCTTTACCAACAAAGAGTCGTCTAGATTACCTTCGGTAATCACTTTGTTTTCCCAAGATTTCTTCAAAAACTATCACATTGTGTTTGTAAATACACCGATTTATATCCCAAACATATAACATCAGTGTACCAAATGTAATATAAGAAGAATAATTACAAGATATTATAAAGACTCCACATAAATTTAAGCATTAAAACAACTAATACAAATCCAGAATATCAAAATTATTACCACATAAAGTAATCAACTGTAACACAAAGTCATAAGTAAGATCAACACAAAGTTCTAAAACATTTTCACCTAATAAGATAAAACAACCCTTGAGAAACTTCCCAAAGTTACTTTTCAAGCCATGTTCCTCGGTGAGCAACTTCATGATATGCTATTGTCCGTAGATCACCTCAGAATGCAAGAAATATCATGGCAAAGTTGATTGATCTTTTATTTTTTCCAAGACCTATTTCGACAACTCCCATTTTGTCTTGAAGGTATGTTAACATGAAGTGATCTCGTCCCTAGAGATATAATCTGAAGCACATGAATGATTAATGCGACGAGGAAGATTGGGACAAGAAGATAAATGAGAACGATTAAGATGGTTTTCCCTTGTCATAGGAGGAAGGTCATGGGAAGATATGTGAGGACTCGAGGAAGCGAGACCATTTGACGCATCGGTGCGGGTTTAATTTTGAAGAACATCTGGAAGATGTAGTTTTCATGGAATCCAATATACTCATTGTCATAGACCCAAATACCTATCGAGATTAAAATACCGGTATATTCCAACCGGACTCAAAAGTGTGAGAGGGTTCTAAAAAGGAATATCAAAAGCTTTAAGAACGAGGCACATGACTATACCATAAGGAACAAAGGAATATTTACGACCCTTTTAAATTATGTTTTGCAAGATAATTTGACAAACGTTTATTGTATTTTTTGAGTAGAGATGGAATTTAGAGTAGCTTCATAAGGAGATAATATCCCATAATTTTTATATTTGCAAAGAAGACATTTGTTAATAAATTTGTGTGCAATATGAAAATCATTTGAAAAAGAGTTTATGTGTCAATGTTGTTTAGTTAAAAAGACTACTTTTGAATCCATGAAGTTTATAACATGGTTCATTTCATTTTTATCAATAACTTTAATTTTTGTTTTCCAATCCATAAAAATATATTTAACAAATCCAACATCAACAAGACCAATGAAATTGGAAATAAATCTGGGGTTAATAGAAATATCAATACTGGAAAGGGATGAGGTCAAAGTATGAGTTTCACAATCATAATTTCATTTTTCATGCAATTCAAGAATTTAAGAATTGTAAATAGTACCTTCAAGTGAGAGGATTTTAACAAGATTTTGACCCGAGACAAGAGCATAGACGTTAGATATTTCTGCATTCTCCAACGTGATATTTCCACATAAAGCATTTTCTTCAATCACTCTCCCAGGATGTACCTCTGTTTCCTTGATAACTGGTTTCTTAGTTTCCCTTGAAGCGCCTTCATCTCCAAAAAATGTTTCTTCAAAATCATCTTCATTCTTGAGAAGAATATGGATCTTCATAGGATATATTTTTGCATCTAAATCTTCAAGTGGCAGATGGGATTCTAGATGAGAAAGTTTTGGTTGCCATGGTTGATTTTATTTTGCCCCAAAAAGAGGAAGGATTTTCAAGGGGCCCTTTTCATGGCTATTGAAAATGGGTGAAGGATGACAATTTATTAAAGAAGATGGAAGCTTAAGGTTTTGAGAGAGAAGAAGAGGAGTATAGCAAGGATATGAAGAGTGATTTTGAAATAAAAAGGAGATAAAAATAATTTTAAGAGATGTTGAAAAATGGGAGAACTATTGGTTTGTAAGAAAATGGGTTCCCTTTTTAGAAGATTAAGTGGGGTGATTTTGCAATAAGGTCCTTAAACTATATAAAAGCTTAATTTCTACCCAAACAATTTGTATCCAATTTTATAAGATCTAATTGCTAGTTTTCAAAATAAAAGAACAAGATAAAGATGAACACAAGTAAATCAATCAGTGTAAAATAAACACTATAGGAATTATGCACAACAAGAATATTCACAAAAGAACACACAAAAATAAGTATTATGTAATAGGATTTTAGATATTTTTTAAGTCTAGTTTTCTACCTCGCATGTTTTAAATAAAGATCCTAGATGCTAATAATCAAACTACAAGGAAATATAAAAGAGAATAAAGCACAGGCGAAAAAATTGACACACATAAAAAAAGTAGGGAGAATGACCAATACCTTCCTTGAATTTTTTTCTGAAAATTTGAAACCTCCTTTGACAAAAACAATACCCAAATACCCTCTTTGAACTATTCTCCATATGTCCACTCACCCCCTTCCCGTTAGTTATCCATAATTTCTGTTATTTTTTAACAAAATACGTAAAAAAGAATTAAAAATCAATTATATAATATATAAAATTATATATCTTAATAAAAATTACATATTAACAAAAAAATAAACTTTATTAGGATCCTGGAAATTGATCGAGCACACTTGGGGATTGGATAACAAAAATCTATGAAGGAGCAGAAGTGACGCAATGGGACAAGAACAAAGTGGCGGCATACATCATGATATTTAAAAAAAAAAAACTTTCTCTTCCTATTTAGCCACTTAATCGTGGTTAATATTAGTGGATGAGATAAAAGTTTTAATTTTAAAATAAAAATATATAATTTTTCTCAACTGGCCGGAGCCTTGCTATTTCTTCAACACTTAAAGGGGAGGTCCATGGTTCGAATCCCCTCCCTAACGGGTGTAAAGTAAGAGGTACAAGGCTCGAACCCCTCCGTGAACATGGGCAACCTAGTTCTGATTTACCATGAGAATATATATGGGGAGGCATGTATACCTCCGTGGACTAGTCGGGTGCGTGCAAGCTAGCCCGGAACCCATGTAACCAAAAAAAAAAAAAAAAAAAAAACAAAGTGGCGGCATACATCATGATAACCTTGTGGAACATCTAAAAAAATAAAATGAAAACGATACACAAAAATGTCAATCTGGGACCACAAAATGTCTTACTGGCAGTCCATGCAGGTATGGTTGACCTGTATGGCCAAGATTGTGATAGGCTTCCACCCAACTTACCTGGGAGACAACGAGACAACACTACTAATCCTTGGGGACCACAAGAACTCAATGTGAAATAATTTTTACATGTGATGCGTCTTTTATGTAAAAAACAGAACAAAGTGGCATTGAGATACTCAAACGGTACACACAGACAGGTGACAGGTGTATCTTCTCAAAGACCATCTGGACAGATTCGGCAGCGGAGGGGGAAGCAATTACGGTCCTAGAAGCTGCTAAAATGGGATTATATGAAACTAGTAAGAAGACGATTACATGTTCTAATAACCTTGATCTTATTCAAGGTATCAAGTCGCTGCCATCTACGTGGTGGAAAGTCAAGCCGTACGTCAAGCGGATCATTCAAATTTCCGGAGAGCACCAAAATATGTTCTGCAAGCATTTGACGCGAAGACTGAATAGGATGGCGGACCTCACTGCACGTAAAGCTAGGCAGAGGACCCGTACTGAAGAAGAGCAGTTCGCACTCAAATTTACGAGACTAGGGATTGGCTAACTTGGAGCATGTAATATGTTTGACATTTGTCCAAAAAAATACAACCCCCTAATCCCATTTCTTCTTCTCCAATCCACCACCTGTGCAATTAAACGAATATATAGAAAACGTTGAAAAAGAATGAAAAATAAAACCTTAAACTCATCTTTCACCATAAATTTTACCAAAAGAAATATATATAGATACATATATACATCCTTGAAAACCAAGTGACTTGAAGAGCAAATCAATACCCATGCCTATTGTGAGTATCAGGTTTTATGTTCCATTACTCTTATACGTTTTTGGTTTTTTTTTTGTCAAATGCGGGAAAACCGGAAACAGACTTAGCCTATGCCCCTATTAATACACAGATTATTCAAATCGTTAAAAACTCGATCACTGACTTGCTAGGACAACTAGACACATCAATGTTCACCCTTACACATTTAGCCATCTTATCAACTACTCCGTTAAACTCCCTCCGAATGTGAGAGACTTTCCAATTTCGGAATCGACCTATCTAAATGTGAAATAACAGTTGAGATACGAGTTTGTAGTCATCGAGAGAGACATGCTACACTCTTAGGATTTTTCCGATTAAGCGTGATTTGTTACTTAAATAGTCACGCTACATACTCAGGGATTCTTTTGTCTAAGTGTCAAAAGTTGTTTGCAATACTAGTTTGTAGTCGCCGGAAGAGCCATGCTAACCACTTAGAGATTTTTGGTCTAAGTATGAAATGTTGGTCGAGAGACTAGTTTGTAGTGGCTAAAGAGCCAAGTTACACACTTAGATATTTTTCGTTTAAGTGTGAGGTAAAGTTGGAATTAAAAAATAAAACATATTTTGGGAGCGAGTATTATCGAGGTGGGATTGAGTTTATCTGTGCCTATTTGAAGAGCTGTCGGTCGTCTTCACTGCTCTTATTTTCATCGAAACTCCCACATTAACAGATCATCATGAATGCTCAATCCCTAAAGGTTAGAAACTCTTACACTTATAACTCGAAGTGACAAGTCTTGTCTAGATTTATTCTTCCACTTGTTGAAGAGAAGCGTCCAGATTCATGTCAGGAATCAAAGAAGTAGAAAAATAATTTTGCCTTAATTATGGATTCTTTATAATAGTAGTCACTGTGAACGGTTTTAAAGCTTCCTAAAACTACTATATAGGAGTCATTTAATTCATTTGCAAAACATACCAAAAAATATTTTATCAATATTTAAAATAGAAAAATTCTCAAATTCTTTTCCTTTCTACAACGTTTATGAGTTTAGTAATAATAGTAATCTCTTAGAGGATATTGTTTATATCCGTAAAAAATCATTTTCTAATAAAGTGATTGTCGGGGTCAAACTATTACTCATATTTTCTCGATTACGCTATAAATATTGGTTGTAATTGTTATTTATTTAGGTATAACTTGTTGTAAGTTTATTTTGGTATTTAAATATATTTTATTTAAATATAGTTTTTGCCATTATCATGTTTCGATTCTGTGTTCATATTTTACCAACAAATTAGCATTGCTAAATTCTGGCGACTATATTTGTTCTTCCTCCTACGATTATCAAGCAACTTGAGCGAGAGTACTCTTCACTACGTTTATGTGAAAAGTGGGATTCCTCTAAAGGGACTAAGGTGCGTTGGGAGTTGATTTGTAAACCTAAGTGTGATAAGGTGGTCTTGATGTGATGGATGTCAAGGTAATATTGAATCAAACTGGTATACTAATAACATAAAATTTATTAAACATATATGGTTCTTGGCATCATATAAATTTACAAAGGAGTCATAAAGGTACTATATATGCCTTTAGACTAAAGCCAAGCGTGGCAGGAGAATCTCTTTCATCTACACAGAGAGATTTTCCTGCAATAAGCAATCATGCGCTTAATCACTTGCTTCATAAGCTCCAACCTTAAAAGGAACGGTACCACATGCTTGAGTTAAAGCATCAACCATCTGCTCCTTTTTGACTCCAGCATTACAAATATTAGCAATGGCACGCACGTGTTTCCTTCCATACTGAGTCAATACTCCACAGTGTGTCTCATATGTCTTGACCATGGATTTAAGACAGTCCCAATCATCGACGACAGGCTGGCCAGCAGGTCGAACAGAATTCAAAATCTCGTTACCTTTCTCAGTTCCAAAGAGAATATTTCCAATTAGTTTTATACTTTTGTCTATACGCTCTCTGTAGAATAACACTTCAGCCAACTTCTTCTGAGCTTTCAATTTCATAGCAGAGCCTTGAGGCGCCTTTTGAACCTGCAAGTAAAAATTTTAGCGAAAATTCAGATAACATAATGTCATAAAATGAGAATACTGTTAAATCAAACCTTGGCTCGTAAATGTAATAAATCAGTATCACGCTGATTGACAGCTTTATAAGATGACAACGAGGAATCGTCATTGAGAAAAGTGAGCTGTTTTTTTGCTGATCCCCTTATATAATAGGCAACTTTGTCATTGTCAATCTTCAAGTCACCATATTGCATCACGTGAGATAATTTGGTTATCTTTTTAACCTGCATTATCCAGTTAAACCCAAAATCATCATACTGATACTCTTCATTGTTCATATACTTGGTTAGAAGTGTTTAATTACCCTTTGATATTGTTGCTTCAATGTTTCGTCCCCACTTAGACTGTATTTTTCACTGTTAATCAACATAAAAATCATCAAGAAAATAATTATAATTCTTGAATCAGGTTGTACATGTGAAGTTAAAGATTTACATACATGTCGCTCATCCATGCAACACTGTACTCGTCACCCAAGCAGGTTCCGTATAATATGATACTTGGATCGGAAAGAGCTCCCTCAGGGCAAAAAATAGCATAGCTGCTCTCAATTGCATTTGATGCTGTGGTTATATATATGTTCAAATCTTTAGGAAAGATACCTTCAAATAAACTTCCTGCTTCACAAGCTTCAACATAAAATACCAAGCGCTTATATTTTTTAGCAGCATGCATTTGTTTAAAAGTATGTAATAGATCATCGGCATACACTGATTCTTCATACTCAGGCATACCTGACAAACAATACAATATGTTCAAGTGTTGTGGATTCAGTATGATTTCACATAACAATTACACTATCATCATTATTACTAATATATGTAATCTAAGAATGAGCAAGGAAATTGTTTTGAATTTCCCTCATATTTATGACTTTTAGCTTCATTCAGTAAATTATATTAAAATTTACCATAAAATCTCATTGAGTTTGTCAACCCTTAGCCCCACAGAGATAAATTCAATATCCGTCCCTATTAAACGGTCAATTAATCAAAATCTAAATGATTCAAATTTATTTTATTGAAATAATAATATTTCAATCCTAATAAAGGTAATAAACGTTAAAAGTATAATATATTAGTTCAATATTAATAATAATTTTTTTGACATAAAACAATAAGGAATTCATTCTTAATAAGTTAAATATAGAACAAAACAAAAATATTTAATAAGTTCCTCTTTTTTATTTTTTAATAATCTCGTTTCTAGAAGGACAATTCAAACACTAAATTAAGTAATTTTTAGGCGATGAGACACCTTGCAGGCACTTAAATAGTTATGCTACCATTTTTGGAACAAGCATTTTTCTTGATTGAACGAAATTTAAAAGTCAAGAGATGATATACTTATCACTTACCAAGCAGACCAGGTGCACCATGATCAACATAGTATATGAAAACATGATCATTCGGACCGCTGGCCAATACCTTTCCACTACCTCCAGTCAGAGCAGTTTTGTTTCCGAGGAGAACATTTAGAAAGTTATTCTTAGTAACATGTTTCTCAGTGTAATCCTGCAACATCATCAACACAAAAATCAATAAAAAATCCTTATATATTTGAGCTAGCATGCTCCATCAGTGAAAATTCACTCACAAACCTTTAAGACTCCTTTGTAAACATTCTCTCCATTAGGACGGTTAATGATAATTCCAGGGGTAGGATTCTCAGGGTTATTAGCAATGTCATCGTACATGAACACAATTATGTTTTCATCCTTGAGACCGCCTCTTTTCAGGATTTGGTAAGCATGACATAAATCAGCCTAATAAGAATAACAGGCAACATAATTTATATATATAGATATAATATAATATAGACACATTAACATATACATATACATATAACAGAGGGCTATAAAAATGACCTGGTGCCTGTAATTTCCATAATCATTTGATCCAGCAATGAGAACGGCCCATCTAGTACCGTTGGCACTGTTGCTCGTCTCCGCGTGGACGAAGGCGAACAAGAGTATATTGACTAAAAGAAGCAGTACTCGAGCTTTGGTGTACAGAATTTTTGTCATCTCTGATGAAGAGTAGAGAAGAGTATAATTGAATATTTAGTGGGGAGTAAATGTAATGCATGCGAGTGGTTTATATAGGCTAGGCATGTTTACAATTTGATTTTCCTTCTTCGATCAAGATAATTAAGATAGAAAATGAATATAAAGATAAGTTAGCTAATTCAACTGGGCGTTCACTCTTGGCTAATAAGTTTTCGTTTAGTTTTAATCTTAATCTGTGGGTCCAGATTGATTGGTTAATACTAGAAAAACCTGATTTTTTGCTTTAGAATTTTGCAAAATAGAAATTACGATTCTATAGTAAAAGTTCATTTTATTAGAAGAAATGCTTTTAGAAAATTAAAAATCATATAGTTTTAGTTTTTTTAATACATATGAGAGCCACTTTGGATTCGGAATCATAAAACCTTTTAATTTGTGAAGAGTAGTCTAACAACTAGATCAATTATCGAATTTCATATAGTTTTAAATAAAAATAAGAAAAATAAAATCAATTATGGTAAAATAAAACTAGGATCTCCTAACACAATTTGATTGAAAAATGGGTAATGCAGAATGAAGGTGATTGTATTCATCAGACAGAATTATTTGATTTGGATACACTTTAATTTTTAAATCCTCTTATTAATACATAATATTTTTATCATTAAAATATTTATTGATTTTATGATTTTTTTTCTTCTGTAAAAGATAAAAAAGTAAAAAACTTCCAAGAAACATGATTTATATATGGTTAAAAAAATATTTATATAAGAATTTGCTAACAAAATATTTTATGCAAAGGAAAAGTAGTGTACGGTTTCCTAATCAACAAATGACAGGTAAGAAGAAATCAACAAATGGATGTAAGAAGAAATTAATTTATGGTAAACTACAAATAGATAGAACATGAACATAATTTATGGTAAAAAAACATAACATTTATAGAAGAATTTCTGGCTAATCAGCCGATCGAAAGGAAAAGGATGCACGGTTTTCTAATATACAAACGAATGAAGACGTTGATTTATAAAAAAAGTACAAATAGATTGAAAAAAGAAGCAATTTATGGTAAATATATTTAGCAATTCTTTATATATTTTTTTTGTTAAAATGTTATCAATATAGAACAGACTAATAGGAAGGGAAATAAGTTGTAGCAAATTAATTAACGGAGTATAATTAAGTAAAATCATAAAATATTATGTTAAAGTTTATATAATCTATAAATTTTAAGAAGTTGTTTATCCTTACCCATATCTTTCCGAGTATTCTTATCTATTGTTTACTTTATCCATCTACTTTTATTTGTTTTTTTTTTCTAAAAAAAGGTGTTTAACAATATTTGTCTTTTTATATTATTAAGACATATTTTTTTCAATTTTTTCAATATTACACTTAATTAATTTATAAAGTAATAGTGTAATAAATAACTATATACTTGATGAATAGAAATAATATAGTAAAGATGAGATGTATTTAATTTTTTTTTAAAATTTTTATGTCATAAAAAATAAGACAAACAAAAATAGACGAAGAGAGTATCACTTTTTTTTTATTTAGTCACATTTAGTCCAATAAACTCTTATTGATAGGGTTTTTTAAATATTTGTCTTTACTTTGATAACTTAGTTTGATTACACATATATTAAACTTAGGTTTGGGTTATCTAGGTACAATATTTGTCCAATTTTGATATCTTATATTCTCTCCGTCGTAACATAATGTCCACCTAATATCTTAAAATTATTATCTACTTGAATATTAAAACATTTATTTTTTAATTTTTTCTATTATTGCCTTTATTAAAGTATTAAAATTCATACTACTAATGCATATTTAAAAAATTAAGACACTTTATGAAGGGTAATTTTATAATAGTGTATGCAATTATTAGTTTTCTTAATCTGTGTAAAAAGTTAAGTAGATATTATTTTTAGGACGGAGGGAGTATAATGGTAATAATTGTGTCGTATGGTTGTATTATGAGTTGTAATATATTTATTTGGGTTCTAAAATTTAAAGGTAAATCTATTAACGCACGTGAATATGCCCTTACGGAGATACGCTTATTTGGTAGCTTCTTCACTTGGTCAAACAAACAGACGGATGATGGACTATCCAAAATAGACAAATCCTTTGCAAGCACAAAATGGATGTAAACCTATCCAAAAACAATAGGATACACTCTGCCAGAGGTGGGGTCAGGCCACTCTCCTTATATCCTTTATACACAGGGTCAAGGGAAACAAAATACTAGACATTTTAATTTTGAAACCAATTGACTTGAACCTGGATTGTAAATATATTATTTAAAATGTTTTGGAGAACCTAATGAGATTAAAAAGTTTGTTTTAGGAAAAAGACAAATTACCTGACGCGGTAGTAACATACAGCAAATCCATTTTCCCCAATAACAAGAAAAAAACAAAGAATTGGAACAACAGTTGATTTTGATACGAACGGGCCATTTTCACAACGCGCTCTTGAAGAGGAAGCCACAATCCGAGAACAATTAAAAAAATTGGAAAAAGGAAGAAATATACTAGTCGGATAGGGCTCGACAAAATTGGTTACAATATGACGAAAAGAATACTAAAGACTTTTTTGCTCTATTTGCGCAGCACATGAATGTTAACAAGATTGCGGGAATTCAAAAAAGCTAAGGGAGCATATACACAAGTCGAGGAGGAGATTAAAGAACAATTTAATCAGTTTTACCACAATTTGTTGACTGAAACAGGAGAACCGGATTTGGAAGGAGCCCTTAGTTGTATTAATACTCGAGTTACTCCTGCCATGAATGTTAAGCTCACAAAGATCCCAGACAGGGAGGAGGTAAAACAAGTCATTTTGACATGGGAGTTGGGAAAATGCCATGACCAGATGTGTTGAATGGGAGATTTTATCAAGAATATTGGGACATAATGGGGAAGATATCGTTGGCATGGTCATTGTATGGAACACTTATAATGCTAATCCCAAAAGGAGAGAGCCAAATTGGTGTGGGAAATTACAGACTTATATCATGTGTTAACTTTGTTTACAAAATAAAATCAAAAATATTTGCTAAGACTGATGACAAAACTTATTTCTCCCACTCAAACAACTTTTATTAAAGGAAGATCAATCCAAGATAACATCATCATAGCCCAGGAAGTCTCTTTCTACATGAAGAAGAAAATCAAGTGCGATGTCAACACAGCGACATTTAAATTGGACATAGCCGAGGCATATGATCAGGTAAGATGAGAATTTTATCAGTTGTTTACTTGATGGACTGGGTTTTGATCAAATTTGGATTGACTGGATATGGAATTGTATATCGATGGTTTCTTTTCAAATTAATATTAACGGAGAACGTCAACAACCTTCTAAACCGGGTCGGGGTCTGAGACAAGGGGATCCCCTATCTCCTCTACTTTTTTCTCTTATAACAAAATCACTAATCACTCTTATTGAAGACAAAGTTAATAACAAGAAAATCAAAGGAATTAATATTACAAGGAACTGCCTAACACTTTCTCATCTACTTTTTGCGGATGATTCTCTTTTCTTTCTTACACTTGAAGATGAAGAGATTGCCGAATTTCAAGAATCTATTGATATATATTGCGAATGTTCAGGTCAAAGAATGTACTTTGACAAATCATCTATATGTTTCAGTAAACATACACCTGATATTATCAGAACAAAAACTACAGAGGCGCTCAATATTCAGGAAACTACCGTTTGGGGAAATATAGGGGGGATTTCGTTGTGTCACAAAAAATCAAATTTTGAGATCCTCACTTGGATATCAGAAAAGGTTTTCAAGAAAGCGCAATGATGGATAGCTAAACTACTTTCAGAATAAGGGAAATAGTTCTTAATTAAAAGTAGTGTTACAAGCCATACCGACCTATTCCATGTCAATTTTCTCTTTTCCGATTACCTTCTGCAAGAAGCTTACAACTATTATATCCAAATTTTGGTGGAACTCATTAGAAAAAAATTCATTGGTAGATATAGGAAAAGACGACTGCACCTAAGGTGGTATGAGGCATGTATTTTCGGCATCTGAAAAAAATGAACACGACTCTACTAGCAGCATAAGCTTGGAGGCTACTACAAAATCATGATTCACTTGCAGCCAGGGTTCTGAAAGATATTTATTATCCAATGGAAAATCTTTTGGATGTTAAGTTATGTCAGAGCAGATCATGGACATGGGAAAGTATTTTGGAAGGAAGGAATCTACTCATACAAGAAGAAATTATTCAGATTGGGTATGGGGATATCACCAACATCTGGGATCACCGCTGGTTACCATCAAGTAAGATTAAATACAAACCACAAAATACGATTATACAACTGTAGATCAGCTGATGAAACTAGAGGCAGAAGAATGGGATTGGGATATTATCAATTCAGTGATACCTGAACCAATGTGTGGAGAAATGAGAAGGATTCCATTTCTCTATCGAGTTGATCAAGATACTTTCACTTGGCCACACACGCTTTCGGGAGAATATACGACAAAATCGTGATACTTAACTCTTTCTAGGAATGCAGAAATTATGGAAACACACCCTTCAGCACAAGCAGCGATTAATGATACAACATTATAGAACATGGTGTGGAAATCTAACGTACAAAATAAGATTAGGGATTTTGCCTGGAAAGCATGCAGAAATATCTTAGCAACTAGGTAAAGCCTGAAATTAGATATGGTGATACAAATAATACATGCTACTAGTGTGAAGGTCAGATTGATACTGTTACACATCTACTCCTTACTTGCTCTTTTTGTACACATGTGTGCGCAGAAACTGCATTAAAAATACATATAATGGATAACATAGAGGATAACTTGGGAGAATGGATGAAAAGAATTATTGAAGGAAGAGAGAACTCATCCTAGGACAAACAAAAAGTAACAACCTACATAATATTGAGGAACATTTGGAAACAAAAAATGAAAGTAATACATGAGAATACACATCTAGACATTGACAAAGTGATCAAAACAGTTCATGCAGGTATGTCAGATCTTCACGGACTAGCTTGGGACTCCATACCAACCGCTCCCATACAACCATACAACAGGGTAGATTGAACGAATTGGATGGCAGAGGAATTACATGGAACAAATACAATCATAACATGCGATGATTCTTTCACAAGGAACACGGAAAATATAGGGATTGAGATTATCAGGAGGGACACACATACTGGTTTCTGTTTAATATTCTCAAAAACCATAACAGTCAAAACTGTTGCAGAAGGAGAAGCTACTGCGACCCAAGAAGCTACACAGATTTCCAGCTATGACAGAGGAAGTAAAATGATTATTTGCTCCGATAACCTTGAAGTGATTCAGGTATCAAGTCACTGTCAGCTGCGGGGTGGAGAGTCAGACCTTTTATGAAGCAGATCAAACTTATGGCCGTAGCGCATGGTAACATGCACTTCAAACATCTCTCCCGTCGCTTTAACAGAATGGTTGATCAAACTCCGCGTCAAGTTAGACAGAGGACTCATTAGCTGGAGTAGCATCAACAGCTTCTCCCAAATGTCTCAAGACTGGGAATTGGATAAGAATAATGTTATGACTGTCCTTTATGTCACATTGTCCAAAAAAATGCACGTGAAGAAAAAGTAATGAAAAATTTACTAGTTTTTGTGTGCTAAGATTAAGAACCTAACAATGAAAATGAAAATATGAGCATTACAGTTAGAAGAGGATAATTATTAGAAGTAGAGAGAATAAGATAGATTTTATTATATCAAGAGTGTGTATTACATTGCAGTTTATTCATACTTATACTAGCTAAATGTATAGATAGAATACACACAGATGAAGTCTAATATTCTCTAAGAGTTTGTTTTGCTATTTTGTCTTCTCGTGTAACAATTTGAGGAGTTGTGTTGGGTGTTGTGATCTCCTGTAGTGATGGTACATCATACACTATGTTTCCTATCTTATCAATAATGAGCGCGTTGTAAATATAGTCGCCCGGTCTAGTTGCATGCACTATGACTAATTTTACAGAAAATATACACGTCTTTCCATACATACTTCCAGGGGAATCAGAATTAGATTACTCATATTCATGAAGGAAATTCGAACCATGTACATTTCACTTCACACATTTTAAGTGTGAAAAAAAATAATAAGACTCTAACTAGTTGAGCTAACCCCACTTGTTCTTAGATGTGTTAGTTAGGGGCCCGTTTGGAAGTGTTTGTTTTAGAGTTAAAAAAAACACTTTTTAAATAAAATTAAAATATTTGAAAAAAAATTTAAAAATAATTTTGAAATCTAGAATCACTTTAGGTGTTTTTTTAAGAAACACATATTTTGTACTTCTCCTAAAAGTATTTTTCAGGGTCTAAATTATTTCTAAAGATCTAGAAGCACTTTTAAGTGTTTTTCAAAACAAAAAAAAAACAATTCTAAACAAGCACTAGGTGAGGTACGTCTACATCTGAAAAAAACTATGATCAGGATCATATGATAAAATTACATTTCTGGAAAGATTTAGGTGGGCTAAAATATGAAACATAACACATGTATAATTAATATCTTACAACCTTAGTTTCTTAATTCTATTGTATATGAACCCATTTTACATTGTGAAACTAATAGCCTCATGATCTTATTTAATGTTTCTAGCATGTTTGTATGATTATGTATTGATAATGTCTATGCTATGGTATGGTATTAGTTCTTAGATCATATTGCTTTCTCTTGTATAATATGATTGATAATTAATTTATTAGATTTTATGTTGAGATTTATACTTACATCGACGGGACAACAATGATTTAAATTTAGGGTTATTTGTAATTATATGCCATATGTATGAGACATCATTTAATATGGTTTTTAAGGTGTACAACGAGACAATATAGGGTATGTTAGCTTTATCATGTCTTTGCGATGTATTATATTTGTTTGTGTGATTTGTACTTTTTAATGTTTTTAAAGTGTGTAGACACAAAAAATGATTGGATAGGAAAGAACACAAGGCATGGATGCACAATTCCAAAATACTTGAAAAGATACCCAAGATCCCTAGGATGATAAAGTCAAAGCAAGGTCAACTAAAGTCTTGGGAATGGAATTTTTGGACATTAGTATAAAGGCCTAGTCAACCTTTATGTTGATCTATGATGTATAACTATAGGGGATGAATATGGACTATGCAGTTATCTTACCAACTCAAAGCAATTCTATCTATATATAGATGAAGTATTTAACAGCTAAATAGATAAATATGCTAGATGCACAAACTATGATGAGACCCTCTAACAAACACTTAACATGTAAAATTTATAATAACAACTGCCCAATAATGGAAGAGACAATCAAACACCTATCATGCAATATGTATAACAAGTGACAACTAACAATTATATATGCAATAGATGAAACACTTGGCATGCAAGCTGTTAAAGAGTAAGGATAGAGAAATAATTCACACAATTTGAAGAGGTTTAACTCCCGTAGACTTAGTAGACTACCTAAGGTATGATTGACCCTTTGGATTTTGCAAGATCCTCCACTATAATATTTTTTGTCTCTTTGACAAGGTAAGAGCACAGAACCTTTACAAACACTTTTAACAATCCCTTCAACACAAACATATGTGAAATCACTACATACGGAACCAAGTATACTTCCAATACTCAAATTTCCACTTCACAATCCATGACACCTTCTCGTTTTATATACTTTACAAGGACTTAAGTATACTACTGATAATCACTTAACCACTTCACACAACCGTCAAACGTTCTCTCGTGTCTAAACTTACACAAAGATACACAAATCTTTCTTTCATAATCTATTGAAGATCACACTTCCCAAATGGAACGCGTTTGAGTTCTTTACAGGTACGCACAATTACAGCTCTCACTACCTCTGATCTTGCTAGGGGCATATTTGGTACTGCTTCTTTGATTACAGCAACAATAACGTCACCAATATGAGCATATCGACGATTGCTAGCTCCTATGATTCGAATACACATCAATTCGCGAGCCCCGCTGTTATCCGCTTATCACTTAGGAGCCGTGTGAGATGAAAGTCTCATGCACGGTTTTGAATGAACTACTTCAACAAGTATGCGCGTGAGATATCCAGCATCTGATGTTCGTACATCAGTATCCACCACCCCTTTGCGGGCTCCGTAGCAAGAAATTATATATTCTGTTAAAGAGAGCGCAGGATTTTTGTGGCCCAAGCGCTTATTTGTTGAGGAGAAACTAATCCAATTCGGGGTAGTGGACAAACCAAAAAAGAGAGGGAATTTTAGTGATTAAATAGAGCTCTTTTATAAAAAAAAAATTTCCATTTCATTTTGCTGGGCAGTAAGGGTCGGAGAAGGGCAATCACTCATTCTTAAAACCAGCCTTCTTAAGACCAAAGAGTCGGGCGGAAAAGGGGAGAAAGCTCTCCGTTCCTGGTTCTCCTGTAGCTGGATCCTCCGGAACCACAAGAATCCTTAGTTAGAATGGGATTCCAACTCAGCACCTTTTGAGTGAGATTTTGAGAAGAATTGCTCTTTGGAGAGCACAGTACGATGAAAGTTGTAATATACATACCTTTTATACTCCTTGATGAGTAGATATAACTATGTGGCTTACAAAGATGAAAATTTTAACTTATAATTCTATACATACTCTCTTTGAAGATATACACTTGATAGTTTAAGATTGGGTG